>CM068302.1:30662053-31262053 GCA_034768395.1 Linum lewisii | reverse complement strand
AACAATGATAGTTAGACTATTTAACTTAGAATCTGTAACCAACATGCTTGCATTGATGCTAAATGAACCTGGTCAGAACAAATTATAGAATCACGTTTGTAGAATCACGTTTGTAGTGTCACTCTCGAATTGCACGAAAATGATTCGATTCCGACTAGTAGCCAATTGTGACCTTTTGATCCGTTGCACATTAATAGCAACTTGTTTCTTTTTTAGTGGTTTTCTCGTACTTTGAATGAGTTAGAATTTGCATGAGACATGTTCGAGACCACACGACGACACTAGGACTAGGATGATAGAGGCACCTAGAATTGCTACTTAAGCCAGAAGCCATCCCAACGTTGATCCCTCTAGGTGTAAACCCTCGATTTTGGCCTCTTCTTTCAGTTCGATAATACATTACAGTTTCTCCCATGTTTTTGTTCACCCCGTTGATCCCCTGTGGTAGTAGCCTGAGATTAGCTAACCAAAAGTCAAAATTTGTGGTGACTTGCCCAATAGCCAGAATCCGGTGGTCTTAGCTAGTATGTCCGTACGTATAAACCCCTCTAGCAACAAAAAAATTGCACGAAAATAAAATAGAATAAAGAAAAAATGTGTGCTGAAAAATATATACAGAGCGAAAAATATGTAGAAATTCAAAGTCTTCTTCTCGTTAAAAATGGAAGGAAAGAAAGTTAAATGAAAAAAAGCGAAAGAAAACATGCAGTTGCTTGAGGGTATCTTAGGACGATCATTCATTATTCCATTATGGGTCTGGTTAGATGGTAGGAATCCATAGGTCTATATTCGAGGGAGGTTAGTCGATTGCTACACCGCACCATACCTTTCATCATCAATCATCCCTTCATCCATTCATCATAAGCCCTTGTAGTGTGGGATGATTACAGTCCTTTGCAAGTCCTTTTGACTAGTTTCTTGTGTTGTCACCGTGGTGGAGATTGTGGTTGAAATGCAAACTTATGACATAATTCGGTTGAGAAAGTGATTGAGAGTACAAACACGCCCCTAAACACAGAGTGTGAGATTTCCCCATTGTACTAAATATTTTCTGTGTAAGGAAGTCTGGTCGGTTCGGTCGGTATTGTGCATGATTGGTGATTGCTACTTGTTTTGTGTAGAGAATAGTGAGACAGGTTTGTTTTGGTGATGTGTATGCATGTGTAGGTTAACTATTCTAAGTGTAATGGTGTAAATTTCATTGTTAACATTGATTCTCGATTTAACTGATCTTGTCATTTGCGAAATTGAGTGTGTTCTAAATTCAATTTGCTTGAAGACAAGCAAAAGCTTACATGTGGGGTGATTTGATGACACTAGAAATATCGTGATTATCAGCCCCAATTAGGCTTCATTCCATTGTCTGAAACACATTTTAGGGGTAGTTTAGTGGATTTCTATTCATTAGCGCTATTTCTTACCAATTTGGTTACCTTGGCCCGTTTTGGGTCTGTTTGAAGCATTTTCTAGTGTCTATGTTATTACACATCGAATAAGTGTCCATCAGGAGTGTTCGGGATGCAATGGAACATCAAAACAAAACTCGGGATCATCGGAGAAGTCAGACGATCAAGAATTAATACATGGCTGCCCCTTGAAGAACATTTTGGCAAAAACTTTATGAAGATTAGTTAGGAGATCTGATGAAGAAATCAGTAAAATATTTAGGAAAAAATCTTTGGCGAAAAGTTCAGAGTTTTCGCCGAAAAGGTTGTGAATGAAACTTTGCAAATTCCGGCGTCGAAAATATGGAATCATTTTCCAAAGAAGTCTTCGCTGAAAAGTTAGATATCCTCGGAAAAAGGTTTTCAAGAGACAAGGCAGATTTTTGGTGTAGGCGATTGAGAAATATATTTCAAAGAAGTTATTGCCGAAAACTTCTCAGAGGTTTTGGTTAAAAGTTCAGCTTTTCCAGGCTGAACAGATATTCGAAATTTTACCCCTATTTAAGGAGCCATTTAGCCCTTCTTTCAGATCATCTCATTTTTTAGACCTTCCCCGCAAATAAGAGAGGGGTTAGAGCATATTCTGGTGTCCTTGAAGAGATTAGCAATAATATTCCATCCTGGAAGACGCTCAGAGCTAGGATTTGAAGACTTTTTGAGATCAAAGCTTCGCGGAATCGTCGCAATTAGGTTTTTCCGATCTTTTCTATTCTTCCTCTCTGAGATTAAATTTATTGTAGTTTTTGAATCTATTGTTTCGAATATGAGTAGCTAAACCTGTTAAGCTTAGATTAAATGAACCCTAAGTGACCTGGGGCTTTAAAGCGGTCACGGAGCGGTAGTAATTAGATCTTAATTCAATCCGTTCTTATTCATAATTGATTTGTTCTTCATTTATGTTTCTTTTCTAGCTTGATCACCTAGTTTAGATTCTTGTTAGAATAAGGATAGTTGGCGAACGTCTGCCTTATTCTAGAATGCCAAATCAATTAATTAACCTATTCAATGGAATCATTCCTCTAGTAGGAACCATTTAGGGTTAAGCCGTTTCAAGAATAGCTCATAAAATCAATTCAGGTGCACCAGTCAATTATCCGTTACAGAAGCAAATGCACGGATGAATAATCGATCTTGGTAGCTAGTTCAATAGTAGCGAATGTTCGTGGACTTATACCTAAGGGTGAGGAGCTATGATGGTGATTAAGAATTGAATGAATTACGATTGAAAAGTCATCGGGCTTGTGATCGTCAATGCCTTGGTAATCTTAGGGGGATTCGAGTCGATGCTTTTGTCTGTCAATTGAAACCAAACCCACTCAATCAAACTATCTTCTTAAATTCATTTTCATTTCCCTTGCATAATAGCTTAGAAATTTGTGGAACTCACACCATGCAACTTGATTTAAACCCGAGTATTTGTTAACTTCTTTCAGTAAACGATTAGAAGAACCCCGGTGAATACGATCTATCCTACTCTTGTAGGATAGTTATTTGACTGCTGTTTTTACATCCTATCAGACATGGACAGAATCATGTTTCATGAGACAACTAACAGACAGAAGGTTAAATGTGAAACTACGCACGAGAAGCACATTGTGTAGAGTGAGACCACAAGGCAACATAATAGTACCAGAATGGCTAGCTAACACTTTATCATCAATAGGAAGAGTAACATACTTGGTGAACATAGGTTTGAGAGATTGAGCAAGTAATATGACTACTAACTCCTGTATCTACAATCCAATATTGTGAAAGAGTAGATGAAGAAGAGAAAAGTAGAGAGGGAAAGTAAATCATGTGTACCAGTGTTGGATGTCAAGGGATGGGTGATTAGGTTGGCATAGGTTCCAGTAGTGGTGGAGGCAGGTGTTGCTGGATGCTGGAGGAGAGCCTTGACTCTTGCAAACTCAATTGGGGACAACGCCATGTTTATAGTATCTGAACGGCCGTCAGAAATAAATTCAATGTTTATAATGGTTTTATCTCCAGATACAACACCATCATCAATAACGTATCCAGCGAAACATGTAGGTCCAGACCTTCAAACTCCTCCATTACAATTCTCCCTAGCCTTTTTGTTTTCAATCAATAGCAGTTGAACCAAACTCCTCCATTACAATTCTCCCTAGCCTTTTTGGTTTTTCAATCGATAGTAGTTTTCAATAGTATGATTATCCTTCTTACAGTATTCATAAAAGAGAGGCCCGTCTAATTGTAACACCCACCCCGAATCACCATAGTCGAACCCATGGTTAGACCGGGAACCGGTGCTACAGTTTGGCTTAAATTATAAAATTGTAATTGAGACAAAATAAATCACAATAAATAACATAGTTCAAAGACAAGTGGAAGCACTTTCATTATTCAAATCCCAAAATCCAATTGAGAAGCATAAATCCAAACTCAATATACAATTAAAGTTCCAAATACATTACTCAATATAAACCAATCCAACATCCCAAAAATCAAATGAAAGGTAAACAACAAGATCTTGAATCCTTAGTCACAATCTTCAGTCTTCTAGCTCAATCCTTTGCCATCAATTGTTGATCCAAGCTCAGCTCACCAACTACTTCTAACTGAAAAGGAGAAACTGGAAGGGGGGTCAGTTTCCTATTGAAACTAAGTGAACCCACGGGGCTCAACTATGCGCCGAACTAATACTTAGGGGTCTCCCAACAACCCCGGGCTCAACACCTCACATTCAATTACAATAGGAGATCATTCATTAAGTCTAACCAATTATTATCCCTAGTAATATTGTTAGGTGATCAACCACAAGTCTCTACCCTATCAAGCTCATCATCACCCACATCAGTAATTCACCAATTCCTACTTATCATCCCTAAAGCAGTCTAGGTTATCAAATAGGTGCAGCTCTCTACACTAGCATTCTCATGATTCACATTCATAACATCATAAGTCACATCACAAATATCAGAACAATAACCATCATCAGATATCACCAAGTCATAACAATATCCAAGTAGTAAAACCGACTCATCAAGTCACATTCACCATCACATCAACTCAATCACTCAACATTACACTCACAATCACAATGTCAGAAACGAATTCTACATCTGTTTAATTAGGCGCCAAGGAGTTGTTCCACAACACCACTAGCCGGCCAACACACCACCCTACCGCATGGGAGGTCCATGCACTCCCTACTTCATGGGGGACACATTATAATCCTCAACATGATCCAATCATCATCATCACATCACCTCCTCACAACGAAAAGTGAAACACCACCTTTCACTCCCATGTCAAGGGGATCCACCCTAGTGGACCTGATATGAACCATCTGCAATCGTGGGAAGCGACCCTGTTGATAAGGATTAATCTTCAAGAGATATTTTAGTTACCTATTTTATAGATTTGATAAGATTTGTTAACATTTGTATTTATCTTTCCATGTACTCATCAACTAATATAAATACAACACCTAGTGCACACGGTTGGGTGTGGGTAAACAATTCCAACTAATTCTTTACATGGTATCAAGATCCTCCAAATAATTCTTTCCCTCTTCGGCCACGCCTCCTTCAACCTAAACCCTAGCCGCCACTTCAACCTTTCAAACTCACCACAACCACAATAATGGCTGCTCCTACCTCATAAATGCCTCCCCCCAACCAACTATTCATCAAAATTTATGCCACAGCTACATACTATGGAAGCTCCAACTCGAGCCATTCCTAGCCAGATACGACCTCCTCCAATATGTCGACGGCACAACTCAAGCGCCAGCTCGCACCACACTCGCAGGCGTCTAGAGTTCATTAAGTGGTTCTGCGAGGACCAACTAGTCCTCGGATGGATCATCAACTCTCTCTCCCCGACCGTGATTCACACGTTAGTCAGAGTGTCGACGACACGAGATCCATGGACGTCGCTTGCTACTACCTTCGGATCAGGCAGCCCCTCTGAAATCATGTCTCTCAAAACCCAATCGCTTGATTTACGTTTAGCTAACGATATTATGGCTGATTATCACTAGAAAGCAAAGATGATTCATGACCATCTTCAAGCTCTAGGCCAATTGCTGTAGGAAGCCGATCTCGTGGAGCACATCACACGAGGACTATCACAGGCATATCACCCACTACTACGATCCCTACACAACAGGGCAATACAATACTCATATCGAGAGTTGCATGGGCTACTAATTTTGGAAGAGTTGGACCTAGCTATGGAGGATGTGGCGGTAGCAATCACATCCCATGCAAACTATGTGGGCTGACCTATGCAAGCCAGCCGCCCGTGGCCAATACCAATGACAAGAACCGCCTATGTAAGCGCCACCGTTGACCATGATTTGCTACAATTGTAAAGGGACCGACGACCACTACAAGATGTGACCTTCGCCTCGCCAAATGCTGCCAAACCCACAAGCCAATTACATGTGCTCACCATCCAATCTGATCCAAACTTCGAACATCGACTCAGAAGCCACTCACCATCTCACAAACAACCTCCAAAACCTGGTGCCTCACTTTAAGTATCAACGCACTGAGCACGTCGAACTAAACAATGGTAATATCCTTCCCATATCTCATTCCGGTTCAGCTACTTTGGATATAAATGGTTCTTTTGTGACTCTCCATGATATGATTTATGTTCCTCGCTCCTACCAGAATTTACTCTCAATTAGTGCTCTAACACGTGATAACAATATCGTTGTTTTGTTCTTCCACGATTGGATTCACATACAGGACTTGGCCAGCCGTCGGATGTTGTACAAAGGCCAGAGTAAGGATTGCCTCTACCCTATTCCGTTGGCGTTATTTGGAGAGATGAGGCAAACGCCACGGGTGCATAGTGTCACATTGCCGACATGGCATAGGAGATTGGGGCACGCTAATTTAGATAGCGTCAAAACTTTGTTACGTCCTTATGATCTTTCCTTTTCAAATAAGCGTTTGCTAAGTATTTTTCATGACTGTTGTGTTGGCAAGATGCATAAAATTCATTTCAGTACTTCTCATTATTGAGCTACAGGCCCATTGGATTTAATTTGCAGTGATGTTTGGTGACCATCGCCCGTGATTCAGTTGATAATCATCGTTATTATATTTTGTTCTTTGATCATTATAGCAAATATAGCTGGATTTATTTTGTTCGCTATCGATCTGATTTGTTATCTGTGTTCAAAGAATTTTGGCGCATGGTTGAAAATTATTATGCTAGGCCAATACGATCTTTCAGGGCTGACTGGGGAGGCGGATATTAGAACGGGAAACTTAAAACCACGAAATTTCTTGGCGGCGGTGAGCATAGATGAAGTGGAACCTACGTGCTTCACTAAAGCACACCCACACAAGTAATGGCACGCGGCAATGGACAACGAGTTCAATGTGCTCTTACACAATAACACATGGACCTTGGTGCCGTATACTCCAGAAATGAAGCCCACTCGCAATAAATGGGTGTATCGCATAAAGCTCAATGCAGATGGCACAATAACTCGTTACAAAGCAAGGATGGTGGCGAAGGGATTCCACCAAATAGAGGGCATCGATTTCATAGAGACATTTAGTCTGGTAATTAAACCTCATCCATTTGCTTGATTTTCTCCATTGCTATTTCACATAATTGGGTCATAAATCAACTTGACGTCTCTAACTCCTTCTTGCATGGAACCTTGAATGAGCTCGTGTACATGGTTCAATCTCCAGGATATGTGGATCCGATGCGCCCCCACCATGTGTGCCGATTGAATCTCTATATGGCCCAAACAAGCGCCAAGGGCTTGGTTTGCCTGCCTACGTGATGCTCTATTTGATCTCGTGTTCAGTGCCTCTAAAACTGATCATTCTCTTTTACTCAACTACAGACTCACCATTATTTGTACTAGTTTACATAGATGATATTATAATCACGGGGGCATCAACGACAAGAGTGCATGCCATTATCAATCAATTGGCCGCCCACTTTAAGCTCAAAGACTTGGGCCAGGTAACTCGCAACTCCGAAGGTATGCATCTCTCACATCCAAAGTATATTGAGGAACTACAATCCAAGGCAAACCCCACTAACTCCAAACCGGTGGCCACACCGTCGTATAAGCCGACCGACGAGAGCATTGAGTTGTTCGACAACCCACGACTATTTTGGCAACTACTTGGTGACCTACAATACCTACTTATGACACTCCTCAATATGTCCTATGTGAAGAACATGCTAGCAGAAGCCATCCACAACCCCACCATAACTCATTGGATGCAACTCAAGCACGTTTTATGCTACCTTAAGGGCACCACACACCAAGGTATAATGATTAAACCTCGCAGGGCTCACACTTTATCAATTTATACAAATGTCGATTGGGAAGGAGACAGCCAAGACCGACGCTCAACAAGCACCTACGTTGCCTATTTAGGATTGAATATAATATCATGGTCTAGCCGCAAGCAACGAACTATGTCCCGATCTTCGACTGAAGTTGAATTCCGAGCACTAGCAATGGCGGCCTCAGAAATACTCTGGCTCTCGTTCTTACTATGAGAGATTGGCTGGCCACCGTCCATAGCCCCCACGGTATGGTGTGACAACATAGGCGCTACCTACTTAACAAAGAATCCGACATTTCACTCCTGATCTAAACATTTGGAAATTGATTTCAACTTAAGCCGAGAACATGTCGCAGCCAAGCAACTACACATAGCCTACATTTCAACTAAAGATCAGATTGTAGACACTCTAACCAAGTCACTACCAGCTCCAAGATTCACTGAACTATGGCTCAAGCTCAATGTGATACCTCCCATTGGCTTGCAAAGGGTGATAAGGATTAATCTTCAAAAGATATTTTAGTTACCGAATTTATAGATTTGTTAATATTTGTATTTATCTTTCCATGTACTCATCAACTAATATAAATACAATACCTAGTGCACACGGTTGGGTGTGGGTAAACAACTCCAACCAATTCTCTACACCTATAACAATCTATGGCAAACAAAGATAAGGAGACAAAATCACAGACTTAGATGGAACGGACTTTGACCCACTAGCTATAATGAGCTAGGAACCAGACGTATCAAGAGTCGAATGGTGCCACAAGAAAAAGGCTTATGTCCTTATTACTTGAGATACCTATCCTATCAAGCCAAGCAATTCATGCAAGAGCTAGAAGGAACAAAGAAGTGAAAGTTCTGAAATCAATTATATTCTTCAAAGTTATTGAGTCCGCAAGCTAAGAACAATCCTCCTATAAATACTACTGAGGTTGTGGCCTCCTACTCCTACAAGGAAGGAAAGTCTCCTACACATAAGACTTCTTCCTAAACAAGAAAACTCTAATCTTGGTGGCCAAGTTTCTGAAACACAGCTAAAGGGGTTCTGGAATATTCAGCTAAACAAGGCCCAAAAAATTGGAAAAATAAGACCTTTTACAGTTCACTAGTAGACACCATGGGCTTCAACTTTCATGTTGAATATTAGCTCAAATTCTGCCTCTAAGTAGCCCAAATTCATCAATCCTTGTCAGACTAGCAATCAGTCAAAAACCGAGAAATCCTAGCTTGACTAGGATTTCCTATCCGGATGTCCTTGACATCTTCCGTTCGTGTCCAACATCACTAATGGTCGGTCATCATCTCTCGGATCAGGATTAGGTGGTGGCCTGGTCTTGATGCCTAGCATCGGCTCGGCAACAATGTCCTGGTCGGGCATGGTCACGTCAAGATCGGACTCAATCGCATTTCCAATATTTTTGGTGGGGTAGTGTGGACTCCTTCCGGTTCTACTCAATTCACAAACAAATGCACACAATTCATAACCCAATTCACAATTCACAGTCTAATTAATTGATTTCATCATAACTCCCTTCCAATTCTGAACACAATCTAACCACAATCCATTTCACAGTTCTCCAATTTCTGTACCACTCCCAATTCACACTCACCAATCATACTCTTATTCCTAACAATTTCGATTACCACACGACACCCCATCAATCATCCATACATCAATCTCCAACCAAATTCCATATACACACAACAAATGCAACTAGGGTAAATGGATAGCCTCACCGACCACCCCACCTACATAAACAATAGGATACATGGGTAGTCATGTCATGAGCTCTAGGGCTACCCACATGTTCATCCTTCTCAGGGTGATCCTTCATTGGGATCCTCCTCCTGCAACCACAATTCACAATATACGAAACACAACCATACTGATGACACTCGATTTGACGTGATTATCAGCCTCATTTAAGTGACATTTCTTTGCTTAAGACATGGTTTTTAGGGTAGAATAACGAATATTCAATCGATTGCCCTATCTCGTGCCATTTGTGTTACCTTGGCCCGTTTCGGGTCTATTTGATGGTTTTCTAGTGTTTTTACGTTAGCACAGGTTTTTGCCATCGAATAAGTAACCAAGGACGTGTCTAAGGCGTTGGAATCTCGAAGGATTGCACCGGGATCGATCAAAGGAGCCAACCAAGTTCAAACAAATCCCTGCCCGGTTTACAAAGGAATTTTCGGCGAAAATACCCTTGTATTTTCGGCGAAAATATGTTCACAAATCGGCTATTGGCAGCTGAAGGAATTTTTGGCGAAAGGATTAAGTTTTCGAACCAAGAAAGAAGTTCAGGAGAATCAGCCGGCGGACCCTTCATTTGCAAAGGAATTTTTGTCAAAAATTCCTCAATATTTTCGGCGAAAATAATAGAAGAAATCCGGCTGATTAGGGTTAAGTATAAATACTTAACCCGGCGGCCCAAATAAGATATACATCATAATATACTTTTCGAAATCAGAATTCGAAGAATTCTCTGAAGTTCTGGAGCGAAGAGTTAGAGTTCGAAGAGCAGGAAAGAGATCGTGACGCCATCCCTTCCACCTCGGAGAATCGGAGCTAGGAGTGCGGTTTACGGAAGATTGAAGTCTGTCAGAGTCGTCTAAATTAGGTTTTTCAGATTCTTTTCTGTTCTTCCTCTGGATGATGAACTCTTTCTTTGTCTTAGATTCTTTTGTGATAAACATGAGTAGCTAAACTCGTTAGAGATTAGACTAGATGAACCCTAAGTGACCCAGGGCTTTAAAGCGGTCACGAATCGGCGGTGATTAGATTCGAAATTCAATCAGATCTCTTTCATGTTTGATTTGTTCTTCCTTGTTCATGTTTCTTGTCTGGATTGATCACCTAGATTAGATTCTTGTTAAGCTAAGGATAGAAGCGAACGCTCGCCTTACTTTAGAACATCGAATTGAACAATTAACCTTATAATTGGAGCGTGCCTTTCGTAGGAACCGGTTAGGGTTAATCCACTGCAAGAGTAACTCATAAATCATTAGTAATTGCACCAGTTAATTAAGTCGTTGCGAGAGGCGACCGTACCCGGGCGGCTAGTTAATCTTGGTAGTTAGAACGGATAGAGCGAACGTTCGCCGGTCTTCAACCTAAGGGTAAGGAGTTATGGTGGTGTCTTAGTAATTGATTGAATGAGAATCGAAATCCGCTGATCTGTTGATTGCCAATGCTCTGGGGAACGAAGGGGTATTCAAAGTCTAAGTTCATCTGTCATCCTTGTTTTCAACCCTAATTTCCAATCTGCTTTAGTTTAATTTTTAATTTTCTCCGCATTTCTTAGAGTTAGAAGTCGTGGAACTCACACCACGTACGAAGTGTTTACATTCGAGTATTTTGCTAGTTTTGAAGTAGTCAATCTTAGAAGACCCTTGGAATAAGATCTACCCTAGCTTTTGTTAGCTTTGTTAGTTTATTTGTTGAACGCATCACAACGACACGTTCACCAAATTGGCGCCGTTGCCAGGGACTTCTTTTGATTGTTTGAAAGAAGAACTGGCAATTTACTCTTCTACTTTCCATCTTTCATCTTCCATCCACTTCGATTTTACACTGGTTTTGTTTGTCTTTGTTATCTGTAGGTTTACAGGTGTATGCCTCACCGTCCTTGGACTTGCTCTCAAACCGAACAAGCTAAGAGTGCAGAGAGACCACGCAGTTCTGCTCCACCTCTACGATCACAGATTTTGAAGAAAGGCAAATCCAATCCACCCGTCACTCCGATCAAGATTTAGGAATTGAAGGAGAGTTCCTCATCTCCGTTTTCACCGTCATCTTCATCCGCTTCATACACCGCATCACTTTCACCTCCTGCATCTCCTACCATGGACGATCAGTTACCACCACCACCACCACCAAATGGAGAACTACCGCCGCCACCACCACCACCTGCACAGAAGAGTCTGGCAGACTATAACAAGCCGAGCGCGACTAGCGTTCGATCTGCCATTGCCGTTCCGCGCATTGAAGGAGATCCTGACTATGAGATCAAGATTCCATTCTTGACTATGATCTCTAGGGACTTACAGTTTGAAGGCAGGCCCCTAGATAATCCGTGCACTCATCTTGCAGACTTCTTTGATCTCTGTAGTACTTTCAAGAACGGAAACCTCGACAAAAATACTCTTTGTCTGAGAGCTTTCCCGTTCTCTCTGAAAGGCGCTGCTAAGAGGTGGCTTACTGGCAAACCACCTGGCTATTACACTGATTGGGATACTCTGGCTCAGGACTTCGTTGAAGAATACTTCCCTCCAGCCAGAACAACTGCCATCAAGGACAGCATTGCCAGATTCTCCCAGAAAGAAGGAGAAAGCTTATATGATACTTGGAATCGATTCTATGAACTTTTCTACAACTGTCCGCATCATGGATTCGAGCAGAGACAGTTAGCTGAGATCTTTGCTCGAGGACTTCGAGAAGAATCTGCCAAGTGGGTCAATTCTCTAGCTGAAGGGGATTGCACTACACTCACACCTGAAGCTGCTCTTCTTCACTTTGAAAACTGTGCTTCCAAGACAAGGAACTGGGAACGACAATCTGAAGGATCAAGGACCAAGCTCGATCTCGAAGCTACTATCAAGGCAGAGGTAGAGAAACATTTGAAGTAGTCTACCACACCAATCAAACCGTCGGCAGCTTCTGTCTACGTTGCCGATTGCGAATGGTGTGGAGCTTGCGCACATAACGGAGGCCATTGTCAGAACTTTGGTAAGGCAGAAGTCTGGTCTGCCGAAGAGATAAATTTCATTCAACAAGGCTTCGTTAATAATCAGAATGGTTATGCTGGCTACCGTAACTTCAGGCAGCAAGGGAACTGTCAAGACAGACCTCCCTACAATAATGGCGCCAACCATAACCAGAACCAGAATAACCGCCCAGCTTGTCCAGCTCAGGATCAGAAACCTAACCATCCGCCGGTAGGTGTTTACCAGCCGCCGCATCGCAATCCGGGTAATTATGGAACTGCTCCTGGCAATCGCCAGAATCAATATCTTAATAATACCTATCCAGGGCAGCAGCATCAAAGAGAAAACAATGTTAGTGACCTGGATAAGAAGCTCAGCCAGATCATTACCAGACTCGATGATCACGACAACCAATTCAAGGCTCAAGCTATTCTCAATCAAGAACAGATAGCATCTGGACAAAGAATTGAGCAAGCCGTGAACAACATCTCGAGCATGCTAGCATCTGGTCGACCATTTGGCCAACTTCCAAGCCAGACAGAGCCAAATCCGAGAAAGGAGCAAGCCAAGATGGTAACCGCTCGGAAACTTCCAAACTCAATTGCTGATGCTTGTTCTGTCTTACGTAGGATCGCTGAAACTTCAGAGGAAGAAGAAGAACAGAAATAGGCACCTATTGAGGATGATCCCCCTCTTGCACCGTACGTCGTGAAGCCTCCTTTTCCAAGAGCATTACTGCCAAATGCAAGGATCGAGACTGGCATGAAGGGGAATAAAGAAGGATACCCTGACATTCGTATTAAGAAACCTACCTCTCCATATCCAGCTAAGTTATATGATCCTGGTTCTTTTACTTTACCTTTGGTCATTAACAATGTTGAGGTTGAGCGTTGTTTGGTTGATCTTGGTGCATCTGTTAATGTTATGCCTATGAGCCTGTTTGAAAAGTTAAACCTAGGAGAACTTGAACCGCCTAGTATCCAACTTGTCTTTGCTGATAGATCACTTAAAACTCCTAGAGGAGAAATAAAAGACGTTGTTACTAAATGTGGTCCGATCACGTTCTTAGCTGACTATGTGATTATGGATACTAGTACAGATGATTCTACCATTCTCATAGGTTGACCTTTTGATGAGATCCAACAATGCTGCCCTGATGCCAACCGGTACTCCTACACCCCACCAGGGTCACCAGGCAGAGATAAGGCCCTAGGACCTCACACAAGGCATAAAGAGCCTTGGATAGGCCATATTCAAGCCCTAAAGCCAAGGTACGCTCTGAAATATAAACTAAGCCCATCCCTTGCAGGTAGAAAGGCTCCACGAGATGGAATGCTATTCCAGGCCATGCTGCTGGCCAAGGATCTAAACCCTAGCAAGGAAGAACAACCTCAACCTGCTCCTAGCCTGACCTCCAGGAGCCCTGAAGAAGAAGTAGGCCCTTTGAGTGACCCTCTGGAAGCATTTCTGGAGTATAGGAGCAAGAGAGCCCGAGAATACCTGGCCTGGAGAGGAGAGCTTCCAAGGAATGACCCTGAGCCGAACTATGAGAAGAATTGGAGTCCAAGTCCCCGAGATGTGACACTTAGACCGACTCAACCCCCGGAGAGCTACACCAGGAGATACTCGGAGGCCTACCTGAAGCTTAAAGAAGAAGGCCCGAGCGGAAAGGAAGAAGGTCCAAGGAGAGAACAGTCCCAAGCCCTAAACCGGCAGCCGGGCCGATAAAATGAGTTCTATGGAGTCGATCACGAAGAACATGACTTATGGACAAGGACCTCGCCACTGAAGCAGCCCGGAGCACGAAGCCCGCAACCGCCGCCCGAAGCAAGCCCGGTGACCGGCCGGTCAGGCCCACGACCGCCACCATGGCCCAATTGGCCCGAGCAGCCCAACCGTGGCCGAATTAGGGTTTCTGACCTAATTTAGGTCTTTTATTCTGCTTTAAAGACTACAACTATTATTTTATGTTTTATTCCTTTTTAGTAGGCTTATTTAGCGGTTTTAGGATTCTTTTAAAGTAGGACTCTTTATTTTATTATTATTTAGGAAGTAGTGTTTAGGGAGGAGAGCTTGTTCCCTCACCTATATAAGGAGGCCGCCGACCACCCTTGTAAGTCAGACTTTTTATGAAATAAACCCCCTTTGAAAGAACTTTGTTCTGAAACCCTTATTGTATCTGCATGTTGCGATACTGAAGGATCGACTTATCATCAAGAGCATCCATCTCTTGGCGTGGCTTCTTCGACTGGACACTTCTGGTTCCCGGCTGTTATATAGCCGACGGGTCAAAGTACTTATCCGTCCCCGGTTCCCGACGGTTTAGCCTCGTTGCACGATCTCCAACTTGCGGTGTTTAAGGGTCGTCTGCCCACGGTTGCAGCGGTTCACATCAGTTGGTATCAGAGCACGGTTTAGCTCACGGACCACCCGGTTCCAGACGGTTTAGCCTCGTTGCACGGTCTCAACTTGCGGTGTTTAAGGGTCGTCTGCCCACGGTTGCAGCGGTTCACATCACCTTTCATGGTTACTACTGGAATGAATATTAACGTTCCAAATGGTTCTTTGACTCTAAGGGTTGGTAAAGAAACGAAAACTTTTCTTCTTAAAGATGGCATGGAATATGACTCTAAGAATGAAGAACCTCATTGTCTGGTTGTTGAAACTGTGGAGTTGACTCTGGTCAACTCCGTTACTAATGCTTCTTCTAGTGTCTCTAGATCAGTTGTTGCTGCAGATATTGAACAGGTTATTAAGAAGAAGCCAGAAATTTCGGTTCAAAAGCCGCTCAAGAAGAAGAAGGAACTGCAAGCCTCTTCTAAGCCACCGAGCACTAAACCGAGCAGGCCTTGAGGAAAGAAAAAGAAGACGAAGACCCAAATGGTCTAGAGACCAAAAGTTCTGCCGTCTTCCATCGAGCCAGCTGCACCACCAATTCGTTCTGAGAAACCGGCGCCGGAACAAGTATGGAAGGAGAAGCCGAATGCATCTCCTAAGGAAGTACTGACGATCACCGATCCTGGTGATAACAAACCGGAGGACAAGAAGAAGACGAAGCCGACAGTCCTCATTCCTTCCATCGTAACACTCAAGAAGGATGACCTCTCCAGAGAACTGTTCGGACCGTTCAAGTTCATCGATCATCTTCCCGATGGACGTACCAAGCTCTTGCATGCAAACGGGAAGAGATTCACGCTTACCGGAGAAGCCCCGAAGCTGTACTTTATGAACTCTGACGCGAGCGTTAAGGAGAATCTGAGTTGGGATGTCTCATAATATCGTCCAGGTATCGTCCAGCTCAAGGACGTTAATAAAAGAGCGCTTCGTGGGAGGCAACCCATGGCTGGAATCCGTTTTTAATTTTTGTCGAACTTAGTGTTTTAGAGTCAGTTCAGGGGAGCCAAAAGTGTCAGTTTGTTTGTTCTCTTATTTTTCGTGTGTAGTCTGTGTGTCGTAGTGTTGTTCGCAAGTTGATTGAGGTCGTTCCAATTTTTGTGGATTTAACTGTGATTTTCTGAAGTTGGCCGGATTTGCAAAGATATTTTCACCCGAGTAGTTCAAAAATTTTGGCGAAATACACCCCTGTTTTCGACGAAATCGCCTTTTGAATTTTCGAAACCATTCCCCTGTTTCATATTTCCGGTCCGAAAATTTATGATCTTTTCACTGAAAATATCTTTGAAAACTGGCAGTGCATTTGAACGTAAATTTTTGGCGAAAACTCCCTATTCTTTTCGCCGAAAATCTCTTTGAAAATCGGCCAAAAATCCCACTTAAAAATCCGGTCTTATCCTCTCTCTCCCCACTTGCCATTTTTGAACTGAAAAACAAAACAACCCCCCCTCTGTTTTCGAAACCCGACCGCCACCCTTTTTAAACCACCACCGCCGCTCAACTCCCCTCTCTTTTCTGATCGTTTTGAGCCCTAGAACGTTCGAATCGGAGCTCTACAGCTCCAGTTCACCGAAACCCTTGTTTTCAGAGTTTTTCACGAATTTCTCCCAAACCGTTCGTTTTTAGCATCCATGGCTTCAAGGTAAGTTGTAGAACTTTTCAATACGAATCTTTTGACATATGGATTGCTGAATTTCGTCGGGGTTGACTTTCGGTTGACTTTTCAGTTTGCCTCGATTTGCGTGCCGACTGATTTCGTGTGAACTAGGTTAGCTGAACTTGTTGAACTGTTCTAGCATGCTTAGGGAGTACCGTGCTTAATTTCCATATCATTTGATCATGTGTTGCTATGCATACGATTGATTCTTTGTTATGTTGAATTGTGAGAAATGTCGGTTTGACCATGAACTGTTTTTGATCATTTGGCTGTCGTATGTGTTCATTCTCGTTCAGATTATTGTGTTTGCCATCTGAGATCCTATTTCACCGTCGTTCCCCGCTTTGTGGTAGTCTTGCCATGATTAGGGTTCATTATGTTATAATGTTGACTTTCTGAATGTCGGTTTGACTCTTTGAACTCTGATTGCGCTTATCCGATTCTGGCTGTTCCTAAGCATGTATTTTACTGTCTATGATTACCGGTTACTCCGCTTTGCTTACCCCCACTCGGTTTTCCTCATTTCTTTGTGAAATTGAGTTTTTCTACTAAGTGAGGGGTAGGGTTTTAGTTTAACTAATCTGGTTTCATTATGGTTTTAGGAACACCACTTATGAGCGCAGGACTAAGGCGCGAATTGATGGCGCCTCAAGCTCAGGAGCTGCCGCCCCCGTCACTCCCGCCGTTCACGGCCGTCCTCCAGCATTACCCCGCCGGGCTGGATACCATCGCACTCTAGCTCGTCTACCTGACTTCTACTTCGAGCGCTTCCAGAATATCCAGCACATTCGTGGAGCTGACGTGCGCCCTCTTTCCATGGAGTCCCTCTCCGAGCACGACGAGGACTACCACCGGAATGTGCATGACGCCCTAGCACCGGCCGGTCTCCTAGAGCTGACCACCATAGCTGCCGATTTCCCAGACATTTCTCTCCAGGAGTTCTGGGCAACCTTTGATCTGGATGAGCACAAGAGGAAGCAGCGCCGGAAGGTTGTGACCTTCTATCTGGGTGGGGTGTACATGCATCTCACCTACGATGAGTTTGCTGATCATCTAGACATCCCCTACGAGCATTATCACGATCATCACCTAGGCTGGGGCGACGATGATGACGACGAGGAGTACCACGCCCTCTGGAGCCATATGACTGGAGTGCCTGGTGATCGCGTCACGGGCCATGACTCAGTTAAGTCCCTCTCTCACCCACTCTATAAATTTATTCATATGGTTTGGCGTAGATCGCTTTTGTATGTTCCAGACAAGGATCGCCACCATATCCTCAAGGAGGAGCTTATGCTTCTTCGAGCCATTCGAGAGAGCTACCCTCTTCACCACGGCTGGGTGCTGGCTCGCATCTTCCGCCAGAAGACTAAGAGGCAGACGCCACCTCGCAGACTCCTAGGGGGTAACTTCATAGGTCAGCTCATCATCTCCTTCGGCATCAGCCATGAATATGGCCCGAACATTCCACAACGCCAAGTTAGGACCGTTGGAGGAGACTTAGCGGTTGAGTATGACTTAGAGTTGGACCTCAGTCCCCAAGTAGCAGCAGATCCTCCACTCCAGCCTATGGTCGAGTCGGAGGAAGAGGATGATGCTGAGCAGCAACAGCCCCAGCCGCCGCCAGAATTCCAAGATTATATACCCTCGCCACACCACCAGGTAGGGTATGCTCACCAGTCACCGCCGCACATCCCAGATACATACTAGGCGCCTCCCCAACAGCCCCGACACCACCCCGCGGATGTTGGAGAGCTGTTTGAGAGACTGCATGAGTGGCGCATCACCGACAACGCCACTCAGGAGGCGAGATGAACTATTATGCAGCAGCATATGCGCCGCGCCGATAGGCGGTATGAGGCACAGCTGGCGTGGCAACGTCAGCTCGGCGAGCACCTCCACTTTCCACCCCCGACACCCTGACCAGCCATGATCAGGTGGTGTCCTTTTCCTTGTCCTTTCTTTTTATTTATTCTTTTCGGATTTCGATCCAACTTTTTTCTGTGTGGATCCGGGACACTTGTCCCGGTTTCCTTTTTATGTTTCATTTGTTTTTGTTTTGTAGGCAGTACGGAGATTCCCTTTGCTTCGTTTCTGTAGATTCCCTCCGCTCCAAGGACCCGAGCTCATCCCCTACACCAATCATCTCGGTCCTGGTTCTTCTACTTCACTCTGAACTCTAGAATTAGTCCTGTGAGGACACAGTCCGATTTAAGTATGGGGTAGGATGCTAGAGAACCTTGCATGAACTTGATTGCCCTTGATTGTGTTTTGTGTGTGCCTCGTGAATCCATTCCAGTCTCTCTAGCATTAGAATGGCTCAGTTCTTGATTTTTGATGTTAAGTTGTTGTTCAACCCTTCATAATGATGCTTAGACTGCTTAACCTAGAACTTGAGAACTAACTTGTATACTTCGATGCTAAATTGCCTGGTCAGAATAGAATTTTTAAAATCACACTTGTAGTTTGTAGCCTTGATTGCATGAAAATGACCGAATCTGACTAGCAAACCAACTGTGAGCTTTTGATCCATTGCACGTAACTTGCAATTTTAATTCTTTCTGAGTGGTTTTCTGTTTGCTTGAATGAGTTAGAATTTGCATGAGACCTACTCGAGACCACACGATGACACGAGTTCTAGAAGGATAGGGGCACCTAGATTCAGCTACTAAGCCAGATAGCCTACCAAATGATAAATCCATTAGGTTTAGACCCTTGAGCTTGGCCTGTTCTTTCGGTTCGATAATACATTACAGCCATTTCCCATTTCTTTCATTCCCCGTTGATCCCCTGTGGTTGTAGTTCTAGATTGACCTACCGGAAGTCGGTTTGTGGTAACCTTCCTATAGCCATTAAACAGGTGGTCTTAGCTAATATGTCCAGACGTGTAAATCCCTCTAGCAACTAAAAGAAAATCAGCACAAAAGAAGAAAAAAAGCAAAGTAAGAAAAGAAAGAAAATTTCGAAAAAAAGTGAAGAAAAGAAAAATCAGAAAAGTTTCAAACTTTCTAGTTCAATAAAACGTTCTTCTCCCTACAAATGGAAGAACGAAGTCAAAAGAAAAGTTGAAAAGAAAGAAAAAATCGTGTAAAGGAAAAGAATAAGTGCTAGGTTGCTTGAGGGTATCATAGGACGAGCGTTCATCATTCCACCCGTGTTTGGTTAGACGGTAGGAAGCCATAGATTAGATTCGAGGGAAGTTAGTCGAAAGCTACACCGCACCAAGCCATCATCATACATTCCCATCATCCATCGCATCATAAACCCAAGTAGTGTAGATTTCATTACGGTCCTAGCAGGGAAGTCCTTCTTGACTAGATACTCGTGTTGTCACAGTGGTGGAGATGTGGTCGAATTGCAAACCTATGACAGAATTCGGTAACAGAAAATGATCGAGAGCAGAAACACGTCCTTAAAAACAGAGAGCGAGAGTTCCCCATTTTACTAACTATTTCCTGTGTGAGGAGTCTGGTCGGTCAGGTCAAATTCGTGCATAATTGGTTGCTAATTACTTGTCGTGTGCAGTTTATTAGTGAGACCAGATAGTTTGGCTGATCTGTATGCATGTTAGGTTTCTTGTTCTAGGAATTAGCTGTCTAATAATTCATTGTGTTTGATTGAACTCCAATTTAATCGATCTTATCATTTATGAACATGAGCGTTTCTATTCAATTTGCTTGAGGACAAGCAAAAGCTTAAGTGTGGGGTATTTCATGACACTCGATTTGACGTGATTATCAGCCTCATTTAAGCGACATTTCTTTGCTTAAGACATGGTTTTTAGGGTAGAATAACGAATATTCAATCGATTGACCTATCTCGTGCCATTTGTGTTACTTTGGCCCGTTTTGGGTCTATTTGATGGTTTTCTAGTGTTTTTACGTTAGCACAGGTTTTTGCCATCGAATAAGTAACCAAGGACGTGTCTAAGGCGTTGGAATCTCGAAGGATTGCACCGGGATCGATCAAAGGAGCCAACCAAGTTCAAACAAATCCCTGCCCGGTTTACAAAGGAATTTTTGCCGAAAATACCCTTGTATTTTTGGCGAAAATATGTTCACAAATCGGCTATTGGCAGCTGAAGGAATTTTCGGCGAAAGGATTAAGTTTTCAAATCGAGAAAGAAGTTCATGAGAATCAGCCGGCGGACCCTTCATTTGCAAAGGAATTTTCGCCGAAAATTCCTCAATATTTTCGGCGAAAATAATAGAAGAAATCCGGCTGAATAGGGTTAAGTATAAATACTTAACCCGGCGGCCCAAATAAGATATACATCATAATATACTTTTTGAAATCAGAATTCAAAGAATTCTCTGAAGTTCTGGAGTGAAAAGTTAGAGTTCGAAGAGCCGGAAAGAGATCGTGACGCCATCCCTTCCACCTCGGAGAATCGGAGCTAGGAGTGCGGTTTACGGAAGATCGAAGTCTGTTAGAGTCGTCTAAATTAGGTTTTTCAAATTCTTTTCTGTTCTTCCTCTGGATGATGAACTCTTTCTTTGTCTTAGATTCTTTTGTGATAAACATGAGTAGCTAAACTCGTTAGAGCTTAGACTAGATGAACCCTAAGTGACCCAGGGCTTTAAAGCGGTCATGGATCGGCGGTGATTAGATTCGAAATTCAATCAGTTCTCTTTCATGTTTGATTTGTTCTTCCTTGTTCATGTTTCTTGTCTGGATTGATCACCTAGATTAGATTCTTGTTAAGCTAAGGATAGAAGCGAACGCTCGCCTTACTTTAGAACATCGAATTGAACAATTAACCTTATAATTGGAGCGTGCCTTTCGTAGGAACCGGTTAGGGTTAATCCACTGCAAGAGTAACTCATAAATCGTTAGTAATTGCACCAGTTAATTAAGTCGTTGCGAGAGGCGACCGTACCCGGGCGACTAGTTAATCTTGGTAGTTAGAACGGATAGAGCGAACGTTCACCGGTCTTAAACCTAAGGGTAAGGAGTTATGGTGGTGTCTTAGTAATTGATTGAATGAGAATCGAAATCCGCTGATCTGTTGATTGCCAATGCTCTGGGGAATGAAGGGGGATTCAAAGTCTAAGTTCGTCTGTCATCCTTGTTTTCAACCCTAATTTCCAATCTGCTTTAGTTTAATTTTTAATTTTCTCCGCATTTCTTAGAGTTAGAAGTCGTGGAACTCACACCACGCATGAAGTGTTTACATTCGAGTATTTTGCTAGTTTTGAAGTAGTCAATCTTAGAAGACCCTTGGAGTACGATCTACCCTAGCTTTTGTTAGCTTTGTTAGTTTATTTGTTGAACGCATCACAACGACACGTTCACCACATACATAAACACATTTGTGAATTTAAACTCTCATTCTAGCCACCTAGTCAACAGGTGATCAAAACAAGCCAACACACATAAGGACATCATACACATAAACACCACATTTCATCTAATCACATCATCATCAACCAATCACAACCACATAATAATAGCCATTTCCATCTCTGTCTCACTTTCATGCATTCCTAAAGATCAATCTACGTCGAATTGTAATTTCTCACGTGTACATCCTAACCTATCGACGCTGAGCCTTCACCTTAGCCTAATTTTCAGACTCTTAATTCTGCTTGAGAACGTCCCCCTCATTGTTCTAATTCCACCGGTTCTGACGGTGCATCGTTTGGACTTCAAACGAGCAAGTTACGGCCAAAACACTAAACTGCAACTCCAAGGAACTTCCAGTGACCAAACTGTCAATTTTCTAGAATTTCAGCAGCAGTCTCCTAACTTCCTCAGCTATACAAATTGGTCTAGAAACTTAGTAAGTTAGCAAAAACGTCCCAAATCCTCATTTGTAACATTTCAATAGTTAAGGAGTAAACCAATATCTTACTCAAAGTTCCCCAAATAGTTCCCAAGGTTTCATGAATGACTCAGAGGTCACATAATTATTCAAATCACTGTTTAGTCATTGAACTCCACCTAAGTTATGGAAAGATCACTGAACTTCTTCAAAGTTACAATCTAATCACCTTTCTTCATCCAACTTCCTTCAACGACTCCAGGCGATGTCGTCGCGCCTCGGCCACCACCAACAGTGCTCCAAAACGACCCTACCTCGATTCCAGACTTCTCTCCTGTCAAGGAGGGCCCAAAGAACCTCTAATAGCACTCTGAACTCGCATCCCTCCAATTGGCCCTCTGCCTCATTTCCGCTCTCTCGTTTAGAAATCTAATCGCCCGCGGCCTACTCTTCTCTTCCTTCCATTGCAAAACACGAATCCGCTTCTCCTCCTCTTCTTGTTGAACTCCGCCAGTGCCGTCATTTGACTAATTTTTTCCAATATACGGGCTGTTCAAAAAATCAATTCCCATTATAGGGCAATGTTACAATCAATTCTCTGTGCAACACCTTTCGAAATACGAACATACAAATCTCAAAATAGAATCTATGTGCATATATTTAACATCATGAAGACATTAGTCAAAATGGAAGGACCCAAAATACAAATTGGTCAAAGTATGAGAGATAAAAAGAGCGGTTCATACAGTAGGGAGCTATTTGTTAAGTTGACAAACTAAAGAGGCCAAAGTGCTATTTTACAATATTTGAAAGCAAAGTGTCCGTGGAAAAAAAAGGAAAAGCGTGCAGACAAAAAAACAAAGCAAATCACCAATTGCAGTGGCGATATAGTGTTGACGTGGAAAAATCAAACCCTCTTTGGGAATTGATTGTAAAATTGCCCTATAATGGGATATTTCGAATGGCCCCTGTATTGGAAAAAATCCTATTTGTTAAGTTGACAGAGTAGAGAGGCCAAAGTGCTATTTTACAATATTTGAAAGCAAAGTGTCAGTGGAAATAAAAGGAAAAACGTGCAATAAAAGGAAAAACGTGCAGACAAAAAAACAAAGCAAATCACCAATTGGAATGGCGATATAGTGTTGACGTGGAAAAATCAACCCCTCTTTGGGAATTGATTGTAACATTGCCCTATAATGGGAATTGATATTTCGAATGACCCCTGTATTGGAAAAAATCCTCATTTGACCTAGAGAGTTGTGTCAGACCCTTCTTTTCCTCCAAAACCCTTCAACCAGGATAGCGTCCTTTCAAAATGTAATTCCCATTGCAGGGCAACACTTACCCCATTTTGGGAATTCAATGGAGCATAGCCATATAATGGGATTTGCCTTTTTAAAAGGACCCTTGTGATGGAAAAATCCTCGACCCGCATCGTCTCTTTTACTTTATCCCCACTCAATTAAAACGTGGGCCTAAGGCCCTAATCCCACCTACGATTCTTTCTCAACCCGAACGGGCCAGGCCGAGTCCCCTGTTCCTTCATTGGCCGAAGAAAAGTGGGCCTAGAGCTTAAGCATAGTAGGCTGAGCCTGCTGCGATCAGAAGTAGCATGGTCACACTCCTTCCTTATGTTACTTTAACTCCACTTCTAATCCCACTGACTTAATGAACGACCCAATCTTCCATCCTCTGTCCATCTAAGTACTAAGGCCAAAAGGCACAAGCAGCTCCCCTCCCTTCATCCGTGTAAATAATTGGGCCCATCCCTTGGTATCTTCCGCTAAATAACAACAAAACTCTCTGGTTTTGACTTGGTCAAATCAATTGGTTTTTACCCAATAAGGTATTGAACAAACCTTTTGATTTTAACCGGTTAATCACATTTGGGGCATTACACTAATCATTTACCTTTGGACTTAAAACCAGCTGCGGTAAGAGCGAAAAAATCCACAACTCTAGGAATAGTACCTCTCATATGTCGTTCAAGTTGCACAACAAACTTGAATGTCATGCTAACATCCGGTAAAGGATCCATAAGAAGAAGTTGAGAATGGACGACATCAAACGAATCATTCAATCCTCTAATGAATCTGATCACATAATCCTGGTCCTGGTATATCATCATTCGACTAACAACATTGCATTTGGCAGGTTGACCATGATTGTAGTTGTAACATCCATCCCGAACCCATATGAACATCACTCGAAGATACATTAGTAAAAAGAAAGGAGAAAGAACTTTGAAATCGAATTAAAACTTAAAACAAGTGTAAGTCGGAAGCGCTCCATTATTCAAAATTCAAAACTTATTACAAAGATACAATTCAAACCAATATTCCTTTACAATCCCGAAGTTCAAATCAATCGGTACAAAATAACCCAACTGATGCTGCAGTTTTAGCGGTATCAAATAACTACCAAGCTGGAAAGCTAGGGTAGATCGTATTCCACAGGGTTTCTTCTAATTGACTACTCAAAGAAGCTGACAAATTATTCAAGTTAAAACACGTTGTGCGTGGTGTGAGTTCCATGACTTCTAGACTAAGATGCAGGAAACTTAAGAAGAACTTAAAAGACAGAATGATTTGTAGGTTTAAATAGACGACAGACAAGCTTAGATTTCGAATCCCCCTTCGTTCACCAGAGCATTGGCAATCAACAGATCAGCGGTTTTCAATTCTCATTCAATCAATTTCTAAACACCACCATAACTCCTTACCCTTAGGTTTAAGACTGGCGAACGTTCGCTCTATCCGATCTAACTACCAAGATTAATTAGCCGCCCGGGTACGGTCGCCTCTCGCAACGACTTAACTAACTGGTGCAATTACTAGTGATTTATGAATTACTCTTGCAGTGGATTAACCCTAATCGGTTCCTACGAAAGGCACACTCCAATTATAAGGTTAACTGGTTGAATTGATGTTCTAAAGTGAGGCGAGCGTTCACTTCTATCCTCAGCTTAACAAGAATCTAAACTATGTGATCACGAAATATAAGTTTTTGATGTTTTAAAGCAGGGAAGCTGTCTGGCGACAAACCCTAGCTCACACAAACCCTAATCTAGGCGATCAGCCAGAAAAGAAACACAAGAACAACGAAACTAATCTAGGCGTCAACTAGACGAGAAACGCAGAACAACAATCAAGAACAAAACAACCATGCAAAGAGAAACTGATTGAACTTCGAATCTAATTACCGCCGATCCGTGACCGCTTTAAAGCCCTGGGTCACTTAGGGTTCATCTAATCTAAGCTCTACGAGTTTAGCTACTCATGTTCATACAAAAAGAATCAAAGATAAAGAAAGAGTTCATCATCCAGAGGAAAAACAGAAAAGGATCTGAAAAACCTAATTGAGACGACTCTGGCAGAACTTCGATCTTCAGTAATCTGCACGCCTAGCTCCGAGTCTACGAGATGAAAGGGATGGCATCACGATCTCTTTTCGGCTCTTCGAACTCTAACTCTCCTCCAGAACTTCAGAGAATTATGAAGTATTTGAAATTATGATTATCAGGTCTCTCAATTTTGGCCGCCGGGTTAAGTATTTATACTTAACCTAATTGACCCGGATTTCCTCTGATATTTTCGCCGAAAATAAGGGATTATTTTCGTCGAAAATAATGGTGCAAATGGCTGGACCCTCGACTGACTTCTCCTGTAATTTTCGCTTCAGCCGAGAACTTTACATTTTCGCCGAAAATTTCCTTTACTTGGCACCAGTCGATTTGTGATGATATCACCGAAAATGATAGGGTATTTTCGGCGAAAACTTCTTTGTAAACTGGGCAGGAATTTGTTTGAACTTGATTGGCTCCTTTGATCGATTCCGGTTCAGTTCCTCGATGTTCCAATGCCTTAGACACGTCCTTGGTTACTTATTCGATGGCAAAATCCTGTGCTAACATAAAAACACTAGAAAACCATCAAATAGACCCGAAACGGGCCAAGGTAACACAAATGGCACGAGATAGGGCAATCGATTGAATATTCGTTATTCTACCCTAAAAACCATGTCTTAAGCAAAGAAATGTCGCTTAAATGAGGCTGATAATCACGTCAAATCGAGTGTCATCAAATACCCCACACTTAAGCTTTTGCTTGTCCTCAAGCAAACTGAATAGAAACGCTCATGTTCATAAATGATAAGATCGATTAAATTGGAGCTCAATCAAACACAATGAATTATTAGACAGATCGATCCTAGAACAAGAAACCTAACATGCATACAGATCAGCCAAACTACCTGGTCTCACTAATAAACTGCACACGACAAGTAATTAGCAACCAATTATGCACGAATTTGACCTGACCGACCAGACCCCTCACGCAGGATATATATAGTACAATGGGAACTCTCACTCTCTGTGTTTAAGGACGTGTTTCTACTCTCGATCATTTTCTGTTACCGAATTCTGTCATAAGTTTGCATTTCAACCACATCTCCACCACTGTGACAACACGAGTATCTAGTCAAGAAGGACTTCCCTGCTAGGACCGTAATGAATTCTACACTACTCGGGTTTATAATGAGATGGATGATGGGAATGTATGATGATGGCTTTGTGCGGTGTAGCTTTCGACTAACTTCCCTCGAATCTAATCTATGGCTTCCTACCGTCTAACCAAACACGGGTGGAATGATGAACGCTCGTCCTATGATACCCTCAAGCAACCTAGCACTTATTTTCTTTTCTTTTGCAAATTTTTTTCTTTTCAACTTCTCTTTTGACTTCGTTCTTCCATTTGTAGGGAGAAGAACGTTTATTTGAACTAAACTTTAAACTTTTCTGATTTTTCTTCTTTCTTTTCATTTTTCGAAGCTTGCTTCTTTTCTTTCTTTTCTATTTTTTCTTTTGTGCCGATTTTTCTTTTAGTTGCTAGAGGGGTTTACACATCTGGACATATTAGCTAAGACCACCTGTTTAATGGCTATAGGCAGGTTACCACAAACCGACTTCCGGTAGGTCAATCTAGAACTACAACCACAAGGGATCAACGGGGAATGAAAGAAATGGGAAATGGCTGTAATGTATTATCGAACCGAAAGAATAGGCCAAGCTCAAGGGTCTAAACCTAATGGATTTTATCGTTAGGTAGGCTATCTGGCTTAGTAGCTGAATCTAGGTGCCCCTATCCTTCTAGAACTCGTGTCATCGTGTGGTCTCGAGTAGGTCTCATGCAAATTCTAACTCATTCAAGTAAACAGAAAACCACTCAGAAATAATTTAAATTGCAAGTTACGTGCAATGGATCAAAAGCTCACAGTTGGTTTGCTAGTCGGATTTGGTCATTTTCATGCAATCAAGGCTACAAACTACAAGTGTGATTTTAAAAATTATGTTCTGACCAGGCAATTTAGCATCAAAGTATACACGTTGGTTCTCAAGTTCTAGGTTAAGTAGTCTATCATTATGAAGGTTTGAACAACAACTTGACATCAAAAATCAAGAACTGAGCCATTCTAATGCTAGAGAGAATGGAAAGGAATCACGAGGCACACAAAAACACAATTCAAGGGCAATCAAGTTCATGCAAGGTTCTGTAGCATCCTCTTGGTGATTTTGTTGGTGGTGTGTAGCTTCTGGCTCTTCTTCGAAATGCTCATGAGTATCTTCTCCCTTCAATTTCACTAGTTGCTTGAGCGCGGCGTTCCATTCATCAACAGCATTGTCCATTGATTGGAGGTTGTCGATCGCGGCTTGGGTGCTTGCCATCCATTGTTGATGCTCATAAGTGTGTAAATCCATCTCTTGGGAGTCTTCAATATATGGCCCTGGACGGCGGGTGTGAGAGCCGGTGTCAAGTCGCGCTTTAGTCCTGCTCTCATGAGTGACATTCCTAAGACTAGAAACGACCAGATTAGTTAACTAAAAACCCACCCCACACTTAGTCGAAAAACTCAATTTCACAAAGAAATGAGGAAAACCGAGTGGGGGTAAGCAAAGTAAGTAACCGGTAATCACAATAAATCACAATGTATGCATATGTCTAGTTGGAACGTTCATAACATAGTTAGGGAGCAGAAGTCAAACCGACATTCAAAAAGTCAACATCATAGCACATTGAACCCTAATCATGGCAAGACTATCTCAAAGCGGGAAACGACGGTATAACATAAACTCAGATGGCAAGCACAAATACATGAACGTGAATGAACACTTAGGGCAGCCAAACAAGCATAGAAAATTCAAGGTCAAACCGACACTTCACAAAAGTCAACACCGCAAAGAATTTATCTTTAAGCACAGCAACACTCGATCAAATGGTTTCAAAAATTAAGAAGAGAGGAGAGAGAGATTGAATCCGGATTTTAAAGTGAAAATTTGGGTGATTTTCAAAGATATTTTCGGCGAAAATAATAGGGAGTTTTCGCCGAAAATGTATGTTCAAAAGCACTGCCGATTTTCAAAGAAAATTTCGCCGAAAATACAATGGATTTTCGGACCGAAAATATGAAACAGGAAAATTCAGTGAAAATTCAAAAGGCGATTTCGCCGAAAATAGGGGTGTATTTTCGCCGAAAATTTTTAACTGCTCGGGTGAAAATATTTTTGCAAATCTGGCAAACTTCAGAAAATCACAGTTAAATCCACAAAAATCGGAAAGACCTCAATCAACTTGCAACGGACACTACGACACACAGACTACACACGAAAAATAATAAATCAAACAAACTGACACTTTTGGCTCGCCCGAACCGACTCTAAAACACTAAGTTCGACATAAATAAAAAACGGACTCCAGCCGTGGGTTGCCTCCCACGAAGCGCTCTTGCTTAACGTCCTTGAGCCGGACGATACCTGGACGGTGTTAGGAGACATCCCAACTCAGGATTTCTCTTAGGCCTGAGCTGGAGTTCATGAAATATGGCCTTGGGGATCCTCCGGCAAGTGTGAACTTCTTCCCGTTTGCGTGAATTATCTTGGTTCGTTCTGGTGGCTCAGTAGACGGGGGCTGAACAATCGGCTTCCAGACCTCCTTCGTCTTCTCCTCATTCTCCTTCTTTATTTCGCCAGGATCTTTACCTTTTGGTGATTTATGGGGAAATGCCGTCGGATCTTCCTTCTTTCTTGGCTCTTATGCCGGCAGCTCATTCTTTAGATTAGGGACCTGTCCGACACCTGGCAAGCAAATTTCTAAAGAATCTCCAAATTTTTCGTTAGAACTAGAGTTGACCGAAGCCAACTCCACAGCTTCAACAGATAAACAATGCATCTCTTTTTTGACTGGGACTTGCATGCCGTCCTTGAGGCGGAATGTCATGGTGTTCTTGCCGACCCTTAATGTCAACGAGCCATTCGGGACATTAATGTTAATGCCGGCTGTTGCCATAAACGATCGGCCTAGGAGAAGAGTGGCATCTTCCCCTCGGGTATCCATAATAATAAAATCAGCCAGAATAGTAAAAGGACCACAATTGACAACCACATCTTCTATCAATCCCTAGGTAATTTCACAGATCTGTCGGCAAACACTAAATGCATGCTAATCGGTTTCAATTCTCCTAGGTTCAATTTCTCATACAAGCAGGTAGGCATGACATTAATGGAAGAACCTAGATCAATTGAACTACGATCAATTTTCACATTATTAATAGTGCAAGGCAAAGTAAAAGCACCGGGATCTCGACACTTAGCTGGGGGTGGTATGGGTGTCGCATGGCCCTGGATAGCAGAGCATTCTTCCTCGAGGGGGACGGGAGACAACTCTTTCTTGTTCTTGTTCTTTGCAGGATCCCTTGCGATTTTGTCAGCCTCCGGTATCACTTGGATAGCATCAGTAACTGGTGTATTCATATTCGTGTTCTTCAAGTATCCATGCCACTTTCTGTACCGGGTATCATGATCTTTCTCCTTTGATTGCGCGGCCTTAGGAAACGGAATCTAAGGCTGATATGGAGGGAGAGGTGGCGCAGGTGCTGTCTTTGTCAGGGAAGGCGGGGCAGTCACCTCCTCCTCTTCTTCTTTATCCTCCTCCTCGATCTCTGGTTTGTCAATGGCTATAGCATCAAGAATTATGGCCGGTTCAGGAGCTGCAGGATCAGCTAATTGCTTGTCGCTTCTTGTGGAGATAGCCTTGACGTGCTCCTTCCTAATGGTAGAGTTGACTTGAACCGATGATTGATTCACGAGGGGGCTACTAGTTACCAAGCTACACATGTTATTTATCATGCTCTCCATTCGTTGACCTCGAGCTTCATGTTCTTGATTTATGGCGGCTTGAAGCTTGACTTTTTCTTCATATTTATCGAGCCTTTCCATGATCAGGTCGAGCGTCTTGGCTACCTCGATATCCCTTGTGTTCCTTGATGTAGATCTCTGAGGTTGATTTTGATAACTATCGCCCAAGTACTGATTCTGACTCTGGTTGTATCGGAGGTTGTAAGGAGGACACTCTTGGAAGCTTCCTTGTTGTTGAGGAGGTTGTCTGAACTGACGATAGTCGGGGTAGCCCTGTTCACTGTTGGTGAAGCCTTCATCAATAAAGTTCACTTCCTCTGAAGACCAGTTATCAAAAATCTTCTTCATTTCTTTCTGCACTTCAATCTTGATCTGATCTTCACGGCTTGGTCGGCTCTTAGCTGCTCCAAACTATCTCTCCCAGCTTGTCGACTTAGATGCGCATTTTGCAAAGTGAAGAAGAGCAGCTTTCGGTGCAAGTGCGGTGTAATCTCCATCAGCTAAGGAGTTAACCCATTCAGATGACTCTTCGTTCATACCCCAAGCAAATATCTCTGCTAGCTACCTCTGAGTGAAGCCATGATGAGGGCAGCTGTGGAGGAGTTCTTGGAATTCGTTCCAAGCATCATGTAAACTTACTCCTTCTCTCTGTCTGAACCTTGAGATGTTTTCTTTCTAAGCAGTTGTTCTAGAAGGAGGGAAATATTCCTCTACGAATTCCTGAGCAAGAGTCTCCCAATCAGTGTAGTAACCACGTGGTTTACCAGTGAGCCACCTCTTAGCTGCACCTTTCAGAGAGAACGGGAAAGCTCTGAAGCAAAGAGTGTTCTTGTCGAGATTCCCATTCTTGAAAGTGTTGCAGAGATCAAGGAAATCCGCCAGATGCGTGCACGGGTTGTCTAATGGCCTGCCTTCAAATTGTAAATCCCTAGAGATCATTTCCAGGAAGGGGATCTTGATCTCATAGTCAGGACCGTCTTCATCGCGCAGCACAAAGATGGAAGAACGAACACTAGTAGCACTTGGCTTATTGTAATCCGCAAGACTCTTTTGAGCGGACATTGCGGTAGGGAAGATAGAATGGGAGTGATTCGATTTTGTACCTGCTATGATCTGCAAGAGACAAAAACAAGCACAATCGGTGTAAAATCGAAGTGTGACGGAAAATGAAAGATGGAAAGTAGAAGAATAACAATGCCAACTCTTCTTTCAAACAATATAGAAGAGTCCCCGGCAACGGCGCCAATTTGATGCTGCAGTTTTAGCTGTATCAAATAACTACCAAGCTGGAAAGCTAGGGTAGATCGTATTCCACAGGGTTTCTTCTAATTGACTACTCAGAGAAGCTGACAAATTATTCAAGTTAAAACACGTTGTGCGTGGTGTGAGTTCCATGACTTCTAGACTAAGATGCAGGAAACTTAAGAAGAACTTAAAAGACAGAATGATTTGTAGGTTTAAACAGACGACAGACAAGCTTAGATTTCGAATCCCCCTTCGTTCACCAGAGCATTGGCAATCAACAGATCAGCGGTTTTCAATTCTCATTCAATCAATTTCTAAACACCACCATAACTCCTTACCCTTAGGTTTAAGACTGGCGAACGTTCGCTCTATCCGATCTAACTACCAAGATTAATTAGCCGTCCGGGTACGGTCGCCTCTCGCAACGACTTAACTAACTGGTGCAATTACTAGTGATTTATGAATGACTCTTGCAGTGGATTAACCCTAATCGGTTCCTACGAAAGGCACACTCCAATTATAAGGTTAACTGGTTGAATTGATGTTCTAGAGTGAGGCGAGCGTTCGCTTCTATCCTCAGCTTAACAAGAATCTAAACTATGTGATCACGAAAGATAAGTTTTTGATGTTTTAAAGCAGGGAAGCTGTCTGGCGACAAACCCTAGCTCACACAAACCCTAATCTAGGCGATCAGCCAGAAAAGAAACACAAGAACAATGAAACTAATCTAGGCGTCAACTAGACGAGAAACGCAGAACAACAATCAAGAACAAAACAACCATGCAAAGAGAAACTGATTGAACTTCGAATCTAATTACCGCTGATCCGTGACCGCTTTAAAGCCCTGGGTGACTTAGGGTTCATCTAATCTAAGCTCTACGAGTTAAGCTACTCATGTTCATACAAAAAGAATCAAAGATAAAGAAAGAGTTCATCATCCAGAGGAAAAACAGAAAAGGATCTGAAAAACCTAATTGAGACGACTCTGGCAGAACTTTGATCTTCGGTAATCTGCACGCCTAGCTCCGAGTCTACGAGATGAAAGGGATGGCGTCACGATCTCTTTCCGGCTCTTCGAACTCTAACTCTCCTCCAGAACTTCAGAGAATTATGAAGTATTTGAAATTATGATTATCAGGTCTCTCAATTTTGGCCGCTGGGTTAAGTATTTATACTTAACCTAATTGACCCGGATTTCCTCTGATATTTTCGCCGAAAATAAGGGATTATTTTCGCCGAAAATAATGGTGCAAATGGCTGGACCCTCGACTGACTTCTCCTGTAATTTTCGCTTCGGCCGAGAACTTTACATTTTCGCCGAAAATTTCCTTTACTTGGCACCAGTCGATTTGTGATGATATCGCCGAAAATGATAGGGTATTTTTGGCGAAAACTTCTTTGTAAACTGGGCAGGAATTTGTTTGAACTTGATTGGCTCCTTTGATCGATTCCGGTTCAGTTCCTCGATGTTCCAATGCCTTAGACACGTCCTTGGTTACTTATTCGATGGAAAAAACCTGTGTTAACATAAAAACACTAGAAAACCATCAAATAGACCCGAAACGGGCCAAGGTAACACAAATGGCACGAGATAGGGCAATCGATTGAATATTCATTATTCTACCCTAAAAACATGTCTTAAACAAAGAAATGTCGCTTAAATGAGGCTGATAATCACGTCAAATCGAGTGTCATCAAATACCCCACACTTAAGCTTTTGCTTGTCCTCAAGCAAACTTAATAGAAACGCTCATGTTCATAAATGATAAGATCGATTAAATTGGAGCTCAATCAAACACAATGAATTATTAGACAGATCGATCCTAGAACAAGAAACCTAACATGCATACAGATCAGCTAAACTACCTAGTCTCACTAATAAACTGCACACGACAAGTAATTAGCAACCAATTATGCACGAATTTGACCTGACCGACCAGACCCCTCACGCAGGATATATATAGTACAATGGGAACTCTCACTCTCTGTGTTTAAGGACGTGTTTCTACTCTCGATCATTTTCTGTTACCGAATTCTGTCATAAGTTTGCATTTCAACCACATCTCCACCACTGTGACAACACGAGTATTGATGTGACTTTATTTGGTGCATTTTTAGCTTATCATTGACCTATGAAACGCCCGTGTTTGATCCTTAAATGCCATGCTTAATATGCTTTTATCGAAGTTTTGTGCTAAGTGCTATTCTGTTGCCCGGTTGCCACTTTGAGGCCAATTCCATGTCTATTGGAGGTGTTTTCTTCGTATTGTCAGGTCTTGGCATTGTAGTACTGGTGACAAGGAGCACGTAGGATCAAACGGGAGGTCAATCGGAGCTAGGACGGAGGAGATATGGACGTTGCAAAATCGAAGAAAATACGACTTTCAGCTGAAGACATTTTCGGCGAAAATATCATAGGATTTTCGCCGAAGAAGAAGTTTTCGGCGAGATTTTCAAGTCCTCGGTCCGAAAACTCGAAGCAGACAGAAGGCCTTCGATCATTGAGGATATTTTCGGCGAAAACATTCAAAGTTTTCGCCGAAAACTTTAAAAGAAATGCTCAGCCGTTCGGTGTTCTCAAGGACGTTTTCGGTGAAAATGTTACACCATTTTCGCCGAAAATTCAAGGCTATTCCGGCGTGCTATTTAAGGAAGGCAGCGGACGAAAATAGGGGTATCAAATTCATTCTAATCTCAACACCATCGCCGACTCCTCTCTCTCTCTCAATTGTTCATCATCAACTCCATCATCTCCTCTCCCTCAACCACACACCATCCTCCCTCAATTGTTGATCAATTTGAAGATCTAAGTGAAGCCTTCCACCCTTGGATTGGAGCTTGAAGAGCCTAGTGAGAAGATCCTCCATGGAAGCAAGGATGGTCTCCTCTCCTCAATTTCAGGTTTCTTCCATGGTTAAGCTAGGCTAAGCTTAGGTTTAGTTTAGTGAGGGATGGATCAAGCTAGGATAGGTGATTGATTGTATGGATTGATGTTTCTTATAGCCATTTGTGTAAGATGATGATCCTAGACCTTGTGCTTTGTAGCCATTAGAGCTTGTGTTGTTCTTTTGGTTTTATTATGTCTTTCAATACATGAGAATGATTGATTGATGTTGATCTAAGGTTGTAGGATTGTAATTGGATGATTTGAGAGATTGGATTATCAAGTTACAACCATTTTGAGCTTGTTCTTCCTTGTTGTCATTTTATCAAACACTTGGTGTGCATTGAGTTTTCTTTCATTTAAAGGTTGAAAGACCCTTGTGATTGCTAGACTAGTGTTATATGATTGACATGAGAGTGTCTTGCATCATTTACCTTGTGCTAGATGATTGTTGACATAGAATTCAAGTTCCAAGCATTTCATTGAGCTAATTTCAAGCATTCCATTCCTTTTGTTCACATAGCGAGAGCATGGTGCATTTGGTCTAGGAATAGAGAGTCAATTGTGCGAGAGTTCGTTGATTCTACTTGAGTGAGATGCATGGTCATTAATTACACAATGTTGCTTGAGATTCAATCCAGCTTTCATGAACCTTGAGCTTGAAGAAACCCCTTGCTAGACTAAACTCCTTTCTCTCTTGTTTGATCCTCAATTTCATTTGTCTATTCTACTTTGCTTGTTTATGTTTTCAACTTGTTTTCTTTCAAACCAAATCTCAACTCAAAATGTATGGACCGTTCACGAATTTTGTGAGTATTAGCCTATGAGAGGGCCTTGTGGAATACGACCTTGATAAATTCCTTATCAAGTTTTTGGCGCCGTTGCCGGGGACTCTCTCATTCCTAAGAAAACAAATATTAGTGAACCGATCTTTACACTTCCTTCCATTTTCCTTCTTGCTTCCTGTTGCTCTTTGTTTACTTCGTTATCCCGCATCGTTGTATTACTCGGGTGTGTTTGTTGTGCTTGTTTGCAGGAGATTTGGGGTTAGTGCATGAGGCGTTCAGCTCGTCTTCAAGCACGACTCCAAGGACTAGAACAAGTGCTCGAACCACGGACTACTTCTCCACCTCCTACAGTTGAAGAACAAGAAGACCAATCGGTACATTCGCATCACACTATGTCTCAACACGGAGATGACGATGACCAATCGGTACATTCACATCACACTAATGAAGATGATCAATCGCAAAGAGGTGCGAGGCGCCACACTAGCTGATTATGCTCGCCCAACCCTTGAAGGGGCAGCTTCGAGTATTGTGCGAAGACCGGTAAATGCAAGAAACTTTGAATTGAAGCCTAATATGATTCAGATGGTGCAGAACGGAGTGGTGTTCAACGGTATAGATGGAGAGTGCCCATCTAGACACTTGAAGGACTTCCTAGAGATATGCGATACGGTAAAGAACGATCAAGTTCACCTGGATTGTGTACGACTCCGACTCTTCCCCTTCTCACTCAAAGGTAGAGCCAAGTCTTGGTTGGAGAACCAACCTAGTAGAACATTCACTACATGGGAGGGACTAGCCGAAGCCTTCCTCAAGGAGTTCTTTCCCCCCTATATGATGGATGCTGATGACACTCGATTTGACGTGATTATCAGCCTCATTTAAGCGACATTTCCTTACTTGAAACGTGGTTTTAGGGGTAAAATAGCGAATATTCACTCAACTACCCTATTTCCTACCGATTTGGTTACTTTGGCCCTTTTTGGGTCAATTTGATGGTTTTCTAGTGTTTTTGTGATAGCACAGATTTTTGCCATCATTTACATAGCCATGGATGTATTCAAGACCTCAAGGAGTGAACCAGAATCGAACCAGAAATCAAACCGGATTCAGAACCGAAGATCCAACTGCCCAGCACAATATTTTCGCCGAAAATACTACACAGTTTTCGGCGAAAATTACCTTCAGAAACTCACAGGCTGATTTACACTGAAGTTTTCGGCGAAAACTTCCTTAAGTTTTCACCGAAAATCATAGAAGAAATCAAACAGGGGATTTTGCCTAAAGTTTTCGGCGAAAATTACTTTATCTTTTCGCCGAAAATATCTTCCAAATCCAGCGCTGTATTGGAAACCCTAAGCGTACCTATTTAAAGAGAAGCAGCCGACAGCCAAAGGGAACGGATCCACGAATCATTATTCATATTTTCACAAATTAGACTTTTGAGAGTCAGCCGACTCTAGGGTCGATAGATAGAGTTTAGAGAGTTCGAAGATCCGTGGAGAGATCGTGACGCCATCCTTCACCTCGGAGAACTCGGAGCTTAAAGTTGAAGATCCAGGAGATTGAAGCTTCGCGGGAGTCATCAGAATTAGGTTTTTCAGTTCTTATCTGTTCTTCCTCTGTATGATGATCTTCATTGTTGCCTTTGATTCTCTTGTTTCTGATATGAGTAACTGAACTTGTAGAGCTTAGATTAGATGAACCCTAAGTGACCCAGGGCTTTAAAGCGGTCACGGATCGGCGGTAATTAGATTCGAAGTTCAATTAGTTTCTCTTTGCATGTTTGATTCGTTCTACATTGTTCATGTTTCTTGTCTGGATTGATCACCTAGATTAGATTCTTGTTAAGCTAAGGATAGAAGCGAACGCTTAGAACATCGAATTGAACAATTAACCTTATAATTGGAGCGTGCCTTTCGTAGGAACCGGTTAGGGTTAATTCACTGCAAGAGTAACTCATTAATCATTAGTAATTGCACCAGTTAATTAAGTCGTTGCGAGAGGCGACCGTACCCGGGCGGCTAGTTAATCTTGGTAGTTAGAACGGATAGAGCGAACGTTCGCCGGTCTTAAACCTAAGGGTAAGGAGTTATGGTGGTGTATAGAAATTGATCGAATTAGAATTGAAAACCGCTGATCTGTTGATTGCCTATGCTCTGGTGATCTAAGGGGGATTCGAAATCTAAGTTCGTCTATCTTCTCGTTAGTCAACCTCTTTACTTTTCTGTCTTTTATTTTCCTTTGTTCATTAGATTAGAAGTCGTGGAACTCACACCACGCACTAAGTGTTTCAACCTGAATAATTTGCCAGCTTCTTTGAGTAGTCAAGAAGAAGAGACCTCGAGTTGAATACGATCTAGTCTGCCTTGGTAGATTAGTTATTTGATACCGCTAATACTGCAGCTATCAAATTGGCGCCGTTGCCGGGGACTCTTCTAATTGTTTGAAAGAAGAGTTGGCAAATTATTCTTCTACCTTTCCGCCTTACCATTTATTTTCCCTCCATATTTCCATGATTTACCTGGGTAGTGCTTTTGAGTTTTGAATATGCAGGATTACAGGTGGGATGACTAGTACCGAGAGTGGCGCGTCAATGGAGCACCGAATATTGAGGATTACCAAGAGATGCTACATCAAAAACAACAACAAACGGCGAGATTTGACTCCCTCTTTGATAAAATCTCTTCAATGCTACAAGGTTACCAAGAGACACACCAACAAGAGCATCAAAGTGGCGATAAAGATAACCAAGAGATGCTTCATGAACATCAACAATGCTCGTCGAGAACCCAATCAGCCTTGGATAATATCTCTTCAATGCTGCAAGCTGATCTCGCGACAACCATCAAGCTCGAGCAACCAAAGCAGTTAATGACAGAAGACGCTCAGGAGATGTTCGAAGAAGAAGATGAGCCCGTCCATGACTATTATGAGCTAGAAGCATCTGATGAAGAATCCTTGGCGGTGGTGGTTGATAAAGACATAGAGCCGATCCATCCTGAAGTTGAAGCCAAAGAGGAGCACATAGAGATTGAAGAGATACCCTCATCTACACTTCCGCCGAGTCAACCTATAGAGAAGATGGAGCTCATTGATCATGTTGCGCCGTACTACCTCCTCCCTCCTCTAGTAGGAGAATTCAAGAAGAACTAGTCATCCAACCAGAACCACGATCTGCTGGAGCACTACCGGCTGCATCACCCTTCTGGAGTGCTACATGGCACTCAACCGTTGGCCTTGAGGAAGATGATTGACTTCAAGGAACTCCTAAGTTGGGGTCCCTAACAGGTACCGTCCGGCTCAAGGACGTTAAAAGAGACCGCTTCGTGGGAGGCAACCCACAGCTGGAGTCTGTTTTTTTTTTAATTTTTTGTCGAACTTAGTATTTTAGAGTCGGTTCGGGGGAGCCAAAAGTGTCAGTTTGTTTGTTTTCTTATTTTTCGTGTGTAAACTGCGTGTCGTAGTGTCAGTCGCAAGTTGATTGAGGTCGTTCCGATTTTTGTGGATTTAACTGTGATTTTCTGAAGTTTGCCGGATTTGCGAAAATATTTCACCCGAGTAGTTAAAAATTTTCGGCGAATATTCAACCCCATTTTTGGCGAAATCGCCTTTTGGTTTTCACTGAACCTCCCTGTTTCATATTTTCGGTCCGAAATTTATAATGTTTTTGGTGAAATTGAACTTGAAAACCAGGCAGTGATTTTAACGCTTATTTTCGGCGAAAACATATGGTTACTTTCGGCGAAAACACACTTGAAAAACCGGTAGTGCATTTGAACTAAAATTTTCGGCGAAAACACCCTCTTATTTTCGCCGAAAAACTATTTTGAAAACCACCCAATCCTCCAGTTAAAGAGAGTCAAAATATTTTCAAAATTCCCCTAACCATCTTTGTTTGACTGTGTGGATCCGGGACACTTGTCCCGATATCCTTTTGATCTTTTTGTTGTTTTTGTTTTTGTAGGAACTTGAGTAGCTACTCCGCTCCACTCGGACTCTCCGTGCTCATCCGCTACACAGACCATCACCTTCCAGGTTCTTCGTATCTCTCTACTCTAGATTAGTTCTGTGAGAACACAGAACCGTTGAAGTATGGGGTAGGAGTCTAGGATTATGCATGATCTTGCTTGCTATCTATGATTCTGTGGTTCAAATTTGAAAATTCTCTAGCATAGAATTGCTCAATTCTTGACTTTTGATGTTAAATTCACTTCAATTTTGAACAATGACGTCTAGACTGTTCCACTTAGAACCTGTAACCAACGTGTCGAAACTGATATTAAATGAGTCTAGGTCAGAACAGATCTCAAATCACTCTTGTAGTTGAACTTGAATTAATTGAATTAATTGGTTTGTTAATAACAAAGCTCGATAACACCGTTCTAAGAAGATAAATGCTGGCTTCTCCCATGTTTTTCCACTCCATATTTGTTCACCTGTGATTGTGGCTTGAGATTAAATGGAAATCCAATTCGAAATCTCGTGTAAAAAGTTATAACTAGCTAGGATCAAGTGGTTAAATCGATAAATCAAGTGTTTGAGTGGTGAAATTCGAGTTGTGCAAATCAATGTAAAGTTCTTTAAAGTGCTGGAAAAAAAAAGCTAGGCAAACGCGACACCTAAGTGAAGTGTTCGGGTTGAGCACTAGCATAAGCACAAATACTGTGAGCTAGGCAGGTCCAACACCTAAGTGAAGTGTTTGGTATCGAGCACTAGTATGCAGTAAATCAATTGAAGGAAGAAATTGAACTTGAAATAAATCATTGTTTAAATCGGTCCTAGCTAGAATATGTAACGTACAGATCTAGAAACGGATGAAGTCGAGTCGATAGCCACGTCACTTTTCCTACCTCCGCGTCCACATCATGGCTAGAGCTTAAAGTATTTTCTCATTAGAATTGGTGTTATCGTAGTCGGTTAATTATGATTAATTGTTTTGCCAAGAAACGAGCTTTGTTAAAACTACTACTTGAAGTGTGCAGAAATTAGTGAGATCGAAAACTTGTTTGGTTGATGTTCTTGCATGTGTAGGTCACTCTTTCTACGTGGAACAGTCTAAACCAAATTGTTAGAATTGAATCTCGGTTTAATCTCGTGTCATTTGTGAATTTGAGTGTGTTCTAGTTCAGTTTGCTTGAGGACAAGCAAAAGCTTAAGTGTGGGGTATTGATGACACTCGATTTGACGTGATTATAAGCCTCATTTAAGCGACATTTCCTTACTTGAAACGTGGTTTTAGGGGTAAAATAGCGAATATTCACTCAACTACCCTATTTCCTACCGATTTGGTTACTTTGGCCCTTTTTGGGTCAATTTTATGGTTTTTTAGTGTTTTTGCGATAGCACAGATTTTTGCCATCATTTACGTAGCCATGGACGTATTCAAGACCTCAAGGAGTGAACCAGAATCGAACCAGAAATCAAACCGGATTCAGAACCGAAGATCCAACTGCCCAGCACAATATTTTCGCCGAAAATACTACACAGTTTTCGGCGAAAATTACCTTCAGAAACTCACAGGCTGATTTACACTGAAGTTTTCGGCGAAAACTTCCTTAAGTTTTCGCCGAAAATCATAGAAGAAATCAAACAGGGGTTTTTGCCTAAAGTTTGAAAATATCTTCCAAATCCGGCGCTGTATTGGAAACCCTAAGCGTACCTATTTAAAGAGAAGCAGCCGGCAGCCAAAGGGAATGGATCAACGAATCATTATTCATATTTTCACAAATTAGACTTTTGAGAGTCAGCCGACTCTAGGGTTGATAGATAGAGTTTAGAGAGTTCGAAGATCCGTGGAGAGATCGTGACGCCATCCTTCACCTCGGAGAACTCGGAGCTTAAAGTTGAAGATCCAGGAGACTGAAGCTTCGCGGGAGTCGTCAGAATTAGGTTTTTCAGTTCTTATCTGTTCTTCCTCTGTATGATGATCTTCATTGTTGCCTTTGATTCTCTTGTTTCTGATATGAGTAACTGAACTTGTAGAGCTTAGATTAGATGAAACCTAAGTGACCCAGGGCTTTAAAGCGGTCACGGATCGGCGGTAATTAGATTCGAAGTTCAATCAGTTTCTCTTTGCATGTTTGATTCGTTCTTCATTGTTCATGTTTCTTCTCTGGATTGATCACCTAGATTAGATTCTTGTTAAGCTAAGGATAGAAGCGAACGCTCGCCTTACTTTAGAACATCGAATTGAACAATTAACCTTATAATTGGAGCGTGCCTTTCGTAGGAACCGGTTAGGGTTAATTCACTGCAAGAGTAACTCATTAATCATTAGTAATTGCACCAGTTAATTAAGTCGTTGCGAGAGGCGACCGTACCCGGGCGGCTAGTTAATCTTGGTAGTTAGAACGGATAGAGCGAACGTTCGCCGGTCTTAAACCTAAGGGTAAGGAGTTATGGTGGTGTATAGAAATTGATCGAATTAGAATTGAAAACCGCTGATCTATTGATTGCCTATGCTCTGGTGATCTAAGGGGGATTCGAAATCTAAGTTCGTCTATCTTCTCGTTAGTCAACCTCTTTACTTTTCTGTCTTTTATTTTCCTTTGTTCATTAGATTAGAAGTAGTGGAACTCACACCACGCACTAAGTGTTTAAACCTAAATAATTTGCCAGCTTCTTTGGGTAGTCAAGAAGAAGAGACCTCGAGTTGAATACGATCTAGTCTGCCTTGGTAGATTAGTTATTTGATACCGCTAATACTGCAACTATCAGATGCAATCCGGGATCGAATCAACCACTTCACACAACACAAGGGAGAGCTCTTCCATGAGACTTGGAATAGGTTCCAAGCCCTTCTTCGGTCTTGTCCTCATCACAACTTCGCCGAATGGAGCTTGGCGGATATCTTTGCTAGGTCCCTTGATTTTAAGAATACAAGGATGATCAACCAAGCCGCCGGAGGTGATCTAAGGACGCTCACTCCCGAAGATGCTCTAGAACTATTTGCAGAAATGGCCAACAAGACAAGGAGTTGGTCTCGACAACAACCTCCAAGCTCTAAGTATGGAAGTGACACGCACTATGACTCTAGAGCTATAAGTGTTGATGCACCAAAGGATTCATCTACTTATGGGAAGAAGCATAAGTTACCGGGACATCGAGATGAAGATGACCCTATGTTTGCGCTCCTCATGTCTAAGATCAATGCTATGGCATCCCAAGTAAGTAACCTAAGCATGCCTAAGCATCCCTCCAAGGTTCCATCATCACATGTGGGTAATCCTCCGGTGGCTTCAATATATTGTTGTGAATGTTGCGGGAGTCAAGGCCACGATGTTAGTGTTTGCCCTTCCGCCACTCCTGAGCTTGGTCAAGGCGATCACAATGAGGAGGTAAGCTTCGCACAAGGTCAAGGATTTCATGGTAATTTCAGCCCCCAAGGTAACTATCAAGGTAGCTATAACCGGCCTTGGTACAACAAGTCTAACCAAGGTTACCAAGGCCAAGGGAGTCAAGGTAGTGGCTATACCAAGGGTTACAATCAAGGAAATCAAGGAGGATATCAAGGTTATAGGGGGTATCAAGGCAACCAATGGTCTCAAGGAAGTAACCTAAACCAAGGTAGCCAATGGACTCAAGGAGGACCCCAAGGTCAAGGGAACCAAGGGGGAAATCAATGGAATCAAAGTGGACATCCAAATCAAGGTTCCCAAGGTCCTACCCCACCGGGAATGTACAACCATAGAGGTGACGGACCACCCGTTTCAACAAGCCTCCTCAAAACAAAGAGGGTGGTTCTTCGATCTCTCAAGAAGACACCAATGCGGCAATGATCCAACTCATCAAGAATCAACAAGCTTCAATTGCCAATTTGGAGAACCAATTGGGACATATTTCTAAGGCACTCTCGGAGCGACCCTCGGGCACTTTACCTTCCAACACCGAGGTCAATCCCAAGGGCCCGGAGCATTGTAAGGTAGTGACATTGAGAAGTGGGAAACCTTTGCAAGATACAACCTCTTCCCCAATTGACTCCCAAAAGGTACAAGCTCCTAACCCAATAGTCGATGATGATGATACTAAAGATCCTTCGGATGAAGTTGAGGTTGAAGTCGAACCTCCTTCGGATAATGTGAATACTAAGGTTGCTAAGGAACCTAGTAAGGCTACATCAAGTACACCACCGGTCTCTCCTCCCGCACCGGTTGTACCTCCATACAAGCCTAAGCTCCCATATCCCTCTCGAGTGAGTAAGGATGGCCTTGAGAAGGTTTTTAAGAAGTTTGTGGAGCGGCTTAGTCAAATGCAGTTCTCTCTTCCGTTTCCCGAAGCTATGACTATGATGCTTCAATATGCTAAATTCATGAAGGAACTCTACACCAACAAGAGGAAGCTACCGGAGACACCTCTAGTCCACCTCAATCAGGATTGTTCCGCCGTTCTCTTCAAGAGTCCACCGGAAAAGCTTAAGGATCCAGGTACTTTTACTATCCCTTGTGCTATAGGTAATACCTCTTTGGCTAATGGTCTTGCGGATCTAGGTGCTAGTATCAATGTCATGCCTTATTGCATATTTGAGAAACTAGGGTTGTCTAATCTTCATCCTACTCGTATGTACATTCAACTTGCGGACAAGTCGACCAAGAGTCATAGGGGAATTGTTGATGATGTGCTAGTTAAAGTAGGTCCTTTTGTGTTCCTAGTTGATTTTGCGGTCATTGATACCGATGATGTTGATGTCTCATTGATATTTGGTAGACCATTCCTTGCTACTTCTCGTGCTTTAATTGATGTGCATAATGGGAAATTGACATTGAGAGTAGGACAAGAGAGTGTTACGTTTTGCATAGCCGATGGCATGAAGTTTGCTCACGCACAAGATGATTTAGAATACTCGTGTGATACTATCGCTTCGGCTAGTGTGTGTAGTATTTCTAACTTCGTGTGTCGAGATTCTTTGGATGTTTGCCTTAGAATGAATGTGCAGGAACATTTAGACATCCCGGAGTTAAAAGCTCAGGTGGCTTACCTTGATGAAGGGAGAGACAAGTTGGAGAGTGAGACAGTTTTTGTTGCTCTTCCGAAGGTGGAAAGGGTGAAGACTTCTTATGAAGAACCACCTACTCTTGAGCTCAAGCCTCTTCCCACACATTTGGAGTATGCTTTTCTCATGCCAAACTCTAAGCTACCGGTCATCATCAATGCTAAGCTTCTACCCGAGCAAAAGGACCGTCTAGTGGAGCTCCTCAAGAAGTACATGAGAGCTATTGCATGGAGCATCTCAGTTATTCAAGGTATAAGTCCCACATTTTGCTCACATCGGATCCTCATGGAGGAAGATTTTAAGCCGGTTGTGCAACCTCAAAGAAGATTGAATCCTAACATGAAAGAGGTTGTGAAGAAAGAGGTTATAAAGCTCATGGATGCGGGGATTATCTTTCCTATCTCGGATAGTCCTTGGGTTAGCCCCGTGCAAGTTGTTCCCAAGAAAGAAGGGATCACGGTGGTAGCTAATGACAAGGATGAGCTCATACCGACAAGGACGATCACCGGATGGCGTGTTTGCATAGATTATCGTCGACTCAATGAGGCCACTAGGAAGGATCACTTTCCTCTACCTTTCATGGATCAAATGCTCGAGCGTCTCTCCGGTCACGAGTACTATTGTTTTTTGGATGGCATGTCCGGATACTTCCAAATACCGATTGCCCCGGAGGACATCGAGAAGACTACATTTACATGCCCCTTTGGTACGTTTGCTTATCGACGAATCCCTTTTGGGTTATGTAATGCTCCCGCCACCTTCCAACGATGTATGCTTGCTATCTTTGATGATTTTGTGGAAGACATCATGGAGGTGTTCATGGATGATTTCTCGGTATTTGGGGATTCATTTGATCTTTGTTTGAGGAATCTCGAGAAGGTGTTGCACCGTTGTGAAGAAACCAATCTCGCACTAAGTTGGGAGAAGTGCCATTTCATGGTCAATGAGGGGATTGTTCTTGGTCACAAGATCTCTAGAGAGGCATTGAAGTTGATAAAGCGAAGCTAGAGACCATCTCTCAACTCCCTCCACCTTCTTCCGTGAAGGCCGTGAGATGTTTCTTGGGGCATGCCGGTTTCTATAAGCGTTTCATTAAGGATTTTTCCAAGATTACTACCCCTATGACTCGGCTTCTCGAGAAGGATGTGGAATTTCGATTTGATGAAGAATGCTTGAAAGCCTTTGAACTCCTAAAGGGTAAACTCACAAATGCTCTTATACTCATTGCTCCGGATTGGTCCAAGTCATTTGAATTGATGTGCGATGCTAGTGATTACGCTATTGGAGCGGTTCTAGGCCAACGAATTGACAAGAGATTCCATCCGATATACTATGCAAGTAAGACTCTCAATCAAGCTCAAAGGAACTATACAACCACGGAGAAGGAGCTCTTGGCCATAGTGTTTGCCTTTGATAAGTTTAGGTCCTATTTGGTGCTTTCTCATACTATTGTCTTCACGGACCACCAAGCTTTGAGGTACCTCCTATCCAAGACCGATGCTAAACCAAGATTGATTCGTTGGGTTCTTTTGTTACAAGAGTTTGACATTGAAATTCGGGATAAGAAGGGATCCGAGAATGTAGCCGCCGAACACTTGTCTCGTTTGAAAGAAGCTGAATTGGTACATAATGGTAATGAAGAAATCAACGACAACTTCCCCGATGAGCTATTATTCGCTTTAGCGACAATGGAGTTTGAGGAACCTTGGTTTGCGGATCTAGCTAACTATCTTGCTAGTGGATATTTGAAGGAGGACCTCTCCACTCAAGACAAAAGGAAGTTCTTTGCGGATTTGAAGCATTACTTTTGGGACGATCCTTTTGTGTTTTGAGTTGGCTCCGATGGGATAATTAGAAGATGTGTTAACCATGGCGAAGCGAAGGATATCATGCTTCATTGCCACTCTGGACCTACATGTGGAAATCATGGAGCAAATCGCACGGCTCGCAAGGTACTCGAGTCCGGATTCTTTTGGCCTTCGATCTTTCGAGATTGTCAAGACTTTGTCAAGTCTTGCGATGCTTGCCAACGTTCAGGTAACATCTCTTCCGTAATGAAATGCCTCAACATGTCTCGTTAGTGGTCGAAATATTTGATATATGGGGTATTGATTTTATGGGACCGTTTCCTACTTCGCATGGTAACAAGTATATTTTGGTTGCGGTTGATTATGTGTCTAAATGGGCGGAGGCACAAGCTTTGTCTACTAATGATGCCCGTGTTGTAGGAAAGTTTCTTGTTGATGACACTCGATTTGACGTGATTATCAGCCTCATTTAAGCGACATTTCTTTGCTTAAGACATGGCTTTTAGGGTGGAATAACGAATATTCAATCGATTGCCCTATCTCGTGCCATTTGTGTTACCTTGGCCCGTTTCGGGTCTATTTGATGGTTTTCTAGTGTTTTTGTGTTAACACAGGTTTTTGCCGTCAAATAGCGTAGCTATGGACGTGTCTAAGGCGTAGGAACCTCAAGGAATCAAACCGGAATCGATCAAAGGAGTCAATCAAGTCAAACCGAAAATCTGCCATTCACACTTACATTTCGGCGAAACCAGGCCCCCAGTTTCGGTGAAATCAACAATACAAATCAGCTGATGCCAAGTGAAGACTGATTTCGGCGAAACCATTAAGCTCTTCAGACCGAAAATGCAAGGCAGAGAAATCATGGCCATTTACACAAGAATTTGCGCCGAAACTATCCCTATGGTTTCGGCGAGAATATCAGCTCAGCCCGGCCCAACTAGGGTTAAGTATTTATACTTAATCCGGCGGTCCGAAAGGTAAAGACAATCATAATTAATCATAATACAACTTTTCGAGAGGAGAATTCTCTGAAGCTGGGGAGCGAAGAGTTGGAGTTCGAAGAGCCAGATAGAGATCGTGACGCCATCCCTTCCATCTCGGAGAACCGGAGCTAGGAGTGCAACTTACCGAAGATCAGAGTCTGTCAGAGTCGTCTGAATTAGGTTTTTCAGATCCTTTTCTGTTCTTCCTTTGAATGATGAACTCCTTCCTTGCCTTTGTTTCTTTTGTAATGATCATGAGTAGCTAAACTCGTTAGAACTTAGACTAGATGAACCCTAAGTGACCCAGGGCTTTAAAGCGGTCACGGATCGGCGGTGATTAGACTCGAAATTCAATCAGTTCTTTTTCATGTTTGATTCGTTCTTCATTGTTCATGTTTCTTGTCTGGATTGATCACCTAGATTAGATTCTTGTTAAGCTAAGGATAGAAGCGAACGCTCGCCTTACTTTAGAACATCGAATTGAACAATTAACCTTATAATTGGAGTGTGCCTTTCGTAGGAACCGGTTAGGGTTAATTCACTGCAAGAGTAACTCATTAATCATTAGTAATTCCACCAATTAATTAAGTCGTTGCGAGAGGCGACCGTACCCGGGCGGCTAGTTAATCTTGTAGTTAGAACGGATAGAGCGAACGTTCGCCGGTCTTAAACCTAAGGGTAAGGAGTTATGGTGGTGTCTTAGTAATTGATTGAATAAGAATCGAAATCCGCTGATCTGTTGATTGCCAATGCTCTGGGGAACGAAGGGGGATTCAAAGTCTAAGTTCGTCTGTCATCCTTGTTTCCAAACCCTAATTCTCAATCTGCTTTAGTTTAATCTTTTTAATTTTTCTGCATTTCTTAGAAGTAGAAGTCGTGGAACTCACACCACGCACAACGTGTTTTTCCTTAAATAATTTGCTAGTTCTGAAGTAGCCAATCATTTGAAGGCCCGTGGAATACGATCTATCCTAGCACTTGAGCTTGATAGTTATTTGATTGAACCTGCTCAGCACAACGACGGTTCCATCAAATTGGCGCCGTTGCCGGGGACTTCTTTTGATTGTTGAAAGAAGATCTAGCAATTTATTCTTCTGTTTTCCATCTTTCATTTTTCCATCCACTTCGATTTTACACTGGTTTTGTTTGTCTTTGTTATCTGTAGGTTTACAGGTGTATGCCTCACCGTCCTTGGACTCGCTCTCAAACCGAACAGGCCAGGATTGCAGGAAATCCAAGCAGTTTTGCTACACCTCTACGATCACAGATTCTGAAGGAAGGCAGATCCAATCCATTCATCACTCCGATCAAGATCGAGGAACCGAAGGAAAGTTCCTCATCTCCGTCTTCACTGCACTCTTCATCCGCTTCATACACCGAGTCACTTTCACCCCCTCCATCTCCCACCATGACCGATAGATTACCACCAAACGGCGATCAACCGCCGCCACCCCCACCTGCACAGAAGAGTCTAGCAGACTATAACAAGCCGAGCGCGACTAGCGTTCGATCTGCCATTACCGTTCCGCGCATTGAAGGAGATCCTCACTATGAGATCAAGATTCCGTTCTTGACCATGATCTCTAGGGATTTACAGTTTGAAGGCAGGCCCCTAGACAATCCGTGCACTCATCTTGCAGACTTCCTTGATCTCTGCAATACTTTTAAAAACGGAAACCTCGACAAAAACACTCTTTGTCTGAGGGCTTTCCCGTTCTCATTGAAAGGCGCTGCTAAGAGGTGGCTTAATGGCAAACCACCTGGCTACTACACTAACTGGGATACTCTGGCTCAGGACTTTGTTGAAGAATACTTCCCTCCGGCCAGGACAACCGCCATCAAGGACAGCATCGCCAGATTCTCCCAGAAAGAAGGAGAAAGTTTATATGATACTTGGAATCGATTCCAAGAACTTCTCTACACCTGCCCTCATCATGGATTCGAGCAGAGGCAGTTAGCTGAAATCTTCTCTCGAGGACTTCGAGAAGAATCTGCCAAGTGGGTCAATTCTCTAGCTGAAGGGGATTGCACTACACTCACTCCTGAAGCTGCTCTTCTGCACTTCGCAAACTGTGCCTCCAAGTCAAGGAACTGGGAGCGACAATATGAAGGATCGAGGAGCAAGCTAGATTTCGAAGCAGCTATCAAGGCAGAGGTAGAGAAGCATTTGAAGAGGTCTACCACACCAATCAAGCCACCGGCAGCTTCTGTCTATGTTGCCGATTGCGAGTGGTGTGGAGCTTGCTCACATAACGGAGGCCGTTCTCGGAATTTTGGTAAGGCAGAAGTCTGGTCTGCCGAAGAGGTAAATTTCATCCAACAAGGCTTCGTTAATAATCAGAATGGTTATGCTGGTTATCGTAACTTCAGACAGCAAGGGAACTACCAAGACAGACCTCCCTATAATGCTGGCACCAATCATAACCAGAACCAGAATAACCGCCCGGCTGGTCAAGTTCAGGATCATAAGCCTAACCATCCGCCGGCAGGTGTCTACCAGCCGCCGCATCGCAATCCGGGTAATTATGGAACTGCTCCTGGCAATCGCCAGAATCAATATCTTAACAATACCTATCCAGGACAGCAGCATCAAAGAGATAATAATGTCAGTGACCTGGATAAGAAGCTCAGCCAGATCATCACAAGACTCGATGATCATGACAATCAGTTCAAGACTCAAGCTCTTCTCAATCAAGAACAAATAGCATCTGGACAACGGATTGAGCAAGTCGTGAATAACATCTCGAGCATGCTAGCATCTGGTCGACCATTTGGCCAGCTTCCAAGCTAGACAGAGCCAAATCTGAGAAAAGAACAGGCTAAAATGGTAACTGCTCGAAAATTTCCGAACTTAATTGCTGATGCCTTTTCTGTTTTACGCAGGATCGCTGAAACTTCGGAAGAAGAGGAAGAAGAGGAACAGGAACCGGCGCCTAAGGAGGATCCTCCTCTTGCACCGTACGTCGTGAAACCTCCCTTTCCTAGAGCACTGCTGCCAAACGCAAGGATCGAGACTGGCATGAAGGGGAACAAGGAAGGATACCCTGACATCCGTATTAAGAAACTGTCTCTCCATATCCAGCTAAGTTATCTGATCCTGGTTCTTTTACTTTGCCTTTGGTCATCAATGATGTTGAAATTGAACGTTGCTTAGTTGATCTAGGAGCATCTGTTAATGTCATGCCTGTGAGTCTATATGAAAAGTTAAACCTAGGGGAACTTGAACCGCCCAGTATGCAACTCGTCTTTGCTGATAGATCGCTTAAAACCCCTAAGGGAGAGATTAAAGACGTTGTCACCAAATGTGGTCCGTTCACGTTCTTAGCTGATTATGTGATTATGGATACTAGTACAGATGACGCTACTATTCTCATAGGTCGACCTTTCATGGCTACTACTGGAATGAATATTAACGTTCCTAATGGTTCTTTGACTTTAAGAGTTGGTAAAGAAACGAAAACGTTCCGTCTTAAAGACGGCATGAAATATGACTCTAAGAATGAAGAATCTCACTGCTTAGCTGTTGAAACGGTGGAGTTGACTCCGGTCAACTCCGTTACTAATGCTTCTTCCAGTGTCTCTAGATCAGTTGTTGATACAGGTATTAAACAGGTCATTGAGAAGAAGCAGAAACCTGTCGTTCAGAAGCCGCCTAAGAAGAAGAAGAAGGAACTGCAAGCCTCTTCTAAACCACCGAGCAGACCTCGAGGAAAGAACAAGAAGACAAAGACCCAAATGGTCTGGAGACCAAAAATTCCACCGTCTTCCACCGAGCCAGCTGCACCACCAAATTGTTCCGAGAAACCGGCGCCAGAGCAAGTATGGAAGGAGAAGCCGAAAGCGTCTCCTAAGGACGTACTAACGATCACCGATCCTGGTGATCACAAGCCGAAGAAGAAAGAAAAAGAGAAACCGACAGTCCTCATTCCTTCCATCGTCACACTAAAGAAGGATGACCTCTCGAGAGAGCTGTTCGGACCATTCAAGTTCGTTGATCATCTTCCCGACGGACGTACCAAGCTTTTGCATGCGAACGGGAAGAGATTCACGCTTACCGGAGAAGTCCCAAAGCTGTACTTTATGAACTCCGACGCGAGCGTGAAGGAGAATCTAAGTTGGGATGTCTCCTAATACCATCCAGGTATCGTCCAGCTCAAGGACGTGAATAAAAGAGCGCTTCGTGGGAGGCAACCCACGGCTGGAGTCAGTTTTGTTTTGTTTCAACCTTGGTAGTTTAGAGTCGGTTCGGGAGAGCCAAAAGTGTCAGTTTGTTTGATTTATTATTTTTCGTGTAGAGTCTGCATGTCATAGAGTCAGTCGCAAGTTGATTGAGGTCGTTTCGATTTTTCTGGATTTAACTGTGATTTTCTGAAGTTGGCCTGATTTACGAAAATATTTTAAACCCGAACAGTTCAAAATTTTCGGCGAAACCACCCTTGTTTTCGGCGAAACTGATCTTTGAATTTCGAACCTATTCTCCTGTTCCTCATTTTCGGTTCGAAAATTCTCTGATTTCGGCGAAACCATCCCAACTGAAATTTTCGGCGAAACCGAGCTCCCATTTTTGGCGAAACCGCCTGTTCAAATCGGTCAATCCATTTTAACTAGTAGTTTCGGCGAAACCACCCCCCTACTTTCGCCGAAACTAATTTGCAAAATCACTTAATTTATCCTTTAAAAATCCGGTCCACTTCCTCTCTCCTTCTCTTATTTTCGCTCAGCCTACCCGAAACCCCCTCTCCTTTTGAAATCGCCGACCGCCCCATTTTTAAAACCCGCCGTCACCGCCGTTTCACTCGCCGCCGCCGTCGCCGACCGCCGCCGCACCTCCCCCTCCTCATTTCGATCCCAACAAGCCCTAGAACGTTCGAATCGGAGCTTTGCAGCTCCAGTTCTCCGAAACCCCAGTTTTTAAGTTTTTCACCGATTCCTCTCAACCCGTTCAGTTTTTGCTTCCATGGCTTCAAGGTCAGTTGTATAACTTTTCGATACGAATCTTTTGACATATGGATTGCTGAATTTCGTCGGGGTTGACTTTCGGTTGACCTTTCGCTTTACCTCGTTTTGCGTGCCGACTGTTTCGTGTGAACTAGGATTGACTGAACTTATAGAACTGTTCTAGGATGCTTAGGGAGTTCCGTGCTTAATTTCCATATCATTTGGTCATGTGTTGCTATGCATACGATTGATTCGTTGTTATGTTAACTTGTGAGCAATGTCGGTTTGACTTTGAATTGTTGTGATCATTTGGCTGTCATAAGCGTTCATTCTTGTTCATATTATCGTGCTGCCTTTTGAAATCATATTTAACCGTCATTCTCCAAGTTGTGATAGTCTTGCCATGATTAGGGTTCAATATGACTTAATGTTGACTTTCTAAATGTCGGTTTGACTTTTTGAACTCTGATCGCGCTTACCTGATTATAGCTGTTCTTAAGACATGTGTTCTATTGTCTATGATTACCGGTTACCTTACTTTGCTTACCCCACTTAGTTTCCCTCATTTCTTTGTGAAATTGTGTGGGGTAGGATCTTAGTTGACTAATCTGGTTTCACTTCTGGTTTTAGGAACACTTTTGAGCGTAGGACTAAGGCGCGACTCGATGGCGCCTCGAGCTCAGGAGCTGCCGCTCCCGTCACACCCGCCATTCTGGGCCCTCCACCTGCACTCCCTCGCCATGCTAGATACCATCCCACCATCGCCCATCTACCGGACTTCTACTTTGAGAACTTCCAGAAGATCGAGCACATCCGTGGAGCTGACGTGCGTCCTTTATCCATGGAGTCACTCTAGGAGCATGACGAGGATTCCTACCGGAACGTGCATGACGCCCTAGCACCGGCCGGTCTCCTAGAGCTGACCACCATAGCCGCCGAGTTCCTAGACATTGCTCTCCAGGAGTTCTGGGCGACATTTGACTTGGACGAGCATAAGAGGAGACGGGGCCAGAAGGTGATCACCTTCTTTCTTGGTGGGGTGTACAGGCAGCTCACCTACGATGAGTTTGCCGCTCATCTGGGCATCCCCTACAAGCACTATCACGATCACCACCTCGGTTGGGGCGAGGATGATGACGACGAGGAGTTGCACGCCCTCTGGAGCCACATGACAGGCGTGCCTGGCGATCGCCTCGGGAAGAGCAACTCAGTTAAGTCTCTCTCTCACCAGCTCTATAAGTTTATTCATATGGTGTGGCGGAGGTCACTTCTATATGTCAGAGACAAGGATCGCCACCATATCCTTAAGGAGGAGCTCGTGCTCCACCGAGCCATCCGAGAGAGCTACCCTCTCCACCCCGGCTGGGTGCTAGCTCACATCTTCAGCCAACGGACCAAGAGGAAGAAGCTACCACGCAAACTCTTGGGAGGCAACTTCATAGGTCAGCTCATCCTCTCCTTCGGCATCAGCCATGAATATGGCCCTAACATTCCACGACACCCAATTATGACCGTTGGAGGAGACTTGGCGGTCGAGTACGACTTAGAACTCGACCTCAGTCCCCATGTAGCAGCAGATCCTCCACTCCAACCTGCGGTCGAGTCGGAGGACGAAGATGCTACTGAGGAGCAGCAGCCGCAGCCGCCGCCTGAGTTTCAAGATTATATACCCTCGCCACACCATCAGGCAGGGTACATCCACCAGTCGCCGCCGCGCATTCCAGATCCATTTCGGGCGCATACTCACCAGCCGTAACACCACCCCGCGGACATTGGTGAGTTGTACGAGCGACTACAGGAGTGGCGAATCACCAACAACGCCGCTCAAGAGGCGCGATGGACTATCATGCAGCAACACATGCGCCGAGCCGACCGGCGATATGAGCGACAGCTGGAGTGGCAGCGACAGCTCGGCGATTACTTCCACTTCCCCCACCCTGACACCTCTGACCAGTGATGATCAGGTGGTGTCCTTTTTCCCTGTCCTTTCTTTTTATTTATTCTTTTCGGACTTCGTTCCAACTTTTTTCTGTGTGGATCCGGGGCACTTGTCCCGGTTTCCTTTTTATGTTTTATTTGTTTTTGTTTTGTAGGCAATTGGTAGACTCCCTTTGCTTCAGGTTCTGTTACACTTCCCTCCGCTCCGAGGATCCGTGCTGACCCTCTGAAATCAACCGTCCTTTTCCAGGTTCTTCCATTCCACTCTGAACTCTAGAATTAGTCCTGTGAGGACACAATCCGATTTAAGTGTGGGGTAGGATGCTAGAGAACCTTGCATGAACTTGATTGCCCTTGATTGTGTTTTGTGTGCCTCGTGATTCCATTCCAGTCTCTCTAGCATTAGAATGGCTCAGTTCTTGATTTTTGATGTTAAGTTGTTGTTCAACCTTTCATAATGATGCTTAGACTGCTTAACCTAGAACTTGAGAACCAACTTGTATGCTTTGATGCTAAATTGCCTGGTCAGAACAGAATTTTAAAATCACACTTGTAGTTTGTAGCCCTGATTGCATGAAAATGACCGAATTCGACTAGCAAACCAACTGTGAGCTTTTGATCCATTGCACGTAACTTGCAATTTAAATTCTTTCTGAGTGGTTTTCTGTTTACTTGAATGAGTTAGAATTTGCATGAAACCTACTCGAGACCACACGATGACACGAGTTCTAGAAGGATAGGGGCACCTAGATTCAGCTACTAAGCCAGACAGCCTACCAAACGATAAATCCACTAGGTTTAGACCCTTGAGCTTGGCCTGTTCTTTCGGTTCTCAAGTTCTAGGTTAAGCAGTCTAAGCATCATTATGAAAGGTTGAACAACAACTTGTATGCTTTGATGCTAAATTGCCTGGTCAGAACAGAATTTAAAAATCACAGTTGTAGTTTGTAGCCCTGATTGCATGAAAATGACCGAATCCGACTAGCAAACCAACTGTGAGCTTTTGATCCATTGCACGTAACTTGTAATTTAAATTCTTTCTGAGTGGTTTTCTGTTTACTTGAATGAGTTAGAATTTGCATGAAACCAACTCGAGACCACACGATGACACGAGTTCTAGAAGGATAGGGGCACCTAGATTCAGCTACTAAGCCAGACAGCCTACCAAACGATAAATCCACTAGGTTTAGACCCTTGAGCTTGGCCTGTTCTTTCGGTTCGATAATACATTACAGCCATTTCCCATTTCTTTCATTCCCCGTTGATCCCCTGTGGTTGTAGTTCTAGATCGACCTACCGGAAGTCGGTTTGTGGTAACCTACCTATAGCCATTAAACAGGTGGTCTTAGCTAATATGTCCAGACGTGTAAACCCCTCTAGCAACTAAAAGAAAAATCGGCACAAAAGAAAAAAAAATAAAGTAAGAAAAGAAGCAAGCTTCAGAAAAAAGAAATGAAGAAAGAAGAAAATCAGAAAAAGTTCAAAGTTTAGTTCAAATAAAACGTTCTTCTCCCTACAAATGGAAGAACGAAGTCGTAAGAAAAGTTGAAAAGAAAAATGTATGCAAAAGAAAAAGAATAAGTGCTAGGTTGCTTGAGGGTATCATAGGACGAGCGTTCATCATTCCACCAGTGTTTGGTTAGACGGTAGGAAGCCATAGATTAGATTCGAGGGAAGTTAGTCGAAAGCTACACCGCACCAAGCCATCATCATTCATTCCCATCATCCATCTCATTATAAACCCGAGTAGTGTAGAATTCATTACGGTCCTAGCAGGGAAGTCCTTCTTGACTAGATACTCATGTTGTCACAGTGGTGGAGATGTGGTCGAAATGCAAACCTATGACAGAATTCGGTAACAGAGAATGATCGAGAGCAGAAACACGTCCTTAAACACAGAGAGTGAGGGTCCCCATTGTACTAAATATATCCTGTGTGAGAAGTCTGGTCGGTCAGGTCAAATTCGTGCATGATTGATTGCTAATTACTTGTCGTGTGCAGTTTATTAGTGAGACCAGGTAGTTTGGCTGATCAGTATGCATGTTAGGTTTCTTGTTCTAGGATCGATCTGTCTAATAATTCATTGTGTTTGATTGAGCTCCAATTTAATCGATCTTATCATTTATGAACATGAGCATTTCTATTCAGTTTGCTTGAGGACAAGCAAAAGCTTAAGTGTGGGGTATTTGATGACACTCGATTTGACGTGATTATCAGCCTCATTTAAGCGACATTTCTTTGCTTAAGACATGGCTTTTAGGGTGGAATAACGAATATTCAATCGATTGCCCTATCTCGTGCCATTTGTGTTACCTTGGCCCGTTTCGGGTCTATTTGATGGTTTTCTAGTGTTTTTGTGTTAACACAGGTTTTTGTCGTCAAATAGCGTAGCCATGGACGTGTCTAAGGCGTAGGAACCTCGAGGAATCAAACCGGAATCGATCAAAGGAGTCAATCAAGTCAAACCAAAAATCTGCCATTCACACTTACAGTTTCGGCGAAACCAGGCCCCCAGTTTCGGCGAAATCAACAATACAAATCAGCTGATGCCAAGTGAAGACTGATTTCGGCGAAACCATTAAGCTCTTCGGACCGAAAATGCAAGGCAGAGAAATCATGGCCATTTACACAAGAATTTTTGCCGAAACTATCCCTATGGTTTCGGCGAGAATATCAGCTCAGCCCGGCCCAACTAGGGTTAAGTATTTATACTTAATCCGGCGGCCCGAAAGGAAAAGACAATCATAATTAATCATAATACAACTTTTCGAGAGGAGAATTCTCTGAAGCTGGGGAGCGAAGAGTTGGAGTTCGAAGAGCCGGATAGAGATCGTGACGCCATCCCTTCCATCTCGGAGAACCGGAGCTAGGAGTGCAACTTACCGAAGATCGGAGTCTGTCAGAGTCGTCTGAATTAGGTTTTTCAGATCCTTTTCTGTTCTTCCTTTGAATGATGAACTCCTTCCTTGCCTTTGTTTCTTTTGTAATGATCATGAGTAGCTAAACTCGTTAGAACTTAGACTAGATGAACCCTAAGTGACCCAGGGCTTTAAAGCGGTCACGGATCGGCGGTGATTAGATTCGAAATTCAATCAGTTCTTTTTCATGTTTGATTCGTTCTTCATTGTTCATGTTTCTTGTCTGGGTTGATCACCTAGATTAGATGCTTGTTAAGCTAAGGATAGAAGCGAACGCTCGCCTTACTTTAGAACATCGAATTAAACAATTAACCTTATAATTCGAGTGTGCCTTTCGTAGGAACCGGTTAGGGTTAATTCACTGTAAGAGTAACTCATTAATCATTAGTAATTCCACCAATTAATTAAGTCGTTGCGAGAGGCGACCGTACTCGGGCGGCTAGTTAATCTTGGTAGTTAGAACGGATAGAGCGAACGTTCGCCGGTCTTAAACCTAAGGGTAAGGAGTTATGGTGGTGTCTTAGTAATTGATTGAATAAGAATCGAAATCCGCTGATCTGTTGATTGCCAATGCTCTGGGGAACGAAGGGGGATTCAAAGTCTAAGTTCGTCTGTCATCCTTGTTTCCAAACCCTAATTCTCAATCTGCTTTAGTTTAATCTTTTTAATTTTTCTGCATTTCTTAGAAGTAGAAGTCGTGGAACTCACACCACGCACAACGTGTTTTTCCTTGAATAATTTGCTAGTTCTGAAGTAGCCAATCATTTGAAGGCCCGTGGAATACGATCTATCCTAGCTCTTGAGCTTGATAGTTATTTGATTGAACCTGCTCAGCACAATGACGGTTCCATCACTTGTTAAGTTGTTTACCCGTTTTGGTGCTCCTCGTGCTATTATTAGTGATCGAGGTACTCATTTTCAAGGACAATTCGATAGGGTATGCCGACGGTTCGGTGTCACTCATCGGATGTCTACCTCGTATCACCCTCAAACTAGTGGCCAAGCCGAGGTTACTAATAGGGAACTTAAGAGAATTTTGGAGAAAACGGTCGACCAATCACGAAAAGATTGGTCGACAAAGCTTGATGATGCTCTTTGGGCCTACCGCACGGCTTATAAGACCCCTATAGGCACTACTCCCTATAGGATGGTCTATGGCAAAGCTTGCCATTTGCCGGTAGAGCTTGAGCACCGATCTCTTTGGGCGTTGAAATTTCTAAACCTTGATATGAGTCTCGTAGGAGAAGAGCGTAAGTTTCAGGTACATGAGCTCGAAGAGTATCGCCATCATGCTTATGAGAGTGCCAAGCTATACAAGGAGAGGACGAAGCTTATTCATGACTCCCGCTTGAAGTCGGGCAAGGATTTCAGAGTTGGTGACCAAGTCCTCCTATACAACTCTCGGCTCAAGCTATTTCCCGGGAAGTTGAGATCTCGTTGGTCCGGACCTTTCACGGTAACTCAAGTATTTCCTTATGGCACCATCGAGGTTATCTCTCCCTCTCAAACCGAGCCTTTTAAGGTGAATGGCCATCGACTTAAGCATTATGTGATTAATGATACTATTGGTACGGTTGAGGTTTTATCCTTGGTTATGCCTTGAGTGCTCTTGGTTTTGTCTAGCTAGAGACGTTAAAAAAGCGCTTCATGGGAGGCAACCCATGTTATCCTCACTTTTTCGATTTTATGTTTTTGTGTTGTTTTAGTTCTTTGAGTTGGCTGTTGGCAAGCACTTAGGCGGATCACTTTTTACAATGCGCGCTATGGGACTCTTCCACTCCTTTGTTCCTCAGCTTTTCTCTACCAATGCGGTAACTTCGTTCCACCCTACCCTCTCTCTAGATCATTGAGGACAATGCTCATGTTAGTCGTAGGGGAGTTTGAGGTTTGGTGTGATCAATTGTTTTGTTTGGTTGAGTTGCATGATCTTATTTGAGTTGCATGATCTTATTTGAATGTCGATTCCCTCTACTTTAGAATCATTCGGTTCTTGACTTTTGGTGTTTAATTGACTTCATGCTTTCATAATGACGTTTAGATTGTTCCACTTAGAACCTGTAACCAGCATGTTAGCGCTAATATCACATGAGTCTAGGCCAGAACAGAGATTTTATCACTCTTGTATGTAGGTTGATTGGTTTGATACGTGTTTTTATACCACTCGATAACACCTGTCTAGGATGATGAAGGCAAATCAGAAACTTCTTTCCCTTTCCCATGATTTTCTTCTACTTTTTGAACTTGTGGCTTGAGATTAGACGAAATCCAATTCGAAATCTTGTGTGGAAGTTGTAAGGGGCTAAGGGTCAAGTGGCTATTGTCAAAAGAAAAGGTTCAAAAGAAAAGAAAAGAAAAGCTAAGCTAGGCAAGCTCGGCACCTAAGTGAAGTGTCGGGTTGAGCACTAGCAAAGGCAAAAGCTGTGAGCTAGGCAGGTTCAACACCTAAGTGAAGTGTTGGATCGAGCACTAGTATGCAGTAAGAAAAAAAAGAAAGAAGAAAAAAAATGAAGAAGAAAAGAGAAAGAAAAGAAAAAAAAGAGTTCTCAAAATGTATCCCTTGATCCTAGCCCGAGTTTGTAAAGTGTGGATCTAGAAGCGGATGAAGTCGAGTCGATAGCCACGTCATGATCACTCACCACTTACAATCCATTTACCGATTTCAAGTCCTTTTAATTAGAATTGGTGTTGTCGTGGTCGGTTTTGCTGTGTCCCAATCAACCACTACTTGAAGTGTGCAGAAAATAGTGAGGTCTAGACTTGTTTGGTTGACGTTCTTGCATGTGTAGGTTTAGTTTGTTCGTGGAACAGTTTTAAGCCGAATTGTTGTTGCTTGAATCTCAATGGACCGATCTTGTCATTTATGAACTTGGATGTTTTCTAATTCATTTGCTTGAGGACAAGCAAAGCTTAGTCGTAGGGGAATTTGATGTGACTTTATTTGGTGCATTTTAGCTTATCATTGACATATGAAACGCCCATGTTTGATCCTTAAATGCCATGCTTAATATGCTTTTATCGAAGTTTTGTGCTAAGTGCTATTCTGTTGCCCGGTTGCCACTTTGAGGCCAATTCCATGTCTATTGGAGGTGTTTTCTTTGTATTTTCAGGTCTTGGCATTGTAGTACTGGTGACAAGGAGCACGTAGGATCAAACGGGAGGTCAATCGGAGCTAGGACGGAGGAGATATGGACGTTGCAAAATTGAAGAAAATACGACTTTCAGCTGAAGACATTTTCGGCGAAAATATCATAGGATTTTCGCCGAAGAAGAAGTTTTCGGCGAGATTTTCAAGTCCTCGGTCCGAAAACTCGAAGCAGACAGAAGGCCTTCGATCATTGAGGATATTTTTGGCGAAAACATTCAAAGTTTTCGCCGAAAACTTTAAAAGAAATGCTCAGCCGTTCGGTGTTCTCAAGGACGTTTTCGGCGAAAATGTTACACAATTTTCGCCGAAAATTCAAGGCTATTCCGGCGTGCTATTTAAGGAAGGCAGCGGACGAAAATAGGGGTATCAAATTCATTCTAATCTCAACACCATCGCTGACTCCTCTCTCTCTCTCAATTGTTCATCATCAACTCCATCATCTCCTCTCCCTCAACCACACACCATCCTCCCTCAATTGTTGATCAACTTGAAGATCTAAGTGAAGCCTTCCACCCTTGGATTGGAGCTTGAAGAGCCAAGTGAGAAGATCCTGCATGGAAGCAAGGATGGTCTCCTCTCCTCAATTTCAGGTTTCTTCCATGGTTAAGCTAGGCTAAGCTTAGGTTTAGTTTAGTGAGGGATGGATCAAGCTAGGATAGGTGATTGATTGTATGGATTGATGTTTCTTATAGCCATTTGTGTAAGATGATGATCCTAGACCTTGTGCTTTGTAGCCATTAGAGCTTGTGTTGTTCTTTTGGTTTTGTTATGTCTTTCAATACATGATAATGATTGATTGATGTTGATCTAAGGTTGTAGGATTGTAATTGGATGATTTGAGAGATTGGATTATCAAGTTACAACCATTTTGAGCTTGTTCTTCCTTGTTGTCATTTTATCAAACACTTGGTGTGCATTGAGTTTTCTTTCATTTAAAGGTTGAAAGACCCTTGTGATTGCTAGACTAGTGTTATATGATTGACATGAGAGTGTCTTGCATCATTTACCTTGTGCTAGATGATTGTTGACATAGAATTCAAGTTCCAAGCATTTCATTGAGCTAATTTCAAGCATTCCATTCCTTTTGTTCACATAGCGAGAGCATGGTGCATTTGGTCTGGGAATGGAGAGTCAATTGTGCGAGAGTTCGTTGATTCTACTTGAGTGAGATGCATGGTCATTAATTACACAATGTTGCTTGAGATTCAATCCAGCTTTCATGAACCTTGAGCTTGAAGAAACCCCTTGCTAGACTAAACTCCTTTCTCTCTTGTTTGATCCTCAATTTCATTTGTCTATTGTACTTTGCTTGTTTATGTTTTCAACTTGTTTTCTTTCAAACCAAATCTCAACTCAAAATGTATGGACCGTTCACGAATTTTGTGAGTATTAGCCTATGAGAGGGCCTTGTGGAATACGACCTTGATAAATTCCTTATCAAGGATCTAGTCAAGAAGGACTTCCCTGCTAGGACCGTAATGAATTCTACACTACTCGGGTTTATAATGAGATGGATGATGGGAATGTATGATGATGGCTTTGTGCGGTGTAGCTTTCGACTAACTTCCCTCGAATCTAATCTATGGCTTCCTACCGTCTAACCAAACACGGGTGGAATGATGAACGCTCGTCCTATGATACCCTCAAGCAACCTAGCACTTATTTTCTTTTCTTTTGCAAATTTTTTTCTTTTCAACTTCTCTTTTGACTTCGTTCTTCCATTTGTAGGGAGAAGAACGTTTATTTGAACTAAACTTTAAACTTTTCTGATTCTTCTTCTTTCTTTTCATTTTTCAAAGCTTGCTTCTTTTCTTTCTTTTCTATTTTTTCTTTTGTGCCGATTTTTCTTTTAGTTGCTAGAGGGGTTTACACATCTGGACATATTAGCTAAGACCACCTGTTTAATGGCTATAGGCAGGTTACCACAAACCGACTTCTGGTAGGTCAATCTAGAACTACAACCACAAGGGATCAACGGGGAATGAAAGAAATGGGAAATGGCTGTAATGTATTATCGAACCGAAAGAATAGGCCAAGCTCAAGGGTCTAAACCTAATGGATTTTATCGTTAGGTAGGCTATTTGGCTTAGTAGCTGAATCTAGGTGCCCCTATCCTTCTAGAACTCGTGTCATCGTGTGGTCTCGAGTAGGTCTCATGCAAATTCTAACTCATTCAAGTAAACAGAAAACCACTCAGAAATAATTTAAATTGCAAGTTACGTGCAATGGATCAAAAGCTCACAGTTGGTTTGCTAGTCGGATTTGGTCATCTTCATGCAATCAAGGCTACAAACTACAAGTGTGATTTTAAAAATTATGTTCTGACCAGGCAATTTAGCATCAAAGTATACACGTTGGTTCTCAAGTTCTAGGTTAAGCAGTCTATCATTATGAAGGTTTGAACAACAACTTGACATCAAAAATCAAGAACTGAGCCATTCTAATGCTAGAGAGACTGAAAAGGAATCACGAGGCACACAAAAACACAATTCAAGGGCAATCAAGTTCATGCAAGGTTCTTAGCATCCTCTTGGTGATTTTGTTGGTGGTGTGTAGCTTCTAGCTCTTCTTCGAAATGCTCATGAGTATCTTCTCCCTTCAATTTCACTAGTTGCTTGAGCGCGGCGTTCCATGCATCAACAGCATTGTCCATTGATTGGAGGTTGTCGATCGCGGCTTGGGTGCTTGCCATCCATTGTTGATGCTCATAAGTGTGTAAATCCATCTCTTGGGAGTCTTCAATATATGGCCCTGGACGACAGGTGTGAGAGCCGGTGTCAAGTCGCGCCTTGGTCCTGCTCTCATGAGTGACATTCCTAAGACTAGAAACGACCAGATTAGTTAACTAAAAACCCACCCCACACTTAGTCGAAAAACTCAATTTCACAAAGAAATGAGGAAAACCGAGTGGGGGTAAGCAAAGTAAGTAACCGGTAATCACAATAAATCACAATGTATGCATATGTCTAGTTGGAACGTTCATAACATAGTTAGGGAGCAGAAGTCAAACCGACATTCAAAAAGTCAACATCATAGCACATTGAACCCTAATCATGGCAAGACTATCTCAAAGTGGGAAACGACGGTATAACATAAACTCAGATGGCAAGCACAAATACATGAACGTGAATGAACACTTAGGGCAGCCAAACAAGCATAGAAAATTCAAGGTCAAACCGACACTTCACAAAAGTCAACACCGCAAAGAATTTATCTTTAAGCACATCAACACTCGATCAAATGGTTTCAAAAATTAAGAAGAGAGGAGAGATAGATTGAATCCGGATTTTAAAGTGAAAATTTGGGTGATTTTCAAAGATATTTTCGGCGAAAATAATAGGGAGTTTTCGCTGAAAATGTATGTTCAAAAGCACTGCCGGTTTTCAAAGAAAATTTCACCGAAAATATAATGGATTTTCAGACCGAAAATATGAAACAGGGAAATTCAGTGAAAATTCAAAAGGCGATTTCGCCGAAAATAGGGGTGTATTTTCGCCGAAAATTTTTAACTGCTCGGGTGAAAATATTTTTGCAAATCCGGCAAACTTCAGAAAATCACAGTTAAATCCAAAAAAATCGGAAAGACCTCAATCAACTTGCAACGGACACTACGACACACAGGCTACACACAAAAAATAATAAATCAAACAAACTGACACATTTGGCTCGCCCGAACCGACTCTAAAACACTAAGTTCGACATAAATAAAAAACGGACTCCAGCCGTGGGTTGCCTCCCACGAAGCGCTCTTGCTTAACGTCCTTGAGCCGGACGATACCTGGACGGTGTTAGGAGACATCCCAAATCAGGATTTCTCTTAGGCCTGAGCCGGAGTTCATGAAATATGGCCTTGGGGATCCTCCGGCAAGTGTGAACTTCTTCCCATTTGCGTGAATTATCTTGGTTCGTTCTGGTGGCTCGGTAGACGGGGGCTGAGCAATCGGCTTCCAGACCTCCTTCGTCTTCTCCTCATTCTCCTTCTTTATTTCGCCAGGATCTTTAACTTTTGGTGATTTATGGGGGAATGCCGTCGGATCTTCCTTCTTTCTTGGCTCTTGTGCCGGCATCTCATTCTTTAGATTAGAGACCTGTTCGACACCTAGCAAGCAAATTTCTAAAGAAACTCCAAATTTTTCGTTAGAACTAGAGTTGACCGAAGCCAACTCCACAGCTTCAACAGATAAACAATGCATCTCTTTTTTGACTGGGACTTGCATGCCGTCCTCGAGGCGGAATGTCATGGTGTTCTTGCCGACCCTTAATGTCAACGAGCCATTCGGGACATTAATGTTAATGTCGGCTGTTGCCATAAACGATCGGCCTAGGAGAAGAGTGGCATCTTCCTCTCGGGTATCCATAATAATAAAATCAGCCAGAATAGTAAAAGGACCACAATTGACAACCACATCTTCTATCAATCCCCTAGTTAATTTCACAGATCTGTCGGCAAACACTAAATGCATGCTAATCGGTTTCAATTCTCCTAGGTTCAATTTCTCATACAAGCAGGTAGGCATGACATTAATGGAAGAACCTAGATCAATTAAACTACGATCAATTTTCACATTATTAATAGTGCAAGGCAAAGTAAAAGAGCCGGGATCTCGACACTTAGCTGGGGGTGGTATGGGTGTCGCATGGCCCTGGATAGCAGAGCATTCTTCCTCGAGGGGGACGGGAGACAACTCTTTCTTCTTCTTGTTCTTTGCAGGATCCCTTGCGATTTTGTCAGCCTCCGGTATCACTTGGATAGCATCAGTAACTGGTATGATGTAATCCTGGTTACCCTAGGGTCAACCCCGAGCCGAGAGCCCGAACAAGGCCCCAGGCGAAATGCTACGAGCCCTGGACCAACCACAGCCCCTGAACACCCTCTGGAGACCTTCCAGAAGATGTGGCCGAAGCATAGTGAAGCAAGCCTGGCCAGAAGAAGCTGGCACCCGAAGATATACCCCGGTACGAGCCCCGGACCGGGCCAAATGCCAGAACTGAGCTCCAGGACCGAAGACTCGATCCCTGTACCAGCACCAGTCCTTGAAGACCCCATGAGAGCATTCTTGAAGACCTGGCCGAAGCATAAAATAGAAGGCTTGGCCAGAATTGAAGAAGGCCCAGCATGGAGCCAGCCCCGGGCGCCGGACCGAGCGTCGGGCACCACAGAAGCGTGCTTTTGGCCCAGCCTTCAAATGGCTCGAGCATTTTGGAAGATTTCAGTTGCTATGGATAGCTTGAAGCCCCATGAGCACTCTCCAACAAACGGAGCAGAATTTGGAGAAGAACTGAAGAAGATAGAGCTCGGCCAAGTCCTAGCAAAGCATGGGTGGAGCATCAAGGAGTGGAGCCCGGATGCTGATCCGAGGCTGCACATGATAGGGGCTACGATCAGGCCACCACCTGAGCCTGATCCATGTAGGTGATGACCATTCAAGATACGGGAAATGGAGAGAAGATGCCAAATACATCCAAGCAAGGAATCCTAATCAAGCTAGGATTTCCCGGTTTTGGATAGATTCCTAGTCTGATGAAGATTGACGGATTTGGGCTACTTGGAGATAGAATTTGGGCTAACATGAAAGTTGAAGCCCATGACGTCTACTAGTAATCTGCCAAAGGGCTTAATTTTCCTATTTAATTTGGTATTTATTTGGCTATTTTTACCAGAACCCGTTTAGCTGTTTTTAGGATTTTCCAACCTCCTTTTTAGGAGTTCTTGTTTAGGTAGGATTCTCTTCCCTTGTAGGGTTGGAGTCCGAATTTTCCCTATTCTTAGTCTAGATTAGGATTAGCTAAAATCCTCTTTAGAATTCTAATTAGGACTCTTTTAATTTCTTTATTTTATTATTATTTAGAAGTAGTGTTTAGGGAGGAGAGCTTGTTCCCTCACCTATATATAGAGGCCGCCGGCCTCCCTTTGTACTCAGACTTTTTATGAAATAAACCCCCTTTGAAAGAACTTTGTTCTGAAACCCTTATTGTATCTGCATGTTGCGATACTGAAGGATCGACTTATCATCAAGAGCATCCATCTCTTGGCGTGGCGTCTTCGACTGGACACTTCTGGTTCCCGGCTGTTATATAGCCGACGGGTCAAAGTACTTTTCCGCCCCCGGTTCCTGAAGGTTTCTACCTCGTTGCACGTTCCAACTTGCGGTGTTTAAGGGTCGTCTGCCCACGGTTGCAGCGGTTCACATCAGTTGGTATCAGAGCACGGTTCAGCTCACGGACCACAATCTATCCCAGTCTCCAGGTTCACCTGGATTCATATCCTTTACTGCTTTCTTTAGAAAATTGATTCGAAAATTCCCTTCTATTTTAATTTCAGTTTCGAGTTATAAGAAAAGAAAAGAAAAGAAAGCAAGGCCACCTTGCCGAGTTATTTCCTTTCGTTGTAAGTTTAAACCTAAGAAGAGGGGATAGAAAATTGCTTCCGTTTGCTAGTACTAACCATGGCAGACGAGAGGTTAGCCAAAATAGAGAACACGCTTCAGGATCTTGAAGTTACCCTGGCCCACATACACGGAGCACTGACCCAGCTTGGAAGAGGACGAGGCCGAGACGGCTACACCAGAAGACCCGCCCATGCCCCATGGAGAGAAGGTCCGAGTACAAGCCAAGCTCCCTGGAAGCCCGAACAGACCCGAGCCCTCAGCTCACGGCCAAACCCTAACCCTAGGGATTCGGCACCTCTGGTAACACCTACACCATCTACTTATAAGTTTCAAGGCTCTAACCCACGTCCCAGTGGAATTGTATGTGTCAAATGTCAAGGAAGGGGACATATCTCAAGGGACTTCCCTAATCAACAAACGATGGTGATCAGAGAAAAAGAAATCGAGACGAGCAACGAAGAAGAAGAAGACTCTGATGAAGGAGAGAGAGTTAAGCCGAGAAGACTTGAGAAGTTTGCAGGGATCACCTCTAAAACCCTAGCACCCGGTGCCCCGGCCGCAGCCCCGGCACCAGCCCCGGCCTCAGCCCCGGCACCAGCCCTGGCACCAGCACTCGGCCCCAGCCTCGGCACTGCCCCAGGCCCTAGCGCACCAGCGCTCGGCCCCAGCCTCGGCACTGCCCCAGGCCCTAGCGCCCCAGCGCTCGGCCCCAGCCTCGGCGCTGCCCCAGGCCCTCGCGCCCCAGCGCTCGGCCCCAGCCTCGGCGCTACCCCAGGCCCCAGCACCCCAGTGCTCACCCCCAGCCCCGGCGCTGCCCCACCAGGCCCCAGTGCCCCAGCACTCGGCCCTAGACCAGGCGCTGCCCCACCAGGCCCCAGTGCCTCAGCACTCGGCCCCAGCCCAAGCGCTGCCCCACCAGCGCCCGAGCGCCCAGCACCGGCGCCCCAGTGCCCAGTCACGGTGCCACCACCGCCCGAGCAACGCCCAGCGCCTGAGCGCCCAGCACCGGCGCCCCGGCGCCCAGCGCCCGATCGGCCCCCGGTGCCGACAGGGCGACCAGCCCCGGCGCCGACCAGCCCCCGGCGCCCGACCAGCCCCGGCGCCCGACCAGCGACCGACACCAGACCATGGCTCGGCCCCCGCACCAGACCCAGCCCTGGCGCCCCCGCGCCCAGCCCTAGCACCCGACGGGCCCTATGACCCCGGCGCTGTCCTGACCGACCCCGGCCCGACGCCGCCTGACTCCGGCCCGACGCCGCCTGACCCCGGCCCGACGCCGCCTGACCCCGGCCCGACGCCGCCTGACCCCGGCCCGACGCCGCCTGATCCCGGCCCGACGCCGCATGACCCCGGCGCCGCACTGTCCACCCCCGGCCCGACGCCGCCCGACCCCGGCGCCGCCCTGTACACCCCGAGCCCGACGCCACCCGACCCGTCGAGGCACTGGCCTACCCTGAAGCACCTGTACCAGCCCCGTTGCGGCCCGAACCTGTGAGGAGCGCCGATAAAACACCAGGTCAAGTCCTATACTCCCCTGTGATTATTTTCATTATTTCTAATGGATTATCAGGCAAGGATTCGAGGACGAATCCTCTTCAAGAAGAGGGGGATGATGTAATCCTGGTTACCCTAGGGTCAACCCCGAGCCGAGAGCCCGAACAAGGCCCCAGGCGAAATGCTACGAGCCCTGGACCAACCACAGCCCCTGAAGACCCTCTGGAGACCTTCCAGAAGATGTGGCCAAAGCATAATGAAGCAAGCCTAGCCAGAAGAAGCTGGCACCCGAAGATAGACCCCGGTACGAGCCCCGGACCGGGCCAAATGCCAGAACTGAGCTCCAGGACCGAAGACTCGATCCCTGTACCAGCACCAGCCCTTGAAGACCCCATGAGAGCATTCCTGAAGACCTGGCCGAAGCATAAAATAGAAGGCTTGGCCAGAATTGAAGAAGGCCCAGCACGGAGCCAGCCCTGGGCGCCAGACCGAGCGCCGGGCACCACAGAAGCGTGCTTTTGGCCCAGCCTTCAAATGGCTCGAGCATTTTGGAAGATTTTAGTTTCTATGGATAGCTTGAAGCCCCAGGAGCACTCTCCAACAAACGGAGCTGAATTTGGAGAAGAACTGAAGAAGATAGAGCTCGGCCAAGTCCTAGCAAAGCATGGGTGGAGCATCAAGGAGTGGAGCCCGGATGCTGATCCGAGGCTGCACATGATAGGGGCTATGATCAGGCCACCACCTGAGCCTGATCCATGGAGGTATTGATGACCATTCAAGATACGGGAAATGGAGAGAAGATGCCAAATACATCCAAGCAAGGAATCCTAATCAAGCTAGGATTGCCCGGTTTTGGACAGATTCCTAGTCTGATGAAGATTGACGGATTTGGGCTACTTGGAGATAGAATTTGGGCTGAAGCCCAACATGAAAGTTGAAGCCCATGACGTCTACTAGTAATCTGCCAAAGGGCTTAATTTTCCTATTTAATTTGGTATTTATTTGGCTATTTTTACCAGAACCCGTTTAGCTGTTTTTAGGATTTTCCAGCCTCCTTTTTAGGAGTTCTTGTTTAGGTAGGATTCTCTTCCCTTGTAGGGTTGGAGTCCGAATTTTCCCTATTTTTAGTCTAGATTAGGATTAGCTAAAGTCCTCTTTAGAATTCTAATTAGGACTCTTTTAATTTCTTTATTTTATTATTATTTAGAAGTAGTGTTTAGGGAGGAGAGCTTGTTCCCTCACCTATATATAGAGGCCGCCGGCCTCCCTTTGTACTCAGACTTTTTATGAAATAAACCCCCTTTGAAAGAACTTTGTTCTGAAACCCTTATTGTATCTGCATGTTGCGATACTGAAGGATCGACTTACCATCAAGAGCATCCATCTCTTGGCGTGGCGTCTTCGACTGGACACTTCTGGTTCCCGGCTGTTATATAGCCGACGGGTCAAAGTACTTTTCCGCCCCCGGTTCCCGAAGGTTTCTACCTCGTTGCACGTTCCAACTTGCGGTGTTTAAGGGTCGTCTGCCACGGTTGCAGCGGTTCACATCAGTATTCATATTTGTGTTCTTCAAGTATCCATGCCACTTTCTGTACCGGGTATCATGATCTTTCTCCTTTGATTGTGCAGCCTTAGGAAACGGAATCCGAGGCTGATATGGAGGGAGAGGTGGCGCAGGTGCTGTCTTTGTCAGGGAAGGCGGGGCAGTCACCTCCTCCTCTTCTTCTTTATCCTCCTCCTCGATCTCTGGTTTGTCAATGGCTATAGCATCAAGAATTATGGCCGGTTCAGGAGCTGCAGGATCAGCTGATTGCTTGTCGCTTCTTGTGGAGATAGCCTTGACGTGCTCCTTCCTAATGGTAGAGTTGACTTGAACCGATGATTGATTCAGGAGGGGGCTACTAGTTACCAAGCTACACATGTTATTTATCATGCTCTCCATTCGTTGACCTCGAGCTTCATGTTCTTGATTTATGGCGGCTTGAAGCTTGACTTTTTCTTCATATTTATCGAGCCTTTCCATGATCAGGTCGAGCATCTTGGCTACCTCGATATCCCTTGTGTTCCTTGATGTAGATCTCTGAGGTTGATTTTGATAACTATCGCCCAAGTACTGATTCTGACTCTGGTTGTATCCGAGGTTGTAAGGAGGACGCTCTTGGAAGCTTCCTTGTTGTTGAGGAGGTTGTCTGAACTGACGATAGTCGGGGTAGCCCTGTTGACTGTTGGTGAAGCCTTCATCAACAAAGTTCACTTCCTCTGAAGACCAGTTATCAAAAATCTTCTTCATTTCTTTCTGCACTTCAATCTTGATCTGATCTTCACGGCTTGGTCGGCTCTTAGCTGCTCCAAACTGTCTCTCCCAGATTCTCGACTTAGATGCGCATTTTGCAAAGTGAAGAAGAGCAGCTTCCGGTGCAAGTGCGGTGTAATCTCCATCAGCTAAGGAGTTAACCCATTCAGATGACTCTTCGTTCATACCCCAAGCAAATATCTCTGCTAGCTGCCTCTGAGTGAAGCCATGATGAGGGCAGCTGTGGAGGAGTTCTTGGAATTCGTTCCAAGCATCATGTAAACTTACTCCTTCTCTCTGTCTGAACCTTGAGATGTTTTTCTTATAAGCAGTTGTTCTAGAAGGAGGGAAATATTCCTCTACGAATTCCTGAGCAAGAGTCTCCCAGTCAGTGTAGTAACCAGGTGGTTTACCAGTGAGCCACCTCTTAGCTGCACCTTTCAGAGAGAACGGGAAAGTTCTCAAGCAAAGAGTGTTCTTGTCGAGATTCCCATTCTTGAAAGTGTTCCAGAGATCAAGGAAATCCGCCAGATGCGTGCACGGGTTGTCTAATGGCCTGCCTTCAAATTGTAAATCCCTAGATATCATTTCCAGGAAGGGGATCTTGATCTCATAGTCAGGACCGTCTTCATCACGCGGCACAAAGATGGAAGAACGAACACTAGTAGCACTTGGCTTATTGTAATCCGCAAGACTCTTTTGAGCGGACATTGCGGTAGGGAAGATGGAATGGGAGTGATTCGATTTTGTACCTGCTATGATCTGCAAGAGACAAAAACAAGCACAACCGGTGTAAAATCGAAGTGTGACGGAAAATGAAAGATGGAAAGTAGAAGAATAACAATGCCAACTCTTCTTTCAAACAATATAGAAGAGTCCCCGGCAACGGCGCCAATTTGATGCTGCAGTTTTAGCGGTATCAAATAACTACCAAGCTGGAAAGCTAGGGTAGATCGTATTCCACAGGGTTTCTTCTAATTGACTACTCAGAGAAGCTGACAAATTATTCAAGTTAAAACACGTTGTGCGTGGTGTGAGTTCCACGACTTCTAGACTAAGATGCAGGAAACTTAAGAAGAACTTAAAAGACAGAATGATTTGTAGGTTTAAACAGACGACAGACAAGCTTAGATTTTGAATCCCCCTTCGTTCACCAGAGCATTGGCAATCAACAGATCAACGGTTTTCAATTCTCATTCAATCAATTTCTAAACACCACCATAACTCCTTACCCTTAGGTTTAAGACTGGCGAACGTTCGCTCTATCCGATCTAACTACCAAGATTAATTAGCCGCACGGGTACGGTCGCCTCTCGCAACGACTTAACTAACTGGTGCAATTACTAGTGATTTATGAATTACTCTTGCAGTGGATTAACCCTAATCTGTTCCTACGAAAGGCACACTCCAATTATAAGGTTAACTAGTTGAATTGATGTTCTAAAGTGAGGCGAGCGTTCGCTTCTATCCTCAGCTTAACAAGAATCTAAACTATGTGATCACGAAAGATAAGTTTTTGATGTTTTAAAGCAGGGAAGCTGTCTGGCGACAAACCCTAGCTCACACAAACCCTAATCTAGGTGATCAGCCAGAAAAGAAACACAAGAACAACGAAACTAATCTAGGCGTCAACTAGACGAGAAACGCAGAACAACAATCAAGAACAAAACAACCATGCAAAGAGAAACTGATTGAACTTCGAATCTAATTACCGCCGATCCGTGACCGCTTTAAAGCCCTGGGTCACTTAGGGTTCATCTAATCTAAGCTCTACGAGTTTAGCTACTCATGTTCATACAAAAAGAATCAAAGATAAAGAAAGAGTTCATCATCCAGAGGAAAAACAGAAAAGGATCTGAAAAACCTAATTGAGACGACTCTGGCAGAACTTCGATCTTCGGTAATCTGCACGTCTAGCTCTGAGTCTACGAGATGAAAGGGATGGCGTCACGATCTCTTTCCGGCTCTTCGAACTCTAACTCTCCTCCAGAACTTCAGAGAATTATGAATTATTTGAAATTATGATTATCAGGTCTCTCAATTTTGGCCGCCGGGTTAAGTATTTATACTTAACCTAATTGACCCGGATTTCCTCTGATATTTTCGCCGAAAATAAGGGATTATTTTCGCCGAAAATAATGGTGCAAATGGCTGGACCCTCGGCTGACTTCTCCTGTAATTTTCGCTTCGGCCGAGAACTTTACATTTTCGCCGAAAATTTCCTTTACTTGGCACCAGTCGATTTGTGATGATATTTTTGCCGAAAATGATAGGGTATTTTCGGTGAAAACTTCTTCGTAGACTGGGCAGGAATTTGTTTGAACTTGATTGGCTCCTTTGATCGATTCCGGTTCAGTTCCTCGATGTTCCAATGCCTTAGACACGTCCTTGGTTACTTATTCGATGGCAAAAACCTGTGCTAACATAAAAACACTAGAAAACCATCAAATAGACCCGAAACGGGCCAAGGTAACACAAATGGCACGAGATAGGGCAATCGATTGAATATTCGTTATTCTACACTAAAAACCATGTCTTAAGCAAAGAAATGTTGCTTAAATGAGGCTGATAATCACGTCAAATCGAGTGTCATCACCAACCCAAAACATGGTCAACTCCTGGTTCAAGCCTTTGAAGATCTTCTCCACGCCAACAACACATCAGCACTAGACACTCAACTAAAGCACCTAAACTTTAACTCACTCACTCTAACCACACGAACTTGAAAAGAGAGACTAGGAGGATCAATTTCCTATTGAAATTGAGTGAACCCACTGGTTTTAACTATGCGTCGAACCTATCCAAAAGAAGTGATCTCAAACTCCTCATGAAACACAAACAATGGAATCAGACTCAACCTTTACCAATTTTAATTCCCTAAAACAGTTTAGGTGATCACATAGGTGCAGCTCAACATTATCAATCCACAATAATATATAACCAGGCGTCGTCATACAAAGAGTTCAACATCGGATACATCAAACATACAGTTAAAGATTAGAAACACCTTACATATAGTTCGACCTTAGCACCATCATGCATACAGTTCAGCATCACATCACAAGTCATCTCACATTCACCATCAAGAAACACACCCATGCCCATTCACACATTCACATACACAACAGTTCATATTTCATACATACAGTTCAACATCGGATACATCAAACATACAGTTACAGATTAGAAACACCTTACATACAGTTCGACCTTAACACCATCATGCATACAGCTCAGCATCACATCACAAGTCATCTCACATTCACCATCATGACACACACCTGTGCCCATTCACATACACAACAGTTCTTATTTTAGTTACTAAGTTAGTTATCAGGCATCCTCAAGCAGTCTAGGTTATCACCCAAGTACAGTTCTCCAGTTTAACATTTCACAATTTAAAACATCATCATAATCATAAATCATTCAACATTAATCCACATCTCAGCACCACAACACAGTTCAGTTCACAGATCAATCAAACACATTCCATGATGTTGTAGTTTTAGCGGTGTCAAATAACTAATCTACCAAAGTAGACTAGATCGTATTCTACTCGAGGTCTCTTCTTCTTGTCTACTCAAATATGTTGGCAAATTACTCAAGTTTAAGCACGTTGTGCGTGGTGTGGGTTCCATGACTTCTAATCTAAAATGCAAGGGAATTGAAAAGGAAAATAGAAGTAGAAAGATTGGTTGATTGACTTAGACAGACGATAGACAAGCTTAGATTTCGAATCCCCCTAAGATCATCAGAACATTGGCAATCACAAGACCAGCGGTTTTCAATTCTCATTCAATCAATTTCTAAACACCACCATAACTCCTTACCCTTAGGTTTAAGACTGGTGAACGTTCGCTCTATCCGATCTAACTACCAAGATTAATTAACCGCCCGAGCTTTCGCTTCTTGCGACGGAAGAACTAATTGGTGCAATTACTAATGATTAATGAGTTACTCTTGAAGCGGATTTACCCTAACTGGTTCCTACGAAAGGCACACTCCAATGAATAGGTTAATTGGTTGAATTGATGTTCTAAAGTAAGGCAAACGTTCGCTCTATCCTTATCTTAACAAGAATCTAAACTAGGTGATCAAGGAAGATAAGTTTATGCGCCAAAGCAAGGAAATGTCTAGCGACTAACCCTAACTTGCACAAACCTAATCTAGGCGACCAACCAGGAGAGAAACACAGGAACAACGAAACTAATCTAGGCGTCAGCTAGACAAGAAACGCAGTAAAACAATTAAGCACAAAACAACCATGCAAGGAAAACTGATTGAACTTCAAATCTAATCACCGTCGACCTGTGACCGCTTTAAAGCCCTGGGTCACTTAGGGTTCATCTAATCTAAGCACTACGAGTTTAGCTACTCATATTAGATACAAGAGAATTAAAGACAAACAAGGAATACATCTAAGGTAGGAAGAACATATAAGAACTAAAAAACCTAATTTGACGAATCCTTTAAGCTTCAATCTCGACGATCTTCAATTCTCAGCTCCGAGCTCTCCGAGGATGCTCTCAACTCTCTCTATCGACCCTTTAGGTCTGGAAATTAATCCAAGATTGAATGTGTGAAAATGATAGAAAATAATCGCCCTCCTCCTTGTAGCCGCTGCTTCTGTTTAAATAGGGTAGATTAGGGTTTTCCAACCCAGCCGCGAAAAAGGAAAGAATTTTCGGTGAAAACTTAAGAAGTTTTCGCCGAGAACTTCAGTTGAATCCTCCTCTATGTATTTCTTCAATAGTTTTCGGCGAAGACTTTGACCTTCTGCAGAAAACTTCTTCGCGATCGGCTGTGGGTTTCTGAAGGTATTTTCGCCGAAAGCTATGTAGTATTTTCGGTGAAAACATTTTGCTTTGCAGTTGGATCTTCGGTTCTGACTCCGGTTTGATTTTTGGTTCGCTCCTTGAGGTCTTGAACACGTCTGTGATTACGTATTTGATGGCAAAAACATGTGCTCTTACAAAAACACTAGAAACCCATCAAATAGACCCAAAAAGGGCCAAAGTAACCAAATCGGTAGGAAATAGGGTAGTTGAGTGAATATTCGCTATTCTACCCCTAAAACCACATTTCAAGCAAGGAAATGTCACTTAAATCGGGCTGAAAATCACGTCCAATCGAGTTTCATCAAATACCCCACACTTAAGCTTTTGCTTGTCCTCAAGCAAACTAAACTAGAACACACTCAAATTCATGAATGACACGAGATTAAACTGAGATTCAATTCTAACGATTTGGTTTAGACTGTTCCACGTAGAAGAGGTGACCTACACATGCTAGAACATCAACCAAACAAGTTTCGATCTCACTGTTTTCTGCACACTTTAAGTAGTAGTTTAAACAAAGCTCGTTTCTTGGCAAACCAATTAATCATAGTTAACCGACCACCATAACACCAATTCTAATAAAAAGACCTTTAAGCTCTAGCCATGATGTGGATGTGGAGGTAGGAAAAGTGACGTGGCTATCGACTCGACTTCATCCGTTTGTAGATTTGTACATTACATGTTCTAGCTAGGACCTATTTAAAGAACAATTTATTTCAAGATTCAACTTCCTTCAATTTATTTATTGTATACTAGTGCTCGATACCAAACACTTCACTTAGGTGTTGGACCTGCCTAGCTCACAGTACTTGTGCCTATGCTAGTGCTCAACCTAAAAACTTCACTTAGGTGTCGGGCTTGCCTAGCTCACAGTACTTATGCCTATGCTAGTGCTCAACCCGAACACTTCACTTAGGTGTCGGGCTTGCCTAGCCTTAATTTCAGCACTTTAAAGAACTTAACGTTAATTTGCACAGCTCAATTACTTGATTTGACAATTCAGCCACTTGATCCTAGCTAGTTATAACTTTTTACACAAGATTTTGAATTGGATTTCCGTCTAATCTCTAGCCACAATCACAGGTGAACAAATATGGAGTGAGAACATGGGGTAGACGCTAGCATTCATCATCTTAGAATGGTGTTATCGAGCTTTGTGATTAACAAGCAAAACAATTTAGTTAACTCAAGTTTCAACTACAAGAGTGATTTATGATCTGTTCTGACCTAGACTCATTTAATATCAGTGCCAACACGTTGGTTACAGGTTCTAAGTGGAACATTCTAGACGTCATTGTGAAAAAATTGAAGTCAATTTAACATCAAGTCAAGAATTGAGCAATTCTATGCTACAGAAATTTAAAAAATGAACCATAGAATCACAGAAAATCAAGCAAGATCATGCATAATCCTAGAATCCTACCCCACACTTAAACGGTTCTGTGTCCTCACAGGACTAAACTACAGTAGAGAGATACAAAGAACCTGGAAGGTGATGGTCGGTGTAGTGGATGAACACGGAGCGTCCGGAGTAGAGCGGAGTGGGTACTCGAGTTCCTGCAAAACAAAAACAACAAAAAGATCAAAAGGATACTGGGACAAGTGTCCCGGATCCACACAGAATAAAGGTCGAAACGAAGAAGGTTTAGAGGAAATTTTGAAAATATTTGGACTCTTTTTTTTAATGACACAAATTCATGGCACTGCACTCCTAGAGAAGTCTAGAACATCTAAGTTCAATCAGATCAGCAAAAAACACACTGAAACAGCAGGCATGCAAAATGAGGTAGACCGAAAAGTCAATCAAAATGAAACTCTTCAAAATTCAACAATCAGCATGTCAAAAGATTCGAAATTGAAAACCAAACAACTAACCTTGAAGACATGACTCAAGAAAATGGACGAAAAGTGACGAAGTTTGCCAAAAACGCGAAAAGCTTGTTTCGGGGACAACTAGAGCTGCAGAGCTCCGATTTGGGAGATCAAGTATGCGTTGGAATCAAACCGAAAAAAAGGAAACTGAATTTTTGAAGAATAGACACAAGTTTTCGGCGAAAAACTATGAAAGTTTTTGGCGAAAACTATGAAAGTTTTCGGCGAAAACTTTCTTTGAAAACACACCAAAAAAATAAATAAAAGCTCACTGTTGAGAAATAACCAAAGTTTTCGGCGAGAACTTTACGGTTCTCGCCGAATACTAGTTTGAAAATCCAAGTTCAAATACTAACAGCAAAAAATTGAACAAAAATTAAACTGACACTTTGGCTCCCCCGAACCTGATTCGAACGACGAAAAGACTGACTCAAAAAATAAAAAACAGACTCCAGTCGTGGGTTGCCTCCCACGAAGCGTTCTTGCTTAACGTCCTTGAGCCGGACGATACCTGGATGGCGATCAAGAGACATCCCAACTCAGGATTTCTTTTAGGCTCGAGTCGAAGTTCATGAAATACAGCTTTGGAGATCCTCCGGCAAGTGTGAACTTATTCCCGTTTGCGTGAATTAGCTTGGTTCGTTCATCAGGAAGATGACAAAAAAATTCAAATGGCCCGAACAGTTCTTTCGAAGAAGCGTGCTTTAGAGGATTATTCTTCTCTGGTGGCTCGGTAGAAGGCGGTTTGATGACTGGCCCCAAACCTCCTTGGTCTTTCCTGTCCCTTTCTTCTTCGTCTCGCCAGGATCCTTAGCTCATAGTGATTTAGAAGAGGAGGCTTTCAGTTCCTCCTTCTTCTTCAATCTTTTCGTGGTCGTCTTCTTCTTTTGTTTGACAGCATGTTCAGCACCTGTTACAAATTTCTTGGGGAAAACACTTGGAATGACATTAGTAGCGGAGTTGACCGAGGCCAACTCCACAGTTTCTACAGATAAACAATGTGCTTCTCCCTTAGGAATGTATTTCATACCATCCTTGAGACGGAATGTTGCAGTATCCTTTCCAACCCTTAATGTTAACGAGCCATTTGGGACATTGATGTTAATGCTGGCTGTTGCCATAAACGGTCGGCCTAGGAGAAGAGTAGAATATGTCCCTTGAGTAACCATTACTACATAATCAGCTAAGAACGTGAAAGGACCACAACAAGTGATTACATCCTTGATTAATCCCCTAGGTTCCTTTAGAGACTTGTCAGCGAAAACTAAATGCATGCTAGTAGGTTGTAGTTCACCTAGGTTCAATTTCATATATAAACACATAGGCATAACATTTATAGATGCACTTAGGTCAACCAAACTACGCTCGACCTCAATGTCATTAATGATTAAAGGTAACATAAAAGAACCAGGGTCAGAGCACTTAGTTGGGATAGGTATGGGTGGTTGAGATTTGATACCCGAGCATTTTTCCTTAGAGCGAGTGGAAGGTGCTTCCTTCTCCTTCTTCAAGTTGTTCTGCTCATCGCTCCTGGTTGTGATGGCTTTAGCATGCTCATTCTTCATGGTTGGGTTGCTTTGAGATGGTGCCTGACTGAAGAGGGGACTGTTAGCCAACATGCTAGCAATACTATTCACCATGCTCTCCACTCGCTGACCCTGAGCGATCTGTCCTTGGTTAAGAGCAGCTTGGGCTTTGAACAGGTTATCATGATCGTCAAGTCTTGTCATAATCAGGTCAGTCTTCTTGGTCATTTCGCTCTCCCAAGTGTTCCCCAACGCATATTTATGAGGCTGTTGTCCTCCGGTGAATCCAAGAAGATCTTGATAACTATTGCTCAAGTACTGATTCTGGCTCTGGTTGAATCCGAAGTTGTAAAGAGGACGCTCTTGGAAGCTTCCTTGTTGTTGAGGAGGTTCTCTGAACTGACGGTAATCGAAGTAGCCTCTTTGATTGTTGGTGAAGCCTTGATCAATAAATTTACTTCCTCTATAGACCAGACATCTATTATACCAAAATTCTTCTTTATGTGTTTCTGTACTTCGATCTTGATCTGATCTTCAAGGCTTGGTCGGCTCTTAGCTACTTCAAACTGTCTCTCCCAATTCCTAGACTTACTCCCTCCTTCTGAACAAATCTGGCATTGCTGTCCTTATAAGTTGTAGTTCTTGGAGGAGGAAAGTACTCCTCTACGAAGTCTTGAGCTAGATTATCCCAATCGGTGTAGTGGCCAGGTGGCTTGCTACTGAGCCATCTCTTGGCGGCATCTCTAAGGGATTATGGAAAGACTCGTAAGCATAATGTGTTATTATCGAGGTTCCCACTCTTGAACGTCTCGAATATGGTTAGGAAGTCCTCCAAATGTGTGCATGGGTTATCGTGCATCTTCCCTTCAAACTAAACATCCCTAGAGATCATTTCTAGGAGGGGGATCTTGATCTCATAGTCAGGATCGTCATAGTTGTGTGGCACAGTGATGCTAGACCGAACATTAGTCGCGCTTGGTTTATTGTAATCCGCCATGGTGCGTTGGGCAGCCATTGCGGTAGGAGAAGGTGGTGGTGAATCTAAAGTAGTGGATGAGGCGGACGAAGATGAGGAGTTTTCCTTCAACTCCTTGGTCTTAATAGGGGTAGGAGGTGTAGGCGGAGCGATTCTGACTTGCTTTGGAACTCGCGGTTGCTTTGGCGGAGCAAAACTACCCGGCTTAAACTGAGAATGAGTGAGCGGGCGGTTCATAAACTTGTAAAACAACCTACAATCAACAAAAGCAAACATAACCGACTTAGACAGAAAGATTGAAAAGGAAAATAGAAGCAGAAAGATTGGTTGATAGACTTAGACAGATGACAGACAAGCTTAGATTTTGAATCCCCCTAAGATCATCAGAACATTGGCAATCACAAGACCAGCGGTTTTCAATTCTCATTCAATCAATTTCTAAACACCACCATAACTCCTTACCCTTAGGTTTAAGACTGGTGAACGTTCGCTCTATCCGATCTAACTACCAAGATTAATTAACCGCCCGAGCTTTCGCTTCTTGCGACGGAAGAACTAATTGGTGCAATTACTAATGATTAATGAGTTACTCTTGAAGCGGATTAACCCTAATTGGTTCCTATGAAAGGCACACTCCAATGAATAGGTTAATGGTTGAATTGATGTTCTAACGTAAGGCGAACATTTGCTCTATCCTTATCTTAACAAGAATCTAAACTAGGTGATCAAGGAAGATAAGTTTATGCGCCAAAGCAAGGAACTGTCTAGCGACTAACCCTAACTTGCACAAACCTAATCTAGGCGACCAACCAGGAGAGAAACACAGGAACAATGAAACTAATCTAGGCGTCAGCTACACAAGAAACGCAGTAAATCAATTAAGCACAAAACAACCATGCAAGGAAAACTGATTGAACTTCGAATCTAATCACCGCCGATCTGTGACCGCTTTAAAGCCCTGGGTCACTTAGGGTTCATCTAATCTAAGCTCTACGAGTTTAGCTACTCATATTAGATACAAGAGAATTAAAGACAAACAAGGAATACATCTCAGGAAGGAAGAACATATAAGAACTGAAAAACCTAATTTCACGAATCCGTGAAGCTTCAATCTCGACGATCTTCAATTCTCAGCTCCGAGCTCTCCGAGGATGCTCTCAACTCTCTCTATCGACCCTCTAGGTCAAGAAATTAATCCAAGATTGAATGTGTGAAAATGATAAAAAATCATCGTCCTCCTCCTTGTAGCCGCTGCTTCTGTTTAAATTGGGTAGATTAGGGTTTTCCAACCCAGCCGCGGAAAAGGAAAGAATTTTCCTGTGTGTATTTCTTCAATAGTTTTCAGCGAAGACTTTGACCTTTCACCGAAAACTTCTTCGCGATCGGCTGTGGGTTTCTGAAGGTATTTTCGCTGAAAGCTATGTAGTATTTTCGGCGAAAACATTGTGCTCGGCAGTTGGATATTCGGTTTTGACTCTGGTTTGATTTCTGGTTCGCTCCTTGAGGTCTTGAACACGTCCATGGTTACGTATTTGACGGCAAAAACCTGCGCTCTTACAAAAACAGTAGAAAACCATCATATAGACCCAAAAAGGGGCCAAAGTAACCAAATCAGTAGGAAATAGGGTAGTTGAGTGAATATTCGCTATTCTACCCTAAAACCACGTTTTAAGCAAGAAAATGTCGCTTAAATGGGGCTGAAAATCACGTCAAATTGAGTGTCATCAGTCCAATCACATCACATATTGGCTCACAAACTCAACCAGCACAACACACACACACACATATCAATTCACACTTCATTTATCTAGGTGAGTTAATTAGGCGCCATAAGGAGTTGTTCACCCGCTACCCCGCCAGCCAGACGCACCTCCCTACCGCATGGGAGGTCCTCGTGCTCCCCTACCGCATGGGGAACACATCACAATTTCACAATTCCACAATACCATACCCCGTCGGGAGACTAATCTACTAGTCCATCGGTAGGCCCTAACCACTAGTCCGTCGGTAGGTGAAACACAATCTCATGAGGTAACGTTGGCTCCTTCCGATTCTATCATTTTAATCCCATTTAACACAATCACACAATTACACAACAACTAAAACAATTCCATTCAATCAATTCCACCTCCCAATTCCATGTACCAATTCCATACACCAATTTACTTTGCAAATCCATTCAACCAATTCCACACCAAACCACAACCAACAACGATAGGTGCAAATACAGAAATTCAACTCATCCCATCCCATCTTATCTCACATTTCTAGTACAAATTCATTAGCCATCATCTCCGATCCCAATCACCACATCACACATCAATCAGGACAATCATGACACATCAACCACGAGACAGTTATTTAGTTTTACCCTCATAGGTTCATGCAATACCTAACTCCATTCTAAGTCGAGTTCCATCTTCTCATGTCATTCATAGTGTCCTAACGATGCTAAACTAATCACAGCCACATAACTCATGCACACTTGTAAATAGACTCTCATTTCTAACCACCTAGTCAACCTTACAATCACACAAGTCAACCATGCATTCACAAAAGTCAACCATACGTACTGACAAGTCGATCACCCCTTCAAACAAGTCAACTCACACCACATATCAGCAACAATCACAACAACATCAATTTACCGTTTCAGCTCTCCAGTTCATGCAATCCTATATTTAACTACATAATCCATCTATTTCACATATTTCATTTAACACATTTCTTAGTAACAATTCATCCAATTCTGACATCCTCATTCTCCTCGATCATCTCCCAATTCCCATTCAAGACTCCAACCTTATTACAATAACCACATGTCACGCTATCAATGACCATCACTTATAGCATCAATTTCACTCATATCGATCACACTACACCAATTCAACATAACATCAATTTCACTCAACACAACACATAGCATCAATTCATCCAATATCACGTTTACAATTCATTTCAATCAACATCCCATAGATCAGAATACAATCACGTTTATATATATATGGTGGCGACTACGGTGCTCCCCTCTGTTTGAACCAATCAAGGAGAATCTCATTCGTTCATTTTAGAAGATCTAATCTGAGCCATCCATACATTAATCAATTTTATAATTTAAATAAATAATAATTAAAATAACTAAAAGGTCACTCAACATATTTCTTTTTTTTTACGGAGTCACTCAACATATTTCATATAAATAAATAATCATAACTCTTTATTTTATGTTCAAATTAAGTTTTTTCCATGCCAAATTAAATTATGATCATCATAAAAACATCAAACACATTTAAAATACAAGTATTTTGTAATTCGTTAAATCACTTCATCCCTTTTTAAACATCCATCCATATTTTTACTCAACCAAACTCACTCACCCATCTTTAATCACTCATATCACCTGAGTTTAGAATAAACCCACCCACCCAATTTTTTATATTACCGAAATTCATCTTAAATTCTCCCACCATTACTAAAATTCACCCTTATCTTCATCCTCCGGAAACCCCTACCATCTATACTTGCAGCCGAACGTCCGCCGGCCGGCCGGCCGACCATACTCCTGGGGAGGAAACGGGACTCAAGCACCCAATCTGAGGATTCTCTCGAAAGTTATCGAGAGACATGCGGATTGAGAGGATGGTTCAGCCCAGTGAAGGTTTCCAGCAAGGCAACGAGGGAGAGGAATCGAAGAGGGAAACTTCATTCAGATCGAGGAATATCTCGAATTTCAGGTATATTCTCTCATCTAATCTTACCAGGTAGATGTTATTGACTTATAATTTCGAGCTTAGTGCGATTGTTGGTGTGTGGGATTCAATTCCAGTTTTATTCCCATACTACTGATGGCCATGGCCATGGGTTACATGTTTATAATTGAAAGGCGAAGACCTCATCACCCATTACCTGAATCTGAAGTTGAACGGCTCGTCGTCAAATTCATTCCTAAAGTCGACGTGTAGCGCTCGGAACCATCAGACTTAACCAGTTAGTATTAATCTCCAATTTCCCTCTTCCCTTGCACTGATTGCTGGATTTCACGGTGGCAACTGACGAATTTTTTTTTTGTTGAATGGTTACTCGGTGATGGGTTCTTAATCGGACGACTGATTGTGGTTGTTCTCGGATGGATTACAAATACAACAACATCAAAGGGACTAACATGGCGATGGATGGCGGGTTCTGAAAGTTCACGGGGAAGCCTCCTTTCATCGTAGCTAGAGACACCGGTGAGAAGATTGGAGTCAAAAAGACCTTGGTGTTCTTCTACCGAGCATGAGGAGATGCTAAGCCGGTGAGAACCGACTCGGTTATTCTGCAGTAACAGGCCACAACCCTGTTTCGCAATCAGGTTTGAGTGATTTATTGAGCTTTGTTGATTATTGATTTGTAGGTTCTACAAGTCCAATACTTGTTCTAAATCTGTGTGTAGATTGAATATATCATTTGCAAACTGAAGAACAAGGGAGAATGATGGACCAAGAACTCAGCAGGTAGCACTAGTGGTGGACTGAGCCATTGTACAACGGTAGCTTCTGATGTTGAAAACCATGGTTTACCAATATAAGTTGTGAGTTTGAAAACATGCCATGATTGATTTGTATAGTTTTCCGGTACCAATACCTCCTCATAGTAGTATTCGTGTTAAGCTGCAAAGAATAGGTCGAACAAGTGTCATTGATGTAGGAAACGATTAGAAAGTAGTAGGCTACCTGATGAAACTCGATTTGACGTGATTATCAGCCTCATTTAAGCGACATTTCTTTGCTTAAGACATGGTTTTTAGGGTAGAATAACGAATATTCAATCGATTGCCCTATCTCGTGCCATTTGTGTTACCTTGGCCCGTTTCGGGTCTATTTGATGGTTTTCTAGTGTTTTTGTGTTAGCACAGGTTTTTGCCGTCAAATAAAGTAGCCATGGACGTGTCTAAGGCGTAGGAACCTCGAGGAATCAAACCGGAATCGATCCAAGGAGCCAGTCAAAGTCAAACAAAATCCTGCCGAGTACAAAGAGATTTTCGCCGAAATTGAGCTTGCATATTCGGCAAAAATATTAGTGCATTCAACTGGTGCCGAGTCAAAGGACATCTTCGGCGAAAACATTGTACTCTTCGGACCGAAAATACAAGGCAGAGAAAGCACTCCCGAACACAAAGGAATTTTCACCGAAATTCTTAAGGAATTTTCGGCGAAAATAATACACTTTTCCGGATCAGTTAGGGTTAAGTATAAATACTTAACCCGGTGGCCCAAACAGAAGGGGGGACAATCATAATTTACAAACACACAACTTTTTCGAATCAGAATTCTCTGAAGTTCTGGAGCGAAGAGCTGGAGTTCGAAGAGCCGGATAGAGATCGTGACGCCATCCCTTCCATCTCGGAGAACCGGAGCTAGGAGTGTAACTTACCGAAGATTGAAGTCTGCCAGAGTCGTCTCAATTAGGTTTTTCAGATTCTTTTCTGTTCTTCCTCTGAATGATGAACTCTTTCTTTGTCTTTGTTTCTTTTGTAATGATCATGAGTAGCTAAACTCGTTAGAGCTTAGACTAGATGAACCCTAAGTGACCCAGGGCTTTAAAGCGGTCACGGATCGGCGGTGATTAGATTCGAAATTCAATCAGTTCTTTTTCATGATTGATTCGTTCTTCATTGTTCATGTTTCTTGTCTGGATTGATCACCTAGATTAGATTCTTGTTAAGCTAAGGATAGAAGCGAACGCTCGCCTTACTTTAGAACATCGAATTGAACAATTAACCTTATAATTGGAGTGTGCCTTTCGTAGGAACCGGTTAGGGTTAATTCACTGCAAGAGTAACTCATTAATCACTAGTAATTGCACCAATTAATTAAGTCGTTGCGAGAGGCAACCGTACCTGGCGGCTAGTTAATCTTGGTAGTTAGAACGGATAGAGCGAACCTTCGCCGGTCTTAAACCTAAGGGTAAGGAGTTATGGTGGTGTCTTAGTAATTGATTGAATGAGAATCGAAATCCGCTGATCTGTTAATTGCCAATGCTCTGGGGAACGAAGGGGGATTCAAAGTCTAAGTTCGTCTGTCATCCTTGTTTTCAAACCCTAATTCTCAATCTGCTTTAGTTTAATCTTTTTAATTTTTCTGCATTCCTTAGAAGTAGAAGTCGTGGAACTCACACCACGCACAACGTGTTTACCTTTGAGTATTTTGCTAGTTCTGAAGTAACCAATCATAGAAAGCCCTCGGAATACGATCTGCTATACGCTTTTTAGCATTAATAGTTTTTATTTGGTTGAACCCCGACCAATGATCGGGCGGTTCATTAGTTTCGTGCTTAATTGCCATATCATTTGATCATATGTTGCTATGCATACGATTAATTCCTTGTTAAGTTGACTTTTGTTAGAAATGTCAGTTTGACTTTGAACTGCTGTGATCGTTTGGCTGTCCGATGTGTTCATTCTCGTTCATATTATTGAGCTGCCATTTGAAATCATATTTTACCGTCATTCTCCAAGTTTTGATAGTCTTGCCATGATTAGGGTCCAATATGCTTAAATGTTGACTTCCAAACTGTCGATTTGACTTTTTGAACTCTGATTGTGCTTATCCGACTCTGGCTGTTCCTAAGTATGTATTTTACTGTCTATGATTACCGGTTACTCCGCTTTGCTTACCCCACTTAGTTTCCCTCATTTCTTTGTGAAATCGAGTTTTTCTACTAAGTGTGGGGTAGGGTTTTGGTTGACTAATCTGGTTTCATTCTGGTTCTAGGAACACCACTTATGAGCGCAGGACTAAGGCGCGACTTGATGACGCCTCGAGCTCAGGAGCTGCCGCTCCCGTCACACCAACTGTTCTGGGTCCACCACCTGCTCTACCCCGCCATGCTGGATATCATCCCACCATCGCCCGTCTACCGGATTTCTATCTTGAGTGCTTCCAGAAGATTCAGCACGTTCGGGGAGCTGACGTGTGCCCTCTCTCCATGGAATCCCTGCACGATCATGATGAGGACTACCACCGGAACGTGCATGACGCCTTAGCACCGACTGGTCTCCTCGAGCTGACCACCATCGCCGCCGAGTTCCCAGACATTGCCCTCCAGGAGTTCTAGGCAACCTTTGATCTGGATGAGCACAAGAGGAAGCAGCGCCAGAAGGTGATCACCTTCTATCTTGGTGGGGTGTACAGGCAGCTCACCTACGATGAGTTTGCCGCTCATCTCGGCATCCCCTATGAGCATTATCACGCTCATCACCTAGGCTGGGGCGAAGATGATGACGACGAGGAGTACAACGCGCTCTGGATCCACATGACAGGCGTGCCTGGCGATCGCCTCGGGACGAACAACTCAGTTAAGTCTCTCTCTCACCCGCTCTATAAATTTATTCATATGGTTTGTTGTAGGTCGCTTTTATATGTTCCAGATAAGGACCGTCACCATATCCTCAAGGAGGAGCTCATGCTTCTCCGAGCCATCCGAGAGAGCTACCCTCTCCACCCCGGCTGGGTACTGGCTCGCATCTTCCGCCAGAAGCCCATGAGGAAGACGCCACCTCGCAGACTCTTGGGGGGCAACTTCATAGGACAGCTCATCATCTCCTTCGGCATCAGCCATGAGTATGGCCCGCACATTCCACGACACCCAGTTCGGACCGTTGGAGGAGACTTGGCGGTTGAGTACGACTTAGAACTCGACCTCAGTCCCCATGTAGCAGCTGTTCCTCCACTCCAGCCTGTGGTCGAGTCAGAGGAAGAAGATGATGCTGAGGAGCAGTAGCCACAGCCGCCACCTGAGTTTCATGATTATATACCCTCGCCACACCATCAGGCAGGGTACATCCACCAGTCGCCGCCGCACATCCCCGAGCCATATCCGGCGCATACTCAACAGCCGCAACACCACCCCGCGGATGTTGGAGAGTTATACGAGCGACTGCAGGAGTGGCGAATCACCGACAACGCCACTCAAGAGGCGCGATGGACTATTATGCAGCAACATATGCGCCGCGCCGACCGGCGATATGAGGCACAGATGGCGTGGCAACGCCAGCTCGGCGAATTTCTCCACTTTCCACCTCCCGGCTCACCGGACCAGCAGTGAACGGGTTGTATTCCTTTTCTGGTGTCTTCTTTTTATTTATTCTTTTCGGATTTCGGTCCAACTTTTTTCTGTGTGGATCCGGGACACTTGTCCCGGTTTCCTTTTTATGTTTTATTTGTTTTTGTTTTGTAGGCAATCGGTAGACTCCCACTGCTTCAGGTTCTGTTACACTTCCCTCCACTCTCAGCATCCGTGCTTACCCTCTGAAATCAACCGTCCTCATCCAGGTTCTTAGATTCCACTCTGAACTCTAGAATTAGTCCTGTGAGGACACAGTCCGATTTAAGTGTGGGGTAGGATGCTAGAGAACTTTGCATGAACTTGATTGCCCTTGATTGTGTTTTATGTGTGCCTCGTGATTCCATTCCAGTCTCTCTAGCATTAGAATGGCTCAGTTCTTGATTTTTGATGTTAAGTTGTTGTTCAAACTTTCATAATGATGCTTAGACTGCTTAACCTAGAACTTGAGAACCAACTTGTATGCTTTGATGCTAAATTGCCTAGTCAGAACAGAATTTTAAAATCACACTTGTAGTTTGTAGCCTTGATTGCATGAAAATGACCGAATCCGACTAGCAAACCAACTGTGAGCTTTTGATCCATTACACGTAACTTGCAATTTTAATTCTTTCTGAGTGGTTTTCTGTTTGCCTGAATGAGTTAGAATTTGCATGAGACCTACTCGAGACCACACGATAACACGAGTTCTAGAAGGATAGGGGCACCTAGATTCAGCTACTAAGCCAGATAGCCTACCAAACGATAAATCCACTAGGTTTAGACCCTTGAGCTTGGCCTGTTCTTTCGGTTCGATAATACATTACAGCCATTTCCCATTTCTTTCATTCCCCGTTGATCCCCTGTGGTTGTAGTTCTAGATTGACCTACCGGAAGTCGGTTTGTGGTAACCTGCCTACAGCCATTAAACAGGTGGTCTTAGCTAATATGTCCAGACGTGTAAACCCCTCTAGCAACTAAAAGAAAAATCGGCACAAAAGAAAAAAATTTGAAAAGAAAGAAAAAAAGAAAAAAATTTCGAAAAAGAAAATGATTAAGAAAAGAAAATCAGAAAAAGTTCAAAGTGTTGTTCAATAAAACGTTCTTCTCCCTACAAATGGAAGAACGAAGTCAAAAGAAAAGTTGAAAAGAAAAAAAGAAAAAAATTGTGCAAAAAGAAAAAGAATAAGTGCTAGGTTGCTTGAGGGTATCATAGGACGAGCGTTCATCATTCCACCTGTGTTTGGTTAGACGGTAGGAAGCCATAGATTAGATTCGAGGGAAGTTAGTCGAAAGCTACACCGCACCAAAGCCATCATCATTCATCCCCATCATCCATCTCATTATAAACCCGAGTAGTGTAGATTTCATTACGGTCCTAGCAGGGAAGTCCTTCTTGACTAGATACTCGTGTTGTCACAGTGGTGGAGATGTGGTCAAAATTCAAACCTATGACAAAATTCGGTAACAAAAATGATCGAGAGCAGAAACACGTCCCTAAACACAGAGAGTGAGAGTTCCCATTGTACTATATACATCCTGTGTGAGGAGTCTGGTCGGTCAGGTCAAATTCGTGCATAATTGGTTGCTAATTACTTGTCGTGTGCAGTTTATTAGTGAGACCAGGTAGTTTGGCTGATCCGTATGCATGTTAGGTTTCTTGTTCTAGGATCGAGCTGTCTAATAATTCATTGTGTTTGATTGAGCTCCAATTTAATCGATCTTATCATTTGTGAACATGAGCGTTTCTATTCAGTTTGCTTGAGGACAAGCAAAAGCTTAAGTGTGGGGTATTTGATGACACTCGATTTGACGTGATTATCAGCCTCATTTAAGCGACATTTCTTTGCTTAAGACATGGTTTTTAGGGTAGAATAACGAATATTCAATCGATTGCCCTATCTCGTGCCATTTGTGTTACCTTGGCCCGTTTCGGGTCTATTTGATGGTTTTCTAGTGTTTTTGTGTTAGCACAGGTTTTTGCCGTCAAATAAAGTAGCCATGGACGTGTCTAAGGCATAGGAACCTCGAGGAATCAAACCGGAATCGATCCAAGGAGCCAGTCAAAGTCAAACAAAATCCTGCCCGAGTACAAAGAGATTTTCGCCGAAATTGAGCTTGCTTATTCGGCAAAAATATTAGTGCATTCAACTGGTGCCGAGTCAAAGGACATCTTCGGCGAAAACATTGTACTCTTCGGACCGAAAATACAAGGCAGAGAAAGCACTCCCGAACACAAAGGAATTTTCGCCGAAATTCTTAAGGAATTTTCGGTGAAAATAATACACTTTTCCGGATCAGTTAGGGTTAAGTATAAATACTTAACTCGGCGGCCCAAACAGAAGGGGGGACAATCATAATTTACAAACACACAACTTTTCGAATCAGAATTCTCTGAAGTTCTGGAGCGAAGAGCTGGAGTTCGAAGAGCCGGATAGAGATCGTGACGCCATCCCTTCCATCTCGGAGAACCGGAGCTAGGAGTGTAACTTACCGAAGATCGAAGTCTGCCAGAGTCGTCTAAATTAGGTTTTTCAGATTCCTTTCTGTTCTTCCTCTGAATGATGAACTCTTTCCTTGTCTTTGTTTCTTTTGTAATAATCATGAGTAGCTAAACCCTTTAGAGCTTAGACTAGATGAACCCTAAGTGACCCAGGGCTTTAAAGCGGTCACGGATCGGCGCTGATTAAATTCGAAATTCAATCAGTTCTTTTTCATGTTTGATTCGTTCTTCATTGTTCATGTTTCTTGTCTGGATTGATCACCTAGATTAGATTCTTCTCAAGCTAAGGATAGAAGCGAACGCTCGCCTTACTTTAGAACATCGAATTGAACAATTAACCTTATAATTGGAGTGTGCCTTTCGTAGGAACCGGTTAGGGTTAATTCACTGCAAGAGTAACTCATTAATCACTAGTAATTGCACCAATTAATTAAGTCGTTGCGAGAGGCGACCGTACCCGGGCGGCTAGTTAATCTTGGTAGTTAGAACGGATAGAACGAACGTTCGCCGGTCTTAAACCTAAGGGTAAGGAGTTATGGTGGTGTCTTAGTAATTGATTGAATGAGAATCGAAATCCGCTGATTTGTTGATTGCCAATGCTCTGGGGAACGAAGGGGGATTCAAAGTCTAAGTTCGTCTGTCATCCTTGTTTTCAAACCCTAATTCTCAATCTGCTTTAGTTTAATCTTTTTAATTTTTCTGCATTCCTTAGAAGTAGAAGTCGTGGAACTCACACCACGCACAACGTGTTTACCTTTGAGTATTTTGCTAGTTCTGAAGTAACCAATCATAGAAAGCCCTCGGAATACGATCTGCTATACGCTTTTTAGCATTAGTAGTTTTTATTTGGTTGAACCCCGACCAACGACCGGGCGGTTCACCACTACCTAACTGCTATAATTCTATAATTGCTATTTTGTTAGTTTGATATTTTTGTCTAGAATCCTTCTGGGTTGATAGCTGTTTACTTGTTTGTTTGATAGCTCTTTTGTCTAGAATCCTATTGGGTTGTAGTTGCACAGACTTGCACTTCCTCGTTCTTGGCTGTGGTAAGGGTTGAGTAAAGTCCTGGTGTGATATATACAATACTTGCCATGCTATCTCTAGAGTGTAGACGAATACACGCATTGCGAATATCGAATGCAAATAAAGTTGTTTGTTACTATAATGATTCTTCGGGAGCAACACTGCATCAAATATTGTCTCCTATATATAGTTGGATATTCCTTGATGCAATGATGTAGAGTGAGAAGAGAAGGTTCTGAAGTTTCAGATCAAGTGCTTACTTTACTTTTAGACCTAGTATGAAATATGAATGTCTTAAGGAGTCATTTGATGATATTCTTAGAAAAGAGATTAGTTTGATTTTCATATTTGTAAGTAGTTGTAGCTTTAAAATGCATACTGCCTTAATAACAGCAGAAAATCTATTTGTGGTGCCAATTTATGTGTAATGTGAAGGTTCTTGTTACACTATCATCCAGATCAACCATTTCCAAACTGTTACAAGTAAACTGATCCGTTGTCAAACTCCAAACTTGCAGGTACCAGAAGAGGACGTCGAACATCATTGATGACGTGCTTGAGTGGTCTCCTAAGCTAGCTCTACATAGTATGAAAGCTTGGCATGGGATCCGCACAGTAGCCACTCCTTTGTGGTAAGTGTTTCTTTGTTTTAAGTTGCTAATTTTTCTTGCTAGTATATATATATGATACAGTAGAAGTGCATAACATAACCTTACCCTATATGTTGGGGCAGACTCTATCTGTGTACTTAGATGTTGCAGACTCTTCAACTTTACCCTATGGCTGGAATAGAAATTGGTCTAAATTGGAAAAGATTTCAGCACGAAACTCTCCGGATTCGCCAGCTCAGTGGTAAGTTGATTTCATCCTCTCTTCATCTTAGATCCTGGTTCTACCTTAACATTTTTCATTCGATCTATTCTGCAACTCTTATCATCTTCTGTTTTATCTCTAAAATTATATGGTGTTCTTGAACTTTCCTGGTTTAATGACATGAACTATATGACCCAACACCCTCATTTGATTCACCATCTGATAAAGGAGAAGTATACAGACTCAGATGTTCCTTCATGACGGAATTATATATGAACAATTGACCGTCTTCATCCAAATTCAGTCCAGCATATATAAGACGAAGGATCCATAGCCTCTCTGATCTGAAGTTGATTGAGTTACTACCCGTAACAGTGGAACCTTCTGCAAAATTAAATTAACAGATAAACTTAAATAATGGCCATTAGAATAAGATTACATTTACAGCTTCAAGAAGGTACTTGTTCATATTGGGACATGTCCTTTTAATCAGAATCAATACTAACATCAACCAAAACTATGTAACATACACATAAACTTTATGAATTTGAAGACAGAAGAATTGGGTTGTTGAGCTTACCTCCAACAGGATGTGTGCCAGTCTTGAGAATTGTCAAAGGAGGATGGCAGAGAGAGAGGTCATATAGCGTTAACATACACGCAGGATATAAACCAAAAGCTGCCTCTGGCAGTGGATAAGATGAGGGAAGAGCTTTGAGGTACGATCTTTGTGCTATTTGAACCCTCGTGAAAGAATAGCGGAAACTACTGCACACGATTAATCAAATATACTCCTAACGGAGCACCCAAATTTGCTCTCACCCGGACCGTCGCGGAATCAGGTCAAATGATCGGAGATGAAATGGCGATGATGAGCGAATACCTGTAGAGGGCAGGAGAGTGGAGACCGGGAGAGGGAAGGTGAGTGGATCTACCGCCGTGGACTCACCTTGGCTGAACCATCTCTCTCGATTTCTTTTGAGAAAAGTCTCAGCAAGGGAGCTTCAGACCCACCTCGAGTTCTTCACCTCGTCTCTGCTCGGCCGGCCGATATACTCTCGACTGCAAGAATCGGTAGGGAGGGAGGCCTGTTTCCATAAACGAAATAAGATGAGGTTTATATATGAAGAAATGATGAGAAAATGAGGAGGAGCATTCAAAGGCGGGGGAGACAGAGAGGACATCGATCGAGAACCAACCTCCTCAGAATCCGGCAAGACCTCAATCACTTGGGGCGAAGCTCTAATGTTGGAGATAAAGTGGATATCTTAGCTCGAATGCTATTGAGAGGGCTGGAATCGAATATCCCGTCAGAAAGAGCTCATCGGAAATAGGGAGAGAATGAGGAGGAGAAAAGATAATGAACTGAGAGTTGTGATTGTAGAAAATGAAATTTTAGGGTTCTTTGTGTTTAGGAAATCACATTCTATCGTGTTCTATGAGGTGATAGGATTTGGGTGAGTTGGTTGGAGTAAAACCATACACTCAGTTAGGATGAGTGAGTAAGATAGGTGGGTGAGTTAGAGTCAATTAAAGTAAGGATGGATGGATGTTTGAAAGGGATGAAGTGATTTAACAAATTACAAAATACTTGTATTTCAAATGTGTTTGATGTTTTTATGATGATCATAATTTAATTTGGCCTGGAAAAAACTTAATTTTAACATAAAATAAAGAGTTATGATTATTTATTTATATGAAATATGTTGAGTGACCTTTTAGTTATTTTAATTATTATTTATTTAAATTACAAAATTGATTAATGTATGGATGGCTCAGATTAGATCTTCCAAAATGAACGAATGAGATTTTCCTTGAATGGTTCAAACAGAGGGGAGCATGTGGTGCTCTGGGAGCACCGTAGTCGCCACTATATATATATATATATATATATATATATATAATATATATATATATATAGAATTAACCAGATCATAAACATGTCCCTCCTATCGCTCATTGCTAGGGCCAAACCATTTATCATCATTAATTATTCACCGCAATCCCAACACATAGAATTCAGTAAACAATCATCCATCAACTCATCAATTCATAGGCACTCAACAATCGACAATCACTTATAATCAACCAACAATCAATTATAGAGCAGTTAACCCCTTTACTCTCTTCCAATTTCATGCAAATACTAAATTCAATTAGGTCAGAATTACAAATCCTCACATCGACCTTCACTACCTATCGTACGCTAAATCCTCACCTGACAAGAAGATGAGGCTCTAAAACAATTTCTACAACTCGAACAACCAAGCTCTCCTTCTCCAAAAATGTACCTTCTTCTTTCTGCCACTGACAGCACCTAACTCCGAAATATCCAAAACTGATATATGCGATCTCTTCCTCTCATCGCCAAGAATGAGTAGCAAGAAACGGATCATCAATCGGATATCTACAGCTCCCGGAATCAAGGTTTGAAGTTGGGGGAAGTTTGGTTCGTCAAAGGGGTTTTCGGGAGGAAAGAGAGAGAGAGAAGTTGAGGATTTCCGTCCAAAAACCATTTTTTATATTCAGGCCATGATACACGGCCATGTATCATGATCTGCCAACTTCTACGAATTTTCACGTACTCGCTTGTAACTTCGACCCGACTCAATTATGAATGTCCCAGACTTCGATGGGGCCTCAAGAACATTGTTCCCAATATCTCAACCATCCAAACTCGAGATCCAAATCGTTCGGTTGGGCGGGGATTTTCCAAGTCTCCACAACTTCAAAAGATTTCATCCCCGAAATCACAACCCAACTCATCCTAGCAACGCAACACAAAATTTGCAGCAAAAACGCAGCAGTTTAAGCATCACATCACTTACCTGATACTCCCTCTTAACGACTTTAGCAACACACACATCTCCTAACACACTTCACCTACGCGAACTCGAAGTTGCACCTAACATATATGCACAACCGAACACCTAAGGCACAACATGCCACAAGAGCACAACCAAAACACACAACTCCACAAGGCAAGAAACTACTTAGCTAATCCCCTCGGCTAGAATCTTACACCCTTCGAACACGCTATCCACCTTAGCCAGAATCGACATGGAGTTCTGCACTCCCAACCACTCTCAACCTACCAGCTACTACCCTCAAAACCACTCGAGCACTAGCTAAACATCTAATCTCTATCGTTACAAAAACCTTCCTTAATCTTATTTTCAAAAACCAAGCAAACTTTTTAGAAAAGTGAAACTTTAATGAATTTCTTTTCAATCCACTCAAAATCAAAATTCAAGATGCTCTGTTTAAAATCCAACTCATAAAACCAAACTCTATTTTAGTTTAAAATACTCAAATGGTTTCAAATCTCTAAACACCAGTACCATTGAAAACACTCACCGACTTTCGAAATAAGAACGTTTGAACAAAATGAAACCACAGAATCTCATGACTCGACTTCGAAAAGGTAAAAGCAATTTCAAACTCATTTCAAATCAACCAAGAACCCAAGATAACAATTTACAACTCCAAAACCAAATTGGTAAAACCCAACTCCGCCTCAGTTAAAATACCAAAACATTAACACGCTCCGCTACACCAATTACTCAAAGAACTAATACCAAGACTCGACACTAATATCACATTGACAGAACGAACCAAGAATTACTCATTCCCCAAAAGCTGAAATCCTTAAATTCTTCTAACTTTTCCAACATGGAACGAAAATCAAAACTCACTTGATAGATTAAAAATCACATATAAACCATAGTTGAAAACAAGCAGGACAAAATTTGCACAAATCAAAACCTTCTCTTAAACTTTCATATCAACAAACAAGATAGGTTCATGTAACAATCTTTGACTCCTCTCCTCAATCAACTTCCAACTCTCTCACAAAACACACATCTAAAACTTCATCGCCAAACTAGCATCCTAACCTCTGTTCTATTTCTAAAGGTCAAGCAACTCTCCTAACCCGACACCCTTGCAACCCACTAAAGTGTCCTTGACTAGGGATATTTTGTCGGGGGCGAAGGAATCCGACAAAAAATAGTCGGGGGCGTGGCCCCTGACTATTTATGGGTTTTGTTGTAGTGATAGTTCACCTATGCAGCAGAGGCAAACCAGGCTCTGATACCACTGTAACATCCATACCGAACCGACCCGGGTTGAATCCGTGGTTGAACCGACATGAACATCACTCAAAGATACATCAGTAAAAAGAAGGAGAAACAACTTTGAAATCGAATTAAAACATAAAACAAGCGTAAGTCGGAAGTGCCTCCATTATTCAAAATCCAAAACATATTACAAAGATACAATTCAAACCAAGATTCGTTTACAATCTCGAAATTCAAATCAATCGATACAAAACAACCCAACCCAAAATAGTCAACATAAATCCAAAAGATCGTCAACTCCTGGTCCAAGCCTTCGAAGATCTTCTCCACGCCAACAACACATCAGTACTCGACACTCAACTAAAGCACCTGAACTTTAACTCACTCACTCTAACCACATGAACCTGAAAAGAGAGACTGGAGGGGATCAATTTCCTATTGAAATTGAGTGAACCCACTGGGTTTAACTATGCGTCGAACCTATCCAAAATAAGTGAACCCAAACTCCTCATGAAACACAAACAATGGAATCAGACTCAACCTTTACCAGTTTTAATTCCCTAAAACAATCTAGGTGATCACGTAGGTGCAGTTCACAGTTCAACATTCTCAATCCACAATAATATATAATCAGGCGTCATCATATATACAGTTCAACATCGGATACACCAAACATACAGTTAAAGATTAGAAACACCTTACATACAGTTCAACCTTAGCACCATCATGCATACAGTTCAGCATCACATCACAAGTCATCTCACATTAACCATCAAGACACACACCACACTTCTTCTTTCAGTTACTAAGTGAGTTATCAGGCATCCTTAAGCAGTCCAGGTTATCACCCAAGTACAATTCTCCACTTTAACATTTTACAATTTAAAACATCATCATAACCATAAATCATTCAACATCAATCCACATCTTAGCACCACAGCACAATTCAGTTCACATATCGATCCAACACAGTCCCCAACACATCGCATATCAGCTCACAAACTCAACCAGCACAACACACACTCATCAATACACATATGATTTATCTAGGTGAGTTAATTAGGCCCCATAAGGAGTTGTTCCCCCGCTACCCCACCGGCCAGACGCACCTCCCTGCCGCATGGGAGGTCCTCATGCTCCCCTACCGCATGGGGAACAAGTACAATTTCACAATACCACTCCCCATCGGGAGACTAATCTACTAGTCCATCAGTAGGCCCTAACCACTAGTCCGTCGATGGGTGAAACACAATCTCATGGGGTAACGTTGGCTCCTTCCGATTCTATCATTTTAATCCCATTTAACACAATCACACAATTACACACCAACCAAACAATTCCATTTAACCAATTCCATTCAATCAATTCCACCTCTGAATTCCAAGTATCGTATCCATTCAATCAATTCCATGTTACAAATTCCACACCAAACCACAATCAACACGATAGGTACAAATATAGAAATTCTACTCATCCCATCTTATCTCACATTTCTAGTTGAAATTCATTAGCCATCATCTCTCATCCCAATCCCCACATCACACATCAATCAGCACAATAATCACACAACAACCACGAGACAGTTATTCAGTTTTACCCTCATAGGTTCATGCAAGACCTAATTCCATTCTAAGTCAAGTTCCATCTTCTCATGTCATTCATAGTGTCCTAACGATGCTAAACTAATCACAGCCACATAACTCATGCAACCTTGTAAATAGACTCTCATTTCTAGCCACCCAGTCAACCATACAATCACACAAGTCAACCATACATTCACACAAGTCAACCATACGTACTGACAAGTCGATCACCCCTTCAAACAAGTCAACTCACATCACATATCAGCTACAATCACAACAACATCAATTTACCATTTCAACTCTCCAGTTCATGCAATCCTATATTTAACTACATAATCCAACTATTTCACATATTCCATTTGACACGATTCCTAGCCACAATTCATCTAATTCCGACATCCTCATTCTCCTCGATCATCTCCCAATTCCCATTCAAGACTCCAACCTTATTACAATAACCACATGTCACGCTATCAATCACCATCACACATAGCATCAATTTCACTCATATCAATCACACTACACCAATTCAACATAACATCAATTTCACTCAACACAACACATAGCATCAATTCATCCAATATCACGTTTATAATTACAATTCATTTCAATCAAGATCCCACAAATCACTAACAATTTAAGGGTAAACGGCTAACTCACCGGCCACCCCCTACAAGTACATGGATAGCCATGTCGTGAGTCTTAGGGTTACTGATGACACTCAATTTGACGTGATTATCAACCTCATTTAAGCGACATTTCCTTGCTTAAGACATGGTTTTTAGGGTAGAATAGCGAATATTCACTCAACTACTCTATCTCGTGCCATTTGTGTTACTTTAGCCCGTTTTGGGTCTATTTGATGGTTTTCTAGTGTTTTCATGTTAGCACAGGTTTTTGCCGTCAAATATAGTACCCAATGACGTGTCTAAGGCGTTGGAACCTCGAGGAATCGTGCCGGAATCGATCCAAAGAGTCAATCAAGTCGAACCAAATCCTGCTCCCATTTACAAAGAAGTTTTCGGCGAAAATCCCTTGGAGTTTTTGGCGAAAACTCATGAAGAAATCGGCAGAGCTTTCAAGACGAAGTTTTCGGTGAAAACACTAAGTTTCGCCTAGAACCCAAGGTCCGAAAATCACAGGAGAATTCAGCCGAGCAGTCATCCCATTTACAAAGGAATTTTAGGTAAAAAATCCCTTATGTTTTCGGCAAAAATTCCAGGCAAAATCCGGCGGTATTAGGGTTAAGTATAAATACTTAACCGGCGGCCCTAAATCATATATCAGAGATCATATCTCATAATACCAACTAATACCAAAATACTTCGAGGATTCTCAAGAGTTCTGGAGTAGAGTTTAGAGTTCGAAGAGCCAGGAAGAGATCGTGACGCCATCCCTTTCATCTCAAAGACTCGGAGCTAGGAGTGCAGATTACCGGAGATCGAAGTTCTGCCGGAGTCGTCTTAATTAGGTTTTTCATATCCTTTTCTGTTCAAGATGAACTCCATCTTTGTCTTTGATTCTTTTGTGAAAAACATGAGTAGCTAAACTCGTAGAGCTTAGACTAAATGAACCCTAAGTGACCCAGGGCTTTAAAGCGGTCACGGATCGGCAGTGATTAGATTCAAAGTTCAATCAGTTTCTCTTTCATGTTTGATTTGTTCTTCATTGTTCATGTTTCTTGTCTGGATTGATCACCTAGATTAGATTCTTGTTAAGCTAAGGATAGAAGCGAACACTCGCCTTACTTTAAAACATCAAATCGAACAATTAACCTAATCATTGGAGTGTGCCTTCCGTAGAAACCAGTTAGGGTTAATCCACTGCATAAGTAACTCATAAATCGTTAGTAATTGCACCAGTTAGTTAAGTCGTTGCGAGAGGGGACCGTACCCGGGCGGCTAATTAATCTTGGTAGCTAGATCGGATAGAGCGAATGTTCGCCAGTCTTAAACCTAAGGGTAAGGAGTTATGGTGGTGTCTTAGAATTGATTGAACGAGAATCGAAACCCGCTGATCTGTTGATTGCCAATGCTCTGGTGAACGAAGGGGGATTCAAAGTCTAAGCTTGTTTGTCATCTTTGTTTAATCAACCAATCTTTCAATCTGTTTTCAGTTTTAATTTTTAATTTCCGTGCATTTCTTAGAATTAGAAGTCGTGGAACTCACACCATGCACGAAGAGTTAAATTTGAGTAATTTGCCTTTATATTTGAGTAATCAATCATTAGAAGACCCGTGGAATACGATCTACCCTAGCTTCTAGCTTGGTAGTTATTTGATACCCGCTCTACGACGGCTCATCAAATTGGCGCCATTGCCAGGGACTTCTTTTGATTGTTTGAAAGAAGAACTGGCATCTTATTCTTCTACTTTCCATCCACTTCAATTTTACACTGGTTGTGTTTGTTTTTGTTATTTGTAGGTTGTTCACAGGTGTATGCACCGCCGCTCGCTCACGCGCTCTCAAACTACCAAGGACGACAAGGCTAAGAGTGTAGAGAGACCAGGCAGTTCTGCTCCACCGAGACAATCACAGATTCCAAAGAGAGGCAGAACCAATCCACTTCCATCCGCACTCCGATCAAGATCGAGGAACTGAAGGAGAGTTCCTCATCTCCATCTTCACCATCATCTTCATCCGTTTCATACACCGAATCACTTTCACCTCCTCCATCTCCTACAATGAATGATCAGTTACCACCACCACCACCACCAGGCGGTCAACCACCACCAGTTGCACCGAAGAGTCTAGCTGACTACAACAAGCCGAGCGCGACTAGCGTTCGATCTTCTATCGCTGTGCCGCGCATTGAAGGAGATCCTGACTATGAGATCAAGATTCCATTCTTCACTATGATCTCTAGGGATCTACAGTTTGAAGGCAGGCCACTAGACAATTCGTGCACACATCTGGCGGATTTCCTTGATCTCTGCAGCTCTTTCAAGAATGGGAATCTCAACAAGAACACTCTTTGCTTGAGGGCTTTACCGTTCTCTCTGAAAGGCGCTACTAAGAGGTGGCTTACTGCAAACCACCTGGCTACTATACCGACTGGGAGACTCTTGCTCAAGACTTGGTCGAAGAGTACTTCCCTCCTGCCAGAACAACAGCCTTCAAGGACAACATCGCCAGATTCTCTCGGAAGGAAGGAGTTAGCTTATATGATACTTGGAATCAATTCCAAGAACTTCTCTACAACTGTCTCATCACGGTTTCAAGCAGAGGTAGTTAGCTGAAATCTTTGCTCGAGGTCCTCGAGAAGAATCTGCCAAATGGGTCAATTCTCTAGCTGAAGGGGATTGCACTACACTTACACCTGAAGTTGCTCTTCTTCATTTCGCGAACTGTGCTTCCAATTCGAGGAACTGGGAACGACAGTCTGAAGGATCTAGAAGCAAGCTCGATCTGGAAGCAACTATCAAGGCAGAAGTAGAGAAGCATCTGAAGAAGTCTTCTACACCCATCAAGCCGTCGGCAGCCGCTGTCTACGTTGTCGATTGCGAGTGGTGTGGAGCTTGTGCACATAAAGGAGGCCGATGCCAGAATTTTGGTAAAACAGAAGTCTGGTCTGCCGAAGAAGTCAATTTCGTTCAACAGTGCTTCAGCAACAATCAGAACGGTTATGCTGGCTACCGCAATTTCAGGCAACATGGGAATTATCAAGACAGACCTCCCTACAATGTCGATGCCAACCAGAACCAGAACAGCCGACCAGCTGGTCCAGCTCAAGATCAGAAGCCGAATCATCCGCCGGCAGGTGTCTACCAGCCACCGCACCGCAATATGGGAAACTATGGAACTGCTCCTGGCAATCGCCAGAATCAATACCTGAACAATACCCATACAGGGCAACAACATCAGAGGGAAAACAACGTCAGTGAACTAGACAAGAAGCTTAGTCAGATCATCACAAGACTTGACGATCATGACAGTCTGTTCAAAGCCCAAGCTCTTCTCAACCAAGAACAGATTGCATCCGGTCAAAGAATTGAGCAGGCTGTGAACCAGATTTCTGGCATGCTAGCATCTGGTCGACCATTTGGCCAACTTCCGAGCCAAACCGAGCCAAATCCGAGAAAGGAGCAAGCTAAGATGGTATCCGTTCAAGAACCGGCATACTCATCTACTAATGCTTCTTCTAATTTATGCAGGACCGATGAAGCTCCAGAGCCGAAGGAAGCGCCTAAGGAGTATGATCCTCCTCTTGATCCGTACTACGTGAAGCCTCCTTTTCCAAGAGCATTGCTACCAAACGCGAGGATCGAGACTCAGAGGATCGAAGCCACCTCGCTCACTCCTGGGAGGCAACTTCGTCGGCTGACTTATCATCTCCCTCGGTCTCAACCATGAATATGGCCCGGACGTCCCACGCCGCAGAGTGTACACCATCGGTGGAGATTTAGCGGTCGAGTACGCCCTTGAGTTGGACCTCAGTCCACAGGTGGCGGAGCCTCCTCCTCTCCATCACGAGGCCGATTCAGAGGAAGAAGATGATTCTGGGGAGCCGCAGCCCCAGTCAGAGCCGGTGTTTCATGATCATACACCCTCGCCACATCATCAGGCAGGGTATGAGTACCAGTCACCGCAGCCCATTCCAGAGCCGTACCAGGCACCTCACCCGCAGCACCGACCGCATCCCACGGATGTTGGAGAGCTGTACGATCGACTCCAGGAGTGGCGCATCCAAGATACCGCCACTCAGGATGCCAGATGGATTATTATGCAGCAGCACATGCTCCGCACTGACGAGAGGTATGAGGCACAGCTGGCATGGCACCGACAGATAGGCGACGCCCTCCACATTCCCCCTACCGATGCACCTGACCAGCAGTGATCGGGTTGTATTCCTTTTCTGGTCCTTTCTTTTTATTTCTTCTTTTCGGATTTCGATCCAACTTTTTCTGTGTGGATCCGGGACACTTGTCCCGGTTTCCTTTTTATCTTTCATTTGTTTTTGTTTTGCAGGCAGTTGGGAGATTCCCTTTGCTTCCTTTGGTAGATTGCCTCTGCTCCGAGGATCCGTGTTCATCCCCTACGCCAACCATCTCGGTCCAGGTTCTTCTACTTCACTCTGAACTCTAGATTTAGTCCTGTGAGGACACAATACGATTTAAGTGTGGGGTAGGATGCTAGAGAACCTTGCATGAACTTGATTACCCTTGATTGTGTTCTTGTGTGCCTCGTGATTCCTATCCAGTCTCTCTACCATTAGAATGGCTCAGTTCTTGATTTTTGATGTTAAGTTGTTGTTCAATCTTTCATAATGATGCTTAGACTGCTTAACCTAGAACTTGAGAACCAACGTGTTTACTTTGATGTTAAATTGCCTGGTCAGAACAGATTTTTAAAATCACACTTGTAGTTTGTAGCCTTGATTGCATGAAAATGACCGAATCCGACTAGCAAACTAACTGTGAGCTTTTGATCCATTGCACGTAACTTGCAATTTCAATTCTTTTTGAGTGATTTTTGTTTGCTTGAATGAGTTAGAATTTGCATGAGACCTACTCGAGACCACACGATGACACGAGTTCTAGAATGATAGGGGCACCTAGATTCAGCTACTAAGCCAGATAGCCTACCAAACATAAAATCCATTAGGTTTAAACCCTTGAGCTTGGCCTGTTCTTTCGGTTCGATAATACATTACAGCCATTTCCCATTCTTTCATTCCCCGTTGATCCCCTGTGGTTGTAGTTCTAGATTGACCTACCGGAAGTCGGTTTGTGGTAACCTACCTATAGCCATTGAACAGGTGGTCTTAGCTATTATGTCCAAACGTGTAAACCCCTCTAGCAACTTAAAGAAAGAAACAGCACAAAGAAAAAAAATTAGAAAAAAAAAGAGACAAAGAAAAACAAAAGAAATGTCGAAAAAGAAAAGCAGAAAAATCAGAAAAGTTTCAAGTTTTTAGTCAATAAACGTTCTTCTCCCTACAAATGGAAGAACGAAGTCAAAAGAAAAGTCAAAAGAAAAAATGTGTGTACAGAAAATAAGTGCTAGGTTGCTTGAGGGTATCATAGGACGAGCGTTCACTATTCCACCCGTGTCTGGTTAGACGGTAGGAAGCCATAGGCTAGATTCGAGGGAAGTTAGTCGAAAGCTACACCGCACCAAAGCCATCATCATACATTCCCATCATCCATCTCATCATAAACCCTTGTAGTGTAGAATTTGTTACAGTCCTAGCAGGGAAGTCCTTCTTGACTAGTTACTCGTGTTGTCACAGTGGTGGAGATGTGGTCGAATTGCAAACTTATGACAGAATTCTGTAATAGAAAATGATTGAGAGCATAAACACGTCCTTAAACACAGAGAGTGAGAGTTCCCCATTTACTAAATATTTCCTGTGTGAGGAGTCTGGTCGGTCAGGTCAAATTCGTGCATAATTGGTATTTTGATGACACTCGATTTGACGTGATTATCAACCTCATTTAAGCGACATTTCCTTGCTTAAGACATGGTTTTTAGGGTAGAATAGCGAATATTCACTCAACTACTCTATCTCGTGCCATTTGTGTTACTTTGGCCCGTTTCGGGTCTATTTGATGGTTTTCTAGTGTTTTCATGTTAGCACAGGTTTTTGCCGTCAAATATAGTAGCCAAGGACGTGTCTAAGGCGTTGGAACCTCGAGGAATCGTGCCAGAATCGATCCAAGGAATCAATCAAGTCGAACCAAATCTTGCTCCCATTTACAAAGAAGTTTTCGGCGAAAATTCGTTGGAGTTTTCGGCGAAAACTCATGCAGAAATTGGCAGAGCTTTCAAGAAGAAGTTTTCGGCGAAAACACTAAGTTTTCGCCGAGAACCCAAGGTTCGAAAATCACAGGAGAATTCAGCCGAGCAGTCATCCCATTTACAAAGGTATTTTCAGCGAAAAATCCCTTAGGTTTTCGTCGAAAATTCCAGGCAAAATTCGGAGGTATTAGGGTTAAGTATAAATACTTAACCGACGGCCCTAAATCATATATTAGAGATCATATCTCATAATACCAACTAATACCAAAATACTTCGAGGATTCTCAAGAGTTCTGGAGTAGAGTTTAGAGTTCGAAGAGCCAGGAAGAGATCGTGACGCTATCCCTTTCATCTCAAAGACTCGGAGCAAGGAGTGCAGATTACCGGAGATCGAAGTTCTACCGAAGTCATCTTAATTAGGTTTTTCAGATCCTTTTCTGTTCAAGATGAACTCTATCTTTGTCTTTGATTCTTTTGTGAAAAACATGAGTAGCTAAACTCGTAGAGCTTAGACTAGATGAACCCTAAGTGACCCAGGGGTTTAAAGCGGTCACGGATCAGCGGTGATTAGATTCAAAGTTCAATCAGTTTCTCTTTCATGTTTGATTTGTTCTTCATTGTTCATGTTTCTTGTCTGGATTGATCACCTAGATTAGATTCTTGTTAAGCTAAGGATAGAAGCGAACGCTCGCCTTACTTTAAAACATCAAATCGAACAATTAACCTAATCATTGGAGTGTGCCTTCCGTAGAAACCAGTTAGGGTTAATCCACTGCAAGAGTAACTCATAAATGGTTAGTAATTGCACCTGTTAGTTAAGTCATTGCGAGAGGCGACCGTACCTGGGCGGCTAATTAATCTTGGTAGCTAGATCGGATAGAGCGAATGTTCGCCAGTCTTAAACCTAAGGGGAAGGAGTTATGGTGGTGTCTTAGAATTGATTGAACGAGAATCGAAACCCGCTGATCTGTTGATTGCCAATGCTCTAGTGAACGAAGGGGGATTCAAAGTTTAAGCTTGTCTGTCATCTTTGTTTAATCAACCAATCTTTGAATCTGTTTTCAGTTTTAATTTTTAATTTCCGTGCATTTCTTAGAATTAGAAGTCGTGGAACTCACACCACGCACGAAGTGTTAAATCTGTGTAATTTTCCTTTATATTTGAGTAATCAATCATTAGAAGACCCGTGGAATACGATCTACCCTAGCTTCTAGCTTGGTAGTTATTTGATACCCGCTCTACGATGGTTCGTCAGTTACCTTCCTGTTCTTCCTTCATAGGACGACTCCACATTGGCAGGGCCATCCACTTGTTCATCATTGATAGGGCGACCCAACATTGGCAGGACCACCCTCCTGCAACCACAACTGACACAATCGAGCATACATACTGATGACACTCAATTTGACGTGATTTTCAGCCTCATTTAAGCGACATTTCCTTGCTTGAAACGTGGTTTTAGGGGTAGAATAGTGAATATTCACTCAACTACTCTATTTCCTACCGATTTGGTTACTTTGGCCCTTTTGGGTCTATTTGATTGTTTTATAGTGTTTCTGTGATAGCACAGGTTTTTGCCATCATTTACGTAGCCACGGACGTGTTCAAGACCAGAAGGAGTGAACCGGAATAAAACCAGAAATCAAACTAGAGTCAGAACTGAAGATCCAACTGCCCAGCACAATGTTTTCACCGAAAAACCTACATAGTTTTCGGCAAAAATACCTTAAGAAACTCACAGGCGAAGTCAGCCATTTTACACTATAGTTTTCGGCGAAAACTCCTCAGGTTTTCGGCGAAAAGTCCAGAAGAAATTTTCGGCGAGAAGTCAAAGTTCTTGCCGAAAACTCTGAGTCCGAAAATCACAGAAGAAACAGCCGAGAGATCAGCCAATTTACACTGAAGTTTTCGGCGAAAACTTCTTAAGTTTTCGCCGAAAAGTTATGAAGAAATCAACGAAGGAAACAGAGGCTTTCAACTGAAGTTTTTGGCGAAAACTTCTTAAGTTTTCGCCGAAAAAATCCTTCACAAATCCGGCGACTTAGAGTTAAGTATAAATACTTAAACCGGCGGCCCAAAATCCATCATCAATCATTCATTCCAACAACTATTCACAAATTCATCTTTTGAGAGTCAGCCGACTCTAGGGTCGATAGATAGATGATGACACTCGATTTGACGTGATTACCAGCCTTATTTAAGCGACATTTCCTTGCTTAAGACATGGTTTTTAGGGTAGAATAGCGAATATTCAATCAATTGCCCTATCTCGTGCCATTTGTGTTACTTTGGCCCGTTTCGGGTCTATTTGATGGTTTTCTAGTGTATCTATGTTAGCACAGGTTTTTGCCGTCAAATAAGTAGCAAAGGACGTGTCTAAGGCATTGGAATCTCGAGGAATCGCACCGGAATCGATCCAAGGAGCCAATCAAGTCGAACCAAATTCTGCCCCGTTTTACACTGAAGTTTTCGCCGAAAATACCCAAGGTTTTCGGTGAAAATCCATGAACAAATCGACTGAGCTCAACCAAAGAGAGATTTCGGCGAAAACTCCAAGTTTTCGCCGAGAACCCGGCGTCTGATAATCACAGGAGAATTCAACCGGCGATCAGGCATTTTACAAAGGAATTTTTGGCAAAAATCCCTTCACATTTTCAACAAAAATCCCAGAGAAAAACCGACGGTATTAGGGTTAAGTATAAATACTTAACCGGCAGCCCAAAATCGTAGAGACTTTTTCCACAGACATCAGAATTTCCAACTAATACCAAATACTTCAGAATTCTCCCGAGTTTTGGAGCAGAGAGTTAGAGTTCGAAGAGCCAGGAAAAGATCGTGACGCCATCCCTTTCATCTCGAAGACTCGGAGCTAGGATTGCAGTTTACCGGAAGATCGAAGTTCTGCCGGAGTCGTCTTAATTAGGTTTTTCAGATCCTTTTCTATTCTTCCTCTGTTCAAGATGAACTCTATCTTTGTCTTTGATTCTTTTGTGAAGAACATGAGTAGCTAAAATCTTAGAGCTTAGACTAGATGAACCCTAAGTGACCCAGGGCTTTAAAGCGGTCACGGATCGGCGGTGATTAGATTCAAAGTTCAATCAGTTTCTCTTTCATGTTTGATTTGTTCTTCATTGTTCATGTTTCTTGTCTTGATTGATCACCTAGATTAGATTCTGGTTAAGCTAAGGATAGAAGCGAACGCTCGCCTTACTTTAAAACATCAAATCGAACAATTAACCTAATCATTGGAGTGTGCCTTTCGTAGGAACCAATTAGGGTTAATCCACTGCAAGAGTAACTAATAAATCATTAGTAATTGCACCAATTAAGTTAAGTCGTTGCGAGCGGCGACCGTACCCGAGCGGCTAATTAATCTTGGTAGCTAGATCGGATAGAGCGAACGTTCGCCAGTCTTAAACCTAAGGGTAATGAGTTATGGTGGTGTCTTAGAATTGATTGAATGAGAATCGAAATTTGTTGATCTGTTGATTGCCAATGCTCTGGTGAACAAAGGGGGATTCAAAGTCTAAGCTTGTTTGTCATCTTTGTCTTAATCAACCAATCTTTCAATCTGTTTTCAGTTTTAATTTTTAATTTCCGTCCATTTCTTAGAATTAGAAGTCGTGGAACTCACACCACGCACGAAGTGTTTAAACTTGAATTACTTGCCTTTATATTTGAGTAAACGATCATTAGAAGACCCGTGGAATACGATCTACCCTAGCTTCCAGATTGGTAGTATTTGATCAACCGCTCTGCAGACGTTCATCAAATTGGCGCCGTTGCCGGGGACTTCTTTTGATTGTTCGAAAGAAGAACTGGCATTTTATTCTTCCACCTTCCATCATTCATTTTTCCATTCACTTCGATTTTACACTGGTTTTTGTTTGTTTTTGTTATTTGTAGGTTGTTCACAGGTGTATGCATCGCCGCCCTTGGACTCGCTCTCAAACCGACAAGGCTAAGAGTGTAGAGAAGCCAGGCAGTTCTGCTCCACCTCGACAATCACAATTCCAAGGAGAAGCAGAACCAATCCACCTCCATCCGTCACTCCGATCAAGATCGAGGAACTGAAGGAGAGTTCCTCATCTTCATCTTCACCGTCATCTTCATCCGCTTCATACACCGAGTCACTTTCACCTCCCCCATCTCCTACCATGGATAATCAGTTACCGCCACCACCACCACCAGGCGGAAATCAACCACCGCCACCGCCAGTTGCACAGAAGAGTCTAGCTGACTACAATAAGCCGAGCGCGACTAGCGTTTGATCTTCTATCGACGTGCCGCGCGTTGTAGGAGATCCTGACTATGAGATCAAGATTCCATTCTTGACTATAATCTCTAGGGATCTACAGTTTGAAGGCAGGCCACTAGACAATCCGTGCACACATCTGGCGGATTTCCTTGATCTCTGCAGCACTTTCAAGAACGGAAATCTCGACAAGAACACTCTTTGCTTGAGAGCTTTCCCGTTCTCTCTGAAATGCGCAGCTAAGAGGTGGCTTACTGGCAAACCACCTGGCTACTATACCGACTGGGATACTCTTGCTCAGGACTTCGTCGAAGAGTACTTCCCTCCTGCCAGAACAACAGCTATCAAGGACAGCATCGCCAGATTCTCCCAGAAGGAAGGAGTAAGCTTGTATGATACTTGGAATCAATTCCAAGAACTTCTCTACAACTATCCTCATCACGGTTTCGAGCAGAGGCAGTTAGCTGAAATCTTTGCTCGAGGTCTTCGAGAAGAATCTGCCAAATGGGTCAATTCCCTAGCTGTAAGGGATTGCACTACGCTTACACCTGAAGCTGCTCTTCTTCATTTCGTGAACTGTGCTTCCAAGTCGAGGAACTGGGAACGACAATCTGAAGGATCAAGAAGTAAGATCAATCTCGAAGCTACTATCAAGGCTGAAGTAGAGAAGCATCTGAAGAAGTCTACCACACCAATCAAGCCGCCAGCAGCTTCTGTCTATGTTGCTGATTGCGAATGGTGTGGAGCTTGTGCGCATAATGGAGGCCGTTGCCAGAATTTTGGTAAGACAGAAGTCTGGTCCGCCGAAGAAGTCAATTTTGTTCAACAGGCTTCAACAACTATTCGAACGGTTATGTTGGCTACCGCAACTTCAGGCAGCAAGGGAATTATCAAGACAGACCTCCCTACAATACTAGCGCCAACCATAACTAGAACCAGAATAACCGACCGGCTGGTCCAGCTCAGGATCAAAAGCCTAACCATCCGTCGGGAGGTGTCTATCAGCCGTCGCACCGCAACGGGTAACTATGGAACTACTCCTGACAATCGCCAGAATCAATATTTGAATAATACCTACACAGGGCAGCAGCACCAGAAGGAGAACAACGTCAGTGATCTTGACAAGAAGCTCAGTCAGATCATTACCAGACTTGACGATCATGACAGTCAGTTCAAGGCTCAAGCTCTCCTCAATCAAGAACAGATCGCATCCGGTCAAAGAATTGAGCAGGCAGTAAACCACATCTCGAGCATGCTAGCATCTGGTCGACCATTTGGCCAACTTCTAAGCCAGACAGAGCCGAATCCGAGAAAGGAGCAAGCCAAGATGGTAACTGTTCAAGATTTTTCAAGCTCATCTACTAATGCTTCTTCTGATTTATGCAGGATCCCTGAAACTCTAGAGAAGAAGGAAGCACGGAAAGTGGCGCCTAAGGAGTATGATTCTCCTCTTGCTCTGTACTATGTGAAGCCTCTTTTTCCAAGAGCATTGCTACCAAATGTAAGGATCGAGACTGGCATGAAGGGAAACAAAGAAGGATATCCTTCTTTCTGTAGCAAGAAACCTTCCTGTCCATATCCAGCTAAGTGCTCTGATCCTGGTTCTTTCACTTTACCTCTTGTCATTAATGATATTGAGATAGAACGTTGTTTGGTTGATCTGGGCGCGTCTGTTAATGTTATGCCTATGAGCTATATGAGAAATTGAATCTAGGAGAACTTAAACCGACTAGCATACAACTTGTCTTTGCTGATAGATCGTTGAAAACCCCTAGAGGAGAGATTAAAGATGTTGTTACTAAATGTGGTCCTTTCACGTTCCTAGCTGACTATGTGATCATTGATACTAGTGAAGAGGATTCTACCATTCTTATAGGTCGACCTTTCATGGAAACATCCAGAATGCAAATCAATGTTCCGAATGGTTCTTTGACTTTGAGGGTTGGTAAGGAAACGATACCATTCCATCTTAAGGACGGTATGAAATATGCTCCTATGAATCAAGAATCTCATTGTCTAGCTGTTGAAACTGTGGAGTTGACTCCGGTCAACTCCGTTACTGACATCTCTTCCAGTGTTTCTAGATCAATTGTCGTTGCAGGTGTTGAACAGATTACAAAGCAGAAGCCAAAATCTGTTGCTCAGAAGCCGCCAAAGAAGAAGGAACTGAAAGCCTCTTTTTCACCGCCAAGCAAGAAACCTAGCAGGCCCCGGGGGAAGAACAAGAAGACGAAGACTCAAATGGTCTGGAGACCAGTTGTGCCGCCACCTTCATCCGAGCCACCGCGCCGGAACAAGTATTGAAGGAGAAGCCTAAAGCATCTCCTAAGGAAATACCGACGATCACCGATCCTGGTGATACAAAGCCGGAGGATAAAGAGAAGACGAAGCCGATCATTCTCATCCCCTCCACCGTCTTACTTGTAGAGAATGACCCCTCAACAGAACTCTTCAGCCCATTCAAGATCACTGATCACCTTCCCGATGGACGTACCAAGCTCTTACATGCGAACGGAAAGAAATTTATGCTTCACGGAGATACCCCGAAGCTCTACTTCATGAACTCCGATGCTAGCATTAAGGAGAACCTGAGTTGGGATGTCTCCTAATACCGTCCAGGTATCGTCCAGCTCAAGGACGTTAATAAAAGAGCGCTTCGTGGGAGGCAACCCACGGCTGGAGTCAGTTTTTTTTTATTTGTGTCAACCTTAGTGTTTTAGAGTCGGTTCTGGGGAGCCAAAAGTGTCAGTTTGTTTGATTTCTTATTTTTCGTGTGTAGTCTGTGTGTCATAGTGTCTTTCGCAAGTTGTTTGAGGTTGTTCCGATTTTTGTGGATTTAATTGTGATTTTCTAAAGTTTTCCGGGATTGCGAAAATATTTTCAATCGTACAGGTCAAAATTTTCGGCGAAAATACCCCATATTTTCGGTGAAAACTTCCTTTGAAATCCCACTGTGTTTTCCAGACAATTTTAACTAGAGTTTTCGGCGAAAACTCATTGAACTTTTCGGCGAAAATGCTTTTGAAAACCGGCAGACTATTTTACCTTGAGTTTTCGGCGAAAAATTGCACATATTTTCGCCGAAAACTTGAGTGAAAATTAACAACTTTTCCCTTTTAATTCTCGGTTCCACTCTCTCTCTCCCCCTCACTTTCATTTTCGAAAATTCAGAAAACCTCCCCTTTATTTAAACTCGCCGCCGCCGCCTTTTCTTTCATCGCCACCGACAAAACTGCCGCCGTCGCCATCGCCGACCGCCGCCGCACACTTCCCCTCTCTCTTCCGGTCATTTTGAGACATAGATCGTACGAATCGAAGCTCTAGAGCTCTAGTTCACCCAAACCCTAGTTTTTCGAGTTTTTCTCCGATTTCTCTCTCTCTCCGTTCATTTTCAGCACTCATGGCTTCAATGTAAGTTGTAGAACTTTTCATTCCGAATCTTTTGACATGTTGAATGCTGAATTTCGTTGAGGTTGACTTTCGGTTGACATTTTGGTTTACCTCGATTTGCGTGCCGACTAATTTTGTGTGAACTAGGTTTGTTGAACTCTTTGGACTGATCTAGCCTGCCTAGGGAGAATTGTGATGTATTTTAATTCGATTGATCATGTGTTGCTATGCTTAAAGACCTATTCTTTGCGGTATTGACTTATGAGAAATGTCGGTTTGACCTTGACTTGTCTATGTTCATTTGGCTGCCATGTGTGTTCATTCACGTTCGTATTATTGTGCTTGCCATCTGAGATATTCACTATGCCGTCATTTCTCGCTTTGTGCTAGTATTGCCATGATTAAGGTTCAATGTACTTTTATGTTGACTTTTTGAATGTCGGTTTGACTTCCGAACTCTGATTATGATGATTCCATTCCGGCTGTTCCTAAGCATGTGTTTTAATTGTTTGTGATTACCGGTTAATCTGCTTTGCTTACCCCCACTCGGTTTTCCTCGTTTCATTGTGAAATTGAGTTTTTCTACTAAGTGTGGGGTAGGGTTTTAGTTTGACTAATCTAGTTTGTTTTCTTGCTTAGGAATGTAACTCATGAGCGCAGGACCAAGCAGAGACTTGACACCGCCTCCAGCTCCTGAGTTCCCGCTCCCGTCACACCCGCCGTCCAAGGCCCTCCACCAGCTTTCCCTGGCCGTTTGGGTACCATCGCACTGTTGCTCGCCTACCCCAGTACTACTTCTAGCGCTACCAGCGGCTCGAGCATGTTCTTGGAGCTGGTGTTCGCCCACTATCTATGGAGTCACTCTCCGAGCACGATAAGGACTGGCACCGGAACGTGCTCGATGCACTGACGCATGCTGGACTGCTGGAGCTGACCACGCTAGCCACCGACTTCCCAGACGTCGCTCTCCAGGAATTTTGGGCGACGTTCGATCTGGACGAGCACAAGAGGGTGCACAGGACACTCACCTATGATGAGTGTGCAGCTCATCTAGGTATACCCCGCGAGCACTACGAGGGACATCACCTCGGCTGGGCGAACAATGATGGCGACGGAGAGGAGTACGATGCGCTCTGGAGCCACATGACTGGAGTGCCCGGCAATCAAACCACGAAGCATAATTCAGTTAAGTCTCTCTCTCACCCTCTCTATAAATTCATTCACATGGTTTGGCGTCGCTCTCTTTTGTATGCTCCAGAGAAGGACCGCCACCATATCAGCCGAGAGGAGCTTCTTCTTCATCGCGCCATCTGGGAGAGTCATCCTCTTCATCCCGGATGGGTGCTTGCACGCTTATTCCGCCAGAAGACTCAGAGGTTGAGGCCACCTCGCTCACTCCTGTGAGGCAACTTTGTCGGCCGACTCCTCATCTCCTTCGGTCTCAGCCAAGAATATGGCCCGAACATCCCACGACGCAGAGTACGGACCGTCGGAGGTGATTTGGCGGTCGAGTACGACCTCAAACTGGACCTCAGTCCCCAAGTAGCAGCAGATCCTCCCCTCCAGCATATGGACGAGTCAGAGGAAGAAGATGATGCTGAGGAGCAGCAGCCCCAGCCAGAGGCGAGATACCATGATCATATACCCTCGCCATAGCATCAGGCAGGGTATGCACGCCAGTCGTCGCAGCCCATTCCAGAGCCATATCAGGCGCCTCACCAGCAGCACCGACCGCATCCCGCAGATGTTGGAGAGCTGTATGAGCGTCTCCAAGAATGGCGCATCACTGACAACGCCGCTCAAGTGGCGAGATGGATTATTATGCAGCAACACATGCACCACTCTGACGAGCGGTATGAGGCACAACTGGCGTGGCAACGTCGAGTCAGCGACGCCCTACACCTTCCACCTCCCGACGCCCTGACCAGCTATGATCGGGTGGTGTCCTTTTCCTTGTCCTTTCTTTTTATTTCTTCTTTTTGGATTTTGATCCAACTTTTTCTGTGTGGATCCGGGACACTTGTCCCGGTTTCCTTTTTATCTTTCATTTGTTTTTGTTTTGCAGGCAATCGGTAGATTCCCTTTGCTTCGCTTGGGTAGATTCCCTCTGCTCCGAGGATCCGTGCTCATCCCCTACGCCAACCATCTCGGTCCAGGTTCTTCTACTTCACTCTGAACTCTAGATTTAGTTCTGTGAGGACACAGTCTAAGTGTGGGGTAGGATGCTAGAGAACCTTGCATGAACTTGATTGCCCTTGATTGTGTTTTTTTTTGTGTGCCTCGTGATCCCTTTTCAGTCTCTCTAGCATTAGAATGGCTCAGTTCTTGATTTTTGATGTTAAGTTGTTGTTCAATCCGTCATAATGATGCTTAGACTGCTTAACCTAGAGCATGAGAACCAACGTGTTTACTTTGATGCTAAAATGCCTGGTCAGAACAGAATTTTTAAAATCACACTTGTAGTTTGTAACCTTGATTGCATGAAAATGACCGAATCCGACTAGCAAACCAATTGTGAGCTTTTGATCCATTGCACGTAACTTGCAATTTCAATTCTTTTTGAGTGATTTTCTGTTTGCTTGAATGAGTTAGAATTTGCATGAGACCTACTCGAGACCACACGATGACACGAGTTCTAGAATGATAGGGGCACCTAGATTCAGCTACTAAGCCAAATAGCCTACCAAATGATAAATCCATTAGGTTTAAACCCTTGAGCTTGGCCTGTTCTTTCGGTTCGATAATACATTACAACCATTCCCCATTCTTTCATTCCCCATTGATCCCCTGTGGTTGTAGTTCTAGATTGACCTACCGAAAGTCGGTTTGTGGTAACCTGCCTATAGCCATTAAACAGGTGGTCTTAGCTATTATGTCCGAACGTGTAAACCCCTCTAGCAACTAAAAGAAAGAATCGGCACAAAGAAAAAAAAGAGAAGAGAAATAAAAGAAAATTTCGAAAAAAATAAGAAAGAAGAAAAAGCAGAAAAATCAGAAAAGTTTCAACTTTAGTTCAATAAAACGTTCTTCTCCCTACAAATGGAAGAACGAAGTCAAAAGAAAAGTCAAAAAGAAAGAAATTGTAATGAAATAAAGTGCTGGTTGCTTGAGGGTATCATAGGACGAGCGTTCACTATTCCACCCGTGTCTGGTTAGACGGTAGGAAGCCATAGGCTAGATTCGAGGGAAGTTAGTCGAAAGCTGCACCGCACCAAAGCCATCATCATACATTCCCATCATCCATCGCATCATAAACCCTTGTAGTGTAGAATTCGTTACAGTCCTAGCAGGGAAGTCCTTCTTGACTAGTTACTCGTGTTGTCACAGTGGTGGAGATGTGGTAGAATTGCAAACTTATGACAAAATTCAGTAACAAAATATTTCCTTAAACACAGAGAGTGAGAGTTCCCCATTTACTAAATTTTCCTGTGTGAGGAGTCTAGTCGGTCAGGTCAAATTCATGCATAATTGGTTGCTACTACTTGTCGTGTGCAGTTATTAGTGAGACCAGGTTGTTTGGCTGATCAGTATGCATGTTAGGTTTCTTGTTCTAGGAATTATCTGTCTAATAACCCATTGTGTTCGATTGAGCTTCAATTTAATAAATCTTATCATTTGTGAACATGAGCGTTTCTATTCAGTTTGCTTGCGGACAAGCAAAAGCTTAAGTGTGGGGTATTTTGATGACACTCGATTTGACGTGATTATCAGCCTCATTTAAGCGACATTTCCTTGCTTAAGACATGGTTTTTAGGGTAGAATAGCGAATATTCAATCAATTTCCCTATCTCGTGCAATTTGTGTTACTTTGGCCCGTTTCGGGTCTATTTGATGGTTTTATAGTGTTTCTATGTTAGCACAGGTTTTTGCCATCAAATAAGTAGCCAAGGACGTGGGTAAGGTGTTGGAATCTCGAGGAATCGCACCGGAATCAATCCAAGGAGCCAATCGAGTCGAACCAAATTCTACCCCGTTTTACACTGAAGTTTTCACCGAATATACCCAAGGTTTTCGGCGAAAATTCATGAACAAATCGACTGAGCTCAACCAAAGAGAGTTGTCGGCGAAAACTCCAAGTTTTCGCCGAGAACCCGACGTCCGAAAATCACAGGAGAATTCAACCGACTATCATGCATTTTACAAAGGAATTTTCGGCGAAAATCCCTTCACATTTTTGGCGAAAATCCTAGAGAAAAACCGGCGGTATTAGGGTTAAGTGTAAATACTTAACCGGCGGCCCAAAATTGTAGAGACTTTTTCCACAAACATCAGAATTTCCAACTAATACCAAATACTTCAGAATTCTCCCGAGTTTTGGAGCAGAGAGTTAGAGTTCGAAGAGCCAGGAAAAGATCGTGACGCCATCCCTTTCATCTCGAAGACTCGGAGCTAGGATTGCAGTTTACCGGAAGATCGAAGTTCTGTCGGAGTCGTCTTAATTAGGTTTTTCAGATCCTTTTCTGTTCTTCCTCTGTTCAAGAAGAACTCTATCGTTGTCTTTGATTCTTTTGTGAAGAACATGAGTAGCTAAACTCTTAGAGCTTAGACTAGATGAACCCTAAGTGACCCAGGGCTTTAAAGCGGTCACGGATCGGCGATGATTAGATTCAAAGTTCAATCAGTTTCTCTTTCATGTTTGATTTGTTCTTCATTGTTCATGTTTCTTGTTTGGATTGATCACCTAGATTAGATTCTGGTTAAGCTAAGGATAGAAGCGAACGCTCGCCTTATTTTAAAACATCAAATCGAACAATTAACCTAATCATTGGAGTGTGCCTTTCGTAGGAACCAATTAGGGTTAATCCACTGCAAGAGTAACTCATAGTAATTGCACCAATTAAGTTAAGTCATTGCGAGAGGCGACCGTACCCGGGCGGCTAATTAATCTTGGTAGCTAGATCGGATAGAGAGAACGTTCGCCAGTCTTAAACCTAAGGGTAAGGAGTTATGGTGGTGTCTTAGAATTGATTGAATGAGAATCGAAATCCGCTGATCTGTTGATTGCCAATGCTCTGGTGAACGAAGGGGGATTCAAAGTCTAAGCTTGTTTGTCATCTTTGTCTTAATCAACCAATCTTTCAATCTGTTTTCAGTTTTAATTTTTAATTTCTGTGCATTTCTTTGAATTAGAAGTCGTGGTACTCACACCACACACGAAGTGTTTAAACTTGAATAACTTGCCTTTATATTTGAGTAAAGATCATTAGAAGACCCGTGGAATACGATCTACCCTAGCTTCCAGCTTGGTAGTATTTGATCAACCGCTCTGCAGACGTTCATCAATAGAGTTTAGAGAGTTCGAAGATCCGTGGAGAGATCGTTACGCCATCCTTCCACCTCGGAGAGCTCGGAGCTTAAAGTTGAAGATCCAGGAGATCGAAGCTTCGCCGGAGTCGTCAGAATTAGGTTTTTCAGTTCTTATTTGTTCTTCCTCTGTATGATGATTTCCTTTGTTGCCTTTGATTCTTCTGTTATCGTTATGAGTAGCTGAAATTGTAGAGCTTAGATTAGATGAACCCTAAGTGACCCAGGGCTTTAAAGCGGTCACGGATCGGTGGTAATTAGATTCAAAGTTCAATCAGTTTCTCTTTGCATGGTTGTTTTGTTCTTCATTGTTTATGTTTCTTCTCTGGTTGATCGCCTAGATTAGGTTTTTGCAAGTTAGGGTTAGTCGCCAGATGTTGTCGCTAGACGTAGTCGCCAGACAGTTCCCTGCTTTGGCGCTTAAACTTGTCTTCCTTGATAACCTAGTTTAGATTCTTGTTAAGCTGAGGATAGAAGCGAACGCTCGCCTCTCTTTAAAACATCAATTCAACCAATTAACATATTCATTGGAGTGTACCTTTTGTAGGAACCAGTTAGGGTTAATCCATTGCAAGAGTAACTCATAAATCGTTAGTAATTTCACCAGTTAGTTTAGTCGTCGCGAGAGGCGACCGTACCCGGGCGACTAATTAATCTTGGTAGCTAGATCGGATAGAGCGAACGTTCGCCAGTCTTAAACCTAAGAGTCAGGAGTTATGGTGGTGTTTAGAAACCGATTGAATTAGAATTGAAAACCGCTGGTCTTGTGATTGTCGTTGCCTTGGTGATCTAAGGGGGATTCAAAATCTAAGCTCGTCTATCTTCTCGTTAGTCAACCTTTTAATCTTTCTGTTTTTTATTTTCCTGCTTTATTAGATTAGAAGTCGTGGAACTCACACCACGCACAACCTGTTTAAACCTGAGTAATTTGCCAACATATTTGAGTAGACAAGAAGAAGAGACCTCGAGTAGAATACGATCTAGTCTACCTTGGTAGATTAGTTATTTGATACCGCTCTACGACGGTTCATCAAATTGGCGCCGTTGCCGGGGATCCTTCTAATTGTTTGAAAGAAGAGATGGCATTTTATTCTTCTACCTTTCCATCTATCATCTATTTTTCCTCTATATTTCCATGATTTACCTGGGTAGTGCTTCTTAGTTTTTCCTCAATGCTACAAGGTTACCAAGAGATACACCAACAAGAGCATCGAAGAGGCTCTAGAGATAACCAAGAGATGCTTCATGAACATCAACAATGCTTGTCGAGAACCCAATCTTCCTTGGATAATATCTCTTCAATGCTACAAGCTCATCTCGCGACGGACATCAAGCTCGGGCAACCAAAGCAGTTAATGACAGAAGACGCTCAAGAGTTGTTCGAAAAAGAATATGATGATCCTATCCATGACTATTATGAGCTAGAAGAATCCTTGGCGGTGGTGGTTGATAAAGACATAGAGTCGATCCATCCTGAAGTTGAAGCCGAAGAGGAGCACATAGAGATTGAGGAGATACCCTCACCTACACTTTCGCCGAGTCAACCTGTAGAGAAGATGGAGCTCATTGACCATGCCGCGCCGTACTACCTCTTTCCTCATCCAGTAGGAGAATTCGAGAAGAACTGCTCATCCAACCAGAACAGTAATCTACTAGAGCACTACCGGCTGCATCACCCTTCTGGAGTGCTACATGGCACTCAACCGCTGGCCTTGAAGAAGACGATTGACTTCAAGGAACTCTTAAGTTGGGGTCCCTAACAGGTACCGTCCGGCTCAAGGACGTTAAAAGAGAGCGCTTCGTGGGAGGCAACCCACGGCTGGAGTTCATTTTTGAATTTTTGAGTCAGTCTTTTTCGTCGTTCGAATCAGCTTCGAGGGAGCCAAAGTGTCAGTTTAATTTCCTTTCGTTTTGATTTGTTTTCAGTTAAAAAAAACACAAAAAAAACACAAAAAAAAGGTTTTCGGCGAGAATTGGAAGTTCTCGCTTAAAACATTTCACAATTTTCAAACAGTGACGCCTTCTTTATTTTTGCCTATTTTCGAAGAAGTTTTCGGCGAAAACTTCCATAGTTTTCGCCGAAAACTTGTGTCTGTTTTGAAAATCAGTTTCCTTTTTTCGGTCCGATTCCAACGCATTCTTGATCGTCCAAATCGAAGCTTTGTAGCTCCGGTTATCCAAAATAAGCTTTTCAAGTTTTTGGCCAACTTCTTCGCTTTCCGTCCATTTTCTTGAGTCGTGTCTTAAAGGTTAGTTGTTGGTTTTTCAATTTCGAATCTTTTGATATGTTGATTGTTGAATTTCGACGAGTTTAAATTTGGTCTACCTCATTTTGCGTGCCTGCTATTTCGGTGTGATTTTTTTCTGAACTGATTGAGCTTAGATGATCTAGATTGCTCTAGGAGTGTCGTGCCGTGAATTTGAAAAAAAAAAGAGTCAAAATATTTTCAAAATTCCCCTTAACCTTCTTTGTTCGACTTTTATTCTGTGTGGATCCGGGACACTTGTCCCGGTTTCCTTTTGATATTTTTGTTGTTTTTGTTTTGCAGGAACTTGAGTAGCTACTCCGCTCCGCTCCGGACTCTCCGTGTTCATCCACTACACCGACCATCACCTTCCAGGTTCTTCGTATCTCTCTACTCTAGATTAGTCCTGTGAGGACACAGAACGGTTTAAGTGTGGGGTAGGATTCTAGGATTATGCATGATCTTGCTTGATTTTCTGTGATTCTTTGGTTCAATTTTGAAATTTCTCTAGCTAGAATTGCTCAATTCTTGACTTTTGATGTTAAATTGACTTCAATTTTGAACAATGACGTCTAGACTGTTCCACTTAGAAACTGTAACCAACGTGTTGGCTAAGATATCAAATGAGTCTAGGTCAGAACAGATCATAAATCACTCTTGTAGTTGAAATTTGAATCAATTAAATTGTTTTGCTTGTTAATTACAAAGCTCGATAACACCATTCTAAGATGATAAATGCTAGCTTCTCCCATGTTTTTCACTCCATATTTAATCCACCTGTGACTGTGGCTTGAGATTAGGCGGAAATTCAATTCGAAATCTTATGTAAAAAGTTATAACTAGCTAGGATTAAATGGCTAAAGTGTTACATCAAGTAATTGAGTTGTTCAAAATGAATGCTAAGTTCTTTAAGTGCTGAAAATAAAGCTAGGCAAGCCCGACACCTAAGTGAAGTGTTCGGGTTGAGCACTAGCATAGGCACAAATACTGTGAGCTAGGCAGGTCCAACACCTAAGTGAAGTGTTTGGTATCGAGCACTAGTATGCAGTAAATCAATGGAGAAAGTTTGAATCTTGAAATAAATTGTTGTTTAAATCGGTCCTAGCTAGAACATGTAACGTACAGATCTAGAAACGGATGAAGTCGAGTCGATAGCCACGTCACTTTTCCTACCTCCACATCCACATCATGGCTAGAGTTTAAAGTATTTTTTATTAGAATTGGTGTTATCGTAGTCGGTTAATTATGATTAATTGTTTTTGCCAAGAAACGATCTTTGTTTAAACTACTACTTGAAGTGTGTAGAAATTAGTGAGATCAAAACTTGTTTAGTTGATTTCCTTGCATGTGTAGGTTAAGCTTCTACGTGGAACAGTCTAAACCAAATCGTTAGAATTGAACCTCGATTTAATCTCGTGTCATTTGTGAATTTGAGTGTGTTCTAGTTCAGTTTGCTTGAGGACAAGCAAAAGCTTAAGTGTCGGGTATTTTGATGACACTCGATTTGACGTGATTTTCAGCCTCATTTAAGCGACATTTCCTTGCTTGAAACGTGGTTTTAGGGGTAGAATAGGGAATATTCACTCAACTACTCTATTTCCTATTGATTTGGTTACTTTGGCCCTTTTTGGGTCTATTTGATGGTTTTCTAGTGTTTTTTTTTATAGCATAGGTTTTTGCCATCATTTACGTAGCCACGGACGTGTTCAAGACCTCAAGGAGTGAACCGGAATCGAACTAGAGTCAGAACCGAAGATCCAAATGCCCAGCACAATGTTTTCGCCGAAAAACCTACATAGTTTTTGGCAAAAATACCTTAAGAAACTCACAGGCGAAGTCAGCCGTTTTACACTACAGTTTTTGGTGAAAACTCCTCAGGTTTTCGGCAAAAAGTCCAGAAGAAATCGGCAGAGCTTACAAAGAGAAGTTTTCGGCGAGAAGTCAAAGTTCTCGCCGAAAACTCTGAGTCCGAAAATCACAGGAGAAACAGCCGAGAGATCAGCCAATTTACACTGAAGTTTTTGGCGAAAACTTCTTAAGTTTTCGCCGAAAAGTTATGAAGAAATCAACGAAGGAAACAGAGGCTTTCAACTGAAGTTTTTGGCGAAATCCGGCGACTTAGGGTTAAGTATAAATACTTAAACCGGCGGCCCAAAATCCGGCCGGCTTAAGAACAAAACAACCATGCAAAGAGAAACAGAGGCTTCACAAATCCGGCGACTTAGGGTTAAGTATAAATACTTAAACCGGCGGCCCAAAATCCATCATCAATCATTCATTCCAACAACTATTCACAAATTAGACTTTTGAGAGTCAGCCGACTCTAGGGTCGATAGATAGAGTTTAGAGAGTTCGAAGATCCGTGGAGAGATCGTGACGCCATCCTTCCACCTCGGAGAGCTCGGAGCTTAAAGTTGAAGATCCAGGAGATCGAAGCTTTGTCGGAGTCGTCAGAATTAGGTTTTTCAGTTCTTATCTGTTCTTCCTCTGTATGATGATTTCCTTTGTTGCCTTTGATTCTTCTGTTATCGTTATGAGTAGCTGAACTTGTAGAGCTTAGATTAGAAGAACCCTAAGTGACCCAGGGCTTTAAAGCGGTCACAGATCGGCGGTAATTAGATTCGAAGTTCAATTAGTTTCTCTTTGCATGGTTGTTTTGTTCTTCATTGTTTATGTTTCTTCTCTGGTTGATCGCCTAGATTAGGTTCTTGCAAGTTAGGGTTAGTCGCCAGATGTTGTCGCTAGACGTAGTCGCTAGACAGTTCCCTGCTTTGGCGCTTAAACCTGTCTTCCTTGATCACCTAGTTTAGATTCTTGTTAAGCTGAGGATAGAAGCGAACGCTCGCCTCTCTTTAAAACATCAATTCAACCAATTAACCTATTCATTGGAGTGTGCCTTTCGTAGGAACCAGTTAGGGTTAATCCATTGCAAGAGTAACTCATAAATCGTTAGTAATTCCACCAGTTAGTTTAGTCGTCGCGAGAGGCGACCGTACCCGGGCGACTAATTAATCTTGGTAGCTAGATCGGATAGAGAGAACGTTCGCCAGTCTTAAACCTAAGGGTCAGGAGTTATGGTGGTGTATAGAAACCGATTGAATTAGAATTGAAAGCCGCTGGTCTTGTGATTGTCGTTGCCTTGGTGATCTAAGGGGGATTCAAAATCTAAGCTCAGCTATCTTCTCGTTAGTCAACCTTTTAATCTTTCTGTCTTTTATTTTCCTGCTTTATTAGATTAGAAGTCGTGGAACTCACACCACGCACAACCTGTTTAAACCTGAGTAATTTGCCAACATATTTGAGTAGACAAGAAGAAGAGAACTCGAGTAGAATACGATCTAGTCTACCTTGGTAGATTAGTTATTTGATACCGCTCTACGACGGTTCATCACATACATACATACATATAAATATATATATACATGGTGGATTCTTCAGTACCTCCCGTAAAACTGGTGGTACTCAGTGCCTCCTGTTTTCGGATTCATCCGGAGCGTCCGTTTCAAAGAACAGATCTAGATCGTTGATAATTTAATTAAGGCATAAATTAATTAAATTAATTATTTTATATTATAATAATAGAAATTACTTTTATGACACCTATGATTTATTAATGTCAACAATATTCTAAACCTTTTAACATTGTATCAAATCATCACTCAACTTATTTCATATATTAATTTCAATCCTTAGTCAATTTTCAACACCCCATCTCTGTTAATCCCATCTGCATCGTTAAGAACTATGAAACTCCTATTTCCAATCTCTTACTGTCATTTTCATCATTCCAGCCAAACAATCACCACACAACCCTTCTCTTCTTCTCCATTTCTTCTTAAGCAATCAGCCCCGTTTCTTCTTCTCTGACCCACCCTTCATCGTCGTCTACTTCTCCAACCCATCCATCAAATCCCTCCTCGATCAGACAGCCGAACTGGCAGCATAACCCATCTTCTCTTCAGCAACGACGTCGTCGTCGATCTCTTCTTCTACCCCGCCAAAGGGACACGCACTCGGCTATGTGATCGAAAATCGCTACTCACTGTCTACTCTCTGTTTCTAGCTAGATCTTTTCCCCTAAGATCGACTGGCAAAAACAAATTAACAATGACGGTTAGTCACTCGCGTTCGTCTCAGAGCTCGCCAGACACTAGATCCCTGTAGTTTCCGGTGAGTTCTCTGAAGTTCTCGACTAGGTCTTAGCGATTTCGCTTGAGCTTGAGTCACGCAACTGGTGCTTTCCAATCTGAGGTCGTGAATTCGACTCTCTTTCCCGTCTCTGCATTTTGATGACATTTTGCAGTAGGTAGAGTGAGTGTGATCGACGGAGTTTTTCTGTTAGGTTTTCATCGAGTAAGCATTTTGTACTATTGGCTCCCATTTGGAATTAGTTTCTAGTAATGATTTTTGTGGATTAGCTGGATTTGATGCTGTCCTGGCAGAGAGCATGATTTGAACCCACTGATCATGATAGTACATGTTGAATTACAAAACTAAATCATTGGTATGCATTCCCCCCTTTCTGACTGACTTATCTGTGGTGGTTTTCATGTTTGATAGTTGTGTTTCTTTGAAGCAATTTTGGCAGATTGATCTGTATCCATGATTTGAGAGCATGTTTGGCAGATTGCTCTGTATCCATGAACTGATCATAGTTTCCTTTCTCATATCATTTTGGTCGAGGATGTGTTAGGTATGCAGATGACAGATAGATGTCTGTTGCACATCTGGTGGACTTCTCTTAGTTAAGAGAGAGGGAAAATCGAACTCTTTGCACATCTCCAATGGTGGACAAGCTTCTCCGATCGTTTGAGGGTAATTTTGCTTCTCTCCATTTGATTTTTAGCTTGTCGTGAATGGATTTCATGAGCTCATTAGTTTGATTCACATACAGGTAGATTAGTCCTATCGGGGTTATCTGTATTTGTGTGAATTTGTTGTTCTAGCTCTGGAATTTTCAACCATAGTCATCGTATTCTGGAGTTGGACTTACTACTGTGAATATTGAACCATATTTTTCTGCATATTAACTCTACTGATGATTAGATAACCATTGCCTTCAGCTTGTTGTGTCTGATGGTTCTATGGACGGTACATGATATTTTACGTCATTGGGAATCCATGGTAGCTCAAATGTTCACCTTTTTGCTATATGTTACACAAGGTGATGAACTGTTAAGTATTAGCTTGAGTCTTTCTTTCTTTGTTCTCGAGCTTATGGATTTGTTGATGCTTGATAGTTTCTATGGGTCTTGTTGTATCGAGAATTCGACATCTACTATGTATTTGTTGAGCGGAGAGGAAGATTGTTGTCTATGATTGTATGAGAATGCAAGTGGTTTTTCTGAAGTATGGATTAGGGATTGGTGAATTTTGCTTTGTCTGTAAGTGTACCATATTCTTGGAGTTGATAACTAATTGGAGTTTGTGGTACTGGTAAGTTAGTCTACAAATATGTTCCTTGTCAAAGTCTGTACATTGTTAAATGACTTATAGCTAGGTAATTACATTTGTCATATGGAGCTTGGCACTATATGGACATCTCATTGCATGACTCAGTTCTTACATCTATCATATCCTTGTGTCTACTTTTGTGCTAACCTATTACTACAATCAGACCCTTGGATGCTTCTTTGTAGATTACTAATAACGACTTCTGATGATGGAAAACTTTTAAACTTAGGTTTTAATGATGTGTCAAACACTCATTATTACAGTCTGCAGTTTCTGTTTTTTGTGTTCATACTTTTTTTTTCTGTCTTCTATTCCTTTGGGCAGGTATCACACTGCTGTTCAATGAGCCTCCAGATGAAAACCTACTATAAGATGGAGGCTTTATGTTTTTAAGGCGGTGGAGTGCTTAATGGTGAGTCCCTTATTCTTAATTCTTCTTTTCAATGTACCACACTGTATCATTCTTAATAAAGGTCCAATAAATAGTGGATATACATGTTCTTTGAGGTATCAGTTCGCTGTTCCTGGATGATATGTGTTGGATTCAGGACTACAAAAGAATTCGGTTTCAGTCTCTATTGTCAAATACTTCAATTGTGAATTCGGACTTGGTCAAGCTTATATTCATGATGACACGTATTTGTATCAATTGTATTCTAGTGGTGATATTAACTCGTGTTTTTTGTGTTTCTACTGTTTGAGTTGTTGAATAGAACCCCTTTATATACACCGACAGAGTTGTTATCTTTTCGGTAGAGACAGGAGAGTAGCAGACATCCCAACAGACCACCCATCATGCAGCAAGCAGCATGCTGTTATTCAGTACCGGTAGATCTAAGTGGCTTTCCAAATGTTTCAGTTGATGTGCTTGCACATTTTGTCTAATTTTGTTGTCTGTTGTCTTGTTAGGCAAATAGAACAGGAATAAGCTGATGGTACCATATCTAAGCAAGTAAGGTAAGAATCGGTTGATCATTTTATCTAAGTGCTTTTCATAATTTTTTTTAACTAAGTGCTGGTTTTCTTCAAATTTGTGTACTGACTTGTTTGTTCTTTGTATTCTTGGCAGGCCTAAATGGACCTTGGAAGCACTAACAAAACATTCATCAATGTAAGGCATATATACTTCTGTATTTTTTTACTCTATATTCAGCTTTCCTTCTATGGTTAATTATACTCGAAAACCAGTCTGAAGTGCTCTTCTGTGTTTGCAGGAAAGTGCAATTGAGCCTCAGCTTTATTATGAACTTTTCGAAAGAGATACCATTAAATTTGGTAACAGTAGGTAGGCAAAATTTTCTCATTTGTGAGAGTCGGGATCTTCACAGAGTCGCTTTAAATTCCCCCTCATCATGACTTTTTTGCAAGAAATCACTTCCTGTATCAATATCAGACACACTAGCTTCATAACATGGTCAGATATACTGAAATTAAAAAAAAAAGGATGGGATGCAATTGGATCAGCTTAGTTTCAGCCAGGAGATGGAAATATGCGGATACAACCTTTTGATCTTAATGTGCTTAGGGAAGCCTTCGAACTAAAGAAAAGCAACCCTGTAGACTTACCTGTTGTAAGTATTATGAAGGTACTTTCTTAGTATTTCCATCTACTTTTGGAGTAGTTGCTATCATGATGGAGTGCCTCAAATCAAATATGCATTAAGTGCTATGTTTATCTTCTGTTCCGTTCTTCTTTTGCATATAAGCTGTTTGTTGATCTGTTTCTGTCCAAGCCACCTTCTTTATCTGATTGGTTGCTGACTGATATAATATATTAACATATTTTTCTTCTTGCTCTTATAATCAGCAACTATGGTTTCTGATGTAGTTCAACAAACTTAAGCCCAAAAATAGCTGATAGCAACCATGGTTTCTATTTTTTTATTTGGTTTGATGTTTCAGTTGTATGCAGGTGCTTTAAATATGGTAATGTTTCTGAAGCCACTTCAGAAATGCAAGAATTTATGAGGTTCCTGCATTGCCATGTGAAAAGAAGCTAGTTGTGAATGTGGGGTTACTACCTATCAAGTTCATATCAAATCCACTAGGTTCATGCATTTTTGTAAACAACTGGTTACTACCTTAGTTTCTTTACCAAGTAAAAGCTTTGTCTTAGAATAATAAACACAATGTTCGTACGCTTCTTTTAGTGCTCAACCATAAAAAAATTGAAAGATGATCCACACTCTTAATATAAGCTTGTGCTTAGCTCTTTTTGTTAACAAGAAAATCTTATATATATTCACTCTCAAAGGGAAGCTCCTTACAATTACATTGACATATTTATACGAGAAATCTAGTCGTAAGAGAGATTATCGAATTGAGCTGATTTGGCTACCCAATCTACAGTTTGGTTAAGTCTTCTTGGAGTGAAAGTGTGAAACTGAGGGAGATTCGATCATGAGCCAAGACTATATCATTCATAATTACAAGCCATGCATATCATTGTCATGGCCACTTCTCCTTCTCCCCTCTAAGGGCATCGACAATAACTAGACTGCCAGATCTCATGCGTAGCTACTGAATTAGGTTTTTTTCTATGAATTAGCCACTGAATTAGTTAAGTATCTTTTTGTGCAACATAGCCACACGTATTTCATTAAGAGATTGAAATACAATTTATAACATACGCCACCTCCAACTGTTTTTTTGCATGTGGTATATCTCTTTAATAGTTTAGATTTTATGACCTCAACGGGTGGGAATCGGGCCGGACTAAGCCTGGTCAATCGAGTTTCCGGGCTAACCGGATGCAAATTCATTAACTCGGGGCCCGAACCTGGCTCAGCATCTGGTAGCTTCAAGCCTGGTTTCGTCAGGTCGGGTCCAGACTTTACTCGGAAAATCTGAAACTCGGTTGAACCTAATTTGCATAGCCGGACTCTGAAATCATTTTGACCGGGATTATGCTACCCGAGGCCCGATTTGACCGGTCCGGGACAGGTCTCCCATCCCTACTCAACAATAGCATTATTCTTTAAACTTAATGATTCTTGTTCAAAATTAGTACGCCGGATAAACGAGAAAAAATGGTAATAATTAAAATTGAATTGAAGCAGATAATCACCACATATCCAATGAACATCTAAATAAAACAAAAAATTAAAGTGAAACTAAAATGAAAGTTGTGGCCACTAATCATATCTTTGTTTTTTTGGTAAAATTCGAATTTCTTCGTAGATTGGGGTTATCCTGCATTTTATTTGTGTGTAAACAAATTGGACAATTTTTCAATTTATGCATGTCATCCTTGCGCAAGGGCCAATTTATGACACCGCCTCGCAAAATTAGCTGAAATATTAAATCTTCACATGGTCGACAACATTCTTTTCCAGATGCCATAAACAGAGGCAACGAGTTGCTTATGGAAATGCATGCTTGATGGCATTTTTCATTGCCTTGTCCCCATTTGTGATGACCAAATCTGGTTTTTTACCACCCATTGCTTCTGCCAATGTCTCCAAAACCCATATGTAATTCGGCTCCGTCTCATTCTTTAGAAGCGCGGTGTCAAATACAATTTTGGAGAAATGATGATTTACCCCTGTATTCAACAAAGTGTGATTTTTAGTTAATCTTTGCACAAATACAACAAGTGATTTTGGCTATTGGTACCTATGATTAGAATTTTGATGATGAAAATAAATGTTTAAAAGGATTATAAATATTCATATCGAAATTCTAGATACTACTTTGATTTCCCCGCTAGAAGTTTCATAATTTCCTCATGTGGCATGTTTCTCAATTTCAAGAGTTCATCTTCTTCAAGGTTTCTAGTTATGTGCTCAAATGTTTGTTCAGTTGTTGAGTTATTGGTTTCTCATCTGTCTTCTCCATCTGATGTGAGTGTATTATCCAGCTATGTCCATCTACATTCTAAGAATCAAGAACAACATTTGTGTTAGTTATTAATCAAATTAGCACGTATCAAATTATTGTTGAGGGAACTTTTGTTCATGAAATCAAAGTAACAAACCTTAGCGTACTTTTGAACATACAATCAACTAACATAGCATATAAACTAAAATTATGACAAACTATAAATTAAATTATGATCTACGAACTTATTATAAGATTGGCACGTATTAAATCAACGATGAGCATATTTTTTATCATAAAATAAAGAAATCAATTATGAGCCTACTTGTAATCATAAAATAAAGAAAAAATAGTATATAAATTAAATTAGACTCAACTAATTGATCATAAAATTTGCATGTATTCGGGTTAACTGAACAAAGCTTTGGTCTCTACTGGTGCCACCTCGTATTCGGGTTATGCTCTGGCGACTAGCAAAACGAAATCTACCGACGAGGGGAATGTTGCTGTAACGAGGCATACCTGTGGTCGATGAGTGTGGAGTATGTAACTCCATCATGGAGAGCCCGTGACACCTTTTCGTCGAATGCGACTACGCTAAGGAATGTTGGGACCGAGTTGGGTTGCGAGATGATTTCCTAAGGCTGCGAGATAGCTCAGGTTCCCTTCAGAGCTGGCTTTTCAAAGCGGTTACCTCGTTGACGGAGCAGAAGGCACAACTTTGGGCCAGTACGATCAGCGGGATTTGGTTTGAACGGAACCAGTGGGTTTGGAAGTCGGAACTAACCCCAGTCTTTTTCACCTGCAAGGAATGCTATAAAAATGGTGAAGGATTGGCAGGAGAGCACCGAGCGGACCTCACTTAACACCCATCCGCGACAAGCTGTGTGTGGCCGATGGCACCCGCGGAACCTAGGAAGCTTAAGTGTAATGTGGACGGAGCTCTTTTTGAAGATCAACACCTATATGGGGTGGACATGATAATTCGGGACGAAACAGGTGTAGTGGTTGCCTTCCGCACAAATGTAAACAAAGGCTGCCCAGACCCAAAGCTAGGCGAAGCAATAGCGCTGCACGAAGCCATTGAATTGCTAAGAGGTTTGGGGTTCTACGATATCCTTATCGAGACAGATAGTCAAGTAGTATGCACGACTTTGGAGAACGGTACGGATGACATAACTGAATTTGGAGATACCATCAGCCAGTGTCGAAGCAAGTTGACCCCAAGCATGGAAGTTCGGTTTGTTAGGAGGAACAGAAACGAGGCGGCCCACATCCTTGCTAGGCAGTCACGTTATCTAGAGGCACCCACTGAGGGAGTTGCACCTCCGAGTTGGTTAGAGGATGCTTTACATTGTATGTGTCCGAACATTGATCATTAATATTGACGAGAGTTCTTGAGTTAAAAAAAATTTGCATAATGGTAAGTGTACTTTTGATCATAAAATCAACTACCATATCATGTAAATTAAAATTATGAAATATAAAAATAATTTAAATTGTTTTCCCAATAATTTTTGCTTCAATTTTATTCAGATAATCAATTAAAATAACTTAATTCTCATATATAAAAAAGAATGTAGACATACATGGATCGCTGACATGTACGGTTGAGATGATGTGATTATCTTTGACAAGGATCAACTTCTTCACCGTTGATAAGGTAGGTTATTCTGCAATGGAAAGAAATTAATGAGATCATTTTATGCCGATTTTAGTAAAGATAACCAGAGACACGGCATACTCACCGTCACCGGTGAGATTGCAAAGCCAACGTCGAATGGGCGCAATCTACAGAGAAGGACAACCGACGTCGATTGGAGGCAGACATAGATCGGAGAGCTGACATCGATTGGAGAGCCAACGTCGGTTAGAGAAAAATAACGAAGATCGATTGGAGAAAAGACGACGATTTGAGAGCCGAGGTCGAAGAGGCGCTATCGGTGGAGATGGACAGCCGACGTCGAATGAAGAAGGTAAGAACTTGATTAGCTTCAGTCTTTTTTCTCTGGTTCATTAGTTATCTGATTTATGCTCTGGCTTTGATCTTTGCTATCTGAAATCCCTACGTCAACTGGTTCAGAGAATTCTTTTTCAGTGATATTTTACATGCTCTGCAACACATCTGTTTGTTCATGTTCTCTGCTGGCATGCTTGGGTTGTTAGTCTCTGATTGTTCAATCCTTCATTTGATTTCTTTTGGGATTCCATGGTGCTAATCAGAAAGTGATCGCTGGTGTATGGGATGAGGTATCTGGACTTCCTCGCCTCCTCTTCAGACTGGCTTTCTTAATCCTCTGGTTGTTCACTTAACTCTAAATGGTCAAGTGAAGAGATTGATTTGCAGGATGTTCAATGATCATGTGAATATATTGATTTGCAGGACTTCCCCATCATTGAATCTTAGATCTATTGTGACTCAAGTGATCTATGTGGACAAATGGTCAGGTCTGAATACATGCTTCTTTTTTGTTAAGCATTTTGATTTTCCAAAAGAGAATTCTCTTTTTTTTCTGCATTTATTGCTAGTGTTTCCGCAGTGAGTACCAGTTAGATTAGTGTTTTTGAAATTATGATGGATCATGTTTGTGAAACCATTATCAGATAGTCATGAACCAACCATTAGTGTTCACTATAAAACTGAGAATTATGTTTACCGTTACAAAGTTACAGTCGTGTTTATGAGACAATATCATTTCATTCTCAGTTATTGGTCTCCTCCTGGCCTGAGTTCATTGAAGACCAATGCATTGTAATGTTACATTTTCCACTCGTAGAGTATTCTACAACAAACTAGTATTTGTAAATTCTTCTTTCTAAATTTAACAAAATGATATATAATATATAATATATATATATAATATATATATATATATATATATATTTATATTATGGAAAACACTCCGGTGCACCCACTAAAAGTGGGTGCACTGGGTACACCCACTAACGTTTGTGCTATCTAGAGTGATATTTTCATTGAACTAATCGTATATATTAATAGATTTAGTCTTAATAAGTCTAAATTGAGCTTAATTACAATTTTTAGTCATCATAGTATAAGATAATACCTAATGTTCTTCAAGTTTCTTTCTACAGCTGCATTTTTTCTCAGTATGATGGATCATCATCTCTACCAAATTAGTTTTTTGTTCAAATCGTCCTATATATCCTTTAACAACATGTAGATTCTTATACTCGAAAAAAAAATATCAAAAACATGTTTATCTATCAAAACGTTAGTGGGTGCACCGGAGTGTTGACCATATATATATATATGATGCATACTAGATAAGGGAAAAAAAACAATACGATGAAGAACTGCTTCTCATATAAACCTACGTTTGTAAACACTGCCTCTCGAGATACCACCTTGCTGTAGGATTATCATCTGGGTGGTTAGTGTTTTTGTCAGAGTCTAACAACGTCAACGTCAACTTCAACATGTATCTTACCATATCTGCCATTGTCTGTCCATATATCTAGGAAAATAATTTGGACACAAAATAGGAAAAAAATTCGTAGATTTTATCTCATCTCATAAAAACCCCAGAAGGCCTACATTTTATCTCATCTCATAGCTAGTCACCACTCTTGCTTCACCTGTCAACTGTAAACTCAAAGGTTGCAGGCTCCATCACAAACAATTGCAAACTAAAAGACTTTTCTCCATCACAAACAGTCACAACACAAGCAAAAATACTTTTTCTCCATCGCAGACATCATAGGCTGCAAACTAGTGTTGCAACTAATCTGTTTGATTGGAGTCTTATGTACTCTATTTGAACTTCACAAATGTAGTGAAACTCAACATTCTCACTTGCCTCGTAATTGTTATTTGTTGATCACTGGCTCTATACGAAGCATTTTTTTTACTAATATTACAGAGATAAATAAGAAACTTCTTTTATAATATCATTGGCAAACTTACTAGTTATGAACTACAGGAAAGAAACAAACACATCAGCTTTCATGATTCATGAAGAAGAGAACAAAAGTACAACCATTCCATCACTAAGACAGATGCAGTATGGTCAGAGAAAACACAACACCTATTATGAAGTGGAAAAAACACAGCAACACTTTTAATATCAGCTAAATTGATGTAGTATGACATTCAATAATAACACATTTCAAAGACTTCCTTTTGAGTCAAAGCCAAAGTATATCAGACAATAACATGAACAACCAAACATGCTTTCTCCATTGCTTCAACTACCGTCTTCTTCTTTCGAACCATGTTGATCTCAGTTTTGATATTTGGTGAGTGTTAGCCTCTTGAAGATTAGCTGGCTCCTCACCATATCTGGTGCATCGACCAGAGCATGTGCCACCACCAACCATTAATCATTGTACATGGTAAATACATTCATCATTGATTTCAAGCAAAGCTGAGGAAGTCAGGAAACAATGTTTTGTAGACATTCTTTTAAACAAGTAAATCATCCGCCTAGCTATAGTATAAATAGAGACAACCAATCCATCCTAAGATTCACAAACAAATCATGAGGTTTTATTAAACATCAAAACAAAGAGAAGGATAAGGTTCTTTTCCATGAACATGAACTAAATGTAAACACCTACTGCTCCTCAACCTAGCTAAGCAAGTCGTGTAGGAATAGAACAACTATTTACTAACGACAAATCACGAAAAGGCCAGCTCTAGAAGAATTAAAAAATCATGCATATCCCTGTAATTTAATATACCTCAACTTGTCATATGGTTGAATCAGAAGAGAGCTACTAGCATCGGGAGGCAAATAATACCTTCTCAGTTGTGTAAATTGAGGACTTTGAGGCAATTGAAGTAATCAACAAGTACAACGATAACGGAATCAGTAACTATGGTGTAAAAGAACCTGAGAGAGGTCCAACTAAATAATGAAGCAATGCTCTACTACTACCTCAACTTAGCTTCGAATCTATTAATCCACCACCTTGCAGAATCTGATTCAACATTTGATCATCATCTCTGGGTACATATTTTGAACTAGCAGCTAAAACCCAAAAACACAGATCGAAAGTCCACCTTTTCAACTCTAGAGTCGTCAACGACGACTATGAAGGGAGAATCAGCAACATCACAAGGCGGAAAACAGAGAAATCGGGGAAATCGGGGACGGTGGCGGATGGGGCTATTCTCGAAGAAGCTACCTGACCACATGGGGCTATTCTCGAAGAACCATCCGGGGATGACGGCAGAGAGATTCGAGGTTCCTTCATCGACGGTGACGGTTTCTGTTTCCATTGCTTCACCGGCGGGGGCGGGGGCGGAAGTCTCGTGCTGATCTTGGTCTCTGGGCCTCTTTGCCGGTAAATCAGTGGAGACTGCTGCAGCATTATTATCCTTCGTGTGCAGAGTTCTCCTTCCTTGAGAAGATTTGAACGAAGGTGAGATGAGGGATGGGTCGGAGAAGAAGACGACGGGATGTGAAATCAGAGAAGAAGAGAACGAAGAGGTAGAAGAAGGATGAGTCGGAGAATTATCGACACGAATGGTGAAATGGAAGAGGAAGAGTAGGACTGTGTCGGTGATTGCTTAGCTGGAATGGGATGAAAATGACGAGAGGAGATTCACAGATTGTAATGATGCAGATGGGATTTAACAGATGGGGTGTTCAAAAATGATTAGGATTGAAATTAGTATATGAAATAGGTAGAGTGATGATTTGTTACTATGTTAAAAGGTTAAGATTATTATTGACATACCAAAAAAGTTGTGCCCTTAAAAGCAATTTGTATTATTATAATATAAAATAATTAATTTAATTAATTTATGCCTTAATTAAATTATCAACGATCCAGATCTGTTCTTTGAAACGGACGCTCCGGATGAATCCGAAAACTGGAGGCACTGAGTACCACCCGTTTTACGGGAGGTATATATATTTATATGTATGTATATATGGTGAACACTCTGGTGCACCTAGTTAGGTGGGTGCACCGAATGCACCCACTTGCGTGTCGCGATCTCATCCGTCCGTTCAATCAACGGATCTCAAGGTTTTGAATTAAATATGATTTAAATGATTTATTTTACCATTATTATATTTCCCTAAAACGTAATTGTAGTTTGATACCTAATATTAGATAAAAGTGCAATAAAGCCATTAAAATTTATAAACTGAATTAAAATAACCCACTTTAACTTTCTGTCATCTTCAACCTATTCATCTCCCTAACTTAAGAAATGAACAGTTCTTTGATCTACGTCGGCCGATAAGTAAACAAACATGGCGGCATCAACGACAGCTCATCGCTCTCCAATCCAGATCCATTTTCATACAAAAAAATTGATTCCCCTGTTATCTAGCCTAGTTTCCCGGCTATCCTATTTCAACTGAATCGGTGGCTTAATCAACCGAATCTCAATCACCGAAAGAAAACGCTGGTCGTGGAGGTCCCGACGGCCTAACACGGCTGAATCCCAACCACCGACGCAACATCTTCGATTCCGGTGGCCTTAATCAGCTGGATTTCAATCGCCGGAAGAAGACGTTCTCCATGGACATGGGTTGGCGGTGATTTCGATCGTCAATTTCTTTTGTTTGTCCCGTCGATTACCAGGCCAACACGGGTTGGTTTAGTTGGTCTGACCTACTTGGTTCGGTTAATTATAAAATCGATTTGTGTTTGGTTTGGTTGGTAGAAATATTACAGAACTCTTGCCAAAAAAAAGGTAAATTACCACTATTGTTGTATTGCAACGGAACTCTTGCCAAAAAACCAGAACCGTTATATTTATTTCATTAACTTTTTTTATATCATTAATATTTTTATCTTAAAATTTTTCAGATTTGGCCTTTATTTAAGGAATCTTTTGACTGCGTGGTATTAGGATTCATGATTTGATTTTAAAGTTAATTAAACAATTCCTCTATTTTATTGGTTTGATGTACACTTATTTATTTGTATAAAATGTTTTTACGTTTAAAAGTGTGAAAAAAGTTTGCGAGGTATATTGATATTCAATAAATAATCCATTCCAAACATATTTGTAGCCATAATACCTTTCATTTTTATTTTTATTATTATAGGGTATTAATGAATATAATGTAAATTATTCATAATTAAACTCTTAATTATTTTTTTTACAATGTATTCTTAATTAAACTCTTAATTAATTAAGTTAAACAGTAAATATAAAATTTTGAGGTAAAGGATCTGCGTCCAAACCCCAGAGGGGCAAAATTGAAAAATTTAAAAGTGCCCCTTTCCCCTTCCCTCGATATATGTTCTTCGCCCCTGTCGACTTTCGATCAACCCCTTGTCATTTCGATCAAGCGATGACCGCACCACCAACCTTCTCTTCTGCTGCCTCTCCCGCCGCCTCTTCCTCTATCGGAATCTAGATAAAGGCATCAACAAAAATCCCCGTCGGTTGCCGCCGCCGCCTTAGATCTACACTCCCATCTCACCGTTGCCGCCGCACTAACGCTGCCATTGGAGACGATGAAGTGGTCGTTGATGGATTTTAAGCCCAGGGGGAGAGGAGGAAGGCGTTGTCGTTGTCGTTGCCGTTGGAGAGGACGGAGTGGAGCAACTCGTCGGTGGATTTTAAGCCTAGGGGAGCGGAAGAAGGCGTTGTCGTTGCTGTTGGAGAGGACGGAGTGGAGTGGATTTTAGGCCAGGGAGTGGAGGAGGGCGTCACCGTTGCCGTTGGAGAAAAGTGTGTTTGGCTCGGCGTGCGTCGGTCAATGAAGCGGCGGGGAGGAGCTAAAGGTCAGGAACACGATTTGGGAATTAAGAGTGATGAGCTCTAATTATTGAAGCGGTTTCGTTTAGTGGGTGTGGGGGGAGACTGGAGAATTACTTTAGAGCTAGTTAATTAAACAGTGGCGTTTGGTGGTTGTGGGAGCAATTAGCCAATGGGTTAAGATCAACTAAATGTTACAAAATAGTCATCTATTTTTATGTTGTCGACAATTTAATATTGAAACTGTTTAATCTAGTTGTTGAACAATATGTTCGCTAGTTATCGGCTAATAACTCGTTAACTAGTTATCTGATCACGATGTTAAGTAGTTAATTCGATAAGATAACCAGTTAACTCGATTGTTTAACTAATTAACTCAATTAGATAACTAGTTAACAACTCAATACCTAGTTAACTCGATTAGATAACTAATTAGCTCAATTGGTTAATTAGTTAACTCAATTAGATAACTAGTTAACTCGATCTGAAAACTAACTAACCTTGCTAACTAGTTAACTAATGTTGATAACAAGTTAGCTAGTTAACTCGATTAGATAAGTAGTTAATTAGCTCGATTAGATAACTAGTTAACTCGATTGGTTAACTAGTTAACTCGATTGGTTAACTAGTTAACTCGATAAATCATGATGTTAACTTAGTTAACTAATTAAAAACAACATAACTAGTTAGATAGCCTGTTAACAAAAATTTAGTTAACTGATCATGGTAATTCGTTAACTAGTTATCAGCAAAATAACATGTTAACTCGATTAGTTAACTAGTTAACTCAACAAACAACATAATTAGTGAGATAACCTGTTAACAAAAAATTTCGTTAACTGGCTATGGTAATTTCATTAACAAGTTATCAGCGAAATAACATGTTAACTAGTTCAGTTAACTAGTTATCTACTGATAACCTGTTAACTAGTTATCTGTTGATAACCTGTTAACTAGTTATCAATAAAAACCAGGTTAACTAGTTAACTTGTCCTTTCCGGAAAAGTCATCGGAGTTTGGTCGATCGTCGGGAAAGTTGTCGAAATTTCACCGGAAAAGTCACTGGAGCTCCGCCGGAAAAGTCACCACCGGTGGCCAGCGGCTGCCGGCCACCGGCGACAGTGGCCGGCCGCAGGAGAAATCGTCACCAGATATAATAATAAAATATTCAAATTAAATATAATAATAAAGTATTCAAATTAAATATAATAATAAAATATTTTAATTATATTATATGTGTAAAGTCCTAAATACCCCTACAAATGTGGACCATTAGATTGGTCAAAGGGTCAAACTAGATCTAATGATTGGAAATGGGTTTGGAACTTTCCAAACCCATCAAAATTCTGGACACTCATCCACTGGCAAATTTTGAGATATTATTTATTGTTTTTATATGAATTTAAGTTGTAACTGGTAAACCCTCTTATTATTGAATAAATTGCGTTGGCCTCTACCGGAAAAAAATTGTTGGTATAAATTTATGTTTTAAATCAAGTTATTATTATTTATTTTGGAATTTACTATTTATGGTGTAGCGATTCAATTAAATTTAAATCCAATGAACTATATATAGCATATGAGACTGGGATCTACCGAAAAAATTCAATAATCCTAATTCAAATTAGGGTTTATGACCCTAAATTCTAAATCTTTAAATCGACTCGGTCTCATATGACTATGATTCACTCATTTTAATTTTGTTTTTGTTATAACCCATGTGATCTACGTGCGAAAATAATGAAACCCTACGAAATCGTCTGAATCCCGGGCGAGCTCGTCCCTAATTGGGGCAGGTTATCGTATTTTGGTGCAAAGTTTCGAAGCAATGCTAAACAAAACAATAAATAATTTGAATAATATTGCTATAGTGAAATCATGTTGTTAACAAGCTAAATTTTTTTTGTCTCAAAGTGATAGTGAACGAAATTACTTTTTTGTCAATGTTTCATTTGTCATTTTTTCCACATAATTTTTTTTACTAAGCCAAGTGATGGGCCCAAATCCTTTTGGGTCTGACCTAGAAAAACCGAAATCATCTCAATCAGGTCGAGCTCGCCCAACACTGAAGCTCACTAAGGGCTAGAGTCTCGCCACTCAAGAGTCCTAGCCGCCATAAAGAAGTCGCCTCCATGACTGACACTACGGGTCAACCAGAAGACGCCATGTGGCCTTCACCGAGGTCAGCACCATGCTATAAATAGCAAAAGAGCCTGTCACCAGGAAGAAGAACACAAGACACAAATCCTCCACAAATATATTCCTCTGATCGTACGCCCTAACTCGTACGATCAGAGTCTCACACACGCCCACGAGCACCTCTGGTACTTTTTTGCGTCCCAAACCATCATTCATACAAGCTTACCCCCTATATACCATCCTCTTATTGCCCGTTTGACTTATTTACTACGAGGTACTACCCTGACGTTAGGAGTCAAGCAGTCCACTTCAACGGTCTCTCATCTGAACCAACTCATTGAACCAACCCAGACTCTTTGGAACGATATCAATCTGTGCTAGACTTCAAGATCAACCATTTGAGCGTTCGAGCTTTGAGAATTATTTTGTTAGTTATAATCATTTTGAAGGATGTTTTTTTTTGGGATATGCTACATCATATGCTTTACGTTTTAAAGGATACGTAAAAGAGATTATTACTAATTATTGTCTACTAAATGAGCATACGTAAATGTTTCATGACATCTTCAATTAGCCTATCTGGACAAGTGATCTCGCTAAGTTCTTGCTGACTAGATAATCTAAATATTCTCCGAGAGCAATTATGTAAACTGTTGGAGTATGAGACACACTCTTTTTCCTAATTTAAGATTTCACTATTGTAACCTTCTCATCGTAAAATGTATACAAATCTTCCAATTTTCTTACTTTGTTAGGACATCCCTACATCAAGTACAGAGTAATTGTATAAATTAATTATAATCAAGATTAGAGTTGCCCTTGTAATATCACAACTTAATACACAATATATTTCGTTAAAAATTATTATAATAAAGTACTAAAGTTTTTTGAAAAATTCATGAAAACAAAATAATGTACTTCCTCGACTGCTCTTATCATAATTAACATTTACTTAAGAATAAAGCATGAGCTAGGGGAGCAGCGGCTTCCCTCCCGAGTATCGAGTGTAGAATTATTTGTAAAATTTCATATTTTTAGAGTTTGACGTCGGGGTATTTGAAGGTCGGCTTCCCACTACGTTGTTTCGATGAAATGTTATCTTAAAGTTTATTTAATAGTTACTCATTATCATTTTATAGTATGTAATAATTATAACATGATCATAAATTATCTAAATTTAAAGAAAAAATTGTCGGTGACACCTATTTTTTGTAAGAATATGTATACTATTCAGCACGATTTCTTTGCTTGGCTGGTAGGCTACTAGGCTTGTAGGAATTGAGGAAATATTTCAAGAAACAAAATATTACTGTTCGCCCGCACACGAGGGTTTATTACATAATTTATTATTAGGTTATGTAAAAGAAAGAGAACTTCTAAACTTAAGTCAATGAAGTAGACTAAAAGACAATCCCTTAAATAAAGGCCAAATCTGAAAAATATTCCACCATAGTACACGGTGCTATTAATTAGCAACATAAAAATATTAATGATATAAAAAAGTTTTTTTTGGTAATGATATAAAAAAGTTAATGAAATAAATATAATGGTTCCGGTTTTTTGGCAAGAGTTCCGTTGCAATACAATAATAGTGGTAAGTTACCTTTTTTTTTGGCAAGCGTTCCATAATATTTATACCAACCAAACCAAACACAAATCAATTTTATAATTAACCGAACCAAGTAGGTCAGACCAATTAAACCAACCCGTGTTGGCCTGGTAATTGACGGGACAAACAAAAGAAATTGACGATCGAAATCACCGCCGGCCCATGTCCATGGAGAACGTCTTCTTCCGGCGATTGAAATCCAGCTGATTAAGGCCACCGGAATCGAAGATACTGCGTCGGTGGTTGGGATTCAGCCGTGTTAGGCCGTCGGGACCTCCACGACCAACGTTTTCTTTCGGTGATTGAGATTCGGTTGATTAAGCCACCAATTCAGTTGAAATAGGATAGCCGGGAAACTAGGCTAGATAAAGGGGAATCAATTTTTTTGTATGAAAATGATCTGGATTGGAGAGCGATGAGCTGTCGTTGATGCCGCCATGTTTGTTTTACTTATCGGCCGACGTAGATCAAAGAACTGTTCATTTCTTAAGTTAGGGAGATGAATAGGTTGAAGATGACAGAAAGTTAAAGTGGGTTATTTTAATTCAGTTTATAAATTTTTATGACTTTATTGCACTTTTATCTAATACTAGGTATCAAACTACAATTACGTTTTAGGGAAATATAATAATAGTAAAATAAATCATTTAAATTATATTTAATTCAAAGCCTTGAGATCCGTTGATTGAACGAACGGATGAGATCGCGACACGCAAGCGGGTGCACCGGAGTGTTTACCACATATATATATATATATATATAATTAACCAGATCATAAACTCGTCCCTCCTATCGCTCATTGCTAGGGCCAAACCATTTATCATCATCATTAATTATTCACCCCAATCCCAACACATAGAATTCATAAAACTATCATCCATCAACTCATCAATTCGCAAGCACTCAACAATTGACAATCACCAATAATCAACCAACAATCAATTACAGAGCAGTTAACCCCTTTTACTCTGTTCCAATTTCATGCAAATCCTAAATTCAACTAGGTCAGAATTACAACTCCACACATCGACCTTCACTACCTATCATACGCTAAACCCTCACCTGACAAGAAGACGAGGCTCTAAAACAACTTCTAGAACTCGAACAACCAAGCTCTCCTTCTCAACAAATGTAGCTTTTTCCTTCTGCCACTGATAGCACCTCAGTCCAAAATATCCAGAACCGAAATGTGCGATGTCTTCCTCTCATCGCCAGGAACATGTAGCAAGAAATGGATCATCAATCGGACATCTACAGCTCCCGAGATCAAGGTTTGAAGTTGAGGGAAGTTTGGTTCGTCAAAGGGGTTTTCGGGAGGAAAGAGAGAGAGAGAGAAGTTGAGAATTTCCGTCAAAAACCCATTTTTTATGGTCAGACCATGATACACGGCCATGTATCATGATACACGGCGTGTATCAGAGATACACGGCCATGTATCATGATACACGACGTATATCACAAATACACGGCCATATATCAGGATCTACCAACTTCGACGAATTTTCGCGTACACACTTGTAACTTGGACCCGACTCAATTATGAACGTCCTGGACTTCAATGGGGCCTCAAAAACATTTTTTCCAATATCTCAACCATCCAAATTCGAGTTCCAAATTGTTCGGTTGGGCGGGGATGTTACAATAGTCACATGCAGGAACATGTCTATATTGAAAAAACTCTTCCCATAACATTTTGAGATTGGTAAAATAACGAGTGACAGTAGAAATACCTTGATCACAAGGGGAGATGCGTGATCGCAGATAAGCGATTCGGACGACATCGCATTGACTAAAATGCTATTTGAGATCTTTCCAAGCGGAAGCTGCATTGTCATAAGAGATGGAGCACTGCACGATGTCGTCAGATACCAGAATTCAAGATCTAGTTGAGGATTGCAAAGTTGCAACAAATCCATGTTGCATATAACACATCAGACTAATATTTGTCAAAGATGATGATCCATCGATGAATTGGAGTTTGTTTTTTATGCCCAACGCTACATTGATTGCTCTGCTCCAAACGTGGTAATTATCGTTCGTCACACGAGCTTGAATCGGTTACCATGGCTGGAAGAGGAGAAGGATCTAGAACTATATTTCAAAAAAATTTAGAGCTCTGATACCATAAGAAGATTGTTGAAATTTTGTTGTATTATTACTAACTGACTGTACACGTGACTGTGAGTATTTATACAATCGAATTGTAACGGAAGAAGAAAGTAAAGATGCAGGAAAATAAGTTATAGAGTAAACACACAAGAAAGAGTGTGTCACCAACCCCGATGAGGCTAACTAATTTCCTTCAGCTCCCTACACTTCTTCACGAAAAACATAAGCTCCTCTTTCTTTTTCAATTGTTCCATTCCCTTACTCTAACGAGCCAACGCTCCGTCGCTGCCACATTTGGCCAGCCGTTCCACCCCGTCTAGCTTCCATACCACCAACAACAAGGTCACTGTCACCGCCACCGCCACACTCTCCTCGAACCCAGCAGGATGTAGACCGCCCATCATGGCTCCTTCGCCTGTGTCTTTGTTTGCGGACAGAGTTCCTTATCTCTCCCTCTAATCAGTCCAACAAAGCACCGCCTCGTGGCCCCTGTCAGCCAGCACGAAATCAACGCTCCAAACCCGAGCCTCCCTTCTTCCTCTCGATAAGTCTCGCGCGATGCCCTTCCCTACTTCCCACAAAACTGGAGTCCGTCGCCACCATTAAAGAGCAACGACCCTGCTCCCACTACAAGAAAAAGCCTAATTTGTCACGGTTTTTTAGTCACGGTTTTGTAAACCGTGACTAATTTGTCACGGTTTTGTAAACCTTGATAAATTAGTCACGGTTTGCATACAAACCATGACTACTCTGTCACGGTTTTCAAAACCGTGACCAATTTAGTCACGGTTTCATATGAAACCGTGACCAATTTAGTCACGGTTTTGGGAACCGTGACTAAATTAGTCACGGTTTCATATGAAAACCGTGACTAAATTAGTCACGGTTTCATATGAAAACCGTGACAACATTAAGCAGCCACGTTGGCAATCCAACACGTCTCTCCTCCCATCTCATCCATCTCTCTCTTCATCCCCTTCCCATCTCCTCTCTTCATTCTTCCATCTCTCTCCTATCTTCATCCCCATTATTCCATCTCCAACTCCTCCTCTGAAACAGCCACCCAACTCCTTCCATCCATCTCCTCACTTCTTCCATTCCTATATCTTCTTCTCCGTCAGCCACTACTACCAAGCCCCCTGCCAAACCCCTCTTCCGATTCAAACTCCCTCCGCCATCTCTGCCTCTCCGATCAACAGAGCTCCAACGGTGGCGGCGTATACTACAAGATCGTTATGCCATTGGGGGAAGTGGCGGCGGCAGGTTGGAGTGAAGTTTGGTGTTGATTGGAGTGGGGCGGCGGCGGGTCGAAGGGAATCGGAGTAGGGTGGCGGCTGGCAGGTTTGGTCGAAGAAGAGGGGCGGTGGTTCGGCAGTTGGGACGAGCTGGCGGCGGGGCGCGATTGGGGTGGATGGGAAGATGGGGATGGAGTGGCGGCGGTCGATTGGGTCGGCGGGTGGTCAGGTGCGGCGGTTTGGTGTTGATTGGAGTGGGGCGGCGGCGGGTCGAAGGGAATCGGAGCAGGGTGGCGGCTGGCAGAGTCCCAAGTTCCGGAGAAGATGACCAAATCGGAGAAGATGATGGAGATGAATGACTAAACCCTATAAACTATAAAAATTAAGTGACCAAAACGTAAAATTGGTAACATTGAAAATTTAAAATCAGTACCTACAAATTTTTAAATGACAAAGTGGGCAAATGAAAGTTTCTTCATAACACTTTGGTCACTGGACTAAAATTACAACCTCATAAAGTTAAATGACCAAATGGGTAAAATGTTAAAGTCAAATGACCAAATGTGTAAAATGGTTGTCACGGTTTATGAAGAAACCGTGACCAATATTAGTCACGGTTTATATATAAACCGTGACTAACATTTGTTAGTCACGGTTCCAACTAAAACCGTGACAAAAAATGATCAATGCATCTGAAAACCGTGACTAATTACCTTTTTTGTTGTAGTGTCCCCCTTTTTCCAACATCATCGTCAGTCTCACAAAACCCTTCACCGTCTTCATTCTTCAGGAACATGTAGTGGTCCACAGGCCCGAGTTGGTCATTGGTAGCATAAGTAACATTCGATAAGGCAAGGTTGAATCAAATATAGCTGGGGCGAGAGATGAATTTCATGAGCCGACTGGTCACTTGGTTGGGCTAGTTGGGCCAATTTTACATATTATTAGACTTGATTAACCTCTTACTAGGCTTTGGAGGAACGCATTCAAGTTTAATTAGGAGCATTAACCTTCTTAATCTAATTAATCCCCCAACGCAATACGAAATTAATTTATTCATCCACTTTTGAACTCAAAACTAATAATTAACTACTTGATAATTAATAATTAAGTTTTCCCCATTTTCACTAGACATCACAATTTAAAGAAAATATAGGAAAAATTAGTAATTCTCAATTTTCTTAGAAAAGGGTTGTTACATAATCTCACGAATAGTTTTTGTGAAAACAAAATGGGACAACTCGCGAGCAGCTCAACTAATTTATAGCCCTAGTCATCATACTTGAATAAACTGATATTGCAATTTCATCATTCATACAAGTCAACCCATCTCATCCCATCTTTGAACTTTGATAACTTTCGCTATGCATTATAGAATTTAGATTTTATTTTCTACTTCAAACATGTGATTATCATATTACAAACCCTAAACACCTTTAATGGTTTAGTTTAGCATTCTAGTTTTAGTAATAGTGCTAAAATGACCCTAGGGGGGAAACGGGCCAAAGGATGGTGACATAATGCAAATTATGTCAGATCAACATAATCAATTACAACCGTTGGATTTGGATGTATATTTTGGGCCGATTAATTTATAGAATGAAATTAATTAATTGCATTTATTAGATATGATTTATTAGGGGTGGCATTTATATTAGGATATTATACTTATTTTTTGCAATCAATCATTTATATCAGTTACCAAATTATGACTAATATTATTCTAATTCAAATCCGAGATAAAACCTCTCTCCTACTTCCTTTTTTTCATTATAAATAACCGATACTGTTATCTAGCTAATAATAGTATTTTACTATACGCATTTATTTAACCATTCTATGAATTCTGATGTTTCGGTATTCGTACAGTACTGATAGTTATCTATTTTTAGTGTGTTTTATATGTGTTCTACATAAAATACTATTATTTAACATTAATTTTCTAGATGTGTCCGAGGTAGATTTTCATTGGGAGGCATTAGCGTTCAAAACTGTCAAGGATGCCGAATCATTTTACTGAGACTATGCTCATAGTCTCGGATTTGAGATCAAAATAAGATCCAACCAACTTCATCCTTTTACCACGGCTCTGGTGTGTGATCCTGAGCAAATTCAATCCTGTTAACAAACAACAAAATCAACAAACGAATTAACATGAGGCAAGAGCATTTGTACATAAACTAACAACAGAATCAACAAACGAATTACATAACTCAGTATTAGTATTGGCAAAATACTATTATTTGCACATTTTTTGTGTTCAATGACAAGTATATGTTCAAATTCAGTCATATTCAATCCTATTAGCAGGAACAAATCATACACCAGAAACACAAATCAAAAATGTTTTAGGGTTTAGGGTTTAGGAGTTTTAGGGTTTACTCCCCATAATAAAACTACATATGTAATTTCCCTTTACTTTGAATGAATCAACTGCTAATATACTATAATTACCAGCAACAATCATATGCACGAAACACAAGTCAGAACAAATAATAGTATTAGCCTAATAACAGTATTCGTTCAAACCCCAAATTAGAGTAGAAACACCTATAAAATAGATGAATGTTGGTGCACATAACTAATCCCCAACAAAATCAACCCCAAATGAGATACTAGTATTAACCTAACAATAGTATCGAAACGTTGGTGCACATAACTAATTCCCAACACAATCGAAACCCCAAAAACGTCTGATTGCACATGCATAGCTAGAAAACCAAACCTGGTTATGGGTTCTTGTTGATTGACGAAAGCAACGGCGGCTGCACCAAACAACTGAAACAGAATCAGAAATCGAAATGAGTAGTGATGAATCGGCAGTGGGAATGGCGTTCGGTACTGCTTTCCTTAAGGAAGAGATTGAGTCGGCGCTTCCGGCGACGGCAGTTACTAGATGAATCGGCGATTGAGAGAAGAAAGGAATTGACTGCAGACGGAGAGAAGAATCGGGAGAAAAGGTTTTTTTGTGGCAACGGTTAAAAATGGAAATTAATTGGTAAAGGTAAGTATATATTATGCAATTATGGGTAATAAATATATTTAATATGGGTCAATAAATAGTGGGATTTCATTATTATATTAATATAATTCATCCACCATTAGATCTCCATAGTGGGATCTCATTATTCTATTAGACATAATCCAACATTTGTCACCACTCTTAATCCGCATGCATTCCATGGAATTCAAATAGGGAGCTAGAACAAGTTATATGGAGCTTACAACCGCATAAGAATTAGGGATGGCAATGGGCCAACCCAATGGATTATTTTATCCAAATTTTTTGACCCAGTGGGTTTTTGGGTCAACCCACTGGGTCAAAAAATTTATTAAGAATGACATAGGAAGGAAGTGCAGAAACTTGAAAGTGGCAGAAGTACTCTATAGAAGTGCTACATGTGCAACACACTTTTAAGTGCTTTACGACACACTTTTAGCTACTATGCATTTTTAGTAAGTATTTGAGGCTCAATTCAACTATTTATTCATTCTCTTTGGACTTTGACGAACAAGAACAATTGCGAGTGCTTCCTTGGTGGTTGTTGGAGGTGTTTTTCCAACTTTGTAGCGGAGGAAACATCATCATTCATTGAGAATCGATTAGATTAAGGATCAGAAGTTAAAACAATAACTTTTACTAGCGATATTAGGTTTTCAACTTTTTCCTCTATTAACCCTAGTTTTTCATGAATTATTTCATGACTTTGTATATCTCTTCCACAAACATGAGTAGCTAAGTTGTTTGCGCTTAGTGTTCTAAGTTGTTTGTATGATTAAGGATTCACTAGAATTTATTTCAAGGTTGGAGGTATTTTAGTTTGTTCTTGTTTCATGTATGTTGTTAATCATTATCGTGATTGACCACCTTGATTAAGTTTTGATTTAGGTTTATTTTTATTTTATGTCTAGTCTTAGAACATCAAAATTAGTTGCTACTTTAACCGATTTTTTTGATGGAGGATCGGTTAGATTAGTTTGTCACTGGGTATATTGTTCATACTCAAATAAGAGTGCCATCTAGGCCCTCGATGCAAAGTGAATGTACAGTCTAGGGAGGTAGTTTGGTAGCGAGTTGACGTGACATCACTTGAACTTAGCTCATAGGGCTTAGAACAATGATGGTAGAATATCAATTAAACTGAATTATTAAAAACTGATTAGCTTGAAATATGTTAGACATCATAATAGTCTAGGTGGATACGAGTGTAAACCCTTATTCTCATCTCTTTAAAACCAACTTTATCCCAATATTCATTTGTCAACCTGATCTATTTACCTTTTCTACATTATTAGTCTTTGAAAACCGTGGAACTTCAACCATAAAATCCCTTTTTCTAATAAGCATTTTGCACTATTTGAATAGTTGTAGATAGGAAACCCTTGAATATACAACTTAGTAACTTATTTTGCTTAGGTATATTAGTCTATATCTGACCACTACATTTACATCGATTACAGTCTATATGGATGCATCGTTGAAGAAGAGTAAATGACATAGGCTTCTGATGGGCCCCGGCCCAGCAGGGCCTTCAAAAGCCTGGTAGGGCTACCCATAGGCGCATGGGCGGTGTCAGAACACCCTGCCCTGACGCCCAGCAACCCTCGGTCAGAGTCAGCAGGACAGCTAGTCCCATCCCTGACAGGACCCATACCAGGAACAGGACAGGCCGCCTTGCCGCCTCCACGACCCATTGGGACGTCGACACGTGGCACCTGCGTCCTTGCCACCTTGGACCTATAAATAGGAGGTCCCCCACACAACGCACGACACGACACACCCAGACCATACGCCCGATACTGCACGCTCATATGCTGCACGCTAAAGGCCTTGGTCATCCGCCCTATTCAATGGCGCACGCCCGGTACTTCTCTGTTATCCTTTCCCCACTCTACATATCTACCCTTACCCTCACTCTATCCTCTAACGCCTGACCGTACGCCTTGCAAGGTACTTCCACCCGGACAAGGAAGGCTCAGGCTCTGTTGGTTCGGCTAGCCTAGACCGGACCTCCCTCTTTATTGACGAGCCCACCAGGGTGGATCAATTGGCGCGCTAGATAGGGGTGCAAACTGACTCATCATCGCGAAGAGTGACATGCAGAACCCCTCCAAAACACCGAGTGAGAAGGCTGGAAGGGATATGGTCACCCCGGCAAAGCAGGTTATACCTGCCGGAGTCCCACTGATCTCCCAGCTCCAAGGGATGGACGAAGTAGCCACACCTCAACATGGAGATATGCCATTGAGCCAAGAAACACAGAATTTCTTGTTCAACCGCTTAGGCGTCAAAGCCTCGAAAACCCCAGTCGTAGGCGCCGACGCTGTAGCGACGGCCTCCACACCCCCACCTGCCCAGACAACAGACCTGGCTGGACAGGTAGCGGAATTACAGAAGCAGAACGTTGAGATGGCGGTAATGTTGAAAATGCAAATCACCCAGACTGCCAGGAGGGCGGACCAGCCGACAAACTCTGCCAAGGAAATAGGATGGCGGACTCTGATGAGATGATCAAACTGTTCTTGCCACACCACCAGTCGGGCCCTAAGCAGATCGCCATGCGCCAACCACTAGATAAAGCACTGCTCATCGTTCCACCACCACAGGGATTTGTGCCACCCGCCATCAAGTCATATGACGGGACAGGCAACCCAGATGAACACCTGTTGACCTTCACCATTGCCATGCAGATGTTCAGCGCTCTGGACGCCACCTACTGTAGGACCTTCCCAGGAACCCTAGTGGGGACCGCGCTGACATGGTATGGCGCCCTTGCGAAAAACATCATAAAAAACTGGGAAGATTTTTGCACTCCGTTCCTACACAAGTTTAGCAATCAGAGAGGAGCCGGGAGGAGCATGACGGCGTTTTGGGGACTTCAACAGAACCGCAATGAATCCCTCCGTCAGTATTATGACAAGTGGTCCCAGGCAGTAACCGATGTTCCTAACTTCGCACTGGACATCACCCTGCACCATATCATGACTACCACGACCAGCAAGGAGCTTGTCAAAAGCCTAGTGCTCAAGAAGCCTAGAACTCACACCGAGTTAGAGGTGTGCGTCCTCCAAAGCGCCGAGGTAGAGGAAAACATAGCCATGATATAGGGCGGATCTAGGAGGACGGATCAAAACAAACAGGGGTACGCCTCTCGGAAAGACAAGCATCCCGATGACAGGCGAGACTATCGACCGCACACAAACGGGAGGTCAGAGAGAAGTACACGCCCCTATCGGAATCCCGAAGGAAGCTCATGCATGTACTTCAAGAGAAGCAAGCTGGGCTCAGGTGGCCCGCCCCTTTGTCTAGGGCGGCGGTAAAAAGGGGCAATCCGCACGAATTCTGTGAATTCCACAACCAGGAGGGCCATGATACCAAAGACTGCAGGGAGCTCTAAAATGAAATTGAGCGCGCCCTGAAGAACGGGAAACTCAGGGATTATACCATCGACAACCGCCGTAAGAAAGACGGGCAAAAATCAGGGTCCCCCGAAGAAGGGAAAGAGAAAAGTTAGAGTCACCTAAAAGGACAAGGAAAGAACAATCTCCCTCCAAAAAAGGAAGCATTTTTGACAGAATAAGCGAACGGAAGGGGGAGGCTGAAAATGATCAAAGGGAGGAAAAGTATGATAGAACGGTAAAATACAAGAGAACCTACAACATGATCTTGGGAGGAGAGAAGACGCCCCCAAGGGTAAGCAGGTGGTGGGCGAATGCCCGCTGGTGAATCAAGGAGTAGGGTATCCTCCCATCGCCTTCTCAACGTCAGATCTGAGAGGAAGAAGCCCCAACACGCAGGCCATGGTAATTCACGTGATCATTGAAGAAACCTTAGTGGAGAGGGTCTTGGTAGACGAAGGCAGCTCGGCAGACATCCTCTCCACCGATGCTTTCAGCAGGATGGGTTTAGATCCGACACGACTGAAGAGTTCGAAGATAGTACTCACCGGTTTTGCTGGGAACGACGTCCCGGTGCTCGGTGTCATCTCACTCCCGGTCACACTAGGAGATGAAAAGCTTCAGGAAACCAAGTATATCAAGTTCTACGTCACCAACTGCAGCTCGGCGTACAACATGATACTTGGACGCCCAGGCCTGACCGCGTTTGAGGCGGTCTCTTCCCCCGTACATCAGGTGATGAAGTTCCTAGTAGGGGGCGGCATAGGGATCGCATGGGGAGACACCACCCTGGCCAGAAGGTGCTATAAGGTGGCACTCAGAAAAGAAGAGGCATGCTTCACAGTCGACACACGGGGAGACATGTTTGTCCACCCCGAATCAGGAGAAGCTGACATAGAGGTCTTGTTGGTGCCCAACGATTCTACAAGGATGGTGAAATTATCTGCCCATATGCCAGCAGCGGAGTAGGCCCGAACACTCTCTCTTCTCAGAGAATACGCTGACCTTTTCGCTTGGAGACCCCAGGACATGCCTGGGATGGACCCATCGATTATTCAGCACCAGCTAGCAGTGAGGGCGGATGCCCGCCCTGTGTCTCAGAAGAAGAGGACGGTCAATTGGACAAGGAAGCAGGTTGTCCAAGAGGAAATCAACAAATTACTAGAAGCAGGTTTCATTCGGGAAGTACAATACCCCGAATGGCTCTCCAATGTAGTAATGGTGGGAAAGGCGGACGGTAGCTGGCGCATGTGCATTGACTTCACCAATCTCAATGACGCATGCCCGAAGGATCCGTATCTGCTTCCGAACATCAACCAGTTGGTGGACGCCACAGCTAATCACGAGAGTTGTCTTTCCTAGACATGTTCTTGGGGTATCACCAGATCCCTTTAGCTAAGGCGGATCAAGAAAAAACCTTGTTCTCTACGCCCTTCGCCAACTACTGCTACAATGTCATGCCCTTTGGCCTGAAAAATGTCGGAGCCACTTACTAGCGGATGATTGATAGAGTGTTCCAAGACCAGCTGGGCCAGCACATGGAAGCATATGTAGATGAACTGTTGGTAAAGTCAAAAGCAGGGGCGGATCACCTCGTAAGCTTGAGACGGACGATTGATACCCTGAGGAATTTTCACCTTCGCCTGAACCCAAAAAAATGTGTGTTTGGAGCTTCGTCAGGGAAGTTCCTAGGCTTTATCATCACCAGAAGAGGGATTGAGGCAAACCCAAAGAAGATAGAGGCAATCATAAAGACGCCACCACCAAAAAACAGCCAGGGATGTTAAAACCTTAATAGGGCGGCTGGCCGCTGATGACACTCGATTTGACGTGATTATCAGGCTCATTTAAGCGACATTTCTTTGCTTAAGACAGGTTTCTAGGGTAGAATAACGAATATTCAATCAATTGCCCTATCTCGTGCCATTTGTGTGTTACCTTGGCCCTTTTCGGGTCTATTTGATGGTTTTCTAGTGTTTTTGCGTAAGCACAGGTTTTTGCCGTCAAATAAAGTAGCCATGGACGTGTCTAAGGCATAGGAACATCGAGGAACTGAACCGGAATCGATCAAAGGAGCCAATCAAAGTCAAACCGAAAATCTGCCCATTCACACTTACACATTCGGCGAAACCAAGCCCACATCTTCGGCGAAACCAACAGAGTAAATCAACCGATGCCAAGAGAAGGATGGTTTCGGTGAAAAGAGCCCAGAGTTTTCGGCGAAAATGCAAGGGAAAATCAATGGCGCCAACAGAAGGTATTTTCGGCGAAACCATTCAACTCTTCGAACCGAAAATAATGAACAGCCGGCGGACCCCCTGAACTCAAGCCAGTTTCGCCGAAACTACTCCTATGGTTTCGGCGAAAACATCAGATCAGCCCGGCCCAACTAGGGTTAAGTACAGAATCAGAAAACCCTAATCAACCCTATTTAAAGCAGGAGTCGGCAGCCAAGGAGGAATAATTTACAGAGACACAACAATTCATTATTCTTATTTTCTCAAATCAGACTTTTGAGAGTCAGCCGACTCTAGGGTCGATAGATAGAGTTTAGAGAGTTCGAAGATCCGTGGAGAGATCGTGACGCCATCCTTCCACCTTGGAGAACTCGGAGCTTAAAGTCGAAGATCCAGGAGATTGAAGCTTCACAGATTCGTCAAATTAGGTTTTGCAGTTCTTCTCTGTTCTTCCTACCTGAGATGTATTCCTTGATTGCTTCCGATTCTCTTGTTTCTGATATGAGTAACTGAACTTGTAGAGCTTAGATTAGATGAACCCTAAGTGACCCAGGGCTTTAAAGCGGTCACGGATTGGCGGTAATTAGATTCGAAGTTCAATCAGTTTCTCTTTGCATGTTTGATTCGTTCTTCATTGTTTATGTTTCTTGTCTGGATTGATCCCCTAGATTAGATTCTTGTTAAGCTAAGGATAGAAGCGAACGCTCGCCTTACTTTAGAACATCGAATTGAACAATTAACCTTATAATTGGAGCGTGCCTTTCGTAGGAACCGGTTAGGATTAATCCACTGCAAGAGTAACTCACTAATCACTAGTAATTACACCAGTTAATTAAGTCGTTGCGAGAGGCGACCATACCCGGGCGGCTAATTAATCTTGGTAGTTAGAACGGATAGAGCGAACGTTCGCCGGTCTTAAACCTAAGGGTAAGGAGTTATGGTGGTGTATAGAAACCGATTGAATTAGAATTGAAAACCGCTGATCTTGTGATTGCCGTTGCTCTGGTGATCTAAGGGGGATTCGAAATCTAAGTTCGTCTATCTTCCCGTTAGTCAATCTTTTAATCTTTCTCCCTTTTATTTTCCTTTGCTTAATAGATTAGAAGTCGTGGAACTCACACCACGCACAACGTGTTTTAACCTGAGTAATTTGCCAGCTTCTTCAAAGTAGTCGATTAGAAGAAACCTCGAGTCGAATACGATCTGCTATACGCTTTTTCTTAGCATTAGTAGTTATTTGGTTGAGCGCATCACAACGACACGCTCACCAAATTGGCGCCGTTGCCGGGGACTCTTCTAATTGTTTGAAAGAAGAGTTGGCAAATTATTCTTCTACCTTTCCGCTCTACCATTTATTTTTCCTCCATATTTCCATGATTTACCTGGGTAGTGCTTCTTAGTTTTGATTATGCAGGATTACAGGTGGGATGACCGGTACCGAGAGTGGTACATCAATGAAGCACCATATCCCGAAGATTATCGAGAATTGCTACATCAACAACAACTACAGACGGCGAGATTTGACTCCTTCTTTGATAAGATCTCTTCAATGCTACAAGGTTACCAAGAGACACACCAACAAGAACATCAAAGTTGCGCTAGAGATAACGAAGAGATCATTCTACAAGCTCATGAACATCAACAATGCTCGTCGAGAACCCTATCCGCCTTGGATGATATCTCTACAATATTACAAGCTCATCTCACGAGGGAACATCAAGCTCGAGCAACCAAAGCAGTTAATGATAGAAGACGCTCAAGAGCTGTTCGAAGAAGAAGATGATGATCCTATCCATGACTATCATGAGCTAGAAGAATCCTTGGCGGTGGTGGTTGATGAAGACATAAAGCCAATCCATCCTGAAGTTGAAGCCAAAGAGGAGCACATAGAGATTGAGGAGATACCCTCACCTACACTTCCGCCGAGTCAACCTGTAGAGAAATGGAGCTCATTGATCATGCCGCGCCGTACTACCTCTTTCCTCCTCCAGAAGGAGAATTCAAGAAGAACTGGTCATCCAACCAGAACCACGATCTACTGGAGCACTACCGGTTACATCACCCTTCTGGAGTGCTACATGGCACTCAACCGCACACCTTGAAGAAGACGATTGACTTCAAGGAACTTCTGAGTTGGGGTCCCTAACAGGTACCGTCCGGCTCAAGGACGTTAAAAGAGAGCGCTTCGTGGGAGGCAACCCACGGCTGGAGTCCGTTTTTTTGAATTTTTGAGTCAGTCTTTTTCGTCGTTCGAGTCAGGTTCGGGGGAGCCAAAGTGTCAGTTTAATTTCCTTTCATTTTGATTCGTTTCGGTTGGGTTTTGAAAAAAAAAAAATATTTTCGGTGAAAATAATAAATTTCTACCCGAAAACTGCAAACAGTGAACGTCTCATTATTTTTGCCAATTTCCGAAGATGTTTTCGGCGAAAACTCCTAAAGTTTTCGCCGAAAACTTGTGTTGTTTTTGAAAATCAGTTAGATTTTTTCGGTCCGATTCTAACGCATACTTGATCGTCCAAATCGGAGCTCTGTAGCTCCAGTTATGCCCGAAACAAGTTTTTCACGTTTTTAGCCAACTTCGTCGCTTTCCGTCCATTTTCTTGAGTTGTGTCTAAAAGGTTAGTTGTTGGGTTTTCAATTTCGAATCTTTTGACATATTGATTGTTGAATTTCGACGAGTTTAATACCGGTCTACCTCGTTTTGCGTGTCTGCTTTTCGGTGTGATTTTTTCTGAACTAATTGAGCTTGGATGATCTAGATTGCTCTAGGAGTGTCGTGCCGTGAATTTGAAAAAAACAAAAAAAAATAAGAGTCAAATATTTTCAAAATTCCCCTTAACCTTCTTTGTTCGACTTTTATTCTGTGTGGATCCGGGACACTTGTCCCGGTATCCTTTTGATCTTTTTGTTGTTTTTGTTTTGTAGGATCTCGAGTAGCTACTCCGCTCTGCTCCGGACGCTCCGTGCTCATCCGCTACACCGACCATCACCATCCAGGTTCTTCGTATCTCTCTCCTCTAGATTAATTCTGTTAGGACACAGAACCGTTTAAGTGTGGGGTGGGAGTCTAGGATTCTACATGATCTTGCTTGCTATCTATGATTCTGTGGTTCAAATTTGAAAATTTCTCTTGCATAGAATTGCTCAATTCTTGACTTGTGATGTTAAATTGACTTTAATTTTGAACAATGACGTCTAGACTGTTCCACTTAGAACCTGTAACTAACGTGTTGGAACTGATATTAAATGAGTCTAGGTCAGAACAGATCATAAATCACTTCAGTAGCTGAAACTTGAATAAATTGAATTGATTGGTTTGTTAATAACAAAGCTCGATAACACTGTTCTAAGATGATAAATGCTAGCTTCTTCCATGTTTTTCACTTCATATTTGTTCACCTGTGATTGTGGCTTGAGATTAGACGGAAATCCAATTCGAAATCTTGTGTAAAAAGTTATAACTAGCTAGGATTAAGTGGATAAATGGTTAAATCAAGTAATCAAGTTGTGCAAATCAATGTTAGTTCTTTTAAGTGCTAAAGATAAAGCTAGGCAAGCCCGACACCTAAGTGAAGTGTTCGGGCTGAGCACTAGCAAAGGCACAAATACTGTGAGCTAGGCAGGTCCAACACCTAAGTGAAGTGTTTGGTATCGAGCACTAGTATGCAGTAAATAAATTAAAGGAAGAAGTTGAAACTTGAAATAAATTGTGGTTTAAATCAGTCCTAGCTAGAACATGTAACGCACAGATCTAGAAACGGATGAAGTCGAGTCGATAGCCACGTCACTTTTCCTACCTCCGCATCCACATCATGGCTAGAGCTTAAAGTCTTTTTGATTAGAATTGGTGTTATCGTAGTCGGTTAATTATGATTAATTGTTTTACCAAGAAACGAGCTTTGTTAAAACCACTACTTGAAGTGTGCAGAAATTAGTGAGATCGAAAACTTGTTTCGTTGATGTTCTTGCATGTGTAGGTCACTCTTTCTACGTGGAACAGTCTAAACCAAATTGTTAGAATTGAATCTCAGTTTAATCTCGTGTCATTTGTGATTTTGAGTGTGTTCTAGTTCAGTTTGCTTGAGGACAAGCAAAAGCTTAAGTGTGGGGTATTTGATGACACTCGATTTGACGTGATTATCAGCCTCATTTAAGCGACATTTCTTTGCTTAAGACATGGTTTTTAGGGTAGAATAACGAATATTCAATCAATTGCCCTATCTCGTGCCATTTGTGTTACCTTGGCCCTTTTCGGGTCTATTTGATGGTTTTCTAGTGTTTTTGCGTAAGCACAGGTTTTTGCCGTCAAATAAAGTAGCCATGGACGTGTCTAAGGCATAGGAACATCGAGGAACTGAACCGGAATCGATCAAAGGAGCCAATCAAAGTCAAACCGAAAATCTGCCCATTCACACTTACACATTCGGCGAAACCAAGCCCACATCTTCGGCGAAACCAACAGAGTAAATCAACCGATGCCAAGAGAAGGATGGTTTCGGAGAAAAGAGCCCAGAGTTTTCGGCGAAAATGCAAGGGAAAATCAATGGCGCCAACAGAAGGTATTTTCGGCGAAACCATTCAACTCTTCGAACCGAAAATAATGAACAGCCGGCGGACCCCCTGAACTCAAGCCAGTTTCGCCAATACTACTCCTATGGTTTCGGCGAAAACATCAGATCAGCCCGGCCCAACTAGGGTTAAGTACAGAATCAGAAAACCCTAATCAACCCTATTTAAAGCAGGAGTCGGCAGCCAAGGAGGAATAATTTACAGAGACACAACAATTCATTATTCTTATTTTCTCAAATCAGACTTTTGAGAGTCAGCCGACTCTAGGGTCGATAGATAGAGTTTAGAGAGTTCGAAGATCCGTGGAGAGATCGTGACGCCATCCTTCCACCTTGGAGAACTCGGAGCTTAAAGTCGAAGATCCAGGAGATTGAAGCTTCACAGATTCGTCAAATTAGGTTTTGCAGTTCTTCTCTGTTCTTCCTACCTGAGATGTATTCCTTGATTGCTTCCGATTCTCTTGTTTCCGATATGAGTAACTGAACTTGTAGAGCTTAGATTAGATGAACCCTAAGTGACCCAGGGCTTTAAAGCGGTCACGGATTGGCGGTAATTAGATTCGAAGTTCAATCAGTTTCTCTTTGCATGTTTGATTCGTTCTTCATTGTTTATGTTTCTTGTCTGGATTGATCCCCTAGATTAGATTCTTGTTAAGCTAAGGATAGAAGCGAACGCTCGCCTTACTTTAGAACATCGAATTGAACAATTAACCTTATAATTGGAGCGTGCCTTTCGTAGGAACCGGTTAGGATTAATCCACTGCAAGAGTAACTCACTAATCACTAGTAATTACACTAGTTAATTAAGTCGTTGCGAGAGGCGACCGTACCCGGGCGGCTAATTAATCTTGGTAGTTAGAACGGATAGAGCGAACGTTCGCCGGTCTTAAACCTAAGGGTAAGGAGTTATGGTGGTGTATAGAAACCGATTGAATTAGAATTGAAAACCGCTGATCTTGTGATTGCCGTTGCTCTGGTGATCTAAGGGGGATTCGAAATCTAAGTTCGTCTATCTTCCCGTTAGTCAATCTTTTAATCTTTCTCCCTTTTATTTTCCTTTGCTTAATAGATTAGAAGTCGTGGAACTCACACCACGCACAACGTGTTTTAACCTGAGTAATTTGCCAGCTTCTTCAAAGTAGTCGATTAGAAGAAACCTCGAGTCGAATACGATCTGCTATACGCTTTTTCTTAGCATTAGTAGTTATTTGGTTGAGCGCATCACAACGACACGCTCACCAGCCGCCATGAACCATTTCATTCCCAAGTCAGCTGAAAGGCAGGCACCATTCTTTGCCACGCTGAAGGGCCCAACAAAGTTTGCTTGGACTGAGGACTGTACCAGGGCATTTGAGAACTACCCGTCTTAGCCGCTCCAGTCCCAGGTGTCCAGCTATACCTGTATGTGGCCATAGCCACAGCAGCCGTCAGCTCGGTATTGGTAAAATGGGATGATAAGGAGGAACGACTGGTGTTCTATATCAGTAAGACACTGGTGGAAGATGAGGGGAGATACACCCCCTTGGAAAAAGCGGCATACGCCGTCATAGTGGCGTCCCGGAAGCTACGCCCATACTTTCATGCACACACCATTCTTGTGGTGACCAATCTGCCCATCAAGACGGCGCTCAGGTCAATGAGTGTAGCCGGCAGGATGGCCAAGTGGGCAGTCGAACTAAGCGAATATGACGTGCACTTCCAGCCACGAACCGCCATCAAGGGCCAGACACTCGCGGACTTCGTTGTGGAAGGATGCATAAGGGCGGAAGGAAAGCTAGATGATTACTGGGAGTTGTTCGTGGATGGAGCCTCTAGCAAGAATGGGGCGGGAGCAGGCATTGTGCTAAAGACGCCACAGGGGGTCTTACATGAAACCGCCCTCAGATTTGCTCAAAACCGCACCAACAATGCCGCCGAATATGGAGCAATGATCGCGGGACTGCACATGGCAAAATCCATGGGTGTCACGTATATCAAAGTATATTTAGACTCAGCCATCATGGTCAACCAGCTCAAAGGCGGATATATGAAGTAAGAGAGGAGTCATTGCTGTAATATTGTGAGGAGGCCAAGGCAGCATTGAGAGATTTTGAAGCGGCAGAATTGACTCAGATTGTCAGAGAAGATAACGGCCACGCAGATGCCTTATCTAAGCTCGCCACCACCCTCAAGTTCGAGGAAGAGCGGATGGTCACCGTGGAGAAAGAAAAAGAGGTATGTTTGGCACTAGGAGAGGCAGCTGCCGGTAGCACGGAGGATTGGAGGACCCCAATCAGAGCTTATATTGAGGTGGACGTCCTGCCCGAGGATCGAGCTACTGCTACCAAGATCCGCCGACAAGCATCCAGATGTGTAATCCTGGAAGGGAACTTGTACTGCAAGTCCTTCGCGGGACCTTACCTACGCTGCCTAGGTGAGGAAGAGGCAGCGCACGTGTTGAGAGAAATCCACCAGGGCGTATGCAGCATGCACATTGGCACCAAGAGCCTGGAGAAGAATATTCTCCACCAAGGATATTACTGGCCTCACATCCGCCGAGATGCGGAAGCCTTGGTCAAACACTGCCACAAGTGTCAAGTTTTTGCCATCGTACATCACCTATGAGCATCTGCCCTGAAACCAATAGTCTCACCCTGGCCATTCGCCTTCTGGGGAATGGACCTCCTGGGTCCATTTCCAGAAGCAACAGAGAAGAGGAAGTTCATTATTGTGGCAGTCGATTATTTCACCAAGTGGGTGGAGGCTGAAGCTTTACCATCCATCACGGCGCTTCAAGTTCAGAAGTTTGTGATGAAGAACATCATCACCAAGTTCAGTCTTCCCACAGGGTTTATATGTGACCATGGCACCCAGTTTGACTGTGCGTCATTCCTGGAGTTTTGTGAAGAGTACAAGATCATTGTCCACCTTGCGTCTGTGGCGTATCCCCAGGCCAATGGCCAAGCAGAGGTGATGATTAAAATTATATGAAAAGGGCTGAAGAAGAAGGTGGAGGAAGCAAAAGGGAAGTGGGCGGATGAGTTACCCAAAGTTTTATGGGCACACCGCACCTCCTACAAAACCGCCACGGGTGAGACGCCCTACACGCTGGTGTACGGGACTGAGACAGTCCTCCTGGTGGAAGTCAATCTGCACAGTCTTCAGGTGCATCACTTCAACCCACAGACTAACGAAGAAGAATTGCAACAAGATCTCGACATGTTGCAAGAAAGGAGGGAAGAAGCGAGCATCCGCCTACTAGCGGAAAAGTCACAGTTAGCGCGCTGATACAATGCCCACTTCCGCCCTCACCTCCTGACAGAGGGCGATTGGGTTGTACGGAAGGTTTTTAGGCCAATCCCCCAGCACGGTAAACTTAACGCCAGTTGGGAAGGACCCTATCGGATTAGGGAAGTGACTGGGCCAAGCACCTTCAAGCTACAACGACCCTCGGGAGAACTCTTGCATAAGACATGGAACTCTATGCATCTGAGGAAGTATGAAGCTGAAGTCCAACCAGGGAACTGAAAGACTTGAAGGTTTTTCTGTTTTGGTGATTTTTTTGGGGGACCCATGTATTTTGATGTGGGCGATTGAGTTAAATCGACCTGCCTATATTCTCCCAGGAGGCCTGAATTTTAAATGAAAGAGCGGATTCCCTAAATGCTTCAATATCAATAGTTATCGACGCCCGAAACACTTAAACGGTGACTACGTCCGATTTCTCCAAAGCCCTGATTCCCAAGGCAGTACGGCTCAAATATCGGCGCCCTGTCACCTATAGCGTAGGTACGGCGCCCGATGTTATTACGGCCTGATACCCATGAGTGGTACGGCCTAACACGAGTAAGGCGATCACCTGACTTGGAGTGAGGGCGCTCACTCTACAACATTTAATGGTGCAGCTCATCAACGCCACGAGTAGGCGAACAAGTGTTTCCAAGGAACAAAGGTTTTTTGTTTGTTATTCAAAAAAAAGTGGAAGGCAGCATGTCTTTACAGACTGGGTGTGACACCCGATCAAACAAAAACAAAAAAAAAAACTAAGGATCTACACAAATTCAAGATTGATCGCCGGAGGTGGCGGATGATTTGCGCGCTTTCGAAGTAGCGGATTTCTTTCGGGCCTTCTTCCTGCGTTGAGCCAGTTAGCGACCCTCGTCCCGTGCGGCCTCCAAGATACCAACCTTCGCGTTGGGAGAAACCTCTGCGGAATCCTCTGAAGCCTCATGATACAGCTCGGTGATCACGCGTCGATTCACCACCTGGAGCATGTGGTGCTGGTCCCAGGAATAGTCGGGCACACTGCCTCTCAGCTCATGACGGATGGCGATAAGGGCGGAGTCGATGGTGCCGACCATCCTCGAGCCAAGACGGGACTCCACCTCCTATTCAGGGTTTTGGCGGAGGCGCGTCAGCTCGTCCTCTGCCACTTTCCGGCCCTTGCGCTCGTCAGAAAGTGACAAGCCAGCCTCCCGAAGTCCCTCAGACGCCTTGGTCAAATCTTCACCCAAGCGCTGGTTGTCACCTTCCAGAGTGGTGATGCGGGCGGATAGGGAATCCTTGGCTGTGACGGCTTCGGTCAGGGAATGTTGCATGCGTGCCACCTCCGCCTTGTGGTCGGAGTCTTTGTCCGCCAGCGCCTTTCGATGTTTCTCCTCTAGCGCCTGCAGTGTACAGATGTGTTCAAGACAAGCTTCATCATAAGCAAGACGAGCCACATCAAGCTTAGAAGAAACATCAAAAAGAAGCTGAGCGGACTCTAACTCCATGGAGCACTTGGCGTTGGTATAGGCCGCCTTGTATTTGACGACATCCGCCTTCAAGGACTTGTTGTCTTTCTCCAAGTTCTCGATCCGGGACGCCTGCCCTACGGTCCCGCCCGGCCCACAAGAGCGGATATGCTCATCCGCCGTGACAAAGGCGCCAGCAAAAGCTACCATCTGCAAGGTGGAAGAGTTTGTAAGCACCTACATGAAGGCGGACTAAACAAAAAAAAGAGCATCACACGCGTACCTTGGCCCCCATGGCTGCCTGTTCTTTGGCATAAGCACGAATAACGGACTCGTCATCTTGGAAGTCCATCCGCCACCGGCTGGCCAGCTCGGTCGCCGCGTCTAGAAACTCGGCACTTCTGCCGAGAGGAGGAGGAGTTGACGGCAAGTGCACCTCGTCACACTTGGAGGACGGGGATTCCAGGACGGGTTGGCGCTTGACTATTTTCTTCGAACGCTTGGACGAACCTCTGTGCTCAGAAGCCCTCGACTGCTTCTTTGAGGAGTAATCTTTGCCATGAGACCGCCGGTGCCCAGTGACACCCTCGTGGCCAGCAGGCGACACGTGCACAGGCGGTAGGGTGGTTCCAGGAGGAGGCGCTCTATCCTCACCCGTGGGCGGAGGAGCCCGAGTTGAGGATGGAATTTGGACTTCGCCATCGTCCTTCTCCGGCTGAGGATGGGTGTCCGGACTGGGCCCTCGGGCAACGGCGGAGATCATACTATCCAAGACGGAGTTCCCTGCATAAAGGAGGAGGCGGATCAGGCAAAGCAAAAAAACAAATATTTTTCTAACATCAAATGCAGAGGATGAGCAAACATAAAACACAGAAAAATCGCCGCCCTGGGACACGCTCACGTCCTTTCGGAGAAAGAAGACTTTTCAAGTATTTTTTCCCATGGCCGAACAAGTTGTAGTTCCAAGAGTTCACCCGACTAGTCAAGATAGATGTACGGGCGATCCCTAAAATGCCACCAGTTCCCAATGAACACTTCTTAAACGAAGGTAAGGCTACGCTTCATACTCCCATATGACCATGTGGGCCGAAGCCTTGAGTACCACGCTATGTCCTTGGGCCCATCTGCCTTGAAGAAAAAGAAGGAAGGCCACCGAACGGAATCGGCCTTCAGGGAGGAGTATAGCCCGCTATGGCCGTATTTCCGTCTTTTCAGGAAGGTGATCCCGTTCTGATTAATCTGGGCAAAATACAGCGACCTGAAGATCTTCGCAGAGGGGACCACCTTTCTCTTCAGGCAGGCCACTTTAAAAGCTGTCAAAGTGCCCCAAGAATGAGGTTGGAGAGCAGCCAATGAAGCGCCTAGAAGGTCGAGGATGTCTAATTGCCAGGGCTCTAGAGGAAAGCGGATCCCGTAGGTGAAAAACATAACCCAGCAGCCCTGCCACCCAGGGGGACAGTTGCCCACAGAGCAGAGGAAGACGGGGGCAGCATAGCTCCACCTCTTCGGCAGTCTGCAGTCCCTTAGAACTCGGAGCAGGGCGGAGGTTCGGAGATAGGGAAAATAACCTGGACCAAACACCTCCCTAAAGTCGGGAATGTTGCTCCCCTCCCACATGCTTTCCCACGTAGACACTTTATATCCATCCTTCTCTTGGGCGGAAACATCCATGTTAAACCCATAGTGGGGCAAGCAAGAGGCAAAGCGTCGGCAGTTGTTGGGGATAATGTCTGGCTTACTAGACTGATGACACTCAATTTGACGTGATTTTCATCCCCATTTAAGCGACATTTCATGCCCCTTTGATGCCATTTTGATGAGTATTTGGTGAAAATGTGTTATTATGTAATTTTAAGCTCCTAGTGCGTACATTGTCCATTTCTTGGCTATTTTTACCCTTTTTGTGAGCTTTTATGTTGAGCCTCCAGGTTACCACATTATAGAGGACTCTCTCACGAGTCCGGCGCTTCAAACGGGGACCAAATCAGAGTTCAAACGGAGCGGGAATCATCGAAACAAGTTGGAGCTCTACCCAGGGGTTTTTAACTAAAGTTTTCGGCGAAAACTTCTTTGAAAATCGCGGCAGAAACCCTAATTTTCAGCCTTTTCCAACTTGTAAAGGGTTTTTGGGGTTATATATAGACTTTTGAAGCCAGATTGAAGACACACGAATTTTGGCTGATTAGCCACGACTTAGAGAGGATAGATAGAGCTGAGAGCATCCTCGGGAGGCTCGGAGCTAGGAGTTGAAGATCGCCAGAGATTGAAGCTTCACAGGAATTGCCAGACATCAGTCGCCATAATTAGGTTTTTTAGTTCCTTTCTGTTATTCCTTTGTATGATGATCTCCTATGTTGTCTTTGATGGGGACATCCTTGGGTCATCAACTAGTCCAATCACTAGGAGTCAAACCAAGGCCTTAAGGAACAAGGTGGCAACATTCATGGAGGCTTGGAGTATGCCAAAGCATGAAGAATTGGAGCAAGGATGCTGGACATTACTTAGGATGGTTGGCGAGACTGAATGATGATCCAACAGCAAGATTCAAACGTTTTGTGATCTTCAGTGACCATTCTGCCATATCGGATAGTTGAGGGGCCTTCATGAGTGAATTTCAATCCCATTCATGCATTTGTTTTCATGTTCATTCACTTCCACATTGGAACCATGCACTTGCATTAATGTTCATTCACTTCCACATTAGAACCATGCACTTGCATTAAGTGTGAACAATTAATGGTGTAGTTTTTCTAGATGACTAGATTCAGCGAATCTGGTGTAGGACACATTTTCTCCTACCCTATTTAAAGGGTTCTTTGTAGTTTGTTTCAAATCAGCTTGTTTGCTCACAATTAAAGAAATTCAGACTTCGGTTTATAGTATTTGTTCCTTTAAGCTTTTGCTCGTTGTTGCTTGGCTTAGGAAGTTTGGTTTATCGAGATAAGGGTATTCACCCCTTAGTTCGTGGTACCGCACACACTTGATACCTCGAGTTCTTAGCTCTATAGCTAAGGGTTCTGGTCCGATTTCCATCTTCTATCCTGATTGTGTTTTCGTTTGCAAATTGTTCAAACCGAGTTGTGTGGATTGAGCCAACCTTGGCTTTGGTTCATATCAGTTTGGTATCAGAGCTCGGTTCAACTCTTGGATCAAAGCTTCTGTTGTTTTTCTTTCGATTATAAAAAAAATATATATATAGTAACATTTTTGGCTGAATCTTGATTTGTGTGATTTCAGATTTATAGTTTTGTACTAACAATTTCTTGGTGGTAAAAGCTGGTGTGCAGGATAAGAAGAAACAAAGTTAAAAATCAAGAGGTCCAAAAGAATAAATTTCGACCCAATCAAAGCAAAGCCACCTCACCAAGGTTGTGTCTAGAAGTTATAGCGGAAATCTAAGAAGGGCGGGTAAACAATTTATGTTCTTTCAAAGTCAAATTCGTTTTGAATAGTTTGTTTTCGAAAACCCAGCAAAGAAATATGACTAGGGCTTAGAGTGAACTCAGCTAGGGTTGTGTTTACTTGAATTTCTAATTACTTTACTTCTAAAGCTTTGAAGAAACTTGCAACTTCTCATAACGAACTTGCTTATTGCCGATTTCTGTTTCATCTTATTCTCACCAAAAACTTGTGTGAAACACGAGAGGCAAAAGAAAGAGTGTGTGAGGTTCATTAGAGAGAGTTGGTGAGGCCATTGTCACTAATCATTGTTCAAGATGACAGATCCAGCAGGGTTCGAAGCAGCAATGAATGCGATGAGGACGGAGTTCCATGAAGCACTCAACACTATGGCTCAAACCCTCACCGCGGCCATCCAGAATAATCAGCCAAGGATAGATGATTCTGATGTGGAGGATAATGCACCTCCACGAGGTGGAGCAAGGCCACATAGAGAAGCTTTAAGAGGAGTGATGCTGGACGATGATATCCGAGGAGTAAAAATTTCGGTTCCCAAATTCCAAGGGAAATCAGACTCGGATGCATATCTCGATTGGGAGAGGGCGATGGAATTCTTCTTCCAATGCCATCAATTTTCTGATCGCAAGAAGGTAACCCTTGCTGTTGTAGAATTTACTGACTACTCTTCTGTTTGGTGGAGTCAGCAAGTTAGACAAAGGGAGCGCGAAGGGAAGAGGCCTATTGGAACATGGGAGGATGTGAAACGTGTCATGAGAAGGAAGTATGTTCCAGCTTCCTATTGCCGAGATTTACACACTAAGTTACAAGCTTTAAAGCAAGGTGGTATGATTGTTGAAGACTACCATAAGGAGATCGAGATGATAGTGTCTCGATTGGATCTAATTGAAGATGAGGATGCCAAGATTGCACGTTTCCTAGGAGGCTTACAAAGGGAAATCGCCTATCAAGTCAACTTGCAGAATTTCATCGACTATGATGAATTGGTGCGACTAGCAATACGAGTGGAGAAGCAACTCAAACTTGGCACTGGACGGAGATTCAATACGCCAACCACTACCACACCATCATGGAAGACGAATACCATGAAGAAAGAGGAAGGCACCTCGGAAGGCTTTAACAAACCTAAAACCACTCAAGGTACCTCAAATCCTAAATCTGGTTCTTCAAATACTACTAATCGGCCGAGTGGAATTCTTTGTTTCAAATGTCAAGGGTGTGGACATATGGCTAGGGACTGCCCTAATAAAGCCACTATGGTGATCCAAAATGGAGAGGTGTTCACGGATGATGAGGACGACAATGAGGAGTTCCAAGAAGGTGAAGTCCAAAAGGAGGAATCGGAGGAAGAGGAAGAAATGGTTCCAGAAGGGTTGGTGAAGTTCAATAGAGTGGCCATTCGAGCATTGAGCACACTCTAGTTAAAGACGAGTTGGATCAGCGGGAGAACCTATTCCATGTTCGTTGTGTCATCCACAACAAACTTTGTAATCTGGTTATCGATGGAGGAAGTTGTACGAATGTAGCAAGTCAAGATCTTGTGGAAGGCATGAAGCTCACCACCATTCGACATCCTAAGCCATATAGACTTCAATGGATTAGCAAAGCAGGAGAGCTAAAAGTGACAAGGCAGGTATACGTCCCTTTCAGTATTGGTCGATATACTGACGAAATTCTTTGTGATAGTACCTATGGAGGCTGCTCATATTCTGCTTGGGAGGCCATGGCAATTTGATCGATTTTCTCTTCATGATGGGAGGGCTAATCGATATTCCTTAACTCATAAGGGGAAAACCTACAAGCTCAAGCCTTTGTCACCAACCGAATTGTACCAAGATCAATTGGAGAAGCAACAATTTCGTGAGGCTAGAGAGAAGAAAGAGATGGAGCTCAAAACAAGAGAGAAGAGTGAAAAGAAACAGAGTGACACCCCTTCGAGTGCAAAAACAGAAATGGTATGTAATAGAGCTCGAAAAGGTGAGGCCGAGAGGAGAGAAAACCTTTTAGCTACACGTGGTGAGATCAAACAAACCTTAACTTCTAGGATGCCACTCATGGTTATCGTATACAAGGAGTGTTTGAATTCTGATTATGCTAATGTAACCGGTTCTCTTCCTAGTGTTATCTCTTCATTATTACAGGAATTTGAAGATTTCTTTCCGGAGGAGACTCCTAAAGGACTACCACCGATTAGGGGAATAGGAGCTATGCTCATGCAAGAAAAAAAACCGATTGCATACTTCAGTGAAAAGTTGCATGGAGCTACTCTGAATTACCCAACTTACGATAAGGAATTATATGCACTTGTTCGAGCATTAGAGACTTGGCAACACTACCTATGGCCAAAGGAGTTTGTCATCCATTCTGATCACGAGTCATTGAAATATCTCAAAGCTCAACACAAGCTGAACAAGAGGCATGCACGATGGGTTGAGTTCATCGAGTCTTTTCCCTATGTTATCCGTTACAAGCAAGGTAAGGAGAACGTCGTGGCTGATGCCCTATCTCGAAGGTACACTCTTATCTCTACTCTTGGTGTTAAGTTCATTGGTTTTGAATACATTAAAGACTTATATGACACCGATACTGACTTTGGAGATGTGTACAAGGCATGTGAACATTCGGCTCATGATAAATATTATAGGTTAGATGAATACTTGTTTCGAGAGAACAAGTTATGTTTGCCTAACTCTTCGTGTCGAGATGTTTTAGTCAGGGAAGCACATGGAGGCAGGTTAATGGGGCACTTTGGAATTGCCAAAATGATGGCATGTCTTCAAGAGCACTTCTACTGGCCTAGAATGAGGCATGATGTGGAGAAACACCTAGCCAGATGTGTGGCTTGTCACCAAGCCAAGTCTAAATCACAACCACACGGGTTATATACTCCTCTCCCTATTCCTACTGCACCTTGGATTGATATATCTATGGACTTTGTGTTAGGCTTGCCTAGGACTAGGGGTGGTAGAGATTCAATTTTTGTGGTGGTCGATAGATTCTCAAAAATGGCACACTTCATTCCATGTCATAAAACTGATGATGCATCTCACATTGCTAATTTGTTTTTTAAGGAAGTTGTTAGATTGCATGGAATGCCTCGTACTATTGTGTCGGATCGTGACTCTAAGTTTCTTAGCTATTTCTGGAAAACTCTTTGGGGTAAACTAGGAACGAAGCTACTATTCTCTACTACTTGTCATCCACAAACTGATGGTCAAACTGAAGTAGTCAATAGGTCGTTATCACAATTGCTTAGAGCCATAATCAAGTCCAACATTAAAACTTGGGAAGAGTGTTTGCCACATGTTGAGTTTGCATATAATAGGGCTGTGCATTCAGCTACTAAGTATACACCATTCGAACTTGTGTATGGATTTAATCCATTGACTCCCTTGGATCTATCACCTTTGCCTTTGCATGAGTTATCTAATACAGATGGGGAAGCAAAAGCAATGTATGTTAAAGAGATGCACGAGAAAGCTAGACTAAACATTGAGCGTAGGACAAAGCAGTACGTTCAAAATGCCAACAAAGGACGCAAGGAAAAGGTGTATCAACCAGGAGATCTCGTTTGGATACATTTCAGAAAGGAGCGGTTTCCAGAACAGAGAAAGTCAAAGCTGCTACCTAGAGGGGAGGGTCCTTTTAAAGTCTTGCAACGCATAAATAACAATGCATATCGCATAGACTTACCAGGAGACTATGTCGTTAGTGCTACTTTTAATGTTGCCGACTTAACCCCTTTTTATGATGATTTTGCAGATTCAGATTCGAGGACGAATCCTTTTCAAGAAGGGGGGAATGATTGGGACATCCTTGGGTCATCAACTGGTCCAATCACTAGGAGTCAAACAAAGGACTTAAGGAACAAGGTGGCAACATTCATGGAGGCTTGGAGTATGCCAAAGCATGAAGAATTGGAGCAAGGATGCTGGACATTACTTAGGATGGTTGGCGAGACTGAATGATGATCCAACAGCAAGATTCAAACGTTTTGTGATCTTCAGTGACCATTCTGCCATATCGGATAGTTGAGGGGCCTTCATGAACGAATTTCAATCCCATTCATGCATTTGTTTTCATGTTCATTCACTTCCACATTGGAACCATGCACTTGCATTAATGTTCATTCACTTCCACATTAGAACCATGCACTTGCATTAAGTGTGAACAATTAATGGTGTAGTTTTTCTAGATGACTAGATTCAGCGAATCTGGTGTAGGACACATTTTCTCCTACCCTATTTAAAGGGTTCTTTGTAGTTTGTTTCAAATCAGCTTGTTTGCTCACAATTAAAGAAATTCAGACTTCGGTTTATAGTATTTGTTCCTTTAAGCTTTTGCTCATTGTTGCTTGGCTTAGGAAGTTTGGTTTATCGAGATGGGTATTCACCCCTTAGTTCGTGGTACCGCACACACTTGATACCTCGAGTTCTTAGCTCTATAGCTAAGGGTTCTGGTCCGATTTCCATCTTCTATCCTGATTGTGTTTTCGTTTGCAAATTGTTCAAACCGAGTTGTGTGGATTGAGCCAACCTTGGCTTTGGTTCATATCAGTCTTTGATTCTCTTGTATCTAATATGAGTAGCTAAACTCGTAGAGCTTAGATTAGATGAACCCTAAGTGATCCAGGGCTTTAAAGCGGTCACGAATTGGCGGTAGCTAGATTTGAAATTCAATCAGTTTCTCTTTGCATGGTTGTTTTGTTCTTCAATGTTTATGTTTCTTCTCTGGTTAATCGCCTAGATTAGGTTTGTGCAAGTTAGGGTTAGTCGCCAGACAACTTCCTTGCTTTGGCGCATAAACTTGTCTTCCTTGATCACATAGTTTAGCTGAGGATAGAAGTGCACGCTCACCTCTCTTTAAAACATCAATTCAACCAATTAACCTATTCATTGGAGTGTGCCTTTCGTAGGAACTAGTTAGGGTTAATCCATTGCAAGAGTAACTCATAAATCGTTAGTAATTCCACCAGTTAGTTTAGTCGTCGCGAGAGGTTACCATACCCGGGTGACTAATTAATCTTGGTAGCTAGATCGGATAGAGCGAACGTTCGCCAGTCTTAAACCTAAGGGTCAGGAGTTATGGTGGTGTATAAAAACCGATTGAATTAGAATTGAAAACCGTTGGTTTTGTGATTGCCGTTGCCTTGGTGATCTAAGGGGGATTCGAAATCTAAGCTCGTCTATCTTCTCGTTAGTCAACTGATGACACTTGATTTGACGTGATTATCAGCCTCATTTGAGCGGCATTTCTTTGCTTAAGACATGGTTTTTAGGGTAGAATAACGAATATTCAATCGATTGCCCTATCTCGTGCCTTTTGTGTTACCTTGGCCCGTTTCGGGTCTATTTGATGGTTTTCTAGTGTTTTTATGATAGCACAGGTTTTTGCCATCGAATAAGTAAACCAATGACGTGTCTAAGGCGTTGGAATCTCGAAGGATTGCACCGGGATCGATCAAAGGAGCCAATCAAGTTCAAACAAATTCCTGCCCGGATTACAAAGGCATTTTCGCCGAAAATACCCTTGTATTTTCAGCGAAAATATCATCACAAATCGACTGTTGGTAACTGAAGGAATTTTCGGGCGAAACCGATCAGGTTTTCGATTCGAAAAAGAAGTCAAGGAGAATCAGCCGGCAAAGCCCTCAATTGCAAAGGAATTTCGCCGAAAATTCCTCAAGAATTTCGGCGAAAATAATAGGGAAATCCGGAATGATTAGGGTTAAGTATAAATACTTAACCCGGCGGCCCAAAAACAGATACCTCATAACATACATCATAATTACGTTTTCCAAGGATTCTCGGGAGTTCTGGAGTGAAGAGTTAAGTTCGAAGAGCCGGAAAGAGATCGTGACGCCATCCCTTTCATCTCGGAGAACCAGAGCTAGGAGTGTAGTTTACCGAAGATCGAAGTCTGTCAGAGTCGTCTAAATTAGGTTTTTCAGATTCTTTTCTGTTCTTCCTCTGAATGATGAACTCTTTCTTTGTCTTTGTTTCTTTTGTGATAAACATGAGTAGCTAAACTCGTTAGAGCTTAGACTAGATGAACCCTAAGTGACCCAGGGCTTTAAAGCGGTCACGGATCGGCGGTGTTAGATTCGAAATTCAATCAGTTTCTCATTCATGTTTGATTTGTTCTTCATTGTTCATGTTTCTTGTCTGGATTGATCACCTAGATTAGATTCTGGTTAAGCTAAGGATAGAAGCGAACGGTCGCCTTACTTTAGAACATCGAGTTGAACAATTAACCTTATAATTGGAGCGTGCCTTTCGTAGGAACCGGTTAGGGTTAATCCACTGCAAGAGTAACTCATTAATCATTAGTAATTGCACCAGTTAATTAAGTCGTTGCGAGAGGCGACCGTACCCGGGCGGCTAGTTAATCTTGGTAGTTAGAACGGATAGAGCGAACGTTCGCCGGTCTTAAACCTAAGGGTAAGGAGTTATGGTGGTGTCTTAGTAATTGATTGAATGAGAATCGAAATCCGCTGATCTGTTGATTGCCAATGCTCTGGGGAACGAAGGGGGATTCAAAGTCTAAGTTGTTTGTCATCTCTTTCAAACCCTAATTTCCAATCTGCTTTAGTTTAATTTGTTTCAATTTCTCTGCATTTCTTAGAATTAGAAGTCGTGGAACTCACACCACGCACAACTTGTTTGCATTTGAGTATTTTGTCAGTTTTGAAGTAGTCAATCTTAGAAGACCCTTGGAATACGATCTACCCTAGCTTTTGTGAGTTTTGTTAGTTATTTGGTTGAACGCATCACAATGACACGTTCACCAAATTGGCGTCGTTGTCGGGGACCTTCTTTTGATTGTTCGAAAGAAGAACTGGCAATATATTCTTTTACTTTCCATCTTTCACCTTACCATCCACTTCGATTTTACACTGGTTTTGTTTGTCTTTGTTATCTGTAGGTTTACAGGTGTATGCCTCACCGTCCTTGGACTCGCTCTCAAACCGAACAGGCTAAGAGTGTAGAGAGACCAGGCAGTTCTGCTCCACCTCTACGATCACAGATTCTGAAGAAAGGCAGATCCAATCCATTCATCACTCCCATCAAGATCGAGGAGCTGAAGGAGAGTTCCTCATCTCCATCTTCACCTATACCGTCATCTTCATCCGTTTCATACACATAATCACTCTCACCTCCTCCATCTCCCGCCATGGACGATAGATTACCACCACCACCACCGAATGGCGATCAACCACCGCCGCCACCCACCTGCACAGAAGAGTCTAGCAGACTATAACTAGCCGAGCGCGACTAGCGTTCGATCTGCCATTGCCGTTCCGCGCATTGAAGGAGATCCTGACTATGAGATCAAGATTCCATTCTTAACTACGATCTCTAGGGATTTACAGTTTGAAGGCAGGCCCCTAGACAATCCGTGTACTCATCTTGCAGACTTCCTTGATCTCTGCAGCACTTTCAAGAGCGGAAACCTCGACAAAAACACTCTTTGTCTGAGAGCTTTCCCGTTCTCTCTGAAAGGCCCTGCTAAGAGGTGGCTTACTGGCAAACCACCTGGCTATTACACTGATTGGGATACTCTGGCTCAGGACTTCGTTGAAGAATACTTCCCTCCGGCCAGAACAACCGCCATCAAGGACAACATCGCCAGATTCTCCCAGAAAGAAGGAGAAAGCTTGTATGATACTTGGAATCGATTCCAAGAACTTCTCTACACCTGCCCTCATCATGGATTCGAGCAGAGACAGTTAGCTGAGATCTTTGCTCGAGAACTTCGAGAAGAATCCGCCAAGTGGGTCAATTCTCTAGCTGAAGGGGATTGCACTACACTAACACCTGAAGCTGCTCTTCTTCACTTCGCAAACTGTGCTTCCAAGTCAAGGAACTGGGAATGACAATCTGAAGGATCAAGGAGCAAGCTAGATCTCGAAGCTACTATCAAGGCAGAGGTAGAGAAGCATTTGAAGAAGTCTACCACGCCGATCAAGCCACCGGCAGCCTCTGTCTACGTTGCCGATTGCGAGTGGTGTGGAGCTTGCGCACATAACGGAGGCCGTTGTCAGAACTTTGGTAAGGCAGAAGTCTGGTCTGCCGAAGAGGTAAATTTCATTCAACAAGGCTTCGTTAATAATCAGAATGGTTATGCTGGCTACCGTAACTTCAGACAGCAAGGGAACTATCAAGATAGACCTCCCTACAATACTGGCGTCAACCATAACCAGAACCAGAATAACCACCCGGCTGGTCCAGCTCAGGATCAGAAGCCTAACCATCCGCCGGCAGGTGTCTACCAGACGCCGCATCGCAATCCAGGTAATTATGGAACTGCTCCTGGCAATCGCCAGATTCAATATCTTAATAATACCTATCCAGGGCAGCAACATCAAAGGGAGAACAATGTCAGTGACCTGGATAAGAAGCTCAGCCAGATCATCACCAGACTCGATGATCATGACAGTCAGTTCAAGGCTCAAGCTCTTCTCAATCAAGAACATATAGCATCTGGACAAAGAATTGAGCAAGCCGTGAACAACATCTCGAGCATGCTAGCATCTGGTCGACCATTTGGCCAACTTCCAAGCCAGACAGAGCCGAATCCGAGAAAGGAGCAAGCCAAGATGGTAACCGCTCAAAAACTCCCAAACTTAATTGCTGATGCTTGTTCTGTCTTACGCAGGATCGCTGAAACTCCGGAGGAAGAAGAAGAACAGGAACCGGCACCTAAGGAGGATGATCCTCCTCTTGCACCGTACGTCGTGAAGCCTCCTTTTCCAAGAGCATTGCTGCCAAATGCAAGGATCGAGACTGGCATGAAGGGGAACAAGGAAGGATACCCTGACATTCGTATTAAGAAACCTGCCTCTCCATATCCAGCTAAGGTATCTGATCCTGGTTCTTTTACTTTACCTTTGGTCATTAATGATGTTGAGATTGAACGTTGTTTAGTTGATCTAGGAGCGTCTGTTAATGTCATGCCTATGAGCCTGTTTGAAAAGTTAAACCTAGGAGAACTTGAACCGCCTAGTATGCAACTTGTCTTTGCTGATAGATCACTTAAAACCCCTAAGGGAGAGATTAAAGACGTTGTTACTAAATGTGGTCCGTTCACGTTCTTAGCTGACTATGTGATTATGGATACTAGTACAGATGATTCTACCATTCTCATAGGTCGACCTTTCATGGCTACTACTGGAATGAATATTAACGTTCCAAATGGTTCTTTAACTCTAAGGGTCGGTAAAGAAACGAAAACGTTCCGTCTTAAAGATGGCATGAAATATGACTCTAAGAATGAAGAATCTCACTGCCTAGCTGTTGAAACTGTGGTGTTGACTCCGGTCAACTCCGTTACTAATGCTTCTACCAGTGTCTCTAGATCAGTTGTTGCTGCAGGTATTGAACAGGTTATTAAGAAGAAGCCAGAAACTTCGGTTCAGAAGCTGCCCAAGAAGAAGAAGGAACTGCAAGCCTCTTCTAAGCCAACGAGCACTAAACCTAACAGACCTCGGGGAAGGAACAAGAAGACGAAGACCCAAATGGTCTGGAGGCCAAAAATTCCGCTGTCTTCCATCGAGCCAGCTGCACCATCAAATCATTCCGAGAAACCGGCGCCGGAACAAGTATGGAGGGAGAAGCCGAAAGCATCTCCTAAGTAAGTACTGACGATCACCGATCCTGGTGATACCAAGCCGGAGATAAAAGAAAAGAAGAAGCCGACAGTCCTCATTCCCTCCATCGTAACACTCATGAAGGATGACCTCTCCAGAGAACTGTTCGGACCATTCAAGATCATTGATCATCTTCCCGATGGACGTACCAAGCTCTTGCATGCAAACGGGAAGAAATTCACGCTTACCGGAGAAGTCCCGAAGCTGTACTTCATAAACTCCGACGCGAGCGTTAAGGAGAATCTGAATTGGGATGTCTCCTAATACTGTCCAGGTATCGTCCAGCTCAAGGACGTTAATAAAAGAGCGCTTCGTGGGAGGCAACCCACGGCTGGAGTCCGTTTTTAATTTTTGTCGAACTTAGTGTTTTAGAGTCGGTTTGGGGGAGCCAAAAGTGTTAGTTTGTTTGATTTATTATTTTTCATGTAGAGTCTGTGTGTCATAGTGTCCTTCGCAAGTTGATTGAGGTCGTTTCGATTTTTGTGGATTTCACTGTGATTTTCTGAAGTTGGCCGGATTTGCGAAAATATTTTTCACCCGAGTAGTTCAAAATTTTTGGCGAAATCACCCTTGTTTTCGGCGAAATCGCCTTTTGAATTTTCGAACCCGGTCTCCTATTTCATATTTTTGGTTCGAAAAGTTGAGTGTTTTCGGCGAAAAATCTATTTGAAACCCGGCAGTGATTTTAACTCTTAATTTCGGCTAAAACATATGGGAATTTTCGGCGAAAATATCTTTGAAAACCGGCAGCCATTTTAACTCCCATTTTCGGCGAAAACTACCTATTAGTTTCGCCGAAAATTCCTTCGAAAATCAGAAAATCTCCCACTTAAAACCCGGTCTTATCCTCTCTCTCCCCACTTTCCTTCTTTTATTTTCGAACACAAACCCGAAAACCTCCCCCTCTGTTTTTGAAACCCGACCGCCACCCTTTTTAAACCGCCGCCGCCGCCGTTTCCCGCCACCGCCACCGTCGCCGACCACCGCCGCTCAACTCCCCTCTCCATTCCGATCATTTTGAGCCCTAGAACAGCCGAATCGAAGCTCTACAGCTCCAGTTCACCGAAACCCTTGTTTTCAGAGTTTTTCACCGATTTCTTCCAAACCGTTCGTTTTTAGCACCCATGGCTTCAAGGTAAGTTGTAGAACTTTTCAATACGAATATTTTGACATATGGATTGCTGAATTTCATCGGGGTTGACTTTTGGTTGACTTTTCGGTTTGCCTCGATTTGCGTGCCAACTGATTTCGTGTGAACTAGGTTAGCTGAACTTGTAGAACTGTTCTAGCATGCTTAGGGAGTTCCGTGCTTAATTTCCATATCATTTGATCATGTGTTGCTTGCATAGGATTTATTCTTTGTGATGTTGACTTTTGTGAGAAATGTCGGTTTGACTTTGAATTGTTGTGATCATTTGGCTGCCTGATGTACTCATTCTCGTTCATATTATTGTGTTTGCCATCTGAGATCACATTTTACCATCATTCTCCGCTTTGTGATAGTCTTGCCATGATTAGGGTTCGATATGCTTTAATGTTGACTTTCTGAATGTCGGTTTGACCCTTTGAACTCTGATTGTGCTTATCCGATTCTGGCTGTTCCTAAGCACGTATTTTACTGTCTATGATTACCGGTTACTCTGCTTTGCTTACCCCCACTCGGTTTTCCTCATTTCTTTGTGAAATTGAGTTTTTCTACTAAGTGTGGGGTAGGGTTTTAGTTTAACTAATCTGGTTTCATTCTGGTTTTAGGAACACCACTTATGAGCGCAGGACTAAGGCGCGACTTGATGGCGCCTCGAGCTCCGGAGCTGTCGCCCCCGTCACACCCGCCGTTCTAGGTACTCCACCCGCACTACCTCGCCGGGCTGGATACCATCGCACTATAGCTCGTCTACCAGACTTCTACTTCGAGTGCTTCCAGAAGATCCAGCACATTTGTGGTGCTGACGTGCGCCCTCTCTCCATGGAGTCCCTGAACGAGCACGACGAGGATTACTACCGGAACGTGCATGACGCCCTAGCACCGGCAGGCCTCATGGAGCTGACCACCATAGCTGCCGATTTCCCAGACATAGCCCTTCAGGAGTTCTGGGCGACCTTTGATCTGGATGAGCACAAGAGGAAGCAGCGCTAGAAGGTTGTGACCTTCTATCTTGGTGGGGTGTACAGACAGCTCACTTACGATGAGTTTGCTGCTCATCTAGGCATCCCCTACGAGCATTATCACGATCATCACCTAGGCTGGGGCGACGATGATGACGACGAGGAGTACCACGCGCTCTGGAGCCATATGACTGGAGTGCCTGGTGATCGCCTCACGGGCCATGACTCAGTTAAGTCTCTCTCTCACCCACTCTTTAAATTTATTCATGTGGTTTGGCGTAGATCGCTTTTGTATGTTCCAGATAAGGATCGCCACCATATCCTCAAGGAGGAGCTTATGCTTCTTCGAGCCATCCGAGAGAGCTACCCTCTCCACCCTGGCTGGGTGCTGGCACGCATCTTCCGCCAGATGACCAGGAGGAGGACGCCACCTCGTAGACTCCTGGGGGGTAACTTCATAGGTCAGCTCATCCTCTCCTTCGGCATCAACCATCAATATGGCCCGAACATTCCACGACGCCAAGTTAGGACCGTTGGAGGAGACTTGGCGGTTGAGTACGACTTAGAACTCGACCTCAGTCCCCATGTAGCAGCAGATCCTCCACTCCAGCCTGTGGTCGAGTCGAGAGAAGAAGATGATGCTGAGCAGCAGCAGCCCCAGCCGCCGCCAGAGTTCCAAGACTATATACCCTCGCCGCATCATCAGGCAGGGTATGCTCACCAGTCGCCGCCGCATATTCCAGATACATACCAGGCGCCTCCCCAACAGCCCCGACGCCACCCCGCGGATGTTGGAGAGTTGTATGAGCGACTGTAGGAGTGGCGCATCACTGACAACGCCACTCAAGAGGCGAGATGGATAATTATGCAGCAGCATATGCGCCGCGCCGACAGGCGGTATGAGGCACAGCTGGCGTGGCAACGTCAGCTCGGCGTGCACCTCCACTTTCCACCTCCCGACGCGCCAGACCAGTCATGATCAGGTGTTGTCCTTTTCCTTGTCCTTTCTTTTTATTTATTCTTTTCGGATTTCGGTCCAACTTTTTTCTGTGTGGATCCGGGGCACTTGTCCCGGTTTCCTTTTTATGTTTCATTTGTTTTTGTTTTGTAGGCAGTAGGGAGATTCCCTTTGCTTCGCTTGGGTAGATTCCCTCCGCTCCGAGGATCCGTGCTCATCCCCTACACCAATCATCTCGGTCCAGGTTCTTCTACTTCACTCTGAACTCTAGAATTAGTCCTGTGAGGACACAGTCCGATTTAAGTGTGGGGTAGGATGCTAGAGAACCTTGCATGAACTTGATTGCCCTTGATTGTGTTTTGTGTGTGCCTCGTGATTCCATTCCAGTCTCTCTAGCATTAGAATGGCTCAGTTCTTGATTTTTCATGTTAAGTTGTTGTTCAAACCTTCATAATGATGCTTAGACTGATTAACCTAGAACTTGAGAACCAACTTATATACTTTGATGCTAAATTGCCTGGTCAGAACAGAATTTTAAAATCACACTTGTAGTTTGTAGCCTTGATTGCATGAAAATGACCGAATCCGACTAGCAAACCAACTGTGAGCTTTTGATCCATTGCACGTAACTTGCAATTTTAATTCTTTCTGAGTGGTTTTCTGTTTGCTTGAATGAGTTAGAATTTGCATGAGACCTACTCGAGACCACACAATGACACGAGTTCTAGAAGGATAGGGGCACCTAGATTCAGCTACTATGCCAGATAGCCTACCAAACGATAAAATCCACTAGGTTTAGACCCTTGAGCTTGGCCTGTTCTTTCGGTTCGATAATACATTACAGCCATTTCCCATTTCTTTCATTCCTCGTTGATCCCCTGTGGTTGTAGTTCTAGATTGACCTACCGGAAGTCGGTTTGTGGTAACCTGCCTATAGCCATTAAACAGGTGGTCTTAGCTAATATGTCCAGACGTGTAAATCCCTCTAGCAACTAAAAGAAAAATCGGCACAAAAGAAAAAAAAAGTAAAGTAAGAAAAGAAAGGAAATTTCGAAAAAAATGAAGAAAAGAAAAATCAGAAAAGTTCAATGTTTCTAGTTCAATAAAACGTTCTTCTCCCTACAAATGGAAGAGTGAAGTCAAAAGAAAAGTTCAAAAGAAAAGAAAAAAAAATCGTGTAAAGAAAAAGAATAAGTGCCAGGTTGCTTGAGGGTATCATAGGACGAGCATTCATCATTCCACCCGTGTTTGGTTATACGGTAGGAAGCCATAGATTAGATTCGAGGGAGGTTAGTCGAAAGCTACACTGCACCAAGCCATCATCATACATTCCCATCATCCATCTCATTATAAACCCGAGTAATGTAGAATTCATTACGGTCCTAGCAGGGAAGTCACAAATTTTTGATCATCATACATCATTACGGTCCCATCATCCATCATCACAAATCGACTGTTGGTAACTGAAGGAATTTTCGGCGAAACAGATCAGGTTTTCGATCCGAAAAAGAAGTCCAGGAGAATCAGCCGGCAAAACCCTCAATTGCAAAGAATTTTTCGCCGAAAATTCATCAAGAATTTCTGCGAAAATAATAGGGAAATCCGGACTGATTAGGGTTAAGTATAAATACTTAACCCGGCGGCCCAAAAACAGATACCTCATAACATACATCATAATTACGTTTTCCAAGGATTCTCGGGAGTTCTGGAGCGAAGAGTTAGAGTTCGAAGAGCCGGAAAGAGATCGTGACGCCATCCCTTTCATCTCGGAGAACCGGAGCTAGGAGTGTAGTTTACCGAAGATCGAAGTCTGTCAGAGTCGTCTAAATTAGGTTTTTCATATTCTTTTCTGTTCTTCCTCTGAATGATGAACTCTTTCTTTGTCTTTGTTTCTTTTGTGATAAACATGAGTAGCTAAACTCGTTAGAGCTTAGACTAGATGAACCCTAAGTGACCCAGGGCTTTAAAGCGGTCACAGATCGGCGGTGATTAGATTAGAAATTCAATCAGTTTCTCATTCATGTTTGATTTGTTCTTCATTGTTCATGTTTCTTGTCTGGATTGATCACCTAGATTAGATTCTGGTTAAGCTAAGGATAGAAGCGAACGCTCGCCTTACTTTAGAACATCGAGTTGAACAATTAACCTTATAATTGGAGCGTGCCTTTCGTAGGAACCGGTTAGGGTTAATCCACTGCAAGAGTAACGCATTAATCATTAGTAATTGCACCAGTTAATTAAGTCGTTGCGAGAGGCGACCGTACCCGGACGGCTAGTTAATCTTTGTAGTTAGAACGGATAGAGCGAACGTTCGCCGGTCTTAAACCTAAGGATAAGGAGTTATGGTGGTGTCTTAGTAATTGATTGAATGAGAATCGAAATCCGCTGATCTGTTGATTGCCAATGCTCTAGGGAACGAAGGGGGATTCAAAGTCTAAGTTCGTTTGTCATCTCTGTTTTCAAACCCTAATTTCCAATCTGCTTTAGTTTAATTTGTTTCAATTTCTCTGCATTTCTTAGAATTAGAAGTCGTGGAACTCACACCACGCACAACTTGTTTGCATTCGAGTATTTTGCCAGTTTTGAAGTAGTCAATCTTAGAAGACCCTTGGAATACGATCTACCCTAGCTTTTGTGAGCTTTGTTAGTTATTTGCTTGAACGCATCACAACGACACGTTCACCATCAACCTTTTAATCTTTCTGTCATTTATTTTCCTGCTTTATTAGATTAGAAGTCGTGGAACTCACACAACGCACAACCTGTTTAAACTTGAGTAATTTGCCAACATATTTGAGTAGACAAGAAGAAGAGACCTCGAGTAGAATACGATTTAGTCTACCTTGGTAGATTAGTTATTTGAGTGCACGCATTACAACGTTCATCAAATTGGCGCCGTTGCCGGGGATTCTTCTAATTGTTTGAAAGAAGAGTTGGCAAATTATTCTTCTACCTTTCCGCCTTACCATTTATTTTTCCTCCATATTTCCATGATTTACCTGGGTAGTGCTTTTGAGTTTTGATTATGCAGGATTACAGGCGGGATGACCAAAACCAAGGGTGGTACATCAATGAAGCACTATATATTGAAGACTCCCAAGAGATAGATTTACACACTTATGAGTATCAACAATGGATGGCAAGCACCCAAGCCGCCGTGGACAACCTCCAGTCAATGAATGATGTTGTTGATGCAATGAATGCCGAGGTCAAGTGACTAGTGCAATTGATGGGAGAAGATGCTCAAGAGCATTTCGAAGAAGAGCCAGAAGCTACACACGACCAGGAAATTCACCAAGAGGTGTATATACCGGCTCATCAACATCAACAACAGACGTCAAGAGTAGAATCCACCTTGGATGATCTCATTTCGATTATACAAGCTCGTAACGTGGTGGATGTCGAGCTCGAGCAACCAAATACAGTAATGGAAGAAGATGCTCAAGAGCCGTACGAAGATGAACATGACAATCTCACCCATGACTATTGTGAGCTAGAAGCATCTGATGAAGAATCCTTGGCGGTGGTGGTTGATGAAGACATGGAGCCAACCCATCCTGAAGTTGAAGCCGAAGAGGAGCACGTAGAGATTGAGGAGATACCCTCACCTACACTTCCGCCGAGTCAACCTGTAGATCAAGCCAGAGACGAGCACGTGGAAAGCAACAAGGTCATGGATTTAGAAGTTTACATACTCGATCCCGAGAGACCTCTGGATGATCATCAGGTAAAGAAGATGGAGCTCATTGACCATGCCGCGCCGTACTACCTCTTTCCTCCTCCAGTAGGAGAATTCAAGAAGAACTGGTCATCCAACCAAGACCGCGATCTACTGGAGCACTACCGGCTGCATCACCCTTCCGGAGGGCTACATGGCACTCACCAGCTGGCCTTGAAGAAGACGATTGACTTCAAGGAACTCCTAAGTTGGGGTCCCTAATAGGTACCTTCCGGTTCAAGGACGTTAAAAGAGAGCGCTTCGTGGGAGGCAACCCACGGCTGGAGTCCGTTTTTGAATTTTTTTAGTCAGTCTTTTTCGTCGTTCGCGTCGATTTCGGGGAGCCAAAGTGTCAGTTTAATTTCCTTTCATTTTGATTTGTTTTCCGTTAGGATTTTGAAAAAAAAAAGAGTATTTACATAAATTTTTGGCGAGAACTAACAGTTCTCGCCGAAAACTTTTCTCAAATTGCAAACAGGAGCGTCTTTTTTATTTTTGCCTATTTTTGAAAAATTTTCGGCGAAAACTTCTAAAGTTGTCGCCAAAAACTTGTGACTTTTCTAAAAATCAGTTTCCTTTATTCGGTCCAATTCAAACGCATATTTGATCGTCCAAATCGGAGCTCTGTAGCTCCGGTTATCCCCGAAACAAGCTTTTCACGTTTTTTGCCAATTTCGTCACTTTCCATCCATTTTCTTGAGTCATGTCTTAAAAGTTAGTTGTTGGGTTTTCAATTTCGAATCTTTTGACATGATGATTGTTGAATTTTGACGAGTTTAATTATGGTCTACCTCGTTTTTGCGTGGCTGCTGTTTCGGTGTGATTTTTTCTGATCTAATTGAACTTAGACGATCTAGATTGCTCTAGGAGTGTCGTGCCGTGAATTTGAAAAAAACAAGAGAGTCAAAATAATTTCAAAAATTCCCCTAAACCTTCTTTGTTCGACTTTTATTCTGTGTGGATCCGTGACACTTGTCCTTGTATCCTTTTGATGTTTTTGTTGTTTTTGTTTTGTAGGATCTTGAGTAGCTACTCCGCTCCGCTCCGGGCTATCCGTGCTCATCCACTACACCGACCATCACCTTCCAGGTTCTTCATATCTCTCTACTCTAGTTTAGTCCTGTGAGGACACAGAACTGTTTAAGTGTGGGGTAGGAGTCTAGGATTATGCATGATCTTGCTTGATTTTCTGTGATTCTGTGTTTAATTTTGAATTTCTCTAGCATAGAATTTTCTATGATGGGACATCCTTAGGTCATCAACTGGTCCAATCACTAGGAGTCAAACCAAGACCTTAAGGAACAAGGTGGCAACATTCATGAAGGCTTGGAGTATGCCAAAGCATGAAGAATTGGAGCAAGGATGTTGGACATTACTTAGGATGGTTGGCGAGACTGAATGATGATCCAACGGCAAGATTCAAATGTTTTGTGATCTTCAGTGACCATTCTGCCATATCGGATAGTTGAGGGTCCTTCATGAACGAATTTCAACCCCATTCATGCATTTGTTTTCATGTTCATTCACTTCCACATTGGAACCATGCACTTACATTAATGTTCATTCACTTCCACTTTGGAACAAGGGAATGTAATTAGTTAAGTGTGAACAATTAATTTTGTAGTTTTTCTAGATGACTAGATTCAGCGAATCTGGTGTAGGACACATTTTCTCCTACCCTATTTAAAGGGTTCTTTGTAGTTTGTTTCAAATCAGCTTGTTTTGCTCACAATTAAAGAAATTCAGACTTCGGTTTATAGTATTTGTTCCTTTAAGCTTTTGCTCGTTGTTGCTTGGCTTAGGGAGTTTGGTTTATCGAGATAAGGGTATTCACCCCTTAGTTCGTGGTACCGCACACACTTGATACCTTGAGTTCTTAGCTCTATAGCTAAGGGTTCTGGTCCGATTTCCATCTTCTATCTTGATTGTGTTTTCGTTTGCAAATTGTTCAAACCGAGTTGTGTGGATTGAGCCAACCTTGGCTTTGGTCCATATCAGTTTGGTATCAGAGCTCGGTTCAACTCTTGGATCAAAGCTTCTGTTGTTTTCTTTGGATTATAAAAAAAACAAAAAAAAAGTAGCATTATTGGATGAATCGTGATTTGTGTTATTTCAGATTTATAGTTTTGTACTAACCATTTCTTGGTGGTAAAAGCTGGTGTGCAGGTTAAGAAGAAACAAAGTTTAAAAATCAAGAGGTCCAAAAGAATAATTTCGACCCAATCAAAGCAAAGCCACCTCACCAAGATTGTGTCTAGAAGTTATAGCGGAAATCTAAGAAAGGGGGGTAAACAATTTCTGTTCTTTCAAAGTCAAATTTGTTTTGAATAGTTTGTTTTTCGAAAACCCAGCAAAGAAATCTGACTAGGGCTTAGAGTGAACTCAGCTAGGGTTGTGTTTACTTGAATTTCGAATTACTTGACTTCTAAAGCTTTGAAGAAACTTGCAACTGCTCATAACGAACTTCCTTATTGCCGATTTCTGTTTCATCTTTTTCTCACCAAAAACTTGTGTGAAACACGAGAGGCAAAAGAAAGAGTGTGTGAGGTTCATTAGAGAGAGTTGGTGAGGCCATTGTGACTAATCATTGTTCAAAATGACAGATCCAGCAGGGTTCGAAGCAGCAATGAATGTGATGAGAACGGAGTTCCATGAAGCACTCAACACTATGGCTCAAACCCTCACCGCGGCCATCCAGAATAATCAGCCAAGGGTAGATGATTCTGATGTGGAGGATGACGCACCTCCACGAGGTGGAGCAAGGCCACATAGAGAAGCTTTAAGAGGAGTAATGCTGGACGATGATATCCGAGGAGGTAAAATTTCGGTTCCCAAATTCCAAGGGAAATCAGACCCGGATGCATATCTCGATTAGGAGAGGGCAATGGAATTCTTCTTCCAATGCCATCAATTTTCTGATCGCAAGAAGGTAACCCTTGCTGTTGTAGAATTTACTGACTACGCTTCTGTTTGGTGGAGTCAGCAAGTTAGACAAAGGGAGTGCGAAGGGAAGAGGCCTATTGGAACATGGGAGGATGTGAAACGTGTCATGAGAAGGAAGTATGTTCCAGCTTCCTATTGCCGAGATTTACACACTAAGTTACAAGCTCTAAAGCAAGGTGGTATGACTGTTGAAGACTACCATAAGGAGATCGAGATGATAGTGTCTCGATTGGATCTAATTGAAGATGAGGATGCCAAGATTGCACGTTTCCTAGGAGGCTTACAGAGGGAAATCGCCTATCAAGTCAACTTGCAGAATTTCATCGACTATGATGAATTGGTGCGACTTGCAATACGAGTGGAGAAGCAACTCAAACTTGGCACTGGACGGAGATTCAATACGCCAACCACTACCACACCATCATGGAAGACGAATACCATGAAGAAAGGTACCTCGGGAGGCTTTAACAAACCTAAAACCACTCAAGGTACCTCAAATCCTAAATCTGGTTCTTTCAAATGTCAAGGGCGTGGACATATGGCTAGGGACTGCCCTAATAAAGCCACTATGGTGATCCGAAATGGAGAGGTGTTCACGGATGATGAGGACGACAAGGAGGAGTTCCAAGGAGGTGAAATCAAAGAGGAGGAATCGGAGGAAGAGGAAGAAAAGGTTCCAGAAGGTTTGGTCAAGTTCAATAGAGTGGCCATTCGAGCATTGAGCACTCTAGTTAAAGACCAGTTGGATCAGCAGGAGAACCTATTCCATGTTCGTTGTGTCATCCACAACAAACTTTGTAATCTGGTTATCGATGGAGGAAGTTGTCCGAATGTAGCAAGTCAAGATCTTGTGGAAGGCATGAAGCTCACCACCATTCGACATCCTAAGCCATACAGACTTCAATGGCTTCGCAAAGCAGGAGAGCTAAAAGTGACAAGGCAGGTATACGTCCCTTTCAGTATTGGTCGATATACTGACGAAATTCTTTGTGACGTAGTACCTATGGAGGCTGCTCATATTCTGCTTGGGAGGCCATGGCAATTTGATCAATTTTCTCTTCATGATGGGAGGGCTAATCGATATTCCTTAACCCATAAGGGGCAAACCTACAAGCTCAAGCCTTTGTCACCAATCGAATTGTACCAAGATCAATTGGAGAAGCAACAACTTCGTGAGGCTAGAGAGAAGAAAGAGATGGAGCTCAAAACAAGAGAGAAGAGTGAAAAGAAACAGAGTGACACCCCTTCAAGTGCAAAAACAGAAATGGTATGTCATAGAGCTCGAAAAGGTGAGGCCGAGAGGAGAGAAAACCTTTTAGCTACACGTGGTGAGATCAAACAAACCTTAACTTCTAGGATGCCACTCGTGGTTATCGTATACAAGGAGTGTTTGAATTCTGATTATGCTAATGTAACCGATTCTCTTCCTAGTGTTATCACTTCATTATTACAGGAATTTGAAGATATCTTTCCGGAGGAGATTCCTAAAGGACTACCACCGATTAGGGGAATTGAGCACCAAATCGACTTTGTTCCAGGAGCATCCATCCCTAACATGGCCGCATATAGAACCAATCCGGAAGAGACCAAAGAGCTTCAGAGACAAGTGGATGAGTTAATGGACAAAGGGCACGTTCGAGAAAGCATGAGCCCTTGTGCCGTACCGGTTATCCTCGTGCCAAAGGAGGATAAATCATGGAGGATGTGCGTCGACTGTCGAGCGATCAATAACATCACGGTAAAGTATCGTCATCCTATTCCTAGACTTGATGATATGTTAGATGAGTTACATGGTGCTTCTATCTTTTCAAAAATTGATTTAAAATCTGGATATCACCAAATTCGAATGAAGGAAGGAGATGAATGGAAAACCGCATTTAAAACTAAACATGGTTTATATGAGTGGATGGTTATGCCATTTGGTTTGACAAATGCACCTAGTACATTCATGAGATTGATGAACCACGTGCTTAGGGCTTTCATAGGCAGATTTGTAGTCGTTTACTTCGATGATATTCTGGTTTACTCATCTAATTTAGAGGATCATGGTGGACACTTAAAATTGGTGTTAGAAACCCTTAGAAAGGAAAGACTGTTTGCCAATATGAAAAAGTGCGTCTTTTGCACCGATCACCTTGTGTTTCTTGGCTTTGTTGTTAGTTCTACAGGAATCAGGGTTGATGAGGAGAAAATAGAGGCAATCAAGTCTTGGCCAATTCCAACAAACATATCTGATGTTAGGCGCTTTCATGGTTTGGCCAGTTTCTATCGAAGATTTGTGAAGGATTTCAGTACTATTGTTGCACCACTCACGGCCGTAGTGAAAAGGGATGTACCCTTTCATTGGGGAACACCTCAACAAGAGGCATTTGAGCTATTAAAGGAGAGACTCACCAATGCACCAGTTCTGATGCTACTCGATTTCAGCAAGGCATTTGAGATCGAGTGTGATGCTTCAGGAATTGGAATAGGAGCTGTGCTCATGCAAGAAAAGAAACCGATTGCATACTTCAGTGAAAAGTTGCATGGAGCTACTCTGAATTACCCAACTTACGATAAGGAATTATATGCACTTGTTCGAGCATTAGAGACTTGGCAACACTACCTATGGCCAAAGGAGTTTGTCATCCATTCTGATCACGAGTCATTGAAATATCTCAAAGCTCAACACAAGCTGAACAAGAGGCATGCACGATGGGTTGAGTTCATCGAGTCTTTTTCCTATGTTATCCGTTACAAGCAAGGTAAGGAGAACATCGTGGCTGATGCCCTATCTCGAAGGTACACTCTTATCTCTACTCTTGGTGTTAAGTTCATTGGTTTTGAATACATTAAAGACTTATATGACACCGATACTGATTTTGGAGATGTGTACAAGGCGTGTGAACATTCGGCACATGATAAATTTTATAGGTTAGATGGATACTTGTTTCGAGAGAACAAGTTATGTTTGCCTAAGTCTTCGTGTCGAGATGTTTTAGTCAGGGAAGCACATGGAGGCGGGTTAATGGGGCACTTTGGAATTGCCAAAACGATGGCATGTCTTCAAGAGCACTTCTACTGGCCTAGAATGAGGCATGATGTGGAGAAACACCTAGCCAGATGTGTGGCTTGTCACCAAGCAAGTCTAAATCACAACCACACGGATTCAGATTCGAGGACGAATCCTTTTCAAGAAGGGGGGAATGATGGGGACATCCTTGGCTCATCAACTGGTCCAATCACTAGGAGTCAAACCAAGACCTTAAGGAACAAGGTGGCAACATTCATGGAGGCTTGGAGTATGCCAAAGCATGAAGAATTGGAGCAAGGATGTTGGACATTACTTAGGATGGTTGGCGAGACTGAATGATGATCCAACGGCAAGATTCAAATGTTTTGTGATCTTCAGTGACCATTATGCCATATCGGATAGTTGAGGGGCCTTCATGAACGAATTTCAACCCCATTCATGCATTTGTTTTCATGTTCATTCACTTCCACATTGGAACCATGCACTTACATTAATGTTCATTCACTTCCACTTTGGAACAAGGGAATGTACTTAGTTAAGTGTGAACAATTAATTTTGTAGTTTTTCTAGATGACTAGATTCATCGAATCTGGTGTAGGACACATTTTCTCCTACCCTATTTAAAGGGTTCTTTGTAGTTTGTTTCAAATCAGCTTGTTTTGCTCACAATTAAAGAAATTCAGACTTCGGTTTACAGTATTTGTTCCTTTAAGCTTTTGCTCGTTGTTGCTTGGCTTAGGGAGTTTGGTTTATCGAGATAAGGGTATTCACCCCTTAGTTCGTGGTACCGCACACACTTGATACCTTGAGTTCTTAGCTCTATAGCTAAGGGTTCTGGTCCGATTTCCATCTTCTATCTTGATTGTGTTTTCGTTTGCAAATTGTTCAAACCGAGTTGTGTGGATTGAGCCAACCTTGGCTTTGGTTCATATCAGTGCTCATCCACTACACCGACCATCACCTTCCAGGTTCTTCATATCTCTCTACTCTAGTTTAGTCCTGTGAGGACACAGAACTGTTTAAGTGTGGGGTAGGAGTCTAGGATTATGCATGATCTTGCTTGATTTTCTGCGATTCTGTGTTTAATTTTGAATTTCTCTAGCATAGAATTGCTCAATTCTTGACTTGTGATGTTAAATTGACTTCAATTTTGAACAATGACGTCTAGACTATTCCACATAGAACCTGTAACCAATGTGTCGGAACTGAAATCAAATGAGTCTAGGTCAGAACAGATCATAAATCACTCTTGTAGTTGAAATTCGAATCAATTAAACTGATTGACTTGTTAACAACAAAGCTTGATAACACCGTTCTAAGATGATAAATGCTAGCTTCTCCCATGTTTTCACTCCATATTTGTTCACCTGTGATTGTGCTTGAGATTAGACGGTTATCCAATTCGAAATCTTGTGTAAAAGTTATAACTAGCTAAGATTAAGTGGATAAATGGTTAAATCAAGTAATTAAGTTGGGCAAATCAATGCTAAGTTCATAAAGTACTGAAAATAAATCTAGGCAAGCCCGTCACCTAAGCGAAGTGTTCGGGTTGAGCACTAGCATAGGCACAAATACTGTGAGCTAGGCAGGTCCAACACCTAAGTGAAGTGTTTGGTATCGAGCACTAGTATGCAGTAAATAAATTGAAGGAAGAAGTTGAAACTTGAAACAAATTGTTGTTTAAATTGGTCCTAGATAGAACATGTAACGTACATATCTAGAGGCGGATGAAGTCGATTGGATAGCCACATCACTTTTCCTACCTCCACATCCACATCATGGCTAGAGCTTAAAGTCTTTTTGATTAGAATTGGTGTTATCGTAGTCGGTTAATTATAATTAATTGTTTTGCCAAGAAACGAGTTTTGTGAAAACTACTACTTGAAGTGTGCAGAAATTAGTGAGATCGAAAACTTGTTTGGTTGACGGTCTTGCATGTGTAGGTTGAGTTTCTACGTGGAACAGTCTAAACCAAATCGTTAGAATTGAATCTCAGTTTAATCTCGTGTCATTTGTGAATTTGAGTGTGTTCTAGTTCAGTTTGCTTGAGGACAAGCAAAAGCTTAAGTGTGGGGTATTGATGACACTCAATTTGACGTGATTTTCAGCCCCATTTAAGCGACATTTCATGCCCCTTTGATGCCATTTTGATGAGTATTTGGTGAAATTGTTTTATTATGTAATTTTAAGCTCCTAGTGCGTACATTGTCCATTTCTTGGCTATTTTTACCCTTTTTGTGAGCTTTTATGTTGAGCCTCCAGGTTACCACTTTATAGAGGACTCTCTCATGAGTTCGGTGCTTCAAACAGGGACCAAATCGGAGTTCAAACGGAGTGGGAATCATCGAAACAAGTTGGAGCTCTACCCAGGGGTTTTTAACTAAAGTTTTCGGCGAAAACTTCCAAAGTTTTCGGTGAAAACTTCTTTGAAAATCGCGGCAGAAACCCTAATTTTTAGTCTTTTCCAACTTGTAAAGGGTTTCTGGGGTTATATATAGACTTTTGAAGCCAGATTGAAGACACACGAATTTTGGCTGATTAGCCACGACTTAGAGAGGACAGATAGAGTTGAGAGCATCCTCGGGAGGCTCGAAGCTAGGAGTTGAAGATCGCCAGAGATTGAAGCTTCACAGGAATCGCCAGACATCAGTCGCCATAATTAGGTTTTTCAGTTCCTTTCTATTATTCCTTTGTATGATGATCTCCTATGTTGTCTTTGATTCTCTTGTATCTAATATGAGTAGCTAAACTCGTAGAGCTTAGATTAGATAAACCCTAAGTGATCCAGGGCTTTAAAGCGGTCACGGATTGGCGGTAGCTAGATTTGAAATTCAATCAGTTTCTCTTTGCATGGTTGTTTTGTTCTTCACTGTTTATGTTTCTTCTCTGGTTGATCGCCTAGATTAGGTTTGTGCAAGTTAGGGTTAGTCGCCAGACAACTTCCTTGCTTTGGCGCATAAACTTGTCTTCCTTGATCACCTAGTTTAGCTGAGGATAGAAGCGAACGCTCACCTCTCTTTAAAACATCAATTCAACCAATTAACCTATTCATTGGAGTGTGCCTTTCGTAGGAACCAGTTAGGATTAATCCATTGCAAGAGTAACTCATAAATCGTTAGTAATTCCACCAGTTAGTTTAGTCGTCGCGAGAGGCGACCATACCCGGGCGACTAATTAATCTTGGTAGCTAGATCGGATAAAGCGAACGTTCGCCAGTCTTAAACCTAAGGGTCAGGAGTTATGGTGGTGTATAGAAACCGATTGAATTAGAATTGAAAACCTCTGGTTTTGTGATTGTTGTTGCCTTGGTGATCTAAGGGGGATTCGAAATCTAAGCTCGTCTATCTTCTCGTTAGTCAACCCTTTAATCTTTCTGTCTTTTATTTTCCTGCTTTATTAGATTAGAAGTCGTGGAACTCACACCACGCACAACCTGTTTAAACCTGAGTAATTTGCCAACATATTTGAGTAGACAACAAGAAGAGACCTCGAGTAGAATACGATTTTAGTCTACCTTGGTAGATTAGTTATTTGACTGCACGCATTACAACGTTCATCAAATTGGCGCCGTTGCCGGGGATTCTTCTAATTGTTTGAAAGAAGAGTTGGCAAATTATTCTTCTACCTTTCCGCCATACCATTTATTTTTCCTCCATATTTCCATGATTTACCTGGGTAGTGCTTTTGAGTTTTGATTATGCAGGATTACAGGCGGGATGACCAAAACCAAGGGTGGTACATCAATGAAGCACTATATATTGAAGACTCCCAAGAGATGGATTTACACACTTATGAGTATCAACAATGGATGGCAAGCACCCAAGCCGCCGTGGACAACCTCCAGTCAATGAACGATGCTGTTGATGCAATGAATGTCGAGGTCAAGTGACTAGTACAATTGATGGGAGAAGATGCTCAAGAGCATTTCGAAGAAGAGCCAGAAGCTACACATGACCAGTAAATTCACCAAGAGGTGTATATACCGGCTCATCAACATCAACAACAGACGTCAAGAGTAGAATCCACCTTGGATGATCTCATTTCGATTATACAAGCTCGTAACGTGGTGGATGTCGAGCTCGAGCAACCAAATACAGTAATGGAAGAAGATGCTCAAGAGTCGTACGAAGATGAACATGACAATCTCACCCATGACTATTGTGAGCTAGAATCATCTGATGAAGAATCCTTGGCGGTGGTGGTTGATGAAGACATGGAGCCAACCCATCCTGAAGTTGAAGCCGAAGAGGAGCACGTAGAGATTGAGGAGATACCCTCACCTACACTTCCGCCGAGTCAACCTGTAGATCAAGCCAGAGACGAGCACGTGGAAAGCAACAAGGTCATGGATTTAGAAGTTTACATACTCGATCCCGAGAGACCTCTGGATGATCATCAGGTAAAGAAGATGGAGCTCATTGACCATGCCGCCCGTACTACCTCTTTCCTCCTCCAGTAGGAGAATTCGAGAAGAACTGGTCATCCAACCAAGACCGCGATCTACTGGAGCACTACCGACTGCATCACCCTTCCGGAGGGCTACATGGCACTCAACAGCTGGCCTTGAAGAAGACGATTGACTTCAAGGAACTCCTAAGTTGGGGTCCCTAATAGGTACCGTCCGGTTCAAGGACGTTAAAAGAGAGCGCTTCGTGGGAGGCAACCCACGGCTGGAGTCCATTTTTAAATTTTTTAGTCAGTCTTTTTCGTCGTTCGCGTCGGTTTCGGGGAGCCAAAGTGTCAGTTTAATTTCCTTTCATTTTGATTTGTTTTCCGTTAGGATTTTGAAAAAAAAAGAGTATTTACATAAATTTTTGGCGAGAACTAACAGTTCTCGCCGAAAACTTTTCTCAAATTGCAATCAGGAGCGTCTTTTTTATTTTTGCCTATTTTTGAAAAAATTTTCGGCGAAAACTTCTAAAGTTGTCGCCAAAAACTTGTGACTTTTCTGAAAATCAGTTTCCTTTTTTCGGTCCAATTCAAACGCATATTTGATCGTCCAAATCGGAGCTCTGTCGCTCCGGTTATCCCCGAAACAAGCTTTTCACGTTTTTTGCCAATTTCGTCACTTTCCGTCCATTTTCTTGAGTCATGTCTTAAAAGTTAGTTGTTGGGTTTTCAATTTCGAATCTTTTGACATGATGATTGTTGAATTTTGACGAGTTTAATTATGGTCTACCTCATTTTTACGTGGCTGCTGTTTCGGTGTGATTTTTTCTGATCTAATTGAACTTAGACGATCTAGATTGCTCTAGGAGTGTCGTGCCGTGAATTTGAAAAAAACAAGAGAGTCAAAATAATTTCAAAAATTCCCCTAAACCTTCTTTGTTCGACTTTTATTCTGTGTGGATCCGTGACACTTGTCCTTGTATCCTTTTGATGTTTTTGTTGTTTTTGTTTTGTAGGATCTTGAGTAGCTACTCCGCTCCGCTCCGGGCTATCCGTGCTCATCCACTACACCGACCATCACCTTCCAGGTTCTTCATATCTCTCTACTCTAGTTTAGTCCTGTGAGGACACAGAACTGTTTAAGTGTGGGGTAGGAGTCTAGGATTATGCATGATCTTGCTTGATTTTCTGTGATTCTGTGTTTAATTTTGAATTTCTCTAGCATAGAATTGCTCAATTCTTGACTTGTGATGTTAAATTGACTTCAATTTTGAACAATGACGTCTAGACTGTTCCGCATAGAACCTGTAACCAATGTGTCGGAACTGAAATCAAATGAGTCTAGGTCAGAACAGATCATAAATCACTCTTGTAGTTGAAATTCGAATCAATTAAACTGATTGACTTGTTAACAACAAAGCTTGATAACACCGTTCTAAGATGATAAATGCTAGCTTCTCCCATGTTTTTCACTCCATATTTGTTCACCTGTGATTGTGGCTTGAGATTAGACGGTTATCCAATTCGAAATCTTGTGTAAAAGTTATAACTAGCTAAGATTAAGTGGATAAATGGTTAAATCAAGTAATTAAGTTGGGCAAATCAATGCTAAGTTCATAAAGTGCTGAAAATAAATCTAGGCAAGCCCGTCACCTAAGCGAAGTGTTCGGGTTGAGCACTAGCATAGGCACAAATACTATGAGCTAGGCAGGTCCAACACCTAAGTGAAGTGTTTGGTATCGAGCACTAGTATGCAGTAAATAAATTGAAGGAAGAAGTTGAAACTTGAAACAAATTGTTGTTTAAATTGGTCCTAGATAGAACATGTAACGTACATATCTAGAGGCGGATAAAGTCGAGTCGATAGCCACATCACTTTTCCTACCTCCACATCCACATCATGGCTAGAGCTTAAAGTCTTTTTGATTAGAATTGGTGTTATCGTAGTCGGTTAATTATAATTAATTGTTTTGCCAAGAAACGAGTTTTGTGAAAACTACTACTTGAAGTGTGCAGAAATTAGTGAGATCGAAAACTTGTTTGGTTGACGGTCTTGCATGTGTAGGTTGAGTTTCTACGTGGAACAGTCTAAACCAAATCGTTAGAATTGAATCTCAGTTTAATCTCGTGTCATTTGTGAATTTGAGTGTGTTCTAGTTCAGTTGGATGATCATCAGGTAAAGAAGATGGAGCTCATTGACCATGCCGCGCCGTACTACCTCTTTCCTCCTCCAGTAGGAGAATTCGAGAAGAACTGGTCATCCAACCAAGACCGCGATCTACTGGAGCACTGATAACACGTGTTTACCAAGGTCGTATTCCACGGGTTCTCTCAATGGCCTCTACTCACATTCCTCGTAGACGGTCTATTCATTTAAAATAAGATTTGGTTTGAAAGAATAACAAAAGAAAACATAAAGAAAACTAAACAAACAAAGCAAAACAAAGGGGGCAAATCAAAGACAAAGGGGGTTCTCTTGGTGGGTAGTTTCATCATGCTCAAGAGGTACAAATGCACAAACAAGCCAAAACATGCTCGAGGAAGCAATCGAATGACCACGCATTTCACTTCTATAGACTCAATGCACTCTCGTCGCACTAAATCCCTATCCTAGAACCACTCAACCTAGGCTCTCGCTCTCAAGCTAAGTGACTAAGGATGCATTAAAGGTGTTTGATGAAATGCCAAGCTACAAAACCCTCTCCTATGACTCTATGACCACTAGACTAGACACCACACTCTCATGTCAATGTCCTAACACTAAGAGAATCAGCCAAAGACTAATCAAAGTTCAATTGAGTGAAAATCCTAATGCACACCAAGTGTTCGATAAAATGCACAAGTGAGAAATCATGCAACTATGGTTGAATTGAGATGATCTAATCTCTTAGAACACACTCACTTCAATCCCTAGACCTACAATCTATGCAATCCAAGCACTCTCATGCATCAAATTACAATGAATGGACCAAATTAAGCAAACATGGCATAAAATGGCATTAAGAACAAGTCTAGGAATCATCCTCATACAACCAAGATCAATCATGGCAAGTTCTATACAATCATCTCTCTATCATAGCACAACTATTCTACCCATCCAAGATGAACCCTAGAAAATCATCCACACATGGCCAAGGGAGTAAAGAGAAAAGAAGGAAGAATGGTCACCAAGAACACCATTGATGAATCCTTGAGATGATCTTCACTTCTCCACTTGCAAGCACTTCTCCCAAGGTTTGTTGGCTTCAATCCTAGCTCCAATGGCTTCAATTTGCTCCAAAAACGTGCTCTAGGGTTTGAGGGTTCGTGGATATATACAAGGGGTTCAAGAGATATCAATTTCCTCCCCTAAAAGAGTGAAAAACGTGGGTTTATATAGTGCAGAGGAAAGTGCACGGCGTGCACCCCTGCACGGCGTGCATGGTGCACGGCGTGCAAGGCTGCACGGCGTGCACCTTGGAGCTGCATCTACTTTCGGAGCCTCCTGAACAGCCCGTGCACCAACCGTGCACGGTGCACGGCGTGCATCATGCACGGCGTGCACACCTGCACGGCGTGCACCCCTGCACTCTGCAGACGGCTCGATTTTGCAACGCTCATATCTCCTCCGTCCTAGCTCTGATTGACCTCCCGTTTGATCCTACGTGCTCCTTGTCACCAGTACTACAATGCCAAGACCTGAAAATACAAAGAAAACACCTCCAATAGACATGGAATTGGCCTCAAAGTAGCAACCGGGCAACAGAATAGCACTAAGCACAAAACTCTGATAAAAACACATTAAACACGGCATTTAAGAATCAAACACGGGCATTTCAAAGGTCATTCATAAGCTTAAAATGCACTAATAAAAGTCACATCAAATTCCCCTACGACTAAGCTTTGCTTGTCCTCAAGCAAATGAATTAGAAGACATCCAAGTTCACAAATGACAAGTTCGGTCCATTGAGATTCAAGCAATCACAATTTAGCTTAAACTGTTCCACGAACAAACTAAACCTACACATGCAAGAACATCAACCAAACAAGTCTAAACCTCACTAATTTCTACACACTTCAAGTAGCGGTTGATTGGGACACAGCAAAACCGACCACGACAACACCAACTCTAATCAGAAGGACTTGAAATCGAGACACGGATCGAAAGTGGTGAGTGTGGCTATCGACTCGACTTCATCCGCTTCTAGATCCGCACTTTACAAACTCTGGCTAGGATCAAGGGCTATATTTGAGAACTCTTTTTCTTTCTTTTCTTTTCTTTTTTTTTCTTACTGCATACTAGTGCTCGATTCAACACTTCACTTAGGTGTTGAACCTGCCTAGCTCACAGCCTTTTTGCTTAGTGCTCAACCCGACACTTCACTTAGGTGCCGAGCTTGCCTAGCTTTTCTTTTGAGCATTTTTTTTTTTCACAATTAAGCCACTTGATCCTTAGCCCCTCAACAACTTCCGTACAAGATTTCGAATTGGATTCCGACTAGTCTCAAGCCACAATCACGAAAGATCAAAAAGAGAATGAAAAACATGGAAGAGGGGAAGAAATTCTGATTGCCTTCATCATCCTAGACCGGTGCTATCGAGTGGTATAAAAACACGTATCAACCAATCAACTAACATATAAAAGTGATAAGATCTCAGTTCTGGCCCAGACTCATTTGATATTAGTGCTAACATGCTGGTTATAGGTTCTAAGTGGAACAATCTAAACATCATTGTGAAGGCTTGAAGTCAATTAAACACTAAACGTCAAGAACCGAACGATTCTACAATAGAGGAATTCGACATTCAATTAAGATCATGCAACACATCAGATCATAGCTTTAGACTTCTACCGACAAATAATCACACCAAATCTCAAACTCCCCTACGACTAACATGAGCATTGTCCTCAATGATCAAGAGAGAGAGGGTAAGGTGGAACGAAGTTACCGCATTGGTAGAGAGGAGCAAAGGACGTGATAGAGGTGAAAAAGTTCCATGATGATCCTTGGTGAAGAGTGATCCAAAATGCTTGCCAAACCTTATTCAAAAAGCTAAAACAACACAAACACTAAAAAGAGCAAACAAGAGCAATAAAAGTAAAGATAACATGGGGTGCCTCCCAAGAAGCGCTTGGTTACCGTCTTAAGCTCGACGATACCTGTGTTATGGTGTCCAACTTAGTACCTCCTTGATGTCAAGTAGCTTCTTCCATGATGAAAGTTGAGCTCCAAGTAGCATCTTGGAGGAATGGTAGACTAGCCAATGCACCTTGATGCTTGTATAGCACTTGAGACCTTGGGGTGGCTTGCTACCTTTGAGTGTCGAAGCTTGAGGAAGAAAGTATGGTAGGGAGCCTCCATTGAGGTCCATTGTCTCCAAGTTGGTGATGCCACTCAAGGAGTCTTCCGGTTCACACATGGACGACTTCTCTTCCATTATCACCTTAGGGGAGGTTATGAAGCTTGTGTCCGTCTCTTGACACAAGTACTTCATGATCAAGCAAGAAGATTGAAGAGTACTCACAACCTTTGGTGGGACCTCAATAGGGTGGTGTTGTTCACTTTCGTGCTCCACTCTCGGTGCCACCTCTTCTTGAAGCGTCTCCAAATCATCTCTCACCTCCTCTAAAGGGTTTTCATCCTCAAGTCTCCTTGGTTCTTCATACCCCACATCATCGTTACTTGGTGTGTCCTCGGGAAGAACATGTTCCTCAATCTCCTCCACTACCAATTCTTCTTCCGTGTCAAGCTCTTCCGGTTCACAAGTGTCATCTTCATCATCATAAAAATACTCCAAATGATTGGGATGTCGTTCATTCTCAAGAATCTTCGTGACGAGCTCTATGCTTTGAGATAAGCGGTTAACTCGGTTTGCATTATCCTCCGCATTTGTAAGATCTCTAGCATGAAAGGAGATGGAAGAGGTTTCTCATGGCTCATGAACTCTTCTTGGGGAGACTCACCTTCTTCTTCTTCCATGACAAGCACTTCCGGTTCAAGGATGTCGGAGATGAGCTTCATACTTTGAGTTGAACGATCCAACCGAGCCGCATTATCTTCAGCAATTTGCAACATCTCCTCAATTGTGGGGGGAGATGGACATTGTTGTTCCTCCTCTAGAGCTTCCTTGATGAGTGTCACGCCTTGAGCTAAACGATTGAGTTGGTTCGCATTATCTTCCGCAATCTTCAAAGCTTCCTCAAGTGTGGAAAGAGGTGGAGGAGGTTCCTCATAGCTTACAAACTCCTCTCGAGGACGCCCACTTTCCTTCACCATTTTCAAGAGCTCCTCTAACATAGAAGAAGGTTGAGAGGGTTGCTCATAGCTTGTGAAATCCTCTTGAGGGCGCTCGCTTTCTCTAACCATCTTAAAGAGCTCCTCTAACATTGAAGGCGTTGGAGAATGTTGTTCTTGACTTGTGAAATCTTCTTGATAATACTCCGGCAAGACTTGATGGTAGGGTGGAGATGGATAAGGACATTGCTCATTCCACATGGGTGTTGAAGCTTGTTGTTCTTGACCCCACCATTGGCCACCTTCCTCACAAGTTTCTTGGTAGTAGTTGGATGGAGTAGGATGACCATAGTATGGGTTAGGAGATGGATTCCACCATTGATAGGAACCATAACCATTACTTCCATTCCACGAGTTCATCTTACTTGCAACCTTGCTCCCATGAACTAGATAGGTGGATAAGGGGCCTACAAACACGCACAACAAACACAACCAAGTAGTACAACAATGCGGGATAACAAAACCATAAGAACAATTAACAAAAACAAACAATAAAGAAGCAAAACTAAAACGGAAGGAAGTGAATAGAACGGTCCACTACTAAATGCTTTCAAAGGATTGAGAAAGTCCCCGGCAACGGCGCCAAAAACTTGATAACACGTGTTTACCAAGGTCGTATTCCACGGGGTTCTCTCAATGGCCTCTACTCACATTCCTCGTAGACGGTCTATTCATTTAAAATAAGATTTGGTTTGAAAGAATAACAAAAGAAAACATAAAGAAAACTAAACAAACAAAGCAAAACAAAGGGGGCAAATCAAAGACAAAGGGGGTTCTCTTGGTGGGTAGTTTCATCATGCTCAAGAGGTACAAATGCACAAACAAGCCAAAACATGCTCAAGGAAGCAATCGAATGACCACGCATTTCACTTCTATAGACTCAATGCACTCTCGTCGCACTAAATCCCTATCCTAGAACCACTCAACCTAGGCTCTCGCTCTCAAGCTAAGTGACTAAGGATGCATTAAAGGTGTTTGATGAAATGCCAAGCTACAAAACCCTCTCCTATGACTCTATGACCACTAGACTAGACACCACACTCTCATGTCAATGTCCTAACACTAAGAGAATCAGCCAAAGACTAATCAAAGTTCAATTGAGTGAAAATCCTAATGCACACCAAGTGTTCGATAAAATGCACAAGTGAGAAATCATGCAACTATGGTTGAATTGAGATGATCTAATCTCTTAGAACACACTCACTTCAATCCCTAGACCTACAATCTATGCAATCCAAGCACTCTCATGCATCAAATTACAATGAATGGACCAAATTAAGCAAACATGGCATAAAATGGCATTAAGAACAAGTCTAGGAATCATCCTCATACAACCAAGATCAATCATGGCAAGTTCTATACAATCATTCTCTATCATAGCACAACTATTCTACCCATCCAAGATGAACCCTAGAAAATCAGCCACACATGGCCAAGGGAGTAAAGAGAAAAGAAGGAAGAATGGTCACCAAGAACACCATTGATGAATCCTTGAGATGATCTTCACTTCTCCACTTGCAAGCACTTCTCCCAAGGTTTGTTGGCTTCAATCCTAGCTCCAATGGCTTCAATTTGCTCCAAAAACGTGCTCTAGGGTTTGAGGGTTCGTGGATATATACAAGGGGTTCAAGAGATATCAATTTCCTCCCCTAAAAGAGTGAAAAACGTGGGTTTATATAGTGCAGAGGAAAGTGCACGGCGTGCACCCCTGCACGGCGTGCATGGTGCACGGCGTGCAAGGCTGCACGGCGTGCACCTTGGAGCTGCATCTACTTTCGGAGCCTCCTGAACAGCCCGTGCACCAACCGTGCACGGTGCACGGCGTGCATCATGCACGGCGTGCACACCTGCACGGCGTGCACCCCTGCACTCTGCAGACGGCTCGATTTTGCAACGCTCATATCTCCTCCGTCCTAGCTCTGATTGACCTCCCGTTTGATCCTACGTGCTCCTTGTCACCAGTACTACAATGCCAAGACCTGAAAATACAAAGAAAACACCTCCAATAGACATGGAATTGGCCTCAAAGTAGCAACCGGGCAACAGAATAGCACTAAGCACAAAACTCTGATAAAAACACATTAAACACGGCATTTAAGAATCAAACACGGGCATTTCAAAGGTCATTCATAAGCTTAAAATGCACTAATAAAAGTCACATCAAGCACTACCGGCTGCATCACCCTTCCGGAGTGCTACATGGCACTCAACCGCTGGCCTTGAAGAAGACGATTGACTTCAAGGAACTCCTAAGTTGGGGTCCCTAACAGGTACCGTCCGCCTCAAGGTCGTTAAAAGAGAGCACTTCGTGGGAGGCAACCCACGGCTGGAGTCCGTTTTTGAATTTTTGAGTCAGTCTTTTTCGTCGTTCGCGTCGGTTTCGGGGAGCCAAAGTGTCAGTTTAATTTCCTCTCGTTTTGATTTGTTTTCCGTTAGGATTTTGAAAAAAAAAGAGTATTTACATAAATTTTCGGCGAGAACTGAAACTTTTCTCAAATTGCAAACAGGAGCGTCTTTTTTATTTTTGCCTATTTTCGAAGAAGTTTTCGGCGAAAACTTCTAAAGTTTTCGCCAAAACTTCTAAAGTTTTCGCCAAAAACTTGTGACTTTTTTGAAAATCAGTTTCCTTTTTTCGGTCCGATTCAAACGCATACTTGATCATTGATGACACTCGATTTGACGTGATTATCAGCCTCATTTAAGCGACATTTCTTTGCTTAAGACATGGTTTTTAGGGTAGAATAACGAATATTCAATCGATTGCCCTATCTCGTGCCATTTGTGTTACCTTGGCCCGTTTCGGGTCTATTTGATGGTTTTCTAGTGTTTTTATGTTAGCACAGGTTTTTGCCGTCGAATAAGTAACCAATGACGTGTCTAAGGCATTGGAACATCGAGGAACTGAACCGGAATCGATCAAAGGAGCCAATCAAGTTCAAGCAAATTCCTGCCAGGATTACAAAATATCAGCACAAATCGGTTTCGGCGAAAGTGTCAAGTTTTCAAACCGAGAATGAAGTCCAGAGAAGAGCGAAAATATCCCTTCATTTGCAAAGGAATTTTCGCCGAAAATTCCTCAAGAATTTCGGCGAAAATAATAGGGAAATCCGGACTAATTAGGATTAAGTATAAATACTTAACCCGGCGGCCCAAAAACATATACCTCATAACATATAATTCATAATTACGTTTTCCGAGGATTCTCTGGAGTTCTGGAGCGAAGAGTTAGAGTTCGAAGAGCCGGAAAGAGATCGTGACGCCATCCCTTTCATCTCGGAGAACCGGAGCTAGGAGTGTAGTTTACCGAAGATCGAAGTCTGTCAGAGTCGTCTAAATTAGGTTTTTCAGATTCTTTTCTGTTCTTCCTCTGGATGATGAACTCTTTCTTTGTCTTTGTTTCTTTTGTGATAAACATGAGTAGCTAAACTCGTTAGAGCTTAGACTAGATGAACCCTAAGTGACCAAAGGCTTTAAAGCAGTCACGGATCGGCGGTGATTAGATTTGAAATTCAATCAGTTCCTCATTCATGTTTGATTTGTTCTTCATTGTTCTTGTTTCTTGTCTGGATTGATCACCTAGATTAGATTCTGGTTAAGCTAAGGATAGAAGCGAACGCTCGCCTTACTTTAGAACATCGAATTGAACAATTAACCTTATAATTGGAGCGTGCCTTTCGTAGGAACCGGTTAGGGTTAATCCACTACAATAGTAACTTATTAATCATTAGTAATTGCACCAGTTAATTAAGTCATTGCGAGAGGCGACCGTACCCGGGCGGCTAGTTAATCTTGGTAGTTAGAACGGATAGAGCGAACGTTCGCCGGTCTTAAACCTAAGGGTAAGGAGTTATGGTGGTGTCTTAGTAATTGATTGAATGAGAATTGAAATCCGCTGATCTGTTGATTGCCAATGCTCTGGGGACCGAAGGGGGATTCAAAGTCTAAGTTCGTTTGTCATCTCTGTTTTCAAACCCTAATTTCCAATCTGCTTTAGTTTAATTTGTTTTAATTTCTCTGCATTTCTTAGAATTAGAAGTCGTGGAACTCACACCACGCACAACTTGTTTGCATTCGAGTATTTTGCCAGTTTTGAAGTAGTCAATCTTAGAAGACCCCTGGAATACGATCTACCCTAGCTTTTGTGAGCTTTGTTAGTTATTTGGTTGAACGTCCGCATAACAACGACCGGGCGGGTCATTAAATTGGCGCCGTTGCCGGGGACTTCTTTTGATTGTTCGAAAGAAGAACTGGCAATTTATTCTTCTACTTTCCATCTTTCACCTTTCCATCCACTTCGATTTTACACTGGTTTTGTTTGTCTTTGTTATCTGTAGGTTTACAGGTGTATGCCTCACCATCCTTGGACTCGCTCTCAAACCAAACAGGCTAAGAGCGCAGAGAGACCAGGCAGTTCTGCTCCACCTCTACGATCACAGATTCTGAAGAAAGGCAGATCCAATCCATTCATCACTCCGATCAAGATCGAGGAACCGAAGGAGAGTTCCTCATCTCCATCTTCACCTGTACCGTCATCTTCATCCGCTTCATACACCGCATCACTTTCACCTCCTACATCTCCTACCATGGACGACCAGTTACCACCACCACCAAATGGCGATCAACCGCCGCCGCCACCACCTGCACAGAAGAGTCTAGCAGACTATAACAAACCGAGCGCGACTAGCGTTCGATCTGCCATTGCCGTTCCGCGCATTGAAGGAGATCCTGACTATGAGATCAAGATTCCATTCTTAACTACGATCTCTAGGGATTTACAGTTTGAAGGCAGGCCCCTAGACAATCCGTGTACTCATCTTGCAGACTTCCTTGATCTCTGCAGCACTTTCAAGAGCGGAAACCTCGACAAAAACACTCTTTGTCTGAGAGCTTTCCCGTTCTCTCTGAAAGGCCCTGCTAAGAGGTGGCTTACTGGCAAACCACCTGGCTATTACACTGATTGGGATACTCTGGCTCAGGACTTTGTTGAAGAATACTTCCCTCCGGCCAGAACAACCGCCATCAAGGACAGCATCGCTAGATTCTCCCAGAAAGAAGGAGAAAGCTTGTATGATACTTGGAATCGATTCCAAGAACTTCTCTACACCTGCCCTCATCATGGATTCAAGCAGAGGCAGTTAGCTGAGATCTTTGCTCGAGGACTTCGAGAAGAATCCGCCAAGTGGGTCAATTCTCTAGCTGAAGGGGATTGCACTACACTCACACCTGAAGCTGCTCTTCTTCACTTCGCAAACTGTGCTTCCAAGTCAAGGAACTGGGAACGACAATCTGAAGGATCAAGGAGCAAGCTAGATCTCGAAGCTACTATCAAGGCAGAGGTAGAGAAGCATTTGAAGAAGTCTACCACACCGATCAAGCCGCCGGCAGCCTCTGTCTACGTTGCCGATTGCGAGTGGTGTGGAGCTTGCGCACATAACGGAGGCCGTTGTCAGAATTTTGGTAAGGCAGAAGTCTGGTCTGCCGAAGAGGTAAATTTCATTCTACAAGGCTTCGTCAATAATCAGAATGGTAATGCTGGCTACCGTAACTTCAAACAGCAAGGGAACTATCAAGACAGACCTCCCTACAATGCTGGCGCCAACCATGACCAGAACCAGAATAACCGCCCGGCTGGTCCAGCTCAGGATCAGAAGCCTAACCATCCGTCGGCAGGTGTCTACCAGCCGCCGCATCGCAATCCGGGTAATTATGGAACTGCTCATGGCAATCGCCAGAATCAATATCTTAATAATACCTATCCAGGGCAGCAGCATCAAAGGGAGAACAATGTCAGTGACCTGGATAAGAAGCTCAGCCAGATCATCACCAGACTCGATGATCATGACAGTCAGTTCAAGGCTCAAGCTCTTCTCAATCAAGAACAGATATCATCTGGACAAAGAATTGAGCAAGCCGTGAACAACATCTCGAGCATGCTAGCATCTGGTCGACCATTTGGCCAACTTCCAAGCCAGACAGAGCCGAATCCGAGAAAGGAGCAAGCAAAGATGGTAACCGCTCGAAAACTCCCAAACTTAATTGTTGATGCTTGTTCTGTCTTACGCAGGATCACTGATACTCCGAAGGAAGAAGAAGAACAGGAACCGACGCCTAAGGAGGATGATCCTTCTCTTGCACCGTACGTCGTGAAGCCTCCTTTTCCAAGAGCATTGCTGCCAAATGCAAGGATCGAGACTGGCATGAAGGGGAACAAGGAAGGATATCCTGACATTCGTATTAAGAAACCTGCGTCTCCATATCCAGCTAAGTTATCTGATCCTGGTTCTTTTACTTTACCTTTGGTCATTAATGATGTTGAGATTGAACGTTGTTTAGTTGATCTAGGAGCGTCTGTTAATGTCATGCCTATGAGCCTGTTTGAAAAGTTAAACCTAGGAGAACTTGAACCTCCTAGTATGCAACTTGTCTTTGCTAATAGATCACTTAAAACCCCTAAGGGAGAGATTAAAGACGTTGTTACTAAATGTGGTCCGTTCACGTTCTTAGCTGACTATGTGATTATGGATACTAGTACAGATGATTCTACCATTTTCATAGGTCGACCTTTCATGGCTACTACTGAAATGAATATTAACGTTCCAAATGGTTCTTTAACTCTAAGGGTCAGTAAAGAAACGAAAACGTTCCGTCTTAAAGATGGCATGAAATATGACTCTAAGAATGAAGAATCTCACTGCCTAGCTATTGAAACTGTGGTGTTGACTCCGGTCAACTCCGTTACTAATGCTTCTACCAGTGTCTCTAGATCAGTTGTTGTTGCAGGTATTGAACAGGTTATTAAGAAGAAGCCAGAAACTTTGGTTCAGAAGCCGCCCAAGAAGAAGAAGGAACTGCAAGCCTCTTCTAAGCCATCGAGCACAAAACCTAGCAGACCTCGGGGAAAGAACAAGAAGACGAAGACCCAAATGGTCTAGAGGCCAATAATTCCACCGTCTTCCATCGAGCCAGCTGCACCACCAATTCGTTCCGAGAAACCGGCGCCGGAACAAGTATGGAGGGAGAAGCCGAAAGCATCTCCTAAGGAAGTACTGACGATCACCGATCCTGGTGATAACAAGCCGAAGATAAAAGAAAAGAAGAAGCCGACAGTCCTCATTCCTTCCATCGTAACACTCAAGAAGGATGACCTCTCCAGAGAGCTGTTCGGACCGTTCAAGATCATCGATCATCTTCCCGATGGACGTACCAAGCTCTTGCATGCAAACGGGAAGAGATTCACGCTTACCGGAGAAGTCCCGAAGCTGTACTTCATGAACTCCGACACGAGCGTTAAGGAGAATCTGAGTTGGGATGTCTCCTAATACCGACCAGGTATTGTCCAGCTCAAGGACGTTAATAAAAGAGCGCTTCGTGGGAGGCAACCCACGGCTGGAGTCCGTTTTTGTTTTGTGTCAACCTTAGCGTTTTAGAGTCGGTTCGGGGGAGCCAAAAGTGTCAGTTTGTTTGATTTATTATTTTTCGTGTAGAGTCTATGTGTCATAGTGTCGTTCGCAAGTTGATTGAGGTCGTTCCGATTTTTGTGGATTTAACTGTGATTATCTGAAGTTGGCCGGATTTGTGAAAATATTTTCACCCGAGTAGTTTTAAAATTTTCGGCGAAATCACCCCTATTTTCGGCGAAATCGCCTTTTGAATTTTCAAACCCGGTCTCCTGTTTCATATTTTCGGTTCGAAAAGTTGAGTGGTTTCGGCGAAAATCCATTTGAAAACCGGCAGCCATTTTAACTCCCATTTTCGGCGAAAACTACCTATTAGTTTCGCCGAAAATTCCTTAAAAAATCAGAAAATTTCCCACTTAAAACCCGGTCTTATCCTCTCTCTCCCCACTTTCCTTCTTTTATTTTCGGACACAAACCCGAAAACTCCCCTTTGTTTTTCAATAACCGCCGCTGACCGCCAACTTTTTTTTTTTAAAACCGCGCCGCCGTTTCCGCCGCCGTTTCCCGCCGCCGCTCAACTCCCCTCTCCATTTCGATCATTTTGAGCCCTAGAACAACTGAATCGGAGCTCTACAGCTCCAGTTCACCGAAACCCTCGTTTTCAGAGTTTTTCACTGATTCCTCCCAAACCGTTCGTTTTTAGCACCCATGGTTTCAAGGTAAGTTGTAGAACTTTTCAATACGAATCTTTTGACATGTGGATTGCTGAATTTCGTCGGGGTTGACTTTTTGGTTTGCCTCGATTTGCGTGCCGACTGATTTCGTGTGAACTAGGTTAGCTGAACTTGTATAACTATTCTAGCATGCTTATGGAGTTCCGTGCTTAATTTCCATATCATTTGATCATGTGTTGCTTGCATAGGATTGATTCTTTGTGATGTTGACTTTTGTGAGAAATGTCGGTTTGACTTTGAATTGTTGTGATCATTTGGCTGCCTGATGTGCTCATTCTCGTTCATATTATTGTGTTTGCCATCTGAGATCATATTATGCCGTCAATTTCCACGTTGTGATAATCTTGCCATGATTAGGGTTCATTATGCTATAGTGTTGACTTCCTGAATGTCGGTTTGACTTTTTGAACTCTGATTGTGCTAATCCATTATGGCTGTTCCTAAATATGTATTTTACTGTCCATGATTACCGGGTACTCTGCTTTGCTTACCCCCACTCGGTTTTCCTCATTTCTTTGTGAAATTGAGTTTTTCTACTAAGTGTGGGGTAGGGTTTAAGTTTGACTAATCTGGTTTCATTCTGGTTTTAGGAACACCACTTATGAGCGCAGGACGAAGGCGTGACTTGATGGCGCCTCGAGCTCCGGAGCTGCCGCTCCCGTCACACCCGCCGTTCTGGGTCCTCCACCCGCACTACCTCGCCGGGCTGGATACCATCGCACTCTAGCTCGTCTACCTGACTTCTACTTCGAGTGCTTGCAGAAGATCCAGCACATTCGTGGAGCTGACGTGCGCCCTCTTTCCATGGAGTCCCTCTCCGAGCACGACGAGGATTACTACCGGAACGTGCATGACGCCCTAGCACCGGCAGGCCTCCTAGAGCTGACCACCATAGCTGCCGATTTCCCAAACATTGCTCTCCAGGAGTTCTGGGCGACCTTTGACCTGGATGAGCACAAGAGGAAGCAGCGCCAGAAGGTTGTGACCTTCTACTTGGTGGGGTGTACAGGCAGCTCACCTACGATGAGTTTGCTGCTCATCTAGGCATCCCCTACGAGCATTATCACGATCATCACCTAGGCTGGGGCGACGATGATGACGACGAGGAGTACCACGCGCTCTGGAACCATATGACTGGAGTGCCTGGTGATCGCCTCACGGGCCATGACTCAGTTAAGTCCCTCTCTCACCCTCTCTTTAAATTTATTCATCTGGTTTGGCGTAGTTCGCTTTTATATGTTCCAGATAAGGATCGCCACCATATCCTCAAGGAGGAGCTTATGCTTCTTCGAGCCATCCGAGAGAGCTACCCTCTCCACCCCGGCTGGGTGCTGGCACGCATCTTCCGCCAGAAGACCAGGAGGAGGATGCCACCTCGCAGACTCCTGGGGGGTAACTTCATAGGTCAGCTCATCCTCTCCTTCGGCATCAGCCATGAATATGGCCCGAACATTCCACAACTCCAAGTTAGGACCGTTGGAGGAGACTTAGCGGTTGAGTACGACTTAGAGCTGGACCTCAATCCCCATGTAGCAGCAGATCCCCCACTCCAGCCTGTGGTCGAGTCGGAGGAAGAAGATGATGTTGAGCAGCAGCAGCCCCAGCCGCCGCCATAATTCCAAGACTATATACCCTCGCCGCATCATCAGGCAGGGTATGCTCACCAGTCGCCGCCGCACATTCCCGATCCATACCAGGCGCCTCACCATCAGCACCGACCGCACCCCGCGGATGTTGGTGAGTTGTATGAGCGACTGCAGGAGTGGCGCATCACCGACAACGCCACTCAGGAGGCGAGATGGACTATTGTGCAGCAGCATATGCGCTGCGCCGACAGGGGGTATGAGGCACAGCTGGCGTGGCAACGTCAGCTCGGCGAGCACCTCCACTTTCCACCTCCCGACATGCCGGACGAGCAGTGATCGGATTGTATCCTCTTTCTTGTCCCTTCTTTTTATCTATTCTTTTCGGATTTCGATCCAACTTTTTTCTGTGTGGATCCGGGACACTTGTCCCGGTTTCCTTTTTATGTTTCATTTGTTTTTGTTTTGTAGGCAGTAGGGAGATTCTCTTTACTTCGCTTTGGTAGATTCTCTCCGCTCCGAGGATCCGTGCTCATCCCCTACGCCAATCATTTCGGTCCAGGTTCTTCTACTTCACTCTGAACTCTAGAATTAGTCCTGTGAGGACACAGTCCGATTTAAGTGTGGGGTAGGATGCTAGAGAACCTTGCATGAACTTGATTGCCCTTGATTGTGTTTTGTGTGTGCCTCGTGATTCCATTCCAGTCTCTCTAGCATTAGAATGGCTCAGTTCTTGATTTTTGATGTTAAGTTGTTGTTCAAACCTTCATAATGATGCTTAGACTGCTTAACCTAGAACTTGACAACCAACTTGTATACTTTGATGCTAAATTGCCTGGTCAGAATAGAATTTTAAAATCACACTTGTAGTTTGTAGCCTTGATTGCATGAAAATGACCGAATCCGACTAGCAAACCAACTGTGAGCTTTTGATCCATTGCACGTAACTTGCAATTTAAATTCTTTCTGAGTGATTTTCTGTTTACTTGAATGAGTTAGAATTTGCATGAGACCTACTCGAGACCACACGATGACACGAGTTTAGAAGGATCGGGCACCTAGATTCATCTACTAAGCCAGATAGCCTACCAAACGATAAATCCACTAGGTTTAGACCCTTGAGCTTGGCCTGTTCTTTCGGTTCGATAATACATTACAGCCATTTCCCATTTCTTACATTCCCCGTTGATCCCCTGTGGTTGTAGTTCTAGATTGACCTACCGGAAGTCGGTTTGTGGTAACCTGCCTATAGCCATTAAACAGGTGGTCTTAGCTAATATGTCCAGACGTGTAAATCCCTCTAGCAACTAAAAGAAAATCGGCACAAAAGAAAAAAAAAAGAGTAAAGTAAGAAAAGAACACTACAAAAAAGGCAGTTATTTGTGACAACGAAAATTCGTCATTAATAGCTAAATTCGTCAAAAAAAGTTATTTGTGACCATCTGTGGTCGTCAGACGTCGTCGCAAATACCCTCCTCACAAATAATATATTTGTGACCAACCATCGCTAATAGTTATTTATGACGAACAAAATTGGTCGATATATCTTTTAGGGTCATCAGAAAATATTTGACCAATTTAATCAAAAGTCGTCGCAATTAGTACTTTAGTAACTAATTTCAATACGTCAATTATATTCGTCGCTAATAATTAATGATTTCGATTATTTTCATCGCTAATATATTGGGGTTTGATAAGCCTTGGGTCGAGTTGGTGTAATATTTTATTAACCTACTACTAATTGTCAAACTGAACTTCATCAATAATCGTATATGAACATTTATAATTTTAAATGGTACTGCAAATAAGCCATCCAATCATTTATAGATAAAAAAAAATTAGTTAATTCTAGAGCCCAAACAATTCATTAATGAACTGAAAAACATTACAACAATTTGTTCGATTCAAACAACAGGGTTTAGCTATAGAGATAGAGGAGTCCAAAGAACTGTCAATTTCATTTGTTGAGGCTGCTGGTTGTTGCTGTTGAAACTAGTATTGGGATCATCAGGAGCTCTCTCCACGTCACTGTACAAGAAGATAACAGAAATTTAGAAACTCTACAACCTGCAATTACTTCCTTAAGTTTTCCTCACTGTAATATCTCAACAAGAACACTAGAGCATGATAGCAGAAATTATCTAAAATCAGCTAATATGCATCAACAATCTCAATCTTTTCATGCTACTAAGAGACTATTATTTAATCAAGATAAGATGATTAATGGTAATACTGCTTTAGAGTTTAGAGTCGTGAAATGAAATGCCTAGTTAAAGAAGCAAAATAAACATCCAAACAACAAGCTTACATCTTGTATCATGTGACCTAAAACCATTCCTTCCTAAGCAGCCATCATAAACTGAGGGACAATAAACTCGGAGAACTTGTTACTAATAAACAGACATCTAGCTTGGTGCATGAGAAAGTGGCATTAGAGGAGTAACAGAGATGCAATAATAATGAACTCGACCAATTTTTGAAATTCAGCTCCTAACAACTCTGGTTAGAAAAAGGTCAGCAACCTAACAAGGATTCAATTTTCCCAACTTTGGTCTGATAATTTGCTCAAAACAATCTTTGGTTCGATAAGGAAAACCCAAACCTCAGTTGCAACAAACAATTACTTCACTACTTCGGTGTTTGATGCAAGACCTTGATCAACAAGGTTGGTAACATCTTGTAGGGCAGTTTTACATTCAGGAGCAGCTGACAAAAAGATCTGCATAAGTTATGTAGATCAAGGTCTTATCCAAAGGAATATAAATATGTAGCAGTTGCTTCATTTTCTTAAAAAGAGCGTTGAACAAAACAAGCATGCATGAAATAGTCCCTATTCCCCATAGTTGAAAATTATAATACCTGATGGTCAAACTTAGTGTAGTTATAGACAGCAAGAACAACTGTCGAACTAGCAAGACTCCCACATGTTGAGAGTGGGAACTTCAGACGAAACCATGCACTAAGAGCCCCAGGATAAGAAACACCAAAGAAAAACCATGGATTCTCCACACCTGTTCTATTAAGCTTCACATTAAGTGAATCCTACAAAATATAAGACAAAATAGGTCACAACAAAGAAACACTACAGTCATGTTCCTTCTCCATATCTAAATCATCACCACTAGTTCACTGCTACCTGCCTCCTGACAATAATGAATTTAAACCATAGAATTTATCACTATCCACAACAATTTTCGCATTGAACGAACGATCAATTGATATAACAAGCTTGATTGAACAAGAAAATAAACCTCAGGGGACCAAATATGGAGTAGCAATTAGCAAAATGAAGTAAGCAGCAGAGAAACAGTCCAGAGCAACTGAAATCTGCAGCCGTCATGAGCCTCAATCATAACACATATGCATATATCAAGAATACAGTCATCACTTTGACAAACAAATTTACACTCATCAACAAGGAAAACCATAAAATGGACTAGAAGATATGAATGTGAAGAGTTTTAGGCACATACAACTAGCAAGAACCTTTGCATCTCCACCTAAAGAGTGAACTTCCAAGTCTCCAACCCAGCGGTCAAGACAAACTCCTTCAAAATTTGAATGAGTTGCAAGTCTGACACGATGCCTATAATCCTGCATATCTTAATCAAACTTCTAGATATTCCTCTTCTCAAGAGCTACCACTAAAATTGAAGCTTAAGCTCACAATCTCTACCTATAACAATAGTTTTCAAAGAAGCACAACTTAGAAGGAATGAGGAGTTGTAACTTAACCTTCAGTTGTTTGCCAATTGCAACAAATGGCTGCACATCTTCACGTGTTCCAACAATAAGCATTTTTTTCTGAAGTGAGGAAATATATATTAATCACAAAAGAAACACAGTACTGCACAAAGTCGGAGGTAAGAATATCAACCAACTAAGAACAATATAAGCTCAATTTTGAAAGGATTCAGTGTTTAGGTTTTACAAGCCAGAGAGAAGAGTAAGAAACGAGAGCGCGGTGGATTCAAGGGATGACTAGGAGAAGCGGAATCAGGTCTCCCTGAGAAAGCTTAGCACCGACAATCTTCATCACTCTCAGAACCGTCTCCCTCCTCCATGTCACTTGCTCCTCCTCTGCCTTCTCTTCCATCGTCGCCGTTTCAATCCCCATGTCAGCTGCCGGATCTAAAGAATACAAATGCCTTCCACTTCGAAGTTGCGCTCATCTATTCAATCATATAAACACACCACTGAGCCTAATCGACAAGGCTACAATTGAGAGCGAGAAAGTTTGAGAGATTAGGGATTTAGATCAGTATACTACCTTTAGATTTTAGGTGAAGTATTGGATTTGTTTTTGTGATTTATTTTGGCGGAAAACTAAAATGTTGGGCAAACTCTCGTTATTAATGAAATATTGCTGACGATTTGTTTTTTGTGTCGTTAAGATTTGGTCACTAATAAATATCATTTTTGTAGTGGAAAGAAAATTTCGAAAAAAAAGTGAAGAAAAGAAAAATCAGAAAAGTTTCAAAGTTTTAGTTCAATAAAACGTTCTTCTCCCTACAAATGGAAGAACGAAATCAAAAGAAAAGTTCAAAAGAAAAGAAAAAATCGTGTAAAGAAAAAGAATAAGTGCTAGGTTGCTTGAGGGTATCATAGGACGAGCGTTCATCATTCCACCCATGTTTGGTTAGACGGTAGGAAGCCATAGATTAGATTCGAGGGAAGTTAGTCGAAAGCTACACCGCACCAAGCCATCATCATACATTCCCATCATCCATCTCATTATAAACCCGAGTAGTGTAGAATTCATTACGGTCCTAGCAGGGAAGTCCTTCTTGACTAGATACTCGTGTTGTCACAGTGGTGGAGATGTGGTCGAAATGCAAACTATGACAGAATTCAGTGACAGAAAATGATCGAGAGCAGAAACACGTCCTTAAACACAGAGAGTGAGAGTTCCCATTGTACTATATATCCTGTGTGAGGAGTCTGGTCGGTCAAGTCAAATTCGTGCATAATTGGTTGCTAATTACTTGTCGTGTGCAGTTTATTAGTGAGACCAGGTAGTTTGGCTGATTTGTATGCATGTTAGGTTTCTTGTTCTAGGATCGATCTGTCTAATAATTCATTGTGTTTGATTGAGCTCCAATTTAATCGATCTTATCATTTGTGAACATGAGCGTTTCTAGTCAGTTTGCTTGAGGACAAGCAAAAGCTTAAGTGTGGGGTATTTGATGGCACTCGATTTGACGTGATTATCAGCCTCATTTAAGCGACATTTCTTTGCTTAAGACATGGTTTTTAGGGTAGAATAACGAATATTCAATCGATTGCCCTATCTCGTGCCATTTGTGTTACCTAGGCCCGTTTCGGGTCTATTTGATGGTTTTCTAGTGTTATTATGTTAGCACAGGTTTTTACCGTCGAATAAGTAACCAATGACGTGTCTAAGGCATTGGAACATCGAGGAACTGAACCGGAATCGATCAAAGGAGCCAATCAAGTTCAAGCAAATTCCTGCCCGGATTACAAAGGAATTTTCGCCGAAAATCACCTAGTGTTTTCGGCGAAAATATCAGCACAAATCGGTTTCGGCGAAAGTGTCAAGTTTTTGAACCGAGAATGAAGTCCAGAGAAGAGCGAAAATATCCCTTCATTTGCAAAGGAATTTTCGCCGAAAATTCCTCAAGAGTTTCGGCGAAAATAATAGGGAAATCCAGACTAATTAGGGTTAAGTATAAATACTTAACCCGGCGGCCCAAAAACATATACCTCATAACATATCATTCATAATTACGTTTTCCAAGGATTCTCAGGAGTTTTGGAGCGAAGAGTTAGAGTTCGAAGAGCCGGAAAGAGATCGTGACGCCATCCCTTTCATCTCGGAGAATCGGAGCTAGGAGTGTAGTTTACCGAAGATCGAAGTCTGTCAGAGTCGTCTAAATTAGGTTTTTCAGATTTTTTTCTGTTCTTCCTCTAGATGATGAACTCTTTCTTTGTCTTTGTTTCTTTTGCGATAAACATGAGTAGCTAAACTCGTTAGAGCTTAGACTAGATGAACCCTAAGTGACCCAGGGCTTTAAAGCGGTCACGGATCGGCGGTGATTAGATTCGAAATTCAATCAGTTCCTCATTCATGTTTGATTTGTTCTTCATTGTTCATGTTTCTTGTCTGAATTGATGACCTAGATTAGATTCTGGTTAAGCTAAGGATAGAAGCGAACGCTCGCCTTACTTTAGAACATCGAATTGAACAATTAACCTTATAATTGAAGCATGCCTTTCGTAGGAACCGGTTAGGGTTAATCCACTGCAAGAGTAACTCATTAATCATTAGTAATTGCACCAGTTAATTAAGTCGTTGCGAGAGGCGACCGTACCCGGGCGGCTAGTTAATCTTGGTAGTTAGAACGGATAGAACGAACGTTCGCCGGTCTTAAACCTAAGGGTAAGGAGTTATGGTGGTGTCTTAGTAATTGATTGAATGAGAATCGAAATCCGCTGATCTGTTGATTGCCAATGACCTGGGGACCGAAGGGGGATTCAAAGTCTAAGTTCGTTTGTCATCTCTGTTTTCAAACCCTAATTTCCAATCTGCTTTAGTTTAATTTGTTTTAATTTCTCTCCATTTCTTAGAATTAGAAGTCGTGGAACTCACACCACGCACAACTTGTTTGCATTCGAGTATATTGCCAGTTTTGAAGTAGTCAATCTTAGAAGACCCCTGGAATACGATCTACCCTAGCTTTTGTGAGCTTTGTTAGTTATTTGGTTGAACGTCCGCATAACAACGACCGGGCGGGTCATCAATCATCCAAATCGGAGCTCTGTAGCTCCGGTTATCCTCGAAACAAGCTTTTCACATTTTTTGCCAATTTCGTCACTTTCCGTCCATTTTCTTGAGTCATGTCTTAAAAGTTAGTTGTTGGGTTTTCAATTTCGAATCTTTTGACATGATGATTGTTAAATTTCGACGAGTTTAATTATGGTCTTCCTCGTTTTTGCGTGGCTGCTGTTTCCGTGTGATTTTTTCTGATCTAATTGAACTTAGACGATCTAGATTGCTCTAGGAGTGTCGTGCCGTGAATTTGAAAAAAACAAGAGAGTCAAAATAATTTCAAAAATTCTCCTAAACCTTCTTTGTTCGACTTTTATTCTGTTTGGATCTGTGACACTTGTCCTGGTATCCTTTTGATCTTTTTGTTGTTTTTGTTTTGTAGGATCTTGAGTAGCTACTCCGCTCCGCTCCGGGCTATCCGTGCTCATCCACTACACCGACCATCACCTTCCAGGTTCTTCGTATCTCTCTACTCTAGTTTAGTCCTGTGAGGACATAGAACTGTTTAAGTGTGGGGTAGGAGTCTAGGATTATGCATGATCTTGCTTGATTTTCTGTGATTCTGTGGTTCAATTTTGAATTTCTCTAGCATAGAATTGCTCAATTCTTGACTTGTGATGTTAAATTGACTTCAATTTTGAACAATGACATCTAGACTGTTCCACATAGAACCTGTAACCAATGTGTCGGAACTGAAATCAAATGAGTCTAGGTCAGAACAGATCATAAATCACTCTTGTAGTTGAAATTCGAATCAATTAAACTGATTGACTTGTTAATAACAAAGCTTGATAACACCGTTCTAAGATGATAAATGCTAGCTTCTCCATGTTTTTCACTCCATATTTGTTCACCTGTGATTGTGGCTTGAGATTAGACGGTTATCCAATTCGAAATCTTGTGTAAAAGTTATAACTAGCTAAGATTAAGTGGATAAATGGTTAAATCAAGTAATTAAGTTGGGAAAATCAATGCTAAGTTCATAAAGTGCTGAAAATAAATCTAGGCAAGCCCGTCACCTAAGCGAAGTGTTCGGGTTGAGCACTAGCATAGGCACAAATACTGTGAGCTAGGCAGGTCCAACACCTAAGTGAAGTGTTTGGTATCGAGCACTAATATGCAATAAGTAAATTGAAGGAAGAAGTTGAAACTTGAAAAAAAATTGTTGTTTAAATTGGTCCTAGCTAGAGAATGTAACGTACAGATCTAGAGGCGGATGAAGTCGAGTCGATAGCCACATCACTTTTCCTACCTCCACATCCACATCATGGCTAGAGCTTAAAGTCTTTTTGATTAGAATTGCTGTTATCATAGTCGGTTAATTATAATTAATTGTTTTGCCAAGAAACGAGCTTTGTTAAAACTACTACTTGAAGTGTGCGGAAATTAGTGAGATCGAAAACTTGTTTGGTTGACGTTCTTGCATGTGTAGGTTGAGTTTCTACGTGGAACAGTCTAAACCAAATTGTTAGAATTGAATCTCAGTTTAATCTCGTGTCATTTGTGAATTTGAGTGTGTTCTAGTTCAGTTTGCTTGAGGACAAGCAAAAGCTTAAGTGTGGGGTATTGATGACACTTGATTTGACGTGATTTTCAGCCCCATTTAAGCGACATTTCATGCCCCTTTGATGCCATTTTGATGAGTATTTGGTGAAATTGTTTTATTATGTAATTTTAAGCTCCTAGTGCGTACATTGTCCATTTCTTGGCTATTTTTAACCTTTTTGTGAGCTTTTATGTTGAGCCTCCAGGTTACCACTTTATAGAGGACTCTCTCACAAGTCCGGTGCTTCAAACAGGGACCAAATCGGAGTTCAAACGGAGCGGGAATCATCGAAACAAGTTGGAGCTCTACCCAGGGATTTTTAACTAAAGTTTTTGGCGAAAACTTCCAAAGTTTTCGGTGAAAACTTCTTTAAAAATCGCGGCAAAAACCCTAATTTTCAGGCTTTTCCAACTTGTAAAGGGTTTCTGGGGTTATATATATACTTTTGAAGCCAGATTGAAGACACACGAATTTTGGCTGATTGGACACTTCTTAGAGAGGATAGATAGAGTTGAGAGCATCCTCAGGAGGCTCGGAGCTAGGAGTTGAATGATCCACCAGTAGATTGAAGCTTCCAGACTAGTGAATCATGGCCAGACTAATCAGTTGCCATAATTAGGTTGTTTTCAGTTTCTCTTTCATGTTTATTATCCTGTTGTATGAATGGATCCTTTCCTATTAGTTGTCTTTTGATTCTCTTGTATCTAATCATAGAGTAGCTAAACTCGTAGAGCTTAGATTAGATGAACCCTAAGTTTACCAGGCTTTAAAGCGTCCGATTGGCGGTAGCTAATTGAATTCAATCGTTACTTTACATGGTCTAGATTGATATCAATCACGTTTATCTTTAGCATGTTGTTGTCGTCACTAGTTTAGTTTGTCTTGGTTGTCGCCAGAAATCTTGTGCAATTAGTTGCGCAAAACTGTCTTGCCTTGATCACCTAGTTTAGCTGAGGATAGAAGCGAACGCTCACCTCTCTTTAAAACATCAATTCAACCAATTAACCTATTCATTGGAGTGTGCCTTTCGTAGGAACCAGTTAGGGTTAATCCATTGCAAGAGTAACTCATAAATCGTTAGTAATTCCACCAGTTAGTTTAGTCGTCGCGAGAGGCGACCATACCCGGGCGACTAATTAATCTTGGTAGCTAGATCGGATAGAGCGAACGTTCGCCAGTCTTAAACCTAAGGGTCAGGAGTTATGGTGGTGTATAGAAACCGATTGAATTAGAATTGAAAACCTCTGGTTTTGTGATTGTTGTTGCCTTGGTGATCTAAGGGGGATTCGAAATCTAAGCTCGTCTATCTTCTCGTTAGTCAACCTTTTAATCTTTCTGTCTTTTATTTTCCTGCTTTATTAGATTAGAAGTCGTGGAACTCACACCACGCACAACCTGTTTAAACCTGAGTAATTTGCCAACATATTTGAGTAGACAACAAGAAGAGACCTCGAGTAGAATACGATCTAGTCTACCTTGGTAGATTAGTTATTTGACTGCACGCATTACAACGTTCATCAAATTGGCGCCGTTGCCGGGGATTCTTCTAATTGTTTGAAAGAAGAGTTGGCAAATTATTCTTCTACCTTTCCGCCTTACAATTTATTTTTCCTCCATATTTCCATGATTTACCTGGGTAGTGCTTTTGAGTTTTGATTATGCAGGATTACAGGCAGGATGACCAATACCAAGGGTGGTACATCAATGAAGCACCATATATTGAAGACTCCCAAGAGATGGATTTACACACTTATGAGTATCAACAATGGATGGCAAGCACCCAAGCCGCTGTGGACAACCTCCAGTCAATGAACGATGCTGTTGATGCAATGAATGCCGAGGTCAAGTGACTAGTGCAATTGATGGGAGAAGATGCTCAAGAGCATTTCGAAGAAGAGCCAAAAGCTACACACGACCAGCAAATTCACCAAGAGGTGTATATACCGGCTCATCAGCATCGACAACAGACGGCAAGAGTAGAATCCGCCTTGGATGATCTCATTTCAATTATACAAGCTCGTAACGTGGTGGATGTCGAGCTCGAGCAACGAAATCCAGTAATGGAAGAAGATGCTCAAGAGCCGTACGAAGATGAACATGACAATCTCACCCATGACTATTGTGAGCTAGAAGCATCTGATGAAGAATCCTTGGCGGTGGTGGTTGATGAAGACATAGAGCCAACCCATCCTGAAGTTGAAGCCGAAGAGGAGCACGTAGAGATTGAGGAGATACCCTCACCTACACTTCCGCCGAGTCAACCTGTAGATCAAGCCAGAGACGAGCACGTGGAAAGCAACAAGGTCATGGATTTAGAAGTTTACATACTCGATCCCGAGAGACCTCTGGATGATCATCAGGTAAAGAAGATGGAGCTCATTGACCATGCCGCGCCGTACTACCTCTTTCCTCCTCCAGTAGGAGAATTCGAGAAGAACTGGTCATCCAACCAAGACCGCGATCTACTGGAGCACTACCGGCTGCATCACCCTTCCGGAGTGCTACATGGCACTCAACCGCTGGCCTTGAAGAAGACGATTGACTTCAAGGAACTCCTAAGTTGGGGTCCCTAACAGGTACCGTCCGGCTCAAGGACGTTAAAAGAGAGCGCTTCGTGGGAGGCAACCCACGGCTGGAGTCCGTTTTTGAATTTTTGAGTCAGTCTTTTTCGTCGTTCGCGTCGGTTTCGGGGAGCCAAAGTGTCAGTTTAATTTCCTTTCGTTTCGATTTGTTTTCCGTTAGGATTTTGAAAAAAAAAAAGAGTATTTACATAAATTTTCGGCGAGAACTAACAGTTCTCGCCGAAAACTTTTCTCAAATTGCAAACAGGAGCATCGTTTTTATTTTTACCTATTTTCAAAGAAGTTTTCGGTGAAAACTTCTAAAGTTTTCGCCGAAAACTTGTGACTTTTCTGAAAATCAGTTTCCTTTTTTTGGTCCGATTCAAACGCATACTTGATCGTCCAAATCGGAGCTCTGTAGCTCCGGTTATCCCCGAAACAAGCTTTTCACGTTTTTTGCCAATTTCGTCACTTTCCGTCCATTTTCTTGAGTCATGTCTTAAAAGTTAGTTGTTGGGTTTTCAATTTCAAATCTTTTGACATGATGATTGTTGAATTTCGACGAGTTTAATTACGGTCTACCTCGTTTTTGCGTGGCTGCTGTTTCGGTGTGATTTTTTCTGATCTAATTGAACTTAGACGATCTAGATTGCTCTAGGAGTGTCATGCTGTGAATTTGAAAAAAACAAGAGAGTCAAAATAATTTCAAAAATTTCCCTAAACCTTCTTTGTTCGACTTTTATTCTGTGTGGATCCGTGACACTTGTCCTGGTATCCTTTTGATCTTTTTGTTGTTTTTGTTTTGTAGGATCTTGAGTAGCTACTCCGCTCCGGCTATCCGTGCTCATCCACTACACCGACCATCACCTTCCAGGTTCTTCGTATCTCTCTACTCTAGTTTAGTCCTGTGAGGACACAGAACTATTTAAGTGTGGGGTAGGAGTCTAGGATTATGCATGATCTTGCTTGATTTTCTGTGATTCTTTGGTTCAATTTTGAATTTCTCTAGCATAGAATTGCTCAATTCTTGACTTATGATGTTAAATTGACTTCAATTTTGAACAATGATGTCTAGACTGTTCCACATAGAACCTGTAACCAATGTGTCGGGACTGAAATCAAATGAGTCTAGGTCAGAACAGATCATAAATCACTCTTGTAGTTGAAATTCGAATCAATTAAACTGATTGACTTGTTAATAACAAAGCTTGATTGTGGCTTGAGATTAGATGGTTATCCAATTCGAAATCTTGTGTAAAAGTTATAACTAGCTAAGATTAAGTGGATAAATGGTTAAATCAAGTAATTAAGTTGGGCAAATCAATGCTAAGTTCATAAAGTGCTGAAAGTAAATCTAGGCAAGCCCGTCACCTAAGCGAAGTGTTCGGGTTGAGCCTAGCATAGGCACAAATACTGTGAGCTAGGCAGGTCCAACACCTAAGTGAAGTGTTTGGTATCGAGCACTAGTATGCAGTAAATAAATTGAAGGAAGAAGTTGAAACTTGAAATAAATTAGTTGTTTAGATTGGTCCTAGCTAGAACATGTAACGTACAGATCTAGAGGCGGATGAAGTCGAGTCGATAGCCACATCACTTTTCCTACCTCCACATCCACATCATGGCTAGAGCTTAAAGTCTTTTTGATTAGAATTGGTGTTATCGTAGTCGGTTAATTATAATTAATTGTTTTGCCAAGAAACGAGCTTTGTTAAAACTACTACTTGAAGTGTGCGGAAATTAGTGAGATCGAAAACTTGTTTGGTTGACGTTCTTGCATGTGTAGGTTGAGTTTCTACGTGGAACAGTCTAAACCAAATTGTTAGAATTGAATCTCAGTTTAATCTCGTGTCATTTGTGAATTTGAGTGTGTTCTAGTTCAGTTTGCTTGAGGACAAGCAAAAGCTTAAGTGTGGGGTATTGATGACACTTGATTTGACGTGATTTTCAGCCCCATTTAAGCGACATTTCATGCCCCTTTGATGCCATTTTGATGAGTATTTGGTGAAATTGTTTTATTATGTAATTTTAAGCTCCTAGTGCGTACATTGTCCATTTCTTGGCTATTTTTACCCTTTTTGTGAGCTTTTATGTTGAGCCTCTAGGTTACCACTTTATAGAGGACTCTCTCACGAGTCCGGCGCTTCAAACAGGGACCAAATCGGAGTTCAAACGAAGCGGGAATCATCGAAACAAGTTGGAGCTCTACCTAGGGGTTTTTAACTAAAGTTTTCGGCGAAAACTTCCAAAGTTTTCGGTGAAAACTTCTTTGAAAATCGCGGCAGAAATCCTAATTTTCAGCGTTTTCCAACTTGTAAAGGGTTTCTGGGGTTATATATAGACTTTTGAAGCCAGATTGAAGACACACGAATTTTGGCTGATTAGCCACGACTTAGAGAGGATAGATAGTGTTGAGAGCATCCTCGGGAGGCTCGGAGCTAGGGGTTGAAGATCGCCAGAGATTGAAGCTTCACAGGAATCGCCAGACATCAGTCGCCATAATTAGGTTTTTCAGTTCCTTTCTGTTATTCCTTTGTGTGATGATCTCCTATGTTGTCTTTCATTCTCTTGTATCTAATTCGAGTAGCTAAACTCGTAGAGTTTAGATTAGATGAACCCTAAGTGATCCAGGGCTTTAAAGCGGTCACGGATTGGCGGTAGCTAGATTCGAAATTCAATCAGTATCTCTTTGCATGGTTGTTTTGTTCTTCACTGTTTATGTTTCTTCTCTGGTTGATCGCCTAGATTAGGTTTGTGCAAGTTAGGGTTAGTCGCCAGACAGCTTCCTTGCTTTGGCGCATAAACTTGTCTTCCTTGATCACCTAGTTTAGCTGAGGATAGAAGCGAACGCTCACCTCTCTTTAAAACATCAATTCAACCAATTGACCTATTCATTGGAGTGTGCCTTTCGTAGGAACCAGTTAGGGTTAATCCATTGCGTTCGCCAGTCTTAAACCTATGGGTCAGGAGTTATGGTTGTGTATAGAAACCAATTGAATTAGAATTGAAAACCGCTGGTTTTGTGATTATCGTGGCCTTGGTGATCTAAGGGGGATTCAAAATCTAAGTTCGTCTATCTTCTCGTTAGTCAACCTTTTAATCTTTTTGTCTTTTATTTTCCTGTTGATGACACTCGATTTGACGTGATTATCAGCCTCATTTAAGCGATATTTCCTTGCTTAAGACATGGTTTTTAGGGTAGAATAGCGAATATTCACTCAACTACTCTATCTCGTGCCATTTGTGTTACTTTGGCCCGTTGCGGGTCTATTTGATGGTTTTCTAGTGTTTTCATGTTAGCACAGGTTTTTGCCGTCAAATAAAGTAGCCAATGACGTGTCTAAGGCATTGGAACCTCGAGGAATCGCACCGGAATCGATCCGAGGAGTCACTCAAGTCGAACCAAATCCTGCTCATATTTACACTGAAGTTTTCGGCGAAAATCCCCCAGGTTTTCGGCGACAACTCAAGAAGAAATCGGCTGAGTTCAACAACTAAACTTTTCGGCGAAAACTCCAAGTTTTCACCGAGAACCGGCGGTCCGAATATCACAGGAGATGAAGCCGAGCAGTCAACCCATTTACAAAGGAATTTTTGGCGAAAAGTCCCTTAGGTTTTCGGCGAAAATTCCAGGCAAAATCCGGCGGTATTAGGGTTAAGTATAAATACTTAACCGGCGGCCCAAAAGAAAATATATCTCATAATACCAAATAATACCAATTACTTCGAGGATTCTCAAGAGTTCTGGAGTAGAGTTTAGAGTTCGAAGAGCCAGGAAGAGATCGTGACGCCATCCCTTTCATCTCGAAGACTCGGAGCTAGGATTGCAGATTACCGGAGATAGAAGTTCTGCCGGAGTCGTCTTAATTAGGTTTTTCAGATCCTTTTCTGTTCTTCCTCTGTTCAAGATGAACTCTGTCTTTGCCTATGATTCTTTTGTTATGAACATGAGTAGCTAAACTCGTAGAGCTTAGACTAGATGAACCATAAGTGACCTAGGGCTTTAAAGCGGTCACGGATCGGCGATAATTAGATTCGAAGTTCAATTAGTTTCTCTTTCATGTTTGATTTGTTCTTCGTTGTTTATGTTTCTTGTCTGGATTGATCACCTAGATTAGATTCTTGTTAAGCTAAGGATAGAAGCGAACGCTCGCCTTTTAAAACATTAAATCGAACAATTAACCTAATCATTGGAGTGTGCCTTTCGTAGGAACCAGTTAGTGTTAATCCACTGCAAGAGTAACTCATAAATCGTTAGTAATTGCACCAGTTAGTTAAGTCGTTGCGAGAGGCGATCGTACCCGGGCGGCTAATTAATCTTGGTAGCTAGATCGGATAGAGCGAACGTTCGCCAGTCTTAAACCTAAGGGTAAGGAGTTATGATGGTGTCTTAGAATTGATTGAACAAGAATCAAAATCCGCTGATCTGTTGATTGCCAATGCTCTGGTGAACGAAGGGGGATTCAAAGTCTAAGCTTGTCTGTCATCTTTGTTTAATCAACCAATCTTTCAATCTGTTTTCAGTTTTAATTTTTAATTTTCGTGCATTTCTTAGAATTAGTAGTCGTGTAACTCACACCACGCACAAAGTGTTAAACCTGAGTAATTTTCCTCTATATTTGAGTAGTCAATCATTAGAAGACCCGTGGAATACGATCTACCCTAGCTTCCAGCTTGGTAGTTATTTGATCACTGCTCTACGATGGTTCATCAAATTGGCGCCGTTGCCGGAAACTTCTTTTGATTGTTCGAAAGAAGAACTGGCATCTTATTCTTCTACTTTCCATCTTTCACCTTTCCATCCACTTCGATTTTACACTAGTTTTGTTTGTTTTTTTTTTATTTGTAGGTTGTTCACAGGTGTATGTACCGCCGCCCTCTCATGCGCTCTCAAACTTCCAAGGACGACAAGGCTAAGAGTGTAGAGTGACTAGGCAGTTCTGCTGCACCAAAGCAATCACAGATTCCAAGGAGAGGCAGAACCAATCCACCTCCATCCGTCACTCCGATCAAGATCGAGGAACTAAAGGAGAGTTCCTCATCTCCATCTTCACCGTCATCTTCATCCGCTTCATACACCGAGTCACTCTCACCTCCTCCATCTCCTACCATGGATAATCAGTTACCACCACCAGGCGTCAACCACCACCACCACCAGTTGCACCGAAGAGTCTAGCTGACTACAACAAGACGAGCGCAACTAGCATTCGATCTTTATCACCGTGCGCGCCATTGAAGGAGATCCTGACTATGAGATCAAGATTCCATTCTTGACTATGATCTCTAGGGATCTATAGTTTGAAGGCAGGCCACTAGACAATCCGTGCACTCATCTGGCGAATTTCCTTGATCTCTGCAGTACTTTCAAGAATGGGAATCTCGACAAGAACACTCTTTGCTTGAGAGCTTTCACGTTCTCTCTGAAAGGCGTAACTAAGAGGTGGCTTACTGGTAAACCACCTGGCTACTACACCAACTGGGAGACTCTTGCTCAGGACTTCGTCGAAGAGTACTTCCCTCCTTCCAGGACAACAGCCTTCAAGGACAGCATCGCCCGATTCTCTCAGAAGGAAGGAGCGAGCTTATATGACACTTGGAATGAATTCCAAGAACTTCTCTACAACTGTCCTCACCACAGATTCGAGCAGAGGCAGTTAGCTGAAATCTTTGCTCAAGGTCTTCGAGAAGAATCTGCCAAATGGGTCAATTCCCTAGCTGAAGGGGATTGCACTACACTTACACCTGAAGCTGCTCTTCTTCATTTCGCGAACTGTACTTCCAAGTCGAGGAACTGGGAACGACAATCTGAAGGATCTAGAAGCAAGCTCGATCTCGAAGCAACCATCAAGGCAGAAGTAGAGAAGCGTCTGAAGAAGTCTACTACACCCATTAAGCCGCCGGTAGCCGCTGTCTACGTTGGCGATTGCGAGTGGTGTGGAGCTTGTGCGCATAATGGAGGCTGATGCCAAAATTTTGGTAAAACAGAAGTCTGGTCTGCCGAAGAAGTCAATTTCGTTCAATAAGGATTTAGCAACAATCAGAACGGTTATGTTGGCTACCGCAATTTCAGGCAACAGGGGAATTATCAAGATTGACCTCCGTACAATGCCGGTGCCAACCAGAACCAGAACAGCGACCAACTAGTCCAGCACAGGATCAGAAGCCGAACCATACGCTGGCAGGTGTCTACCAGTCGCCGCACCGCAATCCGGGTAACTATGGAACTGCTCTTGGCAATCGCCAAAATCAATACCTGAACAATACTTATACAGGGTAGTAACATCAGAGGGAAAACAACGTCAGTGAACTAGACAAGAAGCTTAGTTAGATCATCACCAGGCTTGACGATCACGACAGTCAGTTCAAGGCCCAAGCTCTTCTCAACCAAGAACAGATCACATCCGGTCAAAGAATTGAGCAGGCTGTGAACCAAATTTCTAGCATGCTAGCATCTGGTCGACCATTTGGCCAACTTCCGAGCCAAACCGAGCCAAATCCGAGAAAGGAGCAAGCTAAGATGGTATCCGTTCAAGAACCGACAAACTCATCTACTAATGCTACTTCTATTTTATGCAGGACTGATGAAGCTCCAGAGAAGAAGGAAGCACCGAAGGAGGCGCCTAAGGAGTATGATCCTCCTCTTGCTCCGTACTACGTGAAGCCTCCTTTTTCAAGAGCATTGCTGCCGAACGCACGGATCGAGACTGGCATGTGGGGAGGTAAGGAAGGATATCCTACCGCTCGTAGCAAGAAGCCTTCATCGCCATATCCAGCTAAGTGTTCTGATCCTGGTTCTTTCACGCTCCCTCTAGTTATTAATGTTGTTGAGATAGAACGTAGTTTTGTTGACCTAGGCGCGTCTGTCAATGTTATGCCTATGAGTTTATTTGAAAAATTGAACCTAGGAGAACTTGAACCAACTAGCATACAACTTGTCTTTGCTAATAGATCACTGAAAACTCCGAGAGGAGAGATAAAAGACGTTGTTACTAAATGTGGTCCTTTTACGTTCTTAGCTGACTATGTGATCATAGATACTAGTAAGGATGATTCTACCATTCTCATAGGACGACCCTTCATGGCTACAACTGGAATGCAAATTAACGTTCCAAATGGTTCCTTAACTTTGAGGGTTGGCAAGGACACGATAACGTTCCGCCTTAAAGACGGAATGAAATTATATACTCCTTTAAATAAAGAATCTCATTGTCTAGCTGTTGAAACTGTGGAGTTGACTCCGGTCAACTCCGTTACTGACATCTCTTCTAGTGTTCCTAGATCGATTGTTGTTGCAGGTGTTGAACAGATTACCAAGCAGAAACCAAAATCTGCTGCTCAGAAGCTGCCAAAGAAGAAGGAACTGAAAGCCTCTTCTTCCACCGTCGAGCAAGGAACCTGGCAGGTCGCGAAGAAGAAATCAGAAGAAGACGAAGACTCAAATGGTCTGGAGACCAGTTGTTCCACCACCTTCTACCGAGCCAGCTGCACCACCAATTCGTTCTGAACTACCGGCGCCGGAGCAAGTATTGAAGGAGAAGTCAAAAGCATCTCCTAAGGAAATACCGACGATCACCGATCCTGGTGATACAAAGCCGGAGGTTAAAGAGAAGATGAAGCCGATCGTTCTCATTCCGTCCACCGTCTTCCTTGTAGAGGATGATCCCTTGAAAGAACTTTTTGGTCCGTTCAAGATCATTGATCACCTTCCTGATGGACGTACCAAGCTCATACACGCTAACGGGAAGAAATTTATGCTTGGCGGAGATGCCCCGAAGTTCTACTTCATGAACTACGATGCTGGCGTTAAGGAGATCCTGAGTTGGGATGTCTCCTAATACCGTCCAGGTATCGTCCAGCTCAAGGACGTTAATAAAAGAGCGCTTCGTGGGAGGCAACCCACGGCTGGAGTCAGTTTTTCATTTGTGTCAAACTTAGTGTTTTAGAGTCGGTTCGGAGGAGCCAAAAGTGTCAGTTTGCTTGATTTCTTATTTTTCATGTGTAGTCTGTATGTCATCGTTTCAATCGCAAGTTGTTTGAGGTTGTTCCGATTTTTGTGGATTTAATTGTGATTTTCTGAAGTTTGCCGGGATTGCGAAAATATTTTCAATCGTACAGGTCAAACTTTTCGGCGAAAACTGACCCATTTTTCGGCGAAAACTTCCTTGTAAATCCCACTGTGTTTTCTGGTCGATTTTAACCAAACTTTTTGGCGAAAACTCTATGAGTTTTCGGTGAAAACTCATTTGAAAACCGGCAGACGTTTTCGGCGAAAAATTGCACACATTTTCGCCGAAAACTTGAGACAAAATCAAACAATTTATCCCTTATTTTCCCGGTCACTCTCTCTCTCCCCCTCACTTCTTCATTTTTGAAACATACCAAAAATCTTCCCCTGTTTTAAAACCGAACGCCGCCGCCGCCACTCTTTCACCGCCGCCGCCCATTTCCCGCCGCCGCCGTGCCTCTCCCCTCCATCTTTCAATCATTTTGAGCCGTAGATCAGTCGAATCGGAGCTCTAGAGCTCCCGTTCTGCCAAACCCTAATTTTGAAGATTTTTCACCGATTTCTCTTTTTTCGTTCATTTTCAGCACTCATGGCTTCAAGGTAAGTTGTAGAACTTTTCATTCTGAATCTTTTGACATGTTGAATGCTGAATTTCGTTGGGGTTGACTTTTTGGTTTACCTCAATTTGCGTGCCGACTGATTCTGTGTGAACTAGGTTAGTTGAATGCTTTGGACTGATCTAGCATGCTTAGGGAGAATTGTGCTGAATTGTAATACCATTTGATCGTGTGTTGATATGCTTAAAGATCGATTCTCTGCGGTGTTGACTTTCTAGAAATGTCGGTTTGACCATGAATTGTCTATGTTCCTTTGGCTGCCATGTGTGTTCATTCACGTTCATATTACTGTGCTTGCCATCTGAGTTATTAATTATGCCGTCATTTCCCGCTTTAGCTAGTAATTGCCATGATTAGGGTTCAATGTGCTATGATGTTGACTTTTTGAATGTCGGTTTGACTTCTGATCCCTAATTATGTTATGAACATTCCAGCTAGACATATGCATGCCTTGTGATTTATTGTGATTACCGGTTACTTACTTTGCTTACCCCCACTCGGTTTTCCTCATTTCTTTGTGAAATTGAGTTTTTCTACTAAGTGTGGGGTGGGTTATTAGTTAACTAATCTGGTTTCGTTTCTGGCTATAGGAATGTCACTCATGAGCGCAGGACTAAGGCACGACTTGACACCGGCTCTAGCCCCCGAGCCCCCGCTCCCGTCACACCCGCCGTCCATGGCTACGATGAGTTTGCAGCTCATCTTGGCATCCCCCGAGCGCATTATGAGGGACATCACCTCGGCTGGGAGGACAACTCCGGCAATGGAGAGGAGTACGACGAGCTGTGGAGCCACATGACTGGAGTGCCAGGCGATCGGACCACGCTCCATAACTCAGCTAAGTCCCTCTCTCACCCTTTTTATCGCTTTATACATATGGTTTGGCGTCGTTCTCTGTTATTTGCTCCAGATAAGAGCCACCACCACATCAGCAGAGAGGAGCTCATTCTTCTTCGCGCCATCTGGGAAGGTTATCCTCTTCATCCCGGATGGGTGGTGCTTGCACGCATACTCCGCCTGAAGACTCAGAAGCCGAGGCCGCCTAGCTCACTCCTGGGAGGCAACTTTGTCGGCCGACTCATCATCTCCCTCGGTCTCAGCCAAGAATATGGCCTGAATGTCCCACGACGTAGAGTATACACCGTCGGTAGAGATTTGGCGGTCGAATACGCCCTCCAGTTGGACGTTGGTCCTCAGGAACGGTACCTACCCCTCTCCAGGACGAGGAAGAGTCAGAGGAAGAAGATGATTCTGAGGAGCTGCAGCGGAGCCAGAGTTTCATGATCATACACCCTCGCCACATCATCAGGCAGGGTATGAGTACCAGTCGCCGCCGCCCATTCCAAAGCCATTCCAGGCGCCTCACCCTCAGCACCGACCGCATCCCGCGGACATTGGAGAGCTATACGAGGAGTGGCGGATCACAGATACCGCCACTCAGGATGCCAGATGGATTATTATGCAATAGCACATGCTCCGCACTGACGAGAGGTATGAGGCACAGCTGGCATGGCAGCGACAGATAAGCGACGCCCTCCACATTCCCCCTCCCGATGCACCTGACCAGCAGTGATCGGGTTGTATTCCTTTTCTGGTCCTTTCTTTTTATTTCTTCTTTTCGGATTTTGATCAAACTTTTTTCTGTGTGGATCCGGACACTTGTCCGGGTTTCCTTTTTATCTTTCATTTGTTTTTGTTTTGCAGGCAATTGGGAGATTCCCTTTGCTTCGCTTTGGTAGATTGCCTCTGCTCCGAGGATCCATGCTCATCCCCTACACCAACCATCCCGGTCCAGGTTCTTCTACTTCACTCTGAACTCTAGATTTAGTCCTGTGAGGACACAGTATGATTTAAGTGTGGGGTAGGATGCTAGAGAACCTTGCATGAACCCGATTGCCCTTGATTGTGTTTTTGTGTGCCTCATGATTCCTTTCCAGACTCTCTAGCATTAGAATGGCTCAGTTCTTGATTTTTGATGTTAAGTTGTTGTTCAATCTTTCATAATGATGCTTAGACTGCTTAACCTAGAACTTGAGAACCAACGTGTTTTTTTATGCTAAACTGCCTGGTCAGAACAGATTTTTAAAATCACACTTGTAGTTTGTAGCCCTAATTGCATGAAAATGACCAAATCTGACTAGCAAATCAACTGTGAGCTTTTGATCCATCACGTAACTTGCAATTTTAATTCTTTTTGAGTGATTTTCTATTTGCTTGAATGAGTTATAATTTGCATGAGACCTACTCGAGACCACACGATGACACGAGTTCTAGAATGATAGGGGCACCTAGATTCAACTACTAAGCCAGATAGCCTACCTAACGATAAATCCATTAGGTTTAGACCCTTGAGCTTAGCTTGTTCTTTCGGTTCGATAATACATTACAGCCATTTCCCATTCTTTCATTCCCCGTTGATCCCCTGTGGTTGTAGTTCTAGATTGACCTACCGGAAGTTGATTTGTGGTAACCTGCCTATAGCCATTAAACAGGTGGTCTTAGCTATTATGTCCAAACGTGTAAACCCCTCAAGCAACTAAAAGAAAGAATTGGCACAAAGAAAAAAAAGAGAAAAACAAAAGAAATGTCGAAAAAGAAAGCAGAAAAGTTTCAAGTTTAGTCAATAACGTTCTTCTCCCTACAAATAGAAGAACGAAGTTAAAAGAAAAGTCAAAATAAAGAAAAGTATAAAAAAATAAAGTGCTAGGTTGCTTGAGGGTATCATAGGACGAGCGTTCACTATTCCACCCATGTCTGGTTAGACGGTAGGAAGCCATAGGCTAGGTTCGAGGGAAGTTAGTCGAAAGCTACACCACACCAAAGCCATCATCATACACTCTCATCATCCATCTCATCATAAACCCTTGTAGTGTAGAATTCGTTACAGTCCTAGCAGGGAAGTCCTTCTTGACTAGTTACTCGTGCTATCATAGTGGTGGAGATGTGGTCGAATTGCAAACTTATGACAGAATTCAGTAACAGAAAATGATTGAGAGCATAAACACGTCCTTAAACACAGAGAGTGAGAGTTCCCCTTTTACTAAATATTTCCTGTGTGAGGAGTCTGGTCGGTTAGGTCAAATTCGTGCATAATTGGTTGCTATTACTCGTCGTGTGCAGTTTGTAGTGAGACCAGGTTGTTTGGCTGATCAGTATGCATGTTAGGTTTCTTGTTCTAGGAATAATCTGTCTAATAATTCATTGTGTTTGATTGAACTCCAATTTAGTAAATCTTATCATTTGTGAACATGAGCGTTTCTATTCAGTTTGTTTGAGGACAAGCAAAAGCTTAAGTGTGGGGTATTTTGATGACACTCGATTTGACGTGATTATCAGCTTCATTTAAGCGACATTTCCTTGCTTAAGACATGGTTTTTAGGGTAGAATAGCGAATATTCACTCAACTACTCTATCTCGTGCCATTTGTGTTACTTTGGCCCGTTGCGGGTCTATTTGATGGTTTTCTAGTGTTTTCATGTTAACACAGGTTTTTGCCGTCAAATAAAGTAGCCAAGGACGTGTCTAAGGCGTTGGAACCTCGAGGAATTGCATCGGAATCGATCCGAGGAGTCACTCAAGTCGAACGAAATCCTGCTCCCATTTACACTGATGTTTTCGGCGAAAATCCCCCAGGTTTTCGGCGAAAACTCAAGAAGAAATCGGTTGAGTTCAACAACTAAACTTTTCGACGAAAACTTGGAGTTTTCGCCGAGAACCGGTGGTCCGAAAATCACAGGAGATGAAGCGAAGCAGTCAACCCATTTACAAAGGAATTTTTGGCGAAAAATCCCTTAGGTTTTCGGCGAAATTTCCAGGCAAAATCCGGTGGTATTAGGGTTAAGTATAAATACTTAACCGGCGGCCAACAAGAAAATATATCTCATAATACCAAATAATACCAATTACTTCGAGGATTCTCAAGAGTTCTGGAGTAGAGTTTAGAGTTCGAAGAGCCAGGAAGAGATCGTGACCCCATCCCTTTCATCTCGAAGACTCGGAGCTAGGATTGCAGATTACCGGAGATCGAAGTTCTGCTGGAGTCGTCTTAATTAGGTTTTTCAGATCTTTTTCTGTTCTTCCTCTGTTCAAGATGAACTTTGTCTTTGCCTTTGATTCTTTTGTTATGAACATGAGTTGCTAAACTCGTAGAGCTTAGACTAAATGAACCCTAAGTGACCCAGGGCTTTAAAGCAGTCACAGATCGGCGGTAATTAGATTCAAAGTTCAATCAGTTTCTCTTTCATGTTTGATTTGTTCTTCGTTGTTTATGTTTCTTGTCTGGATTGATCACCTAGATTAGATTCTTGTTAAGCTAAGGATAGAAGCGAACGCTCGCCTTATGATGTGTGAGATTTAACTCACAACAATCAAGGTCGTATTCCACGAGGGCTCTCTCAAAAGCTAATACTCACACGGTTCATGGACGGTCTATTCTTTTGAAATTGGTTTTAGTTTGAAAAGGAAATGAAAACATAAAGGAAACTAAACAAGAAAGCGAAACAAAATGGTGCAAAACAAAGATAAAGGAGGTTAACTTGGAAAGATAGCTTCATCATGCTCAAGAGGAACAAATGCACAAACAAGCCAAACATGATCGAGGCTGCAATCGAATGACCACGCAAATCCCTTCTATAGACTGAATGCACTCTCGTCGCACTAAATCCCTATCCTATAACCACTCAACCTAGGCTCTCGCTCTCAAGCTAAGTGGCTAAGGATGCATTAAAGGTGTTTGATGAAATGCCAAGCTACAAAACCCTCTCCTATGACTCTATGACCACTAGGCTAGACACCACACTCTCATGTCAATGTCCTAACACTAAGAGAATCATCAAAAGACTAATCAAAGTTCAATTGAATGAAAAACCTAATGCACACCAAGTGTTCGATAAAATGCACAAGTGAGAAATCATGCAACTATGGTTGAATTGAGATGATCTTATCTCTTAGAACACACTCTCTTCAATCCCTAGACCTACAATCCATGTAATCTAAGCACTCTCATGCATTACCTCACAAATAAAAGACCAATCAGGCCATAGCCATCAATGGAATTAACAACAAGTCTAGAGATCATCTTCTTACAATCCAAGATCAATCATGGCAAATGTGTACAATCAACTCTATCCTAGCACAACTAATCTATCAATCCAAGGAAACCTAGGAAATCAGCCACACATGGCCAAGGAAATGAAGGAAAGAGAAAGAAAGATGATCACCAAGAACACCATGGCAATCCTCCTCTTGCAAGCTCCTCTTCCAAGGTTGTGGACTTCAATCCAAGCTCCTCTACTTTGATTTGCACCTTGCTGTAGGGTTGTGGATTGGAGATGAGGAGAAAAGTATTTGAGAAGTTGAGAGAAAAGGGTTTTGATGAAGTGTGAAATCTGAATTAATGAGTTGTTGTCCTAATTTTCGCCTCCTTCACCCTTTAAATACTGTGCTGGAAAAGGCTGGAAATTTCGGCGAAAATTGTGTAGGATTTTCGCCGAAAATCTCTTTGAAAACACCGGTAGCTCTCTTCAATTCCTTCTAATATTTTCGGTGAAAATTCTGAATGTTTTCGCCGAAAATCTCTTTGAAAATCAAGCCCCCGCCTTCTGTTTAATGTTTTTGGTCGAGAACTTAGAGTTCTCGCCGAAAACTTCTTCAGTTGAAGGGTGCATTTTTCTCGATTTTGCAACGTCCATATCTCCTCCGTCCTAGCTCCGATTGACCTCCCGTTTGATCCTACGTGCTCCTTGTCACCAGTACTTCAATGCCAAGACCTGAAAATGCAAAGAAAACAACTCCAATAGATATAGAATTGGCCTCAAAGTGGCAATCGGGCAACAAGATAGCACTTTGCATAAAACTCCAATAATGGCATATTAATCATAGCAAAATGAGATCAAACATGGGAGATACCTAGGCTAATCATGGACCAAAAATGCATTAAATATAATCACATCACCTTACTTTAAAACATCAAATCGAACAATTAACCTAATCATTGGAGTGTACCTTTCGTAGGAACCAGTTATGGTTAATCCACTGCAAGAGTAACTCATAAATCGTTAGTAATTGCACCAGTTAGTTAAGTCATTGCGAGAGGCGACCGTACCCGGGCGGCTAATTAATCTTGGTAGCTAGATCGGATAGAGCGAACGTTCACCAGTCTTAAACCTAAGGGTAAGGAGTTATGGTGGTGTCTTAGAATTGATTGAACGAGAATCGAAATCCGCTGATTGATGTGCGAGATTTAACTCACAACATATAAGGTCGTATTCCACGAGGGCTCTCTCAAAAGCTTATACTCACACGGTTCATGGACGGTCTATTCATTTAAAACGAGTTTGGTTGGAAATAGAAAACAAAAGCATAAATGAAACTAAACAAGAAAGCATAACAAAATGGTGCAAAACAAAGATAAGGAGGTTCCCTTGGAAAGGTAGCTTCATCATGCTCAAGAGGAACAAATGCACAAACAAGCCAAACATGATCGAGGTTGCAATCGAATGACCACGCAAATCCCTTCTATAGACTCAATGCACTCTCGTCGCACTAAATCCCTATCCTATAACCACTCAACCTAGGCTCTCGCTCTCAAGCTAAGTGACTAAGGATGCATTAAAGGTGTTTGATGAAATGCCAGCTACAAAACCCTCTCCTATGACTCTATGACCACTAGACTAGACACCACACTCTCATGTCAATGTCCTAACACTAAGAGAATCATCAAAAGACTAATCAAAGTTCAATTGAACTAAAAACCTAATGCACACCAATTGTTCGATAAAATGCACAAGAGAGAAATCATGCAACTTTGGTTGAATTGAGATGATCTAATCTCTTAGAACACACTCCCTTCAATCCCTAGACCTACAAACCATGTAATATAAGCACTCTCATGCATTACATCACAAATGATAGACCAAATCAAGCCATAACACAATTTGGAATTAACAACAAGTCTAGAGACCATATTCTTACAATCCAAGATCAATCATGGCATACTTGTACAATCAACCTCTATCCTAGCATAACTATCTATCAATCCAAGGAAACCTAGGAAATCAGCCACACATGGCCAAGGGTACAAAAGAGAAAGAAGGAGAGATGGTCACCAAGAGCTCCATGACAATCCTCTTCTTGCAAGCTCCTCTCCCCAAGGTTGTGGGCTTCAATCCAAGCTCCTTATCCAATTTGCACCAGAAGTAGCTAGGGTTGATGTTGGGTTGGTGATGGAAGAGAATTGAGAGGGAAAAGGGTTTTGGTTCGAGTGTTAAAACAATAATGAATTTCTCTCTCCAATTTTCGCCGGCTTCACCCTTTATATACTGTGCTGGAAATAGCTAGAATTTTCGGCGAAAATTGTGTATGATTTTCGCCGAAAATCTCTTTAAAAACACCGGCAGCTCTTTAATTTCTTCATGAATTTTCGGCGAAAACTCAGAAATTTTTCGCCAAAAACTTCTTTGAAAATCCAACCTTCGCCTTCTGTTTGCAACAGATGTCAGTTTTCGGCGAGAACTTAGGGTTCTCGCCGAAAACTTCTTCAGCTTTGCTGTGCACTTTTCTCGATTTTGCAACGGCCATATCTCCTTCGTCCTAGCTCCGATTAACCTTTCCTTTGATCTTACGTGCTCCTTGTCACTAGTACTTCAATACCAAATCCTGAAATGCAAAGGAAATAACTCCAATAGACACAGAATTGGCCTCAAAGTGGCAACCGGACAACAAAATAGCACTTTGCATAAAACTTCCATAAAAGCATATAAATCATAGCAAAATGAGATCAAACATGGGAAATCCTTAGGCTAATCAAAGGCTTAAAATGCACCAAATATAATCACATCACTGATCTGTTGATTGCCAATGCTCTGGTGAACGAAGGGGGATTCAAAGTCTAAGCTTGTCTGTCATCTTTGTTTAATCAACCAATCTTTCAATCTGTTTTCAGTTTTAATTTTTAATTTCCGTTCATTTCTTAGAATTAGAAGTCGTGGAACTCACACCACGCACAAAGTGTTAAACCTGAATAATTTGCCTCTATATTTGAGTAGTCAATCATTAGAAGACCCGTGAAATATGATCTGCCCTAGCTTCCAGCTTGGTAGTTATTTGATCACCGCTCTACGACGGTTCATCACCTGCTTTATAAGATTAGAAGTCGTGGAACTCACACCACGCACAACCTGTTTAAACTTGAGTAATTTGCCAACATATTTGAGTAGACAAGAAGAAGAGACCTCGAGTAGAATACGATCTAGTCTACCTTGGTAGATTAGTTATTTGACTGCACACATTACAAGGTTCATCATAGACAGTGCGCTGAAACGCTTGACCTCCTGGACATGGAGTTGTGTCGCCGTGGGGCCCGAAGTGTCATCATCTGACGCCGCATCGGCGTCATCGACGACAAGGTAAGGGTCGAAGGCCAAGTCGTCATCCTCAGCATAGGGGGGCCTTTCTTAGACTCCTTAACGCCTTTCCTCTTTTCCTTGGCGGAGGCGGATGTAGAGGCTTAGTCGTCAGAAGCATCAGCCTCTTCACTATTCACGGGGGGTGACGCCGATGAATAAGGGCGGAAGTCGACGTAGAGGAGGAGGCGCTGGATGAATGAGGAGACGAACTAGACGGCGAAAGAACGGTGTTGGAGCGGTTGAAGGCGGATAAGCCCCCCCTTCCGCGTTCCTTCGATCCTCAACATCTGAACGAAAAGGAGAAGCGAGAATCAGGAGGGCGACAGTCAGGGGAGCAGATGGAGGAATAAAAGATACGGGCTGAAAGGGATCAAATGATAAGGAGCGCGCACGAGGCTCCGCCCTAAAAGAGCCGCCGTCCCAACTCGGATCACTAGACAACCCAATAGGGGAGTGGTGATACCACCGGTCGTTGTTCGGACGTTCAGCCAAATAAAAACTACTAATGCTAATAAAAAGCGTATAGCAGATCGTATTCCATGGGCCTTCGAATGATTGGCTACTTTAGAACTAACAAATTATTCAAAGAAAAACACTTAGTGCGTGGTGCGAGTTCCACGACTTCTACTTCTAAGAAATGCAGAAAAATTAAAAAGATTAAACTAAAGCAGATTGAGAATTAGGGTTTGGAAACAAGAATGACAGACGAACTTAGACTTTGAATCCCCCTTCGTTCCCCAGAGCATTGGCAATCAACAGATCAGCGGATTTCGATTCTCATTCAATCAATTACTAAGACACCACCATAACTCCTTACCCTAAGGTTTAAGACCGGCGAACGTTCGCTCTATCCGTTCTAACTACCAAGATTAACTAGCCGCCCGGGTACGGTCGCCTCTCGCAACGACTTAATTAATTGGTGTAATTACTAGTGATTAATGAGTTACTCTTGCAGTGAATTAACCCTAACCGGTTCCTACGAAAGGCACACTCCAATTATAAGGTTAATTGTTTAATTCGATGTTCTAAAGTAAGGCGAGCGTTCGCTTCTATCCTTAGCTTAACAAGAATCTAATCTAGGTGATCAATCCAGACAAGAAACATGAATAATGAAGAACAAATCAAACATGAAAAAGAACTGATTGAATTTCGAATCTAATCACCGCCGATCCGTGACCGCTTTAAAGCCCTGGGTCACTTAGGGTTCATCTAGTCTAAGTTCTAAAGGGTTTAGCTACTCATGATCATTACAAAAGAAACAAAGACGAGGAAAGAGTTCATCATTCAAAGGAAGAACAGAAAAGGATCTGAAAAACCTAATTCAGACGACTCTGACAGACTCCGATCTTCGGTAAGTTGCACTCCTAGCTCCGGTTCTCCGAGGTGGAAGGGATGGCGTCACGATCTCTATCCGGCTCCTCAAACTCCAACTCTTCGCTCCAGACTTCAGAGAATTCTGATTTCGAAAAGTTGTATTATGATTAATTATGATCTCTTTTTTTCCTCGGGCCGCCGGATTAAGTATAAATACTTAACCCTAGTTGGGCCGGGCTGAGCTGATGTTTTCGCCAAAACCATAGGGATAGTTTCGGCGAAACTGGCTTTGAGTTCAGGGCTCCGCCGGCTGTTCAATGTTTTCGGTCCGAGCAGTTGATTGGTTTCGCCGAAACCATCCTTCTCTTGGCATCAGTTGATTTGAACTGCTGGTTTCGCCGAATATGGAGGCCTGGTTTCGCCGAAACTGGTAGTGTGAATGGCAGATTTTCGGTTTGACTTGATTGGCTCCTTTGATCGATTCCGATTTGATTCCTCGACGTTCCTACGCCTTAGACACGTCCATGGCTACTTTATTTGACGGCAAAAACCTGTGCTAACGTAAAAACACTAGAAAACCATCAAATAGACCCGGAACGGGCCAAGGTAACACAAATGGCACGAGATAGGGCAATCGATTGAATATTCGTTATTCTACCCTAAAACCCATGTCTTAAGCAAAGAAATGTCGCTTAAATGAGGCTGATAATCACGTCAAATCGAGTGTCATCAGGGAGACACTGGAATCACTAGACTGCTCAACAGGGGAACTGCCGTCAATACCATGGCGTCGCGCTCGAAAATGCCGCAGATATTTGGTGTCCTCACTGAAGTTTAGAGAAGATGAATAGCTCGAAGACATAACGTACAAAAGCAGGGAAAGATAGAGAGTCAAGCGCATGAGCTAGAAGGCGAAATAAGAAATGAGTTTCAAAGGAACCTACTCAGTTTAGGAAGGGAGGTAGAGGAAGCATCAGATGAAGGCATGGTTGCAAGGCGGCAGCTGGAAGGAGTATAGAGGTTGGAAGACAAGGCAGGTAATCTCGAAAGGCGGGAAGGCAGACGCTCTCAAGATTTCGAAGGTGAAGCAGTGTGAGAAGAGTTGGGGAGTCTCACCCCTTTTTATAGGAAAAGAGGGAAGATGAAACGTTTCGCCCACTGCCACAGGGGACACGTGTCATCACCCGACAGGGCACGAGCCACTCCCAACCAGCTATTCCACTTCACAATCGTCATAGCCGGAAAACGGCGGGAATGAGCATGGCGAAAGGGGCTCATTCCCCGAAAAAGATTCAACATTGGTGGGAAAAAACTATATACAGACATTGAGACCCCGGGCCCGCAAAGGCGTATCTGCCAAGGTGCATAACATGAGAAACGCCCCCCTGGGCGGGAGCCCTTCACATGCTAGGGGAAACAATACAGAGCTCTCAGTTCAGATATCCTCGGGTTCAAAACAGATATCAATAGCAAGGCTAGACTCACATATTTACTCGTCTACCCATGCTAGGGGGCAATTGATGGGCCCCGGCCCAGCAGGGCCTCCAAAATCCCAGAAGGCCTCAAAGCTCGGTAGGGCTACCCACAGGCGCATGGGCGGTGTCAGAACACCCTGCCCTGGCGCCCAGCAACCCTCGGTCAGAGTCAAAAGGACAGCTAGTCCCATCCCTGACAGGACCTACATTGGGAACAGGACAGGTAGCCTTGCCGCCTGTACGGCCCATTGGGACGTCGACACGTGGCACCTGCGTCCTTGCCACCTTGGACCTATAAATAGGAGGTCACCCACACAACGGACGACACGACACACCCAGACCATACGCCCGATACTGCACGCTCATACGCTGCACGCTAAAGGCCTTGGTCATCCGCCCTATTCAAGGGCGCAGGCCCGATACTTCTCTGTTATCCTTTCCCCACTCTACATATCTGCCCTTACCCTCACTCTATCCTCTAACGCATGACCGTACGACTTTCAAGGTACTCCCACCCGGACAAGGAAGACTCAGGCTCTGTTGGTTCGGCTAGCCTAGACCGGACCTCCTTCTTTATTGACGAGCCCACCAGGGCGGATCAGCTTCTCAGCTGCTTCTCAAAAACTTCTTGACTGCGACCTCAATAGTGTTCGATTAGCAGATCTAACAAAGGATGACAACCAGGAGACTAGAAAAGGTGATGATGACCTAGAGACCAGAACTACGATCAACATATGGGCAATCAATTACTTATATTCAACCAATATGTGCTTACAATCCATCAACAATTGTGATTTGTTTTTTAAACAAAAATAATTTAATCCCACTAAACCTTGAGCAAGATATGGCCAATGTTGAGTTGGAGAGCTCATCCCCCTGTGGGGGAATTCCTTTATATCTACATTCAAAATTTGTAGAAACCTCAATCTTGATATTTGGGAACCATACCAGAAGCTATACCAAAATCTCGACGACAACTGAGCGTAGTGGCCGAGGTGTATAGTGAAAGCTTCGTCAGAAGGAAGACTCCATTTTCTTGAATGGATGTGCCTCTTGTCAGTAAGTGAGGAGCATTGGGAATGACGTGCTGAAGAAGGATGACGCCGGTGATGAGGGTTGGAGGATCGACAAAATTCTGATAGGGATTGATGACACTCAATTTGACGTGATTATCAGCCTCATTTAAGCGACATTTCCTAGCTTGAAACGTGGTTTTAGGGGTAAAATAGCGAATATTCACTCAACTACCCTATTTCCTACCGATTTGGTTACTTTGGCCCTTTTTGGGCCTATTTGATGGTTTTCTAGTGTTTTTGTGAAAGCACAGGTTTTTGCCATCATTTATGTAGCCACGGACATGTTCAAGACCTCAAGGAGTGAACCGGAATCGAACCAGAAATCGAACCAGAGTCAAAACCGAAGATCCAACTGCCCAGCACAATGTTTTCGCCGAAAATACTATGAGGATTTCGGCAAAAATACCTTCAGAAACTCACAGGCAACGTCAGCTGATTTCAACTGAAGTTTTCGGCAAAAACTTCCTTAAGTTTTCACCGAAAATCATAGAAGAAATCAAACAGGGGATTTTAACTAAAGTTTTCGGCGAAAATTATTTGATATTTTCGCCGAAAATATCTTCCAAATCCGGCGCTGTATTGGAAACCCTAAGCGTACCTATTTAAAGAGAAGCAGCCGGCAGCCAAAAAAATCATTCATTATTCATATTTTCACAAATCAGACTTTTGAGAGTCAGCCGACTCTAGGGTCGATAGATAGAGTTTAGAGAGTTCGAAGATCCGTGGAGAGATCGTGACGCCATCCTTCCACTTCGGAGAACTCGGAGCTTAAAGTTGAAGATCCAGGAGATCGAAGCTTCGCGGGAGTCGTCAGAATTAGGTTTTTTAGTTCTTATCTGTTCTTCCTCTCTATGATGATCTTCTTTGTTGCCTTTGATTCTTCTGTTATCGTTATGAGTAGCTAAACTTGTAGAGCTTAGATTAGATGAACCCTAAGTGACCCAGGGCTTTAAAGCGGTCACGGATTGGCGGTAATTAGATCCGAAGTTCAATCAGTTTCTCTTTGCATGGTTGTTTTGTTCTTGACTGTTTATGTTTCTTCTCTGGTTGATCGCCTAGATTAGGTTTTTGCAAGCTAGGGTTAGTCGCCAGACATCTTCCTGCTTTGGCGCATAAACTTGTCTTCCTTGATCACCTTGTTTAGATTCTTGTTAAGTTGAGGATAGAAGCGAACGCTCGCCTCTCTTTAAAACATCAATTCAACCAGTTAACCTTATAATTGGAGTGTGCCTTTCGTAGGAACCGGTTAGGGTTAATCCACTGCAAGAGTAACTCATAAATCGTTAGTAATTGCACCAGTTAATTAAGTCGTTGCGAGAGGCGACCGTACCCGGGTGGTTAGTTAATCTTGGTAGTTAGATCGGATAGAGCGAACGTTCGCCAGTCTTAAACCTAAGGGTAAGGAGTTATGGTGGTGTATAGAAACCGATTGAATTAGAATTGAAAACCGCTGATCTGTTGATTCCCAATGCTCTGGTGATCTAAGGGGGATTCGAAATCTAAGTTCGTCTATCTTCTCGTTAGTCAACCTTTTACTTTTCTGTCTTTTATTTTCCTGCTTTATTAGATTAGAAGTCGTGGAACTCACACCACGCACTAAGTGTTTAAACCTGAGTAATTTGCCAGCTTCTTTGAGTAGTCGATTAGTAGAAACCCTATGGAATACGATCTAGTCTACTTCGGTAGGTTAGTTATTTGATACCGCTAAAACTGCAGCATCACGCCGTTGCCGGGGAACTCTTCTAATTGTTTGAAAGAAGAGTTGGCAAATTATTCTTCTACCTTTCCGCCTTACCATTTATTTTCCCTCCATATTTCCATGATTTACCTGGGTAGTGCTTTTGAGTTTTGAATATGCAGGATTATAGGTGGGATGACCAGTACCAAGAGTGGCGCGTCAATGGAGCACCGAATATTGAGGGTTACCAAGAGATGCTACATCAAAAACAACAACAAACTGCGAGATTTGACTCCCTCTTTGATAAAATCTCTTCAATGCTACAAGGTTACCAAGAGACACACCAACAAGAGCATCAAAGTGGCGATAGAGATAACCAAGAGATGCTTCATGAACATCAACAATGCTCGTCGAGAACCCAATCTGCCTTGGATAATATCTCTTCAATGCTGCAAGCTCGTCTCACGACGGAAATCAAGCTCGAGCAACCAAATCAATTTATTGAAGAACACGCTCAGGAGATGTTCGAAGAACAAGATGAGCCCGTCCATGAGTACTATGAGCTAGAAGCATCTAATGAAGAATCCTTGGCGGTGGTGGTTGATGAAGACATAAAGCTAATCCATCCCGAAGTTGAAGCCGAAGAGGAGCACATAGAGATTGAGGAGATACCCTCACCTACACTTCCGCCGAGTCAACCTGTAGAGAAGACGGAGCTCATTGACCATGCCGCGCCGTACTACCTCTTTCCTCCTCTAGTAGGAGAATTCGAGAAGAACTGGTCATCCAACCAAAACCGCGATCTACTGGAGCACTACCAGCTGCATCACCCTTCTGGAGTGCTACATGGCACTCAACCGCTGTCCTTGAAGAAGACGATTGACTTCAAGGAACTCCTAAGTTGGGGTCCCTAACAGGTATCGTCTGGCTCATGGACTTTAAACAAGAGCGCTTCGTGGGAGGCAACCCACGGCTGGAGTCCGTTTTTGAATTATTGAGTCAGTCTATTTCGTCGTTCGAGTCGGTTTCGGGGAGCCAAAGTGTCAGTTTTCTTTTATTTTCGTTGTTTTAATTTTTTGTGTCAGGCCAAATTTATGCCGAAAATTCCTCAGATTTTTCGACGAAAACCTTAGTCTGTTTGAGTCTGTTCTGTTTTTGAAGTAGTTTTCGTCGAAAACTTTAGAAGTTTTCGGCGAAAATGCTTAGTTAAGTCGTCTGTCTTTGTTTTCAAAGTTGATTTCGCCGAAAACTTCACCAGTTTTTCGGCGAAAACTTTAGTTGGGTCAGAAAATTTTTGAAAACTTAAAAAAAAAGAGTCAAAATATTTTCAAAATTCCCCTAACTGTCTTTGTTCGACTTTTATTATGTGTGGATCCGGGGCACTTGTCCCGGTATCCTTTTGATCTTTTTGTTGTTTTTGTTTTTGTAGGAACATGAGTAGCTACTCCGGACTCTACTCCGGACTCTCCGTGTTCATCCACTACACCGACCATCTCATTCCAGGTTCTTCGTATCTCTCTACTCTAGTTTAGTTCTATGAGGACACAGAACCGTTTAAGTGTGGGGTAGGATTCTAGGATTATGCATGATCTTGCTTAATTTTCTGTGATTCTATGGTTCATTTTTGAAATTTCTCTAGCACATAATTGCTCAATTCTTGACTTTTGATGTTAAATTGACTTCAATTTTGAACAATGACGTCTAGACTGTTCCACTTAGAACTTGTAACCAATGTGTCCAAACTGATATTAAATGAGTCTAGGTCAGAACAGATCACAAATCACTTGGGTAGTTGAAACTTGAATTAATTGAATTGATTGACTTGTTAATAACAAAGCTCGATAACACCGTTCTAAGATGATAAATGCTAGCTTCTCCCATGTTTTCACTCCATATTTGTTCACCTGTGATTGTGGCTAGAGATTAGGCGGAAATTCAATTCGAAATCTCGTGTAAAAAGTTATAACTAGCTAGGATCAAGTGGTTAAATCGATAAATCAAGTGTTTGAGTGGTGAAATTCGAAATGTGCAATTTAATGTAAAGTTCTTTAAAGTGCTGAAATCAAAGCTAGGCAAGCCCGACACCTAAGTGAAGTGTTTGGGTTGAGCACTAGCATAGGCACAAATACTGTGAGCTAGGCAAGTCCAACACCTAAGTGAAGTGTTTGGTATCGAGCACTAGTATGCAGTAAATCAATTGAAGGAAGAAGTTGAACTTGAAATAAATCATTCTTTAAATTGGTCCTAGCTAGAACATGTAACGTACGGATCTAGAAACGGATGAAGTCGAGTCGATAGCCACGTCACTTTTCCTACCTCCGCATCCACATCATGGCTAGAGCTTAAAGTCTTTTTGATTAGAATTGGTGTTATCGTAGTCGGTTAATTATGATTAATTGTTTTCCCAAGAAACGTGCTTCGTTAAAACTACTACTTGAAGTGTGCAGAGATTAGTGAGATCGAAAATTTATTTGGTTGATGTTGTTGCATGTGTAGGTCACTCTTTCTACGTGGAACAGTCTAAACCAAATTGTTAGAATTGAATCTCAGTTTAATCTCGTGTCATTTGTGAATTTGAGTGTGTTCTAGTTCAGTTTGCTTGAGGACAAGCAAAAGCTTAAGTGTGGGGTATTGATGACAATCGATTTGACGTGATTATCAGCCTCATTTAAGCGACATTTCCTTGATTGAAACGTGGTTTTAGGGGTAAAATAGCGAATATTCACTCAACTACCCTATTTCCTACCGATTTGGTTACTTTGGCCCTTTTTGGGCCTATTTGATGGTTTTCTAGTGTTTTTGTGAAAGCACAGGTTTTTACCATCATTTATGTAGCCACGGACGTGTTCAAGACCTCAAGGAGTGAACCGAAATCAAACCAGAAATCGAACCAGAGTCAGAACCGAAGATACAACTGCCAAGCACAATGTTTTCGCCGAAAATACTATGAGGATTTCGGCGAAAATACCTTCAGAAACTCACAGGCAACGTCAGCTGATTTACACTGAAGTTTTCGGAGAAAACTTCCTTAAGTTTTCGCCGAAAATCATAAAAGAAATCAAACAGGGGATTTTAACTAAAGTTTTCGGCAAAAATTATTTGATATTTTCGCCGAAAATATCTTCCAAATCCGGCGTTGTATTGGAAACCCTAAGCGTACCTATTTAAAGAGAAGCAGCCGACAGCCAAAAGAATCATCCATTATTCATATTTTCACAAATCAGACTTTTGAGAGTCAGCCGACTCTAGGGTCGATAGATAGAGTTTAGAGAGTTCGAAGATCCGTGGAGAGATCGTGACGCCATCCTTCCACCTTGGAGAGCTCGGAGCTTAAAGTTGAAGATCCAGGAGATTGAAGCTTCACCGAAGTCGTCAGAATTAGGTTTTTCAGTTCTTATATGTTCTTCCTCTGTATGATGATCTTCTTTGTTGCCTTTGATTCTTCTGTTATCGTTATGAGTAGCTAAACTTGTAGAGCTTAGATTAGATGAACCCTAAGTGACCCAGGGCTTTAAAGCGGTCACGGATCGGCGGTAATTAGATTCGAAGTTCAATCAGTTTCTCTTTGCATGGTTGTTTTGTTCTTGATTGTTTATGTTTCTTCTCTAGTTGATCGCCTAGATTAGGTTTTTGCAAGTTAGGGTTAGTCGCCAGACATCTCCCTGCTTTGGCGCATAAACTTGTCTTCCTTGATCACCTAGTTTAGATTCTTGTTAAGTTGAGGATAGAAGCGAGCGCTCGCCTCTCTTTAAAACATCAATTCAACCAGTTAACCTTATAATTGGAGTGTGCCTTTCGTAGGAACCGATTAGGGTTAATCCACTGCAAGAGTAACTCATAAATCGTTAGTAATTGCACCAGTTAATTAAGTCGTTGCGAGAGGTCACCGTACCCGGGCGGCTAGTTAATCTTGGTAGTTAGATCGGATAGAGCGAACGTTCGCCAGTCTTAAACCTAAGGGTAAGGAGTTATGGTGGTGTATAGAAATTGATTGAATTAGAATTGAAAACCGTTGGTCTTGTGATTGTTGTTGCTTTGGTGATCTACAGGGGGATTCGAAATCTAAGCTCGTCTATCTTCTCGTTAGTCAACCTTTTAATATTTCTGCCTTTTATTTTCCTTTGTTCATTAGATTAGAAGTCGTGGAACTCACACCACGCACAACCTGTTTAAACCTGAGTAATTTGCCAACATATTTGAGTAGACAAGAAGAAGAGACCTCGAGTAGAATACGATCTAGTCTACCTTGGTAGATTAGTTATTTGATACCGCTAAAACTGCAGCATCAAATTGGCGCCGTTGAGGAATTGCAGGTAACTGACAGAAAATGGAGCTCGGAGAAAAAAAGATAAAATTACTATTTTACTCTTAGCATTCTCAGCTTTTAAATCTAAGTCTATGTTTTAAAATTTAAACGGTTGAGATCTTATTGCGTTGGAGATAAATAAGAGCTTAGGATATGTTTCCTAGCTCAAGACTTATTTCAAAGTAAAAAAAGGTACAACTTTCCTTACTATTATTATTACTAGAAATTACCCCGCGCGATGCTGCGGGAAAAAAAAAAAAAGAAAGTTTATGTTTTTTTTTTAAGTATAGTTGGTCAAGTAAAATTGATAATCATTTCATCAAAAAATTGATAATCATCAAGTTTTTAATATATACTTTTATAACTTAATAACCATAACTTTAAGTAATATCAAATTTTAAAATTAAAAATGTACTTTTCAAATATGAGGGTGAATTGTTGCAGAAAATGAATCTTCTTAGATGTTTTTCTTAGTTATGTTATGACCTCGTAAAAGATTAAGAAAATAGCAAACGATCATAAAATCTTCACCGTGATGAGATAAGACTCTCGTAATGTTAAGAGTTAGCCACATACGTAAAATTCAATCCACCCAAATTGTATATCCAACACATTACTACAGTATGCTATACGTTTCACTTGTGTGAGATTGAAAAATGGGAGGATGAGAAAATATATTAAGTGTTGGATTCCGATTTGTTAGTCGTTGATGGTGAATAGACGATCATTGACGATTGATAACATATGTATCAATGTAAGATGAAACTGAATTTAATTTCATTAATCTATATTTATTGTACTCAACTAAATGAGTAATTAATTATGTGGCTATGAGCTCCATCCATATCATGATTCTAGCAAGAAAGAAAAATAAAATCACAATCTAGTTAGAAAACATAAGATAAAAATTTGTTCATATTTATCACTATTAAAAAATCTTTCAATTGTACGTCAAAAAAAAAAACTTTCAATTGGAGAGAGAAGACTCAATAAAATCCTTAGAAAAAAATTATTGAAAAACTTAAAAAATCACATGAAAGTCCTTAGGAGATTTCATCATCATTGTATAGTACTCCTTGTGGATAAATAGTCTATCACTATTAAGATGACTCAATAAAAAAACATATGGAAAAGACTTTAAAAATACACAGTATAGAATTTTTTTAGGGAATTCCATCCTCCTTATGCAATAATAACTTCCTTTTTTAATTTTATATTCTTAATTAATAATAGCCGCGAATTTTATATTTTACAGTTTAGTTTTTAGTTTTTAGTCGCTCTAAAAATTTAGGTTTAATGGAGCGAATCTTACTATTTCAGAGTTTCAGTGCTAACTACCTAGGCGCTAATATGCATTTTCAAATGATGAAATTGGCGCTCGCCCCACCCCTAATTCCCTCTCAATAATATTATTATTATATATATCCTCCTCTCTTCTCTTCAGAATAACTACTAATCATCCAAAGGCAATCCAACAGCGCCGACCTCTTTCTTCCGTATCTCTCATCATCGGATCGCATCCATGGAAGACGCCGATTACCGCCTCCTCCACTCGCCTTCCGCATCCTCTTCCAAGAAGACCAAGAACAAATTGAATAAGTCTCCGCAGCCTGATCCTCTGCCACTGACCAAGAAGCGAGTCCCGCTCGGTGATATCACCAACACCACTCCTCGCTCATGTGCTAAAAAACCTAAACTTTCACATAGCGAAAATGCTCCTCGTCCTACTCCTCCCCTTCAGCCGCCCTTTGATGTTCTGGAGATACACATTGATGATCAGCACCGATTGGCTCCCGATGATTTCAAGCAGATCAATCAGAGCGATTCGGAATTAGAGATCTACGACAGCAGCGTTGATTCCACTTCAGGTTTCGAGTTGAGCAAGTGCAGTGGCTCATCTTTTATTTATGATCATCTCCGGTCATTGGAGGTATATAACAACAGATCTAACTATGATGACTCTTTAATTCAGTTTGAAGTTGCATATTCAATTTCTTTTCATTGATCTACGAGAAGCATTTACTGAATTACAATAACGACCGAATAATTGCTTTGATTGGCTAGGTAGAGGACACAAGGAGGCCCCTGGCGAATTACATGGAAACAGTTCAGAAAGATGTGCTAGTGAACATGCGAGAAGTGCTGGTTGATTGGCTTGTGGAAGTTACTGAGGAGTATAAGCTCGTAGCGGACACACTTTATCTCTCGATATCTTATATTGACAGATACTTATCTTATAAATGTATTAGCACAAACAAGCTCCAGCTTCTGGGTGTCACTTGCATGCATATTGCCTCGTAATTTGCTCACTCATTCTATCTTTGATCTTTTTGTTCTTGAATTGCTCTGTGCCAACAAATGAATCGTCGGAATCCAGGTTCTGAATCTCGCTATTTTTGTATTCCGCTATGTAGGAAATACGAAGAGATAAATCCTCCATGTGCTGAGCATTTCTGCTACATTACCGATAACACATACACCAAGGAGGAGGTGAGTGTCTAACACATTACCGATAACCAAATTTATAACGGTTTTAGTGTAATTTATTTGTTCGCTTGATGTGGGTTTGGACTGCAGCTACTGGATATGGAGACAGATGTACTCAAAGTCTTGAACTACGAAATGGGTACTCCCACAGCAAAAAACTTCCTAAGGTGAAGTTTTCTTGTTTCTAAAGATTGAGCTGTGCAATCTCTTCCTCTTACGATATTCTCTGATTGGTGCTGACATTTGGTTTGTGCTGTGTAACGTTTCCTTCGTTGTATTTGCAGAATTCTGACTAGAGCTGCAGATCAAGATACTGAGGTAAGCCAACCTTTTCTGATATGCGTTAGCCTATCCTCTTAGTGTAAATAAAAAGGAAATGAAAGTAAATATAATATATATATACACGCAATTCTCCATTCCATTCACTTTTTCTTTTACAAGTATCTTTTCTTGAGAGTTGAATATGTGTTTTTCAATTTCCAGGATCCTAAAATGCAGATTGAGTCCTTAAGTAGTTACCTCTGTGAGTTAAGCTTGATCGAATACGGGTGTGTGTGCTTCTTGCCATCAGTAATTGCTGCATCGTCGGTTTTCTTGTCAAGATTCGTAATCTTCCCAGATGAGCATCCTTGGGTAAGAATTAAGAAGATAATGGAAATGGAATTTGATTAGTGTGTGTTTGAGAATGAGAAATGCGCACAGTTATAAGGTTGTGTCCACTAATTGCTTTCTCCCATTTTGCAGAGCACATCGTTGCAGCTTAAATCTGGTTATAGGGCAGCAGAATTGATGGATTGCGTGTTAGCCATTCATGGGTTGGCAATAAACAAGAAAGGAAGCACCTTGCGAGGCGTTAGAGATAAGTTCAAGCAGCTCAAGGTAGAGCCACCCACTTCCTTGTGTTCTCTTTCGCGTTGCGTCCTAATTACAAGGATTATGAATTTAATTATTAACTCTTTTACCTTTCTTTGTGTAACCCACAGTATAAACAAGTAGCTTGGAAGCACCTTCCCTCGGAAGTTCCTTTGGCGTTGTTCTCAACTAGTACTCTTAGCCTCGCCAACAGTTGTGCATCTTTTTAATTTTTATTGTTACACTTCCGCTGGAGTTTTGCAATCATTCATAGGCATTTGTAGTAAGCCAAATTCCTCTTTGGCTTTCAATTCAAGTATTCAGAATCTGATCAGTCTTTGTTCCTTAGTTCATTATTTATGTTTATATTTAGGGTTGGAGGTAGAAGCAAGGATAGGGGTTTATGTTCCAAAAATAACCTGTCAATCAGGGTTGATGATCTATGGTTTGACAAAATGTGGAAGTACCGTAGTAGTACTACTAGTCTACTTTATAATGGATACATTTTTATTCGATCCGTGACTTGAAGATCATTTCTACCAATTATTGATCCACCTAAAGTTTGTGGACACTGAACATTTTTTTAGAATTGTTTGTTGGTATTTTTGGAGGTTCTATTTTAGCGGAATAGCATCATTCTTTAGTTATTGTCACGAAAGATTCATGGATGGATATTGTTCACTATAGAGGATAGTCATATCAGAAAGTAGACTGTTATGCTGCTCGACTTGTAAAGACAGAGATGTAAATTTCTTGAAATTTGTTACTTTCAAAGTGGATGTCCCTTTACTCAGATGGTTCAGCTAATCCAGAGATAGATTAAGTAGACGCTTAAGGTTTGATTCAAGATAGTGTTTGGTGTGTTCTGATTGCCTACATTAAGATTATGTGTGTGTTCAATAACCATGATAGGGAGAAGGAAAGTTGAGACATGTCAAAATATATTTGGAGAAAAGGCCGGGGCAAAACTAGGATTGAATCATCCACTGAGCCGAAATTGAAGAATTATTTTTTCAATTTGCGATAACAAATAATGATATAAAAAGTCATCATTTCTATACCTACTACTTCAACACTACACGACGTTTTTTTTAATTTTGAAAATTCATCCATTATAGAATCTCTATCTACCTTTCTAGCGTAATCCCTCTCAATAAACATCATCAAAGTATCAGTTAGAAACCGATCAACCATGTTGCTCCATATATCCATCTTAATGAATTTTATTGCTGAAAATGCTCTTTCTGTAGTACCAGTTGATATTGGCAGTGTCAATACAAGACGAATCAATCTTCTAACCTTCTTGTTACCAAAATCTCCATCAATTTGGCTGATGATGAAACTTCAAAATCATGACTACTAAAAACCAAGGTTTTCAGAACCGGACCGGGGGTCGAGCTGGCAAGGTCAGGGGTTCGGGGTTTAATGGTTTAACCGGGGTGGAACCGTTTGCATACCGGGATCGAACCGTTTTAATTATTAAATAAATAAATAAATATAGTTAAGCCGGACCGGCCAAGTTTTTAATTAAACCGGAGGTATAGAGAGATTAAAATATTATGTAAATAAATTACCTTTAATAATATTTATGTTATAACCTATCAATTTAGGACTATATATGACATTTTCCATAAATTAAGGACCAAAACATAATAATCCTATATGGTATATAATTAAAAACCCCAATCCCACTCTTCTTCTATTCTTCTTTTTACGCCGCTGCTCCCTCTCTTCTTCTATTCTTCTTCTACTATTCTTCCTCTCTTCTCTTATTCTTCTTGATCGATGTCAAATCATTGACAATGTAATATTGGAGAGGAAGAAGTAGGCAAGGATCAACTGATCGAACGACGGCCTCCGGCTCCGGGATGACGTCGGCTGAAGGAACAAGGAAGAGGCGTCGTCGGTGTTGTCGGCGTCGACTGAAGGAAGAAAGAAGAGGCGACGTCGACTGAAGGAGGACCGGCCGACGGTGTCGATTGAAGGAGGAGGCGACAGCCTATTGAAGGAGGGCAGAGCTGCTCTGGTGACCTGATCGGAAAGAAGAATCAAGAAATTGAACTGAAGATAGAAGCTTTCCCCACTGTGCGATGCGATAATTGGATTCCAATTTCAATTGTTTTTATAATTTCCGTGAAAATCAAGGGTCTGACCGGGTACTATGTTAAGGACGGACCGGCCAATTTTTCGGGTTGAACCGGTCAGATGATCGGTTTGACTCCATGTCAGAAAGTCGGGGGCCGTTTTCGGTGAGAAGGCTGGTTCAAGGTCGGACCGGTTGGAACGGCCGGCCCGATCCGGCATTGAAAACAGTGCTAAAAACATGATGAGCATAATATGGTAACTGAGTACGTAGAAGTTGTTCATGATCATCAAAATCTTGAGGATAGATCTCAACTGCAATTTGATTGATATGGTATGCATTGAATGACCTAAAATAATATTTCGGATCCAAGACATCACTCAATTGAAGCAACCGTATCGTTGTCTCACTTGACCTTGAGTTTCGTTCACTCAACTGATAATCTATGCATTGATTCAAGTATTGATAATGATATAAGTGCTCTAAAGGAATTTCCTTCATACCACGATGACTGGTTGGTTTAAATCAGGTTTATTTATGCCATGCTTGAAACAAAAAGAGCTTACCTCTTCAAGTAACTGTTTCCATCCGTCATCTCTTAATTTCTGCAGTAGAGTTTTTGAAGTTGAAACCATCTCCAAGTTTTATAAGATGTCAATAAATTTCCTTTGAAAGGCTTGTGAAAGACACATAGTTTCCAAAGTAATCTTCATCATCATGTGCAAACAAAAGCAAACTTGAAGGTTGTAATTACCCCGAGAGCACCTTCAGCTTCAACTCGAAGTTGACGTGACGAATTGTGCTCACTAACTTTTTGAAGTACTTCACATGTACCTAAGAAATGAGAGCTCCAACGAGTAGCATTTGCACGTTGCAAAAATGTACTTTGATTAGCTTCTTTTATAGTCTCGAGTTCACCATTTTCCAACATGTCCTCAATGTCTCTTTTCTTTGCGACCAATAAATCAATGTTGCGCTTAGGAGATAATTTAACCAAGTTAATGATCTTATACAATAATGAATTATCTCCAAATTTGATGCGGCCATCCGTAGGGACATCGATGGAAAGCAACGAGTGGCCACGAGCCAGGGAGAAACCACGTAGTCTAATGAGGCTAAGGAAATCAAAGGCAAAAAATGCATGACAATACTACTAATGTCGAGCCTTGCTGAGTCCCGACCAAGAATTGATGACGTGCCGAAGCTGAACACTGATGTCGATCCGGAGCTAAACACCTATTCTGATCTGGACACGGACGTTGAAACGGGCACAAATGCTGGCATGGATGCAAATCTCGACCAGAACACCGAGGCCGACCAGAACCGGCTGATGCCGAACACAGGCCTTGAAGCCAGACCGATGTCGAGCATAAGACCAACGATGACCGAGCACCACCCAACACTGATGTTGGGCCGCAACAATAGTCTGTTGTCGAGCCTTCATAAACCAAAGCTGGGCCGAGAGATGGAATCCAAGTCCTACACGGATTGTCGAGCGCTGACCGAGAAACTCGGAATCCATGCCCGCATAGGAAAGGAAATGCCGAGTATTGAGCTTTCCCCACTGGACTAGGACTAGTGCCAGATTAGGAGTCTTGAGACTTATTAAGAGTTTTTTCCTTTTTAGAGTTTTAGTCAAAACTTTTTTCCTTTTTAGAGTCGGATTTTATTCCTTTTTAGTTAGGATTCAGATTATTTTACTAATTTAGAGTTAGAATCATACAAGGAAACGGAGAATCCTTGTGGCCAACCCTAACCCTATTTATAGGAACCCTTGTACACGTTTAGACGACAGATTTCAATGACAATAAGCAAACTTCAGTTTTTCATGCATGGAATTAGAATTTATTATCTTTACGATTTTCATGGAATTGATTGTCGTCTTGAATTAGGTTTGTCGACCTAGAGTAAGTGATGCGCCTAATTATTGACGTATGTATTCCCTCATTAGACGGTATTTTTGTGATCATTTTATCTCGTTTGAGTGATTTTAAGTGAGTTTATTCCCTTTTCGGCCTTAGGGTTGTTTTACGTCGTATTGCACATTGTTTTTGGATTTTAGGTAATAACCGACGTTGGGAAATCAAACCGGGAGTGGAGCATTGAGTGACATGGGATTCTAGGCCCCTTGGAGTGATCCGAGTCTAGGGAAGAAGGCCCAACCACAAGGAAATGACCGGTTTGGAAGTAAACTCAAAAAGCTAGATTTTGGAGCTTACACGTGTAAGCTAAATACACTGTTTAGCTTACACACCTTGTAAGCTCACCAGACGGGAAAATTTGATATTTTTCAACAAGGAAAAGGTTTTATAGGGTATAATTAGACTTTTTGGGACATAATTCATTCTACATTCAATTTTCAGAGAAGAGCTACGATTTGGAGAGAGTTTAGAGCATATTTTGGAGTCCCGGAAGAAGCTCAGAGCCTAGGAGTTGAAGATTTTCAAGACCAAAACCGCTCAGAATAGTCAAAATTAGGTTTTACAGTTTCTCTCTATTCTTCCTTTCTAAGATGAATTATTTTGTGATTTTTGAATCTTGAGATGAATAGTTAAACTTTTCTATCTTAGATTAGATGACCCTAAGTGACCCTGGGCTATAAAGCGGTCACAGATCGGCGGAAAGTAAGATATTAATTCAGTCTTTTTTGTTCATTATTTATTTGTTCTTCAATTTCGTTTCTTTTCTAGCTTGATCACCTAGATTAGATTCTTGTTAGAATAAAGGATAGTTGGTGATGGTCCGCCTTGTTCTAGAATGTAAAATCAATGAGTTAACCTATTCAATGAAATCACTCCTCTAGTAGGAGCCATTTAGGGTTAATCTGTTTCAAGAGTAGCTCATAGAATCAATTCAGGTGCACCAATCAATAATCCATTTCAGAAGCGAACGCACATACGAATAATTGATGGTAGCTAGTTCAATAGTAGCGAACGTTCGTGGACTTAGACCTAAGGGTAAGGAGCTACGACAGTGATTAATAATTGAATGAATTGAGTCTGAAACCTGTCGGTCTTGTGATTGCCAATGCCTTGGTGATCATAGGGGGATTTGAGTCTAAGCTCTTGTCTGTTAATTGAATCCAACCCAATGAACTTGCTCTCTTTAATATCATTACTTTACTTCCATCCTAATAGTAGAAATTTGTGGAACTCACTCCACAAAACCTGTTAAAACCCGAATAGTTGTTAATTCCTTTGAGTAAACCGCATAAAGAAGAAGCCCTGTTGAATATGATCTATCCTACTTTTGTGGGATAGTTATTTGACCATTGTTTTACAGATATCAGTAAGCACCTCTAATTTGCGGCACCTCTCGTATTAAGATCACCGAGTTGAGTTTGATCTCAAGGTTTTTAAAGGAGCCACTCTTCCCTAATCCGACGGACACTGGTAAAAAGGCGATGTCTACGCCGACGATGGTGCTAGGAAGGTTAAAGGTTGAAGATGGAAGCCCCTCTAGCGAAGGTTGGGCGGCTAGGGTTCATTGTGATGAAGGGTTGGTGTCTGCTGGGCCGGCCTTGAAGCCCAATTTTGTCCCTCTTTATTTGGATACATGAGAGGGAGAGAAAGAGCCAAGTTCTAATTTTAGTTCTCCTAGGCCTGTTGTTGAGCCCACTAAACAGATGGCAACTAAGGTTAATTGGGATGAAGGATTGGTGTCTGCTAGGCCATCCTTGAGGCCCAATTTCCTCCCTCTTTATTTGGATGTAGGAGAGGGAGAGAAAGGGCCAAGCTCTAGTATTAGTTCTCTTGGGCGTGCTGTTGAGCCCACTGAAACTCCTTTGTGTCTTGAAGATGGTGCGGAAGAGAAAGGACCAAGTTCTTGCCTTGGGATGAATGGGCCTTTTGCTGAGCCCATTGATTCTCTTTTCAGTAAATTTATTGCAGATAAGCCCTTGCTAATTAAAGAGTTAGAGAGGTTGCACAGAGGGATTTTTCAGGGCCTTCTTCTTCTTCCGAGTCCAACCGAATGTTAGGACCTTCTCTCTCGCATGTTATTGGGACTTCAATTGGGAAGGGGCATCCGCTTTCAGGGATGCAGTCTAGCACATAGCTCTCATGATTGAAAGAGAAGCTTCAGCCATCTTTTTTGTTTGAAGAGGAAGACGGTGATATTGGGAATGTTCGAAGTGACTCAGAAATAGAACATGGCGTTGAGGGATGGTCTAATGAAGAAGTATGAGAGAAGATGCTATGCTTCCTGATTATTTTGAAGAGGTTTAACGAGAGGCAATTACCAAGAATGGCTTTCAGATCGCAAAATGACTGGATTTAAGGGTGGAGGGCTATGTGGAGGAGACGCTTCGTAGGATTGAAGCGGCTACAAAGACCGTTTTACGTCGTCGCGCTAACTCGGTACCAAAGTCCAAAAAGGAGAGGGAGATGAGAAAATTGGATTGGAGTCATTCTGAGGTTGACCCTTCCAGTTTAGCTCGTAATTCACGGTATGTCCCCCCTGTCCTTTCTATACATGAAGCCTTGGATTTTCTCTTGGAATGTTAGAGGGTTAGGAGATGTTTCTAAGCAGTTTCGTCTTAGGAAGAGAATCTCGGAGCCTCGAGCAAATATTTGGTGCTTGCAGGAAACGAAGATCGCTTTGTTAGATATGTCGTTGGTGAATGGTCTTTTAGGAAGGAGAGAGGTCAGGTGGGAAGCAAAAAATGCGGAGGGCTCGAGAGGTGGGATTTTGACAATGTGGGATGAACAGGTGGTGCCGGTCCAGAATCATTGGGTGGGCCAGTTCAGTCTGATGACTATCTTTAGGAATGTTGAGGATGATTTTGAGTGGCTTCTTTGTAACGTGTACGGGCCTACAGTGGCTGATTAGAAAAGTGCTTTTATTGATGAGATTAGAACTTTTATAGGATGGTGGAAGTTCCCAACCTACATAATTGGTGATTTTAACATGTTTAGGGAGGCGGAGGAAACGTCTAGTGGTTGTCGGTCAAGGAGAGAAATGGTTATATTCGATAAGTTTATCAAGGATTGGGAGTTGACCGATTTACCTATGCGCGGGGCGACTTTCACTTTCTCAAAATTACAAGATAATGCCTACATGTCTTGCCTTGACAGAGTGTTAGTGTCAGCAGAGTGGGAAGATAGATATCAGGGTTGCATCCTCAGAGCCCTGACGAGGACATGTTCGGATCATTGCCCCATAGTACTTGAGTGCTCATTGGAAAGGATCATTCGTCGCCCTTGGAGGTTCGAGATGATGTGGATGGAATCTCCCGACTACTTTGAGGTAGTCAACTCTACGTGGAGGATTCCTGGCTCAGGTTCTAATGCTTTATTACAGTTGGCAAGCAAGTTTAAGATGCTTAAGACTGAGTTAGGGAGATGGAATGTGTGTACCTTCAGGAATAACGAGGTAGTCATCAAAGAAATTCTTGGAAAGATTGCAGCTCTAGATGGACAGGAAGAGTTACACCAGTTATCTAGTGAGGAGAGGGTGGAGAGATGTTTCCTGAAATGTGACCTAGATAAAGTTTGGAAAATGGAGGAAATATCTTGGAGACAAAAAGCTAGGGATAAGTGGACCAAAAAAGGTGATAGAAACACCTCCTTCTTCCAAAAGATCGCAAATTAGAATCGACGTCGTAACTTCATTGCTTCTTTGAAGATTGGGGATGAGGTCTTCGAGGATGAGGTCTTCGAGGATGAGGTCCATTTAGAGGGTGCAATGGTTCAGTTTTACCAAGATCTCTACATCGAGCTGGAGACTGGCCGTCCGTTACCTCTAAATAGGGGTTTTAGTTGCATTGACCAGGCTATTAAGGATAGTCTTATTGTTGCTTTCACCGAGGAGGAGGTGTGGGATGTGATCAAAAAGTGTGATGGCACCAAGGCCCGAGCCTTGACGGCCTACCTCTAGGCTTCTTTAAAGCTCATTGGGACATCGTCAAAGGCGATGTGTTGAGGGCTTTGGGGGACTTTGTCGAACTGGAAACTCTTCCTCGTTCAATTAACAACACCTTTTTAGTTCTCATTCTGAAGAAGGATACTATTGAGGACATAAGAGATTTGAGGCCTATCAGTTTAGTTAATTCTTTCAACAAGATTTTGTCCAAGACTTTAGCAACTCGGCTTAAGTTGGTCATCGCCAGCTGCATTTCGGTCTATCAATGTGCCTTGGTGTAAAATAGGCAGATCTTGGATGCCTCCTTAATAGTGAATGAGGTGATTGATTCTCGATGAAGGTCCGTGAGGGTGGGTCTTGTGATCAAATTGGATATCGAAAAAGCTTTTGATCACGTGAACTGGGATTGCCTTCTCAACGTTATGTGTATCATAGGTTTTCTAGATCAATCGGGTAGGTGGATCTCTAAGTGTATTTCTTCAGCTTCCTTCTCTGTTCTTTTGAATGACCAGTCGAAAGGGTACTTTTCTAGCTCTAGAGGATTGAGACAAGGAGATTCTCTCTCTCCATTCTTTTTCATCATGGTCATGGAGGTTCTTTCCAGGTTTTTAGTAAGGGCTAGAGAAGTGGATCTGTTTGAGGGTTTCTTCGTGAATGAGGCAGAAAGAAGAGGGGAAGTGCATCACATCCTTTATGCAGGTGATGTTGCGGGCGATGTAAGTGTGGAACAGGTTCAACAAATCTTGGCCGTTCTTATTTTTTTTTAGATGGTCTCGGGTCTTAAAGTGAATATGCACAAGTCAGTTATGTACATGGTGGGAGAGTTGGGGGATGGAAAAGTTTTTGAAGACATTCTAGGTTGTCAGCTGGGAAGCTTCCCTGCATCTTACTTGGGTCTTCCTCTTGGGACCTGATGTGCGTCTAGACGGGTATGGGATCCTATTGTTTCTAAGGTTAGGAAGAGATTGGAATATTGGAAAGCTAGGACTCTTTCCTTTGGAGAAAGGATGACTCTCTTAAAAAGTGTGCTATCCCAACTTCCGATTTATTGCCTCTCCCTTTTTCAAGCGACAGTTTCTGTCCTGAAGGAGTTAAAAAGAATGCATCTTGTGGGAAGGTTGTGGGGTAGACAGAAAACCTCATCTTGTTAGATGGGACTTGGTCAAAGCTCCAAAAACCAAAGGTGGTTTGGGTGTCTTAGACATTAGGAGGCTCAATTCAGTGCTCCTAGGAAAGTGGGGTTGGAGATATGCCTCTGAGTGTAACTCTTGGTGGCGGGAGTTGATTGTGGAAAAGTGTGGTGTTGGTTGTTCTACTTGGAATACGAGGTGGGAGCTGCAGAGTTCTGGGTGGTCTGTTTGGAGAGCATAGTCAAAAGTATTCCTAGGTTTTGGAATTACGCTTTGATCGATCCGGGGGGAGGGGGTGTATTTTTGGTTCGACGTTTGGATCCCGGGGGAGTGTCTAGCTAGTCGGTTTCCTAGGATTGTTGCGGCTGCCCGTGATGTGGATGCTTTGATTTTTGATATTATTGTTGTTGTGTCTGACAGGTACTAGTGGCATCTTCCTTTGCCCTTGGAGCTTAGAGGTGGAGCAGAGCTGGAGAGATTGAGGCTGCTAACGGTGTTGGAGGGAGTGGCTCCGGGGTGGATATCCTATGGTCCGCCTTCTCTGGTTTAGCGGTTCACTCCTTCAGGTATCTTCTCTGTAAGTTCATTTTTCAGGATCCTATCCCAATAGGTGACCTGCAGTGTGGATGACTTCCCATTTGAGGCGGTTTGGTTGGACCACGTCCCTACAAAGATCATGGGCTTCCTCTGGCAGGTTTTTCACAAGGGCATCCCCACTTTTGATAACCTCCAAAAGAGGGGGTTTGTTGGTCCAAATCTTTGTGTTTTATGTAGAGCCGACCTTGAGTCGGTGTCGCATTGATGTGATTATATTTGGTGCATTTTGAGCCTTTGACTAGCCTAAGAATCTCCCATGTTTGATCCCATTTTGCCATGATTTATATGCTTTTATGGAAGTTTTATGCTAAGTGCCCTTTTGATGTCCAAGTGCCACTTTGAGGCCAATTCTGTGTCTATTGGAGTTGTTTTCTTTGCATTTTCAGGATTTGGCATTGAAGTACTGGTGACAAGGAGCATGTAGGATCAAACGGGAGGTTTATCGGAGCTAGGACGGAGGAGATATGGCCGTTGAAAAATTGAGAAAAGTGCACAGTTTTATACTTGAGTTTTCGGCGAGAATTTCATGGTTCTCGCCGAGAACCCTCGGCTCGTGACAAACATGAGATTTCCAGAAGATCAACATTCAATTTATGAAGTAGTTTTCGGCAAAAATCTTAGTGAGTTTTTGCCGAAAACATATGAAGAAATGCAAGAATGCTCGGTGATTTGTGAAGAGATTTTCGGCGAAAACTTTGAAGAGTTTTCGCCATAAATTTGAAGAGGAATCAGCGCAGTATATGAAGTGGAAGCGGACGCAATTCAGGTGGGAGATTATTATAATTTTACAACTCGCCCGCCTCACTCTCTCTCTCAACTCAACAATCGCCGATCATCATCCTCCTCTCAACCAAACATCATCCTCCCTCAATTGTTGATCAACTTGAAGATCAAGGATCTAAGTGAAGTCCCTCATAGCTTGGATTGGAGCTTGAAGATCCAAGTAGGAAGATCCTCCATGGAAGCAAGGATGGTCTCCTCTACTAAATTTCAGGTTTCTTACATGGTTATGCTAGGCTAAGCTTAGGTTTAGCTTAGTGGTGGATGGATCAAGCTAGGATAGATGATTGATTGTATGGATTGAGTTTCTCATAGCCATTTGTGTAAGATGATGATCCTAGACCTTGTGCTTGTTGTTCTTGGGACTTAACTTGGTCCTTTGATATTTTGTTTATGTCTTTCAATACATGAGAATGATTGATTGATGTTGATCTAAGGTCTTGGGATTGTAATTGAATGATTTGAGAGATTGGATTATGCAATTGCAACCATTTTGAGCTTCTTTTCCTTGTTGTCAGTTTATCAAACACTTGGTGCGCATTGAGTTTTCTTTCATTTGAAGGTTGAGAGACCCTTTTGATTGCTAGACTAGTGTTATATGATTGACATGAGAGTGTATTGCATCATTTACCTTGTGCTAGATGAACGTTAGCATAGAATTCAAGTTTTTGGCATTTCATTGAGCAAGTTAAGGCACTCCATTACCTTTGTTCACATAGCGAGAGCATGGTGCATTTGGTCTAGGAGTAGAGAGTCAATTGTGCGAGAGTTCGTTGATTCTACTTGAGTGAATTGCATGATCATTAGTTTACACATCGTTGCTTGAGATTCAATCTAGCTTTCATGAACCTTGAGCTTGAAGAAACCCCTTGCTAAGCTAAACTCCCTTCTCTCTTGTTTGATCCTCAATTTCACTTGTTAGTCTTTCCTTGTTTGTTATGGTTTTGATTTGTTCTCTTTCAAAACCAAAACTCAATTTTAAAATGTTTAGACCGTTCATGAACTTTGTGAGTATTAGCTTATGAGAACCGTTGTCGGGGACTCTCTCATTCCTAAGAAAGCAATTATTAGTGAACCGATCTTTACACTTCCTTCCGTTTTACTTTTGCTTCCTTGTTACGTGTTGTTTGACTTGTTATCACACATTGTCGTATTACGTTGGTATTTGTTGTTGATTTGTCTGTAGGAACCGTGCACTAGTGCATGAGGCGTATCCGCCGCCTTCAAGCTCGACTCCAAGGCATCAAGGTCGTGATTGAACCACCAACTCGTTCTCCTCCTCACTTAGTTCATAGCACCACACGCAACAACATGTCTCATCATGAGGACGAAGATAACCATTCAGAACATTCACATCACACTAATGAAGATGATCAATCGCAAAGAGGTGCGAGGCGCACACTAGCTGGTTATGCTCGCCCAACCCTCGAAGGGGCAGCCTCGAGTATCATGCGAAGACCGGTAAATGCAAGAAACTTCGAGTTGAAGCCTAATATGATTCAGATGGTACAGAACGGAGTGGTGTTCAATGGTATAGACGGGGAGTTCCCGTCTAGACATTTGAAGGACTTCCTAGAGATATGCGATACGATGAAGAACGATCAAGTTCACCCGGATTGTGTGCGACTCCGACTCTTCCCCTTCTCCCTCAAAGGTAGAGCCAAGTCTTGGTTGGAGAATCAACCTAGTAGAACATTCACTACATGGGAGGGACTAGCCGAAGCCTTCCTCGAGGAGTTCTTTCCCCTTACATGACGGATGCAATCCGAGATCGTATCAACCACTTTACACGACACAAGGGAGAGCTCTTCCATGAGACTTGGAATAGGTTCCAAGCCCTTCTTCGGTCTTGTCCTCATCATAACTTCGCCGAATGGAGTTTGGCGGATATCTTTGCTAGGTCCCTTGATTTTGAGAATACAAGGATGATCAACCAAGCCGCCGGAGGTGATTTAAAGATGCTCACCCCGAAGATGCTCTAGAACTCTTTGCGGAGATGGCCAACAAGACAAGGAGTTGGTCTCGACAACAACCTCCAAGGTCCAAGTATGGGAGCGACACTCACTATGACTCTAGAGCTATAAGTATTGATGCACCAAAGGATTCGTCTAGCTATGGGAAGAAGCCTAAGTTACCGGGGCACCGAGATGAAGATGACCCTATGTTTGCGCTCCTCATGTCAAAGATCGATGCTATGGCATCTCAGGTAAGTAACCTGAGTATGCCTAAGCATCCCTCTAAGGTTCCATCATCTCATGTGGGTAATCCCCCAGTGGCTTCAATATATTGTTGTGAATGTTGTGGGGGTCAGGGTCACGATGTCAGTGCTTGCCCTTCCGCCACTCCTGAGCTTGGCCAAGGCGACCACAATGAGGAGGTAAGCTTCGCACAAGGTCAAGGATTCCATGGTAATTTCAGCCCCCAAGGTAACTATCAAGGTAACTATAACCGACCTTGGAACCAAGGTGGTGGGGACAACAAGTCTAACCAAGGGTACCAAGGCCAAGGGAGTCAAGGTAGTGGTTATAACAAGGGGTACAACCAAGGAAATCAAGGAGGATTCCAAGGTTATAGAGGGTATCCAGGCAACCAATGGTCTCAAGGAAGTAACCAAATCCAAGGGGGAAGTCAATGGAATCAAAGTGGACATCCAAATCAAGGTCCCCAAGGTCCTACCCCACCGGGAATGTACAATCATAGAGGTGATGGACCACCCGGATTCAACAAACCACCTCACAACAAAGAGGGCGGTTCTTCAATATCGCAAGAGGATACCAACGCGGCAATGATTCAACTTATCAAGAATCAACAGGCCTCAATTGCAAATTTGGAGAATCAAATGGGTCATATTGCTAAAACGCTCTCGGAGCGACCCTCGGGCACTTTACCTTCCAACACCGAGGTCAACCCCAAGGTTCCCGAGGAGCTTATGATGGTAACATTGAGGAATGGTAAGCAAGCCCAAGACCCCACACCTAAAGCGGTGAGAACTCAAGATGATGACTATGTTTTGATTGAAGACGTTGTTTCTGATGATGACACGGACAAGATTGAAGTACTAGACAATGGGGCCAAGGCTAATGAGGTTTCTAAGACTACCATTAAGATTGGTTCTCAAAAGGCTACGACGAGTGCTACTCCGGTCTCTCCTCCCACACCGGTTGTACCTCCGTACAAGCCTAAGCCACCTTACCCTTCTCGCTTGAAGTCGGATTCCATGGAGAAAGATTTCAAGAGGTTTGTTGAGATTCTTGACAAGGTGTAATTCACAATGCCTTTTGGAGAAGCAATCACTAAGATGCCTCAATATGCGAAGTTCATGAAAGAGATCTTCACCAACAAACGCAAGCTTAAGGATGTAACTTCAGCAAAGCTCAACGAACAATGCTCAGCCATTCTCTCTAAGCAACCACCGGAGAAGCTTAAGGATCCAGGTAGCTTTACTATTCCTTGCACTATTGGTGAATATGCAATGAGTAGAGGCTTAGCCGATTTGGGTGCTAGTATCAATGTTATGCCATATTGCATGTTTAAGAAGCTAGGCCTAGGGAAACTAAAACCAACCCTTATGAATGTTCAATTAGCGGATAAGACCATGAAATCTCCTTGTGGTATTGTTTGAGGATGTGTTGGTTAAGGTCGGTGCTTTTGAATTCCTTGTGGATTTTGTTATTCTAGATGCTTTGGATGATACCGATGTGCCTTTGATTTTAGGATGACCTTTCTTAGCAACCTCTCGCGCTTTGATTGATGTCTATGGTGGTAGACTTACCCTTAGGGTCGATAATGAATGCATGATTTTTGACCGTTCAAATGGCATGGAGTTTACTTTGTCTTATGCTAGTCACCATGATCCTAAGAATCCGCATGAGCTTACTTCGGTTACTAATAGCACTAACCTAGTCCGTCATAGTCTTGCGGAGTTGTTTGCCATTAATGATGTGCAGGAAGCTAAAGATGAAGAAAAGGAGGCCCCACCTTTCGTACTCCCAATGACACCACTTAAGACTAAGAAAAAATGTGTGAAGAAGCCAACTGAGAAAGGCAAGGAAGCCGCACCAATGGGTGAGACGAGCAAGACTAAAAAGCCACCTGATGAGAAGATCAACTCCAAGTGGTTTGGCCCCTTCTCCATTGCTCCCACTTCACCATCCGGGAAATTCATGCTCATTCCACCCGAAGTCGGTAAGGTACAATTCAAGTTTCGTGTGCCATGTGAAGGTAATGACATTGACTTCAAGGAGGTAATGAGTTGGGATGGTTTTACTTAGCCTACTCCTTGTGCTTTTGTCTAGCTAGAGACGTTAAAGAAGCGCTTCATGGGAGGCAACCCATGTTATCCTTACCTTTTTGCTTTTATGTTTTTGTGTTGTTTTAGTTCGTTGAATAAGATGTTGGCAAGCACTTAGGCGGATCACTCTTCACAATGTGCGTCATGGGACTCTTCCTCTACTTTGGCGTCCTATGCTCCTCTCTACCAACGCGGTAACTTCGTTCCACCTTACCCTCTCTGTCTTGATCATTGAGGACAATGCTCATGTTAGTCGTAGGGGAGTTTGAGGTTTGGTGTGATTATTTGTGGTAGAGATGTAATGCTATGCTTTGATGATTTGCATGATCTTGATTGGATGTCAAATTCCTCTATGGTAGAATCATTCGGTTCTTGACCTTTGGTGTTTAATTGACTTCAAGATTTCACAATGACGTTTAGACTGTTCCACTTAGAACCTATAACCAGCATGTTAGAGCTAATATCAAATGAGTCTAGGCCAGAACAGAGATTTTGTCACTCGTGTATGTTGGTTGATTGGTTTGATACGTGTTTTTGTACCACTCGATAACACCGGTCTAAGATGATGAAGGCAATCAGAATTTTCACCCCTTTTCCATGTTTTTCTTCACCTTTTTGGTCCCTCGTGATTGTGGCTTGAGATTAGACGGAATCCAATTCGAAATCTTGTATTGAAGTTGTAAGGGGCTAAGGATCAAGTGGCTAATTTGGGGAAGAAAATGCTCAAAAGAAAAGAAAAGCTAGGCAAGCTCGGCACCTAAGTGAAGTGTCGGGTTGAGCACTAGCAAAGGCAAAAGCTGTGAGCTAGGCAGGTTCAACACCTAAGTGAAGTGTTGGACCGAGCACTAGTATGCAGTAAGAAAAAAGAGAAGAAAGGAAAAAAATGAAAAAGAAAAGAGAAAGAAAAGAAAAAAAAGAGTTCTCAAATGTGGCCCTTGATCCTACGCCCGAGTTTGTAAAGTGCGGATCTAGAAGCGGATGAAGTCGAGTCGATGGCCACATCATGATCACTCATCACTCTAAAAAATTCTCCTACCCCCGCCTTATCCTTTCCATCTCCCGAGTTCAAGTCCTTCTAATTAGAGTTGGTGTTGTCGTGGTCGGTTTTTCTGTATCCCAATTAACCGCTACTTGAAGTGTGCAGAAATTAGTGAGGTCTAGACTTGTTTGGTTGACATTCTGGCATGTGTAGGTTAAGTTTGTTCGTGGAACAGTTTAAGCCAAATTGTTATCGTTTGAGTCTCAATGTGACCGATCTTGTCATTTGTGGACTTGGATGTTTTCTAATTCATTTGCTTGAGGACAAGCAAAGCTTAGTCGTAGGGGAATTTGATGTGATTATATTTGGTGCATTTTGAGCCTTTGACTAGCCTAAGAATCTCCCATGTTTGATCCCATTTTGCCATGATTTATATGCTTTTATGGAAGTTTTATGCTAAGTGCCTTTTTGATGTCCAAGTGCCACTTTGAGGCCAATTCTGTGTATATTGGAGTTGTTTTCTTTGAATTTTCAGGATTTGGCATTGAATTACTGGTGACAAGGAGCACGTAGGATCAAAAGGGAGGTCAATCGGAGCTAGGACGGAGGAGATATGGCCGTTGAAAAATCGAGAAAAGTGCACAGTTTTATACTTGAGTTTTCGGCGAGAATTTCATGGTTCTCGCCGACAACCCTCGGCTCGTGACAAACAGGAGATTTCCAGAAGATCAACATTCTATTTATGAAGGAGTTTTCGGCAAAAATCTTAGTGAGTTTTTGCCGAAAACCTATGAAGAAATGCAAGAATGCTCGGTGATTTGTGAAGAGATTTTCGGCGAAAACTTTGAAGAGTTTTCGCCAAAAATTTGAAGAGGAATCAGCGCAGTATATAAAGTGGAAGCGGACGTAATTCAGGTGGGAGATTATTATAATTTTACAACTCGCCCGCCTCACTCTCTCTCTCAACTCAACAATCGCCGATCATCATCCTCCTCTCAACCAAACATCATCCTCCCTCAATTGTTGATCAACTTGAAGATCCAGGATCTAAGTGAAGTCCCTCATAGCTTGGATTGGAGCTTGAAGAGCCAAGTAGGAAGATCCTCCATGGAAGCAAAGATGGTCTCCTCTACTCAATTTCAGGTTTCTTCCATGTTTATGCTAGGCTAAGCTTAGGTTTAGCTTAGTGGGGGATGGATCAAGCTAGGATAGATGATTGATTGTATGGATTGAGTTTCTCATAGCCATTTGTGTAAGATGATGATCCTAGACCTTGTGCTTGTTGTTCTTGGGACTTAACTTGGTCCTTTGATATTTTGTTTATGTCTTTCAATACATGAGAATGATTGATTGATGTTGATCTAAGGTCATGGGATTGTAATTGAATGATTTGAGAGATTGGATTATGCAATTGCAACCATTTTGAGCTTGTTTTCCTTGTTGTCATTTTATCAAACACTTGGTGTGCATTGAGTTTTCTTTCATTTGAAGATTGAGAGACCCTTTTGATTGCTAGACTAGTGTTATATGATTGACATGAGAGTGTCTTGCATCATTTACCTTGTGCTAGATGAATGTTAGCATAGAATTCAAGTTTTTGGCATTTCATTGAGCAAGTTAAGGCACTCCATTACCTTTGTTCACATAGCGAGAGCATGGTGCATTTGGTCTAGGAGTAGAGAGTCAATTGTGCGAGAGTTCGTTGATTCTACTTGAGTGAATTGCATGGTCATTAGTTTACACATCGTTGTTTGAGATTCAATCCAGCTTTCATGAACCTTGAGCTTGAAGAAACCCCTTGCTAAGCTAAACTCACTTCTCTCTTGTTTGATCCTCAATTTCACTTGTTAGTCTTTCCTTGTTTGTTTATGCTTTTGATTTGTTCTCTTTCAAAACCAAAACTCAATTTTAAAATGTTTAGACCGTTCATGAACTTTGTGAGTATTAGCTTATCAGAGGACCTCGTGGAATATGACCTTGGTAAAATTCTTATCACGCATTTGTTAGTTTCGTGTTCATTTTCTGCTTAGGGTTTGGACTGCTCTTAGTTCCAAGCTTACCATCTGGGGTCCGTTTCACTCGGATGTTTCTTGCTTTCAGCGTGATTGGCAAGTTAGGAACTACACGGGTGAGTTTCACAAGTTTATACAGGTTTTAGTTCATGCGATGTGGTGGTGTTTATGGGGGGAAGAAATGATAGAACATTTAGAGATAAAAGCAGATCTAGTGAGCAAGTGATTTGGAGGATCTCATCTTTGGTGGGAAGATGGGTACAGTGAGTGACAAGTCGTGTTTCGAAGGAGGAGCTACGGAACTCGATGTCCCAATGGCACCATGATTTTGATCTAGGCTGACGTGGAATTTTTGGGAGTTTATAGATTTTGGGTTTTTGGGTGGAGGGGATTTTTTTCTGTTCTTTTCCTTTGTATAGGTTGAGGTTGGCCTCTGGAGGTTTTTTTTGGCTTGGGGTGCTTTTTTGGTTAGTTTGTTAGGGGGGGGGGGGGTCAGCCTTCTGCCATCACCCATTGATGGGACTTCTCTTTACAATGGGGCACAATTTTTGGGTCCTGTTTGTACATTTCTTTGGCTATTGATTTTAATGGAAGTTCACTATTCATAAAAAATATCACCGTTAGATTCTTAGCTCAATAGCTATTGATCTTTTGGCCAATTTCCATCCTATAGTTTAGGGTCTAGCTCGTGATTGTGATTTCCCAATTGGTGAGTGGTCTAGTTGTGGAATTAGCTTTGCCGCTCACATCAGTTTGGTATCAGAGCTTCGGTTCGAACTTGGACTCCGTATCATGTTCTTTAGTTTTTACAGAAAAAAATTGAAAACCCCTAAAGAGTTTCACCCTAAACACGAGTGCTAAAATGAGAGTGCTTGTGAGATTATTTTATTATTAGATCGAGAGATTTGTGAGGCCTTGTTCATAACCTATTTTTGTTATTAAGATGGCAGACGAACGGATGGACAGGATAAAGGCCACTCTAGCCACCTTGTTAGAAAAAAATGAATCGAGTGTCAGAAGATGAGGACAGCCCACATGGTGATTCCCACCTACCATCGATGAGAAATAACCAAGAGGTCGATGATGACATGAGTGGCCTGAAGCTCACGGTCCCTAAATTCGCTAGAAAGGCCAACGCCTACGTTTACCTAGATTGGGAGTGGGATATTGAGGGTTTTTTCGAATGCCATAACTATTCAGACCAAAAGAAGGACATTTTTTTTACAGTTGAATTTACTGAATATGTTGCTCTATGGTGGGCCTAGTTATGAAAGCAACAGATAAGGGATGAGATGATGCTCCTTGAGTCGTGGAGGGAGCTTACAGGATCGATGCGACAGATATTTATGTCAGCTGCCTATACTCATGAACTATACACTAGGTTGCAAGCATTGAAATAAGGAACCTTGAGTGTTGAAGAACTCCATAAAGAGATCGAGATAATCGTGACTAGACTTGACTTAAAGGAGGACGAGGATGCTCGGGTTACTAAGTTCACTAGTGGCCTTCAATGGGACATAGTACATGAATTCAACCTTATTGGCTTCGTTGATTATGAAGGTTTGTCCTAGCCATTCGAGTTGAGAGAGAGTTGAAGAATGGAACGGGAAGGAGGACGACATCAACCACACCTCAAACATCAAGGAGAGAAGTAACAAACATGTACTCGGGGTCAAATGAATCATGGCCAAACCACACGAGGTATCACTAAACCTAGTGTAAATTTGAATGTTAATAATAATCGTCCGAGTGGAATTATTTGGTCAAGTGTCAATGACGTGTTCACATGGCTAGAGACTGCCCAAAAAACAAGCCACGGTGATCCGAGATGGAGAAGTCGAGACCGATGATGAGTCCAAAGATGTTGATGTTGAAGTTACTAAGACGGATGTAGATATTGATGACACTCGAATTAACATGATTATCAACCCCATTTGAGCAACATTTCCTTGCTTGAGACATGGTTTTTAGGGTAGAATAGCGAATATTCACTCAACTGCTCTATCTCGTACCACTTGTGTTACTTTGGCCCGTTTCGGGTCTATTTGATGGTTTTCTAGTGTTTTAATGTAGCACACGTTTTTGCCATCAAATACAGTAGCCAAGGACGTGTCTAAGGCATTGGAACCCCGAAGAATCGCACCAAAATCAACCAGAGAAGTCAATCAAGTCAACGAAAACCCTGCCACAATTTACACTTGAGTTTTCGGCGAAAAACCCTTAAGAGTTTTCACCGAAAACTCCAGAAGAAATCAGCTGATCTTAAAGAGAAAGTTTTCGACGAAAACCCCAAGTTCTCGGCAAAAACTCCTAGTCCGAAAATCACAGGAGACTATCTTCGAAAGAAAGCCATTTTACAAGTACATTTTTGCCGAAAACTTCACAAGTTTTTCGGAGAAAACTCCAGGCAAATCCGGCAGAAATCAGTTAGGTTTAAATACAAACACCGGCGGCTGAAATTGATATCTCATAACTTACACTTTGGACGAAATTCCAAGACGGAGACTAGAGAGAGAGAGTGAAAGGAGTTCGAGGAGCCAGGGAAGGATCGTGACGCCATCCTTCCATCTCGGAGAACCAGTGCTAGGAGTTGAAGATCCAGCAGATTGAAGCTTCAGGGATTCGTCGAAATTAGGTTTTACAGTTCTTCTCTGTCTTTCCTACCTGAGATGTATTCTTTGTTTGTCTTCGATTCTCCTGTTTTGAATATGAGTAGCTAAACTCTTAGAGCTTAGATTAGATGAACCCTAAGTGACCTAGGGCTTTAAAGCGGTCATGGATCGGCGGTGATTAGGTTCAAAATTCATTCAGTTTCTCCTTCATGTTTGATTTGTTCTTTGTTCTCTGTGTTTCTTTTCTGGTTTGGCCACCTAGATTAGATTCTTGTTAAACTAAGGATAGAAGTGAACGCTCGCCTTATGATGAACCATCGTAAATAGGTTTATCAAATAACTACCAAGCTGGAAGCTAGGGTAGATCGTATTCCACGAGTCTTCTAATGATTGATTACTCAAATATAAAAGCAAATTACTCATATTTAACACTTTGTGCGTGGTGTGAGTTCCACGACTTCTAATTCTAAGAAAAGCACGGAAATTAAAAATTAAAACTGAAAACAGATTGAAAGATTGGTTGATTAAACAAAGATGACAGACAAGCTTAGACTTTGAATCCCCCTTCGTTCACCAGAGCATTGACAATCAACAGATCAGCGGATTTCGATTCTCATTCAATCAATTCTAAGACACCACCAAAACTCCTTACCCTTAGGTTTAAGACTGGCGAACGTTCGCTCTACCGATCTAGCTACCAAGATTAATTAGCCGCCCGGGTACGGTCGCCTCTCGCAACGACTTAACTAACTGGTGCAATTACTAATGATTTATGAGTTACTCTTGCAGTGGATTAACCCTAACTGGTTCCTACGAAAGGCACACTCCAATGATTAGGTTAATTGTTCAATTTGATGTTTTAAAGTAAGGCGATCTTTCGCTTCTATCCTTAGCTTAACAAGAATCTAATCTAGGTGATCAATCCAGACAAGAAACATGAACAATGAAGAACAAATCAAACATAAAAGAGAAACTGATTGGACTTTGAATCTAATCACCGCCGATCCGTGACCGCTTTAAAGCCTTGGGTCACTTAGGGTTCATCTAGTCTAAGCTCTACGAGTTTAGCTACTCATGTTTTTCACAAAAGAATCAAAGACAAAGATAGAGTTCATCTTGAACAGAGGAAGAACAGAAAAAGGATCTGAAAAACCTAATTAAGACGACTCCGGCAGAACTTCGATCTCCTGTAATCTGTAATCCTAGCTCCGAGTCTTCGAGATGAAAGGGATGGCGTCACGATCTCTTCCTGGCTCTTCGAACTCTAAACTCTACTCCAGAACTCTTGAGAATCCTTCAAGTATTTGGTATTATCAGATATGATATGTATTGTCTTTTTTTCTTCTATTTAGGGCCGCCGGTTAAATATTTATACTTATCCCTAATATCGCCGGATTTTTCCTGGAATTTTCGCCGAAAACCTAAGGGTATTTTCGCCGAAAATTCCTTTGTAAATGGGTTGACCGCTCGGCTTGAATTCTCCTGTGATTTTTGGACCGCCGGTTCTCGGCAAAAACTTAGTGTTTTCACCGAAAAGTTCTTCTTATAAGCTCTGCCGATTTCTTCATGAGTTTTCGCCGAAAACTCTAAGGGATTTTCGCCGAAAACTTCTTTGTAAATGGGAGCAGGATTTGGTTCGACTTGATTGACTCCTCAGATCGATTCCGGTGCGATTCCTCGAGGTTCCAACGCCTTAGACACGTCCTTGGCTACTTTATTTGACGGCAAAAACCTGTGCTAACATGAAGACACTAGAAAACCATCAAATAGACCCGAAACGGGCCAAAGTAACACAAATGGCACGAGATAGAGTAGTTGAGTGAATAATCGTTATTCTACCCTAAAAACCATGTCTTAAGCAAGGAAATGTCGTTTAAATGAGGCTGATAATCACGTCAAATCGTGTGTCATCAAAATACCCCAAACTTAAACTTTTGCTTGTCCTCAAGCAAACTGAATAGAAACGCTTATGTTCACAAATGATAAGATTTATTAAATTGGAGTTCAATCAAGCACAATGAATTATTAGATAGATAATTCCTAGAACAAGAAACCTAACATTGATACTGATCAGCCAAACAACCCGGTCTCACTAAAAACTGCACACGACGAGCAATAGCAACCAATTATGCACGAATTTGACCTGACCGACGAGACTCCTCACACAGGAAATATTTAGTAAATGGCGAACTCTCACTCTCTGTGTTTAAGGACGTGTTTCTGCTCTCAATCATTTTCTGTTACTGAATTCTGTCATAAGTTTGCAATTCGACCACATCTCCACCACTGTGACAACATGAGTAACTAGTCAAGAAGGACTTCCTGCTAGGACTGTAACGAATTCTGCACTACAAGGGTTTATGATGCGATGGATGATGGGAATGTATGATGATGACTTTGGTGCGGTGTAGCTTTCGACTAACTTCCCTCGAATCTAGCCTATGGCTTCCTACCGTCTAACCAGACACGGGTGGAATAGTGAACGCTCGTCCTATGATACCCTCAAGCAACCTAGCACTTTTATTTTCTTTACACTTTTTTTTTCTTTTGATTTTTCTTTTGACTTCGTTCTTCCATATGTAGGGAGAAGAACGTTTATTGAACTAAGAACTTTGAAACTTTTCTTTTTTTTTTTGCTTTTTCAAATTTTTTATTTTTTCTTTTTTTTTTTTTTTTTTTGTGTCCAATTCTTTCTTTTAGTTGCTAGAGGGGTTTACACGTTTGGACATAATAGCTAAGACCACCTGTTTAATGGCTATAGGCAGGTTACCACAAACCGACTTCCGGTAGGTCAATTTAGAACTACGACCACATGGGATCAACGGGGAATGAAAGAATGGGAAATGGCTGTAATGTATTATCGAACCGAAAGAACAGGCCAAGCTCAAGGGTTTAAACCTAATGGATTTATCGTTTGGTAGGCTATCAGGCTTAGTAGCTGAATCTAGGTGCCCCTATGATGGAGAGGATGGAGAGGAGGAGGCGCCGCCACCTGTGGACTGATGTCCAGCTCAAGGGCGTACTCGACCGCTAAATCTCCACCGACGGTGTACACTCTGCTGGCATGGGACGTCCGGGCCATATTCTTGGCTGAGGCCAAGAGAGATGATGAGGCGGCCGACAAAGTTGCCTCCCAGGAGTGAGCGAGGTGGCTTCGCCTTCTGAGTCTTCTGGCGGAATAAGCGTGCAAGCACCCATCCGGGATGAAGAGGATAACTCTCCCAGATGGCGCGAAGAAGAATGAGCTCCTCTCTGCTGATATGGTGGCAGTCCTTCTCTGGAGCAAACAGTAGTGATCTACGCCAAACCATATGAATGAATCGATAGAGAGGGTGAGAGAGGGACTTAACTGAGTTGTGAGCAGGCGGCGGTGCATACACCTGTGAACAACCTACAAATAACAAAAACAAACAAAACCAGTGTAAAATCGAATTGGATAGAAAGGTGAAAGATGGAAAGTAGAAGAATAAGATGCCAGTTTTTCTTTCGAACAATCAAAAGAAGTCCCCGGCAACGGCGCCAATTTGATGAATCGTCGTAAACAGGTTTATCAAATAACTACCAAGCTCGAAGCTAGGGTAGATCATATTCCACGGGTCTTCTAATGACTGATTACTCAAATATAAAGGTAAATTACTCAAATTTAACACTTTGTGCGTGGTGTGAGTTCCATGACTTCTAATTCTAAGAAATGCACGGAAATTAAAAATTAAAACTGAAAACAGTTGAAAGATTGGTTGATTAAACAAAGATGACAGACAAGCTTTAGACTTTGAATCCCACTTCGTTCACTAGAGAATTGGCAATCAACAGATCAGCGGATTTTGATTCTTATTCAATCAATTCTAAGACACCACCATAACTCCTTACCCTTAGGTTTAAGACTGGCGAACGTTCGCTCTATCCGATCTAGCTACCAAGATTAATTAGCCGCCTGGGTACGATCGCCTCTCGCAACTACTTAACTAACTGGTGCAATTACTAACGATTAATGAGTTACTCTTTCAGTGGATTAACCCTAACTGGTTCCTACGAAAGGCACACTCCAATGATTAGGTTAATTGTTAGATTTGATGTTTTAAAGTAAGGCCAGTGTTCGCTTCTATCCTTAGCTTAACAAGAATCTAATCTAGGTGATCAATCCAGACAAGAAACATGAACAATGAAGAACAAATCAAACATGAAAGGGAAACTGATTGAACTTTGAATCTAATCACCGCCGATTCGTGACCGCTTTAAAGCCCTGGGTCACTTAGGGTTCATCTAGTCTAAGCTCTACGAGTTTAGCTACTCATGTTTTTCACAAAAGAATCAAAGACAAAGATAGAGTTCATCTTGAACAGAGGAAGAACAGAAAAGGATCTGAAAAACCTAATTAAGACGATGATGTGACTTTATTTAGTGCATTTTGAGCCTATGATTGACCTATGAAATACTCGTGTTTGATTGTGAGATGCCATGCTCTATATGCTTTTATTGATATTTTGCACAAAGTATCCATTTGTTGTCCGGTCTCCACTTTGGAGCCAAATTCGTGGTCTATTGGAGTTATCTCTGTGCATTTTAAGGTTATGGCATCAAAGTAGAGATGACAAAGAGTCCATAGGACCAAACGGAAGCCAAATCGGAGCTCGGATGAGGGAGAAACGAACGAAGCAAAATTGCGGTCTGTGCAGATTTTAGGGTACACGACGTGTAGTTATACACGACGTGTAGTTCTACACGACGTGTATGCCTGATGGAACCGTCGTTGTGCTGAGCAGGTTCTATCAAATAACTATCAAGCTCAAGAGCAAGGATAAATTGTATTCCACGGGCCTTCAATTGATTGGCTACTTCAGAACTAACAAATTACTCAAGGAAAACACGTTGTGCGTGGTGTGAGTTCCACGACTTCTAATTCTAAGGAATGCAAAAAAATTAAAACAAATTAAGCTAAAGCAGATTGAGAATTAGGGTTTGGAAATAAGAATGACAGACGAACTTAGACTTTGAATCCCCCTTCGTTCCCCAGAGCATTGGCAATCAACAGATCAGCGGATTTCGATTCTTATTCAATCAATTACTAAGACACCACCATAACTCCTTACCCTTAGGTTTAAGACCGGGGAACGTTCGCTCTATCCGTTCTAACTACCAAGATTAACTAGCCGCCCGGGTACGGTCGCCTCTCGCAACGACTTAATTAATTGGTGTAATTACTAGTGATTAATAAGTTACTCTTGCAGTGAATTAACCCTAACCGGTTCCTACGAAAGGCACACTCCAATTATAAGGTTAATTGTTTAATTCGATGTTCTAAAGTAAGGCGAGCGTTCGCTTCTATCCTTAGCTTAACAAGAATCTAATCTAGGTGATAATTCCAGACAAGAAACATGAACAATGAAGAACAAATCAAACATGAAAAAGAACTGATTGAATTTCGAATCTAATCCGTGACCGCTTTAAAGCCCTGGTCACTTAGGGTTCATCTAGTCTAAGCTCTAACGAGTTTAGCTACTCATGATCATTACAAAAGAAACAAAGGCAAAGAAAGAGTTCATCATTCCAAAGGAAGAACAAAAAAGGATCTGAAAAACCTAATTCGGACGACTCTGACAGACTCCGATCTTCGGTAAGTTACACTCCTAGCTCCGGTTCTCCGAGATGGAAGGGATGGCGTCACGATCTCTATCCGGCTCTTCGAACTCCAACTCTTCGCTTCCGAACTTCAGAGAATTCTGATCTCGAAAAGTTGTGTTTTTCCAATTATGAATTGTATCTTCTGTCTTTTTTTTATTCGGCCGCCGGTTTAAGTATAAATACTTAACCCTAGTTGGGCCGGGCTGAGCTGTTATTTTCGCCGAAACCATAGGGGTAGTTTCGGTGAAAACTCTTGTGTAAATGGCCATGATTTCTCTGCCTTGCATTTTCGGTCCGAAGAGCTTAATGGTTTCGCCGAAATCAGTCTTCACTTGGCATCAGCCGATTTGCACTGCTGGTTTCGCCGAAACTAGGGCATTGGTTTCGCCGAAACTGTAGGTGTGAATGGCAGATTTTTGGTTTGACTTTGATTGGCTCCTTTGATCGATTCCGGTTCAGTTCCTCGATGTCCCTATGCCTTAGACACGTCCATGGTTACTTTACTTGACGGAAAAAAACCTGTGCTTACGCAAAAACACTAGAAAACCATCAAATAGACCCGAAAAGGGCCAAGGTAACACAAATGGCACGAGATAGGGCAATTGATTGAATATTCGTTATTCTACCCTAAAAACAATGTCTTAAGCAAAGAAATGTCGGTTAAATGAGGCTGATAATCACGTCAAATCGAGTGTCATCAAATACCCCACACTTAAGCTTTTGCTTGTCCTCAAGCAAACTGAATAGAAACGCTCATGTTCGTAGATGATAAGATAGATTAAATTAAAGCTCAATCAAACACAATGAATTATTAGACAGATCGATCCTAGAACAAGAAACCTAACATGCATACAGATCAGCCAAATTACCTGGTCTCACTAATAAACTGCACACGACAAGTAATTAGCAACCAATTATGCACGAATTTGACCTGACCGACCAGACTCCTCACACAGGATATGTATAGTACAATGGGAACTCTCACTCTTCTGTGTTTAAGGACGTGTTTCTGCTCTCGATCATTTTCTGTTACCGAATTCTGTCATAGGTTCGCATTTCGACCACATCTCCACCACTGTGACAACACGAGTATCTAGTCAAGAAGGACTTCCCTGCTAGGACCGTAATGAAATCTACACTACTCGGGTTTATAATGAGATGGATGATGGGAATGAATGATGATGGCTTGGTGCGGTGTAGCTTTCGACTAACTTCCCTCGAATCTAATCTATGGCTTCCTACCGTCTAACCAAACACTGGTGGAATGATGAACGCTCGTCCTATGATACCCTCAAGCCACCTAGCACTTATTCTTTTTCTTTTGTATACACATTTTTTCTTTTCAACTTTTCTTACGACTTCGTTCTTCCATTTGTAGGGAGAAGAACGTTTTATTTGAACTAAACTTTGAACTTTTTCTGATTTCCTTCTTTCTTCATTTTTTTTCTGAAGCTTGCTTCTTTTCTTACTTTATTTTTTTCTTTCTTTTGTGCCGATTTTTCTTTTAGTTGCTAGAGGGGTTTACACGTCTGGACATATTAGCTAAGACCACCTGTTTAATGGCTATAGGCAGGTTACCACAAACCGACTTCCGGTAGGTCAATCTAGAACTACAACCACAGGGGATCAATGGGGAATGAAAGAAATGGGAAATGGCTGTAATGTATTATCGAACCGAAAGAACAGGCCAAGCTCAAGGGTCTAAACCTAGTGGATTTTATCGTTAAGGTAGGCTATCTGGCTTAGTAGCTGAATCTAGGTGCCCCTATCCTTCTAGAACTCGTGTCATCGTGTGGTCTCGAGTAGGTCTCATGCAAATTCTAACTCATTCAAGTAAACAGAAAACCACTCAAAAAGAATTTAAATTGCAAGTTACGTGCAATGGATCAAAAGCTCACAATTGGTTTGCTAGTCGGATTCGGTCATTTTCATGCAATCAAGGCTACAAACTACAAGTGTGATTTTAAAATTCTGTTCTGACCAGGCAATTTAGCATCAAAGCATACAAGTTGGTTCTCAAGTTCTAGGTTAAGCAGTCTAAGCATCATTATGAAAGGTTGAACAACAACTTAACGTCAAAAATCAAGAACTGAGCCATTCTAATGCTAGAGAGACTGGAATGGAATCACGAGGCACACAAAACACAATCAAGGGCAATCAAGTTCATGCAAGGTTCTCTAGCATCCTACCCCACACTTAAATCGGACTGTGTCCTCACAGGACTAATTCTAGAGTTCAGAGTGGAATGGAAGAACCTGGACCGAGATGATTGGTGTAGGGGATGAGCACGGGTCCTCGGAGCGGAGGGAAGTGTAACAGAACCTGAAGCAAAGGGAATCTCCCAACTGCCTACAAAACAAAAACAAATAAAACATAAAAAGGAAACCGGGACAAGTGCCCCGGATCCACACAGAAAAAAGTTGGACCGAAGTCCGAAAAGAATAAATGAAAAAAAGAAAGGATAAGGAAAAGGACACCACCTGATCATCACTGGTCAGAGGTGTCGGGGTGGGGGAAGTGGAAGTAATCGCCGAGCTGTCGCTGCCACTCCAGCTGTTGTTCATATCGCCGATCGGCGCGGCGCATGTGTTGTTGCATAATAGTCCACCTAGCCTCTTGAGTGGCATTGTCGGTGATGCGCCACTCCTGTAGTCGCTCGTACAACTCACCAATGTCCGCGGGGTGGTGTTGCGGCTGGTGAGTATGCGCTGAAAATGGATCTGGAATGCGCGGCGGCGACTGGTGGATGTACCCTGCCTGATGGTGTGGTGAGGGTATATAGTCTTGAAACTCAGGCGGCGGCTGCGGCTGCTGCTCCTCAGCATCATCTTCGTCCTCCAACTCGACCGCTGGTTGGAGTGGAGGATCTGCTGCTACATGGGGACTGAGGTCGAGTTCTAAGTCGTACTCGACCGCCAAGTCTCCTCCAACGGTCCGAACTGGATGTCGTGGAATGTGAGGGCCATATTCATGGCTGATGTCGAAGAAGAGGATGAGCTGACCGATGAAGTTGCCTCCCAAGAGTTTGCGTGGTAGCTTCTTCCTCTTGGTCCTCTGGCTGAAGATGTGAGCTAGCACCCAGCCGGGGTGGAGAGGGTAGCTCTCTCGGATGGCTCGATGAAGCATGAGCTCCTCCTTAAGGATATGGTGGCGATCCTTGTCTCTGACATATAAAAGTGACCTCCGCCAAACCATATGAATAAACTTATAGAGCGGGTGAGAGAGAGACTTAACTGAGTTGTTCTTCCTGAGGCGATCGCCGGGCACGCCTGTCATGTGGCTCCAGAGGGCGTGCAACGCCTCATCGTCATCATCCTCGCCCCAACCGAGGTGGTGATCGTGATAGTGCTCGTAGGGGATGCCCAGATGAGCGGCAAACTCATCGTAGGTGAGCTGCCTGTACACCCCACCAAGAAAGAAAGTGATCACCTTCTGGCCCCGTCTCTTCTTATGCTCGTCCAAGTCAAATGTCGCCCAGAACTCCTGGAGAGCAATGTCTGGGAACTCGGCGGCTATGGTGGTCAGCTCTAGGAGACCGGCCGGCGCTAAGGCGTCATGCACATTCCGGTAGGAGTCCTCGTCATGCTCCTGGAGAGACTCCATGGATAAAGGACGCACGTCAGCTCCCCGATGTGCGTGATCTTCTGGAAGTTCTCAAAGTAGAAGTTCGGTAGACGGGCGATGGTGGGATGGTATCCAGCATGGCGAGGGAGTGCAGGTGGAGGACCCAGAATGGCGGGTGTGACGGGAACGGCAGCTCCTGAGCTCGAGGCGCCATCAAGGCGTGCCTTAGTCCTGCGCTCAAAAGTGTTCCTAAAACCAGAATGAAACCAGATTAGTCGACCAAAACCTTACCCCACACTTAGTAGAAAAACTCAATTTCACAAAGAAACGAGGGAAACTAAGTGGGGTAAGTAAAGCGGAGTAGCTGGTAATCATAGACAATAGAGCACATGTCTTAAGAACAGCTATAATCAGGTAAGCGCAATCAGAGTTCAAAAAGTCAAACCGACATTTTAGAAAGTGAACATTAAGTCATATTGAACCCTAATCATGGCAAGACCATCACAACTTGGAAAGTGATGTCATCATATGATTTCAAATGGCGGCATGATAATATGAACAAGAATGAACACTTATGACAGCCAAACGATCAACAACAAGTCAACAGCAAACCGACATATCTCACAAGTCAACAAAACAACGAATACCAAATGATATTTAAATTAAGCACGGAACTCCCTAAGCATCCTAGAACAGTTCTATAAGTTCAGTCAATCCTAGTTCACACGAAACAGTCGGCACTCAAAACGAGGTAAACCGAAAAGTCAACCGAAAGTCAACCCCGACGAAATTCAGCAATCCATAAGTCAAAAGATTCGTATTGAAAAGGTGTACACTTTACCTTGAAGCCATGGAAGTAAAAAAATGAACGAGTTGGGAGGAATCGGTGAAAAACGTTGAAAACTAGGTTTTCGGTGAACTGGAGCTGCAAAGCTCCGATTTGGGTGTTCTAGGGCTCGTTGGGATCGAAATGAGGAGGGGGAGTGAGCGGCGGCGGTCGGCGACGGCGGCGGCGGGTGAAACGGCGGTGACGGCGGGTTTTAGTGGAGGGTCGGCGGCGATTTTAAATAGATAAGGGGGGGTTTCGGTGATATGAACGAAAGTGAGTGAAGGAAAGGAAGGAGAGAGAGGAAGACCGGTTTTAAAGTGGGATTTTTCTGATTTTTGTTGAAATTATTTTCGGCGAAATTGGAAGGGTGGTTTCGCCGAAAATGAGGCACGGTTTCGCCGAAAACTTTGGTTCAAATGGCTTCGCCGAAAACAGTTATTTTTCGAACCAAAAATGATGAACAGGAAGGATGGGTCGAAAATCAAAAGTTGGTTTCGCCGAAAACAGGGGTGGTTTCGCCGAAAATTTTGAACTGTTCGGGTTTAAAATATTTTCGTAATTCAGGCCAACTTCAGAAAATCACAGTTAATCCAGAAAAATCGGAACGACCTCAATCAACTTGCGACTGACTCTATGACATGCAGACTCTACACGAAAAATAATAACTCAAACAAACTGACACTTTTGGCTCTCCCGAACTGACTCTAAAATACCAATGTTGAAACAAAACAAAACTGACTCCAGCCGTGGGTTGCCTCCCACGAAGCGCTCTTTTATTAACGTCCTTGAGCTGGACGATACCTGGACGGTATTAGGAGACATCCCAACTAAGATTCTCCTTCACGCTCGCGTCGGAGTTCATGAAGTACAGCTTCGGGACTTCTCCGGTAAACGTGAATTTCTTCCCGTTCGCATGCAAAAGCTTGGTACGTCCGTCGGGAAGATGATCAACGAACTTGAATGGTCCGAACAGCTCTCTGGAGAGGTCATCCTTCTTTAGTGTGACGATGGAAGGAATGAGGACTGTCGGCTTCTTCTTAACTTCAGTCTTTGGCTTGGTATCACCAGGATCGGTGATCGTTAGTACTTCCTTAGGAGATGCTTTCGGCTTCTCCCTCCATACTTGTTCCGGCGCCGGTTTCTCGGAACAGAATGGTGGTGCAGCTGGCTCGGTGGAGGATGGTAGAGCTTTTGGTCTCCAAACCACTTGAACTTGCTTCTCCTTGTGATTCTTCCTCCTTGATCTACCCGATTCCTTGTGTGGCGGTTTTGACGAGGCTTGCAGTTCCTTCTTCTTTTGTGGCTTCTGAACCGAGGCTTCTGGCTTCTTCCTTATAACCCGCTTAATACCTGCAGCAACAACTGATCTAGAGACACTGGAAGAAGCATTAGTAACGGAGTTGACCGGAGTCAACTCCACAATTTCGACAGCTAAGCAGTGAGATTCTTCATTCCTAGAGTCATGTTTCATGTCATCTTTAAGACGGAACGTTTTTGTTTCTTTACCAATTCTTAAAGTCAAAGAACCATTAGGAACGTTAATATTCATTCCAGTAGTAGCCATGAAAGGGCGACCTATGAGGATTGTAGAATCATCGGTACTAGTATCCATAATCACATAGTCAGCTAAAAACGTGAACGGACCACATTTAGTAACAACGTCTTTGATTTCTCCCTTCGGGGTTTTAAGCAATCTATCAGCAAAGACAAGTTGCATACTAGGTGGTTCAAGTTCTCCTAGGTTTAACTTTTCAAACAAGCTCACATGCATGACATTAACAGATGCTCCTAGGTCAACTAAGCAACGTTCAATTTCAACATCATGGATGACCAAAGGCAAAGTAAAAGAACCAGGATCAGATAACTTAGCTGGATATGGAGAGACGGGTTTCTTAGCACGAATGTCAGGGTATCCTTCCTTGTTCCCCTTCATGCCAGTCTCGATCCTTGCGTTTGGCAGCAGTGCTCTAGGAAAAGGAGGCTTCACGACGTATGGTGCAAGAGGAGGATCATTCTTAGGCGCTGGTTTCTGTTCCTCTTCTTCCTCTTCTTCCGGAGTTTCAGCGATCCTGCGTAAAACAGAAAAAGCATCAGCAATTAAGTTCGGAAGTTTTCGAGCAGTTACCATTTTTGCCTGTTCTTTTCTTGGATTTGGCTCTGTCTGGCTTGGAAGCTGGCCAAATGGTCGACCAGATGCTAGCATGCTCGAGATGTTGTTCACGACTTGCTCAATCCGTTGTCCAGATGCTATTTGTTCCTGATTGAGAAGAGCTTGAGCCTTGAACTGACTGTCATGATCATCGAGTCTTGTGATGATCTGGCTGAGCTTCTTATCCAGGTCACTGACATTATTATCTCTTTGATGCTGCTGTCCTGGATAGGTATTGTTAAGATATTGATTCTGGCGATTGCCAGGAGCAGTTCCATAATTACCCGGATTGCGATGTGGCGGCTGGTAGACGCCTGCCGGCGGATGGTTAGACTTCTGATCCTGAGCTTGACCAGCTGGGCGGTTATTCTGGTTCTGGTTATGATTGGTGCCAGTATTATAGGGAGGTCTGTCTTGATAGTTCCCTTACTGTCTGAAGTTACGATAACCAGCATAACCATTCTGATTATTAACGAAGCCTTGTTGAATGAAATTTACCTCTTCGGCAGACCAGACTTCTGCCGTACCAAAATTCTGGCAACGGCCTCCGTTATGTGCGCAAGCTCCACACCACTCGCAATCGGCAACATAGACAGAAGCTGCCGGTGGCTTGATTGGTGTGGTAGACTTCTTCAAATGCTTCTCTACCTCTGCCTTGATAGCTGCTTTGAAATCTAGCTTGCTCCTCGATCCTTCATATTGTCGCTCCCAGTTCCTTGACTTGGAGGCACAGTTTGCGAAGTGCAGAAGAGCAGCTTCAGGGATGAGTGTAGTGCAATCCCCTTCAGCTAGAGAATTGACCCACTTGGCAGATTCTTCTCGAAGTCCTCGAGAGAAGATTTCAGCTAACTGTCTCTGCTCGAATCCATGATGAGGGCAAGTGTAGAGAAGTTCTTGGAATCGATTCCAAGTATCATATATACTTTCTCCTTCTTTCTGGGAGAATCTGGCGATGCTGTCCTTGATGGCGGTTGTTCTGGCCGGAGGGAAGTATTCTTCAACAAAGTCCTGAGCCAGAGTATCCCAGTTAGTGTAGTAGCCAGGTGGTTTTTCCAGTAAGCCACCTCTTAGCAGCGCCTTTTAGAGAGAGCGGGAAAGCTCTCAGACAAAGGGTGTTTTTGTCGAGGTTTCCGTTCTTAAAAGTACTGCAGAGATCAAGGAAGTCTGCAAGATGAATGCACGGATTGTCTAGGGGTCTGCCTTCAAACTGTAAATCCCTAGAGATCATGGTCAAGAATGGAATTTTGATCTCATAGTCAGGATCTCCTTCAATGCGCGGAATGGCAATGGCAGATCGAACGCTAGTCGCGCTCGGCTTGTTATAGTCTGCTAGACTCTTCTGTGCAGGTGGGGGTGGCGGCGGTTGATCGCCGTTTGGTGGTAATCTATCGGTCATGGTGGGAGATGAAGGAGGTGAAAGTGACTCGGTGTATGAAGCGGATGAAGAGTGTGGTGAAGACGGAGATGAGGAACTCTCCTTCAGTTCCTCGATCTTGATCGGAGTGATGAATGGATTGGATCTGCTTTCCTTTAGAATCTGTGATCGTAGAGGTGTAGCAGAACTGCCTGGATTCCCTAATCTCTTAGCCAGTTCGGTCTGAGAGCGAGTCCAAGGACGGTGAGGCATACACCTGTAAACCTACAGATAACAAAGACAACAAAACCAGTGTAAAATCGAAGTGGATGGAAAAAAATGAAAGATGGAGAATAGAAGAATAAATTGCCAGATCTTCTTTCAACAATCAAAAGAAGTCCCCGGCAACGGCGCCAATTTGATGGAACCGTCGTTGTGCTGAGCAGGTTCTATCAAATAACTATCAAGCTCAAGAGCAAGGATAGATCGTATTCCACGGGCCTTCAATTGATTGGCTACTTCAGAACTAACAAATTACTCAAGGAAAACACGTTGTGCGTGGTGTGAGTTCCACGACTTCTAATTCTAAGGAATGCAGAAAAATTAAAACAAATTAAGCTAAAGCAGATTGAGAATTAGGGTTTGGAAATAAGAATGACAGACGAACTTAGACTTTGAATCCCCCTTCGTTCCCCAGAGCATTGGCAATCAACAGATCAGCGGATTTCGATTCTTATTCAATCAATTACTAAGACACCACCATAACTCCTTACCCTTAGGTTTAAGACCGGCGAACGTTCGCTCTATCCGTTCTAACTACCAAGATTAACTAGCCGCCCGGGTACGGTCGCCTCTCGCAACGACTTAATTAATTGGTGTAATTACTAGTGATTAATAAGTTACTCTTGCAGTGAATTAACCCTAACCGGTTCCTACGAAATGCACACTCCAATTATAAGGTTAATTGTTTAATTCGATGTTCTAAAGTAAGGCGAGCGTTCGCTTCTATCCTTAGCTTAACAAGAATCTAATCTAGGTGATCAATCCAGACAAGAAACATGAACAATGAAGAACAAATCAAACATGAAAAAGAACTGATTGAATTTCGAATCTAATCACCGCCGATCCGTGACCGTTTTAAAGCCCTGGGTCACTTAGGGTTCATCTAGTCTAAGCTCTAACGAGTTTAGCTACTCATGATCATTACAAAAGAAACAAAGGCAAAGAAAGAGTTCATCATTCCAAAGGAAGAACAGAAAAGGATCTGAAAAACCTAATTCGGACGACTCTGACAGACTCCGATCTTCGGTAAGTTACACTCCTAGCTCCGGTTCTCCGAGATGGAAGGGATGGCGTCACGATCTCTATCCGGCTCTTCGAACTCCAACTCTTCGCTCCCGAACTTCAGAGAATTCTGATCTCGAAAAGTTGTGTTTTTCCAATTATGAATTGTATCTTCTGTCTTTTTTTTATTCGGCCGCCGGTTTAAGTATAAATACTTAACCCTAGTTGGGCCGGGCTGAGCTGTTATTTTTGCCGAAACCATAGGGGTAGTTTCGGCGAAAACTCTTGTGTAAATGGCCATGATTTCTCTGCCTTGCATTTTCGGTCCGAAGAGCTTAATGGTTTCGCCGAAATCAGTCTTCACTTGGCATCAGCTGATTTGCACTGCTGGTTTCGCCGAAACTAGGGCATTGGTTTCGCCGAAACTGTAGGTGTGAATGGCAGATTTTTGGTTTGACTTTGATTGGCTCCTTTGATCGATTCTGGTTCAGTTCCTCGATGTCCCTATGCCTTAGACACGTCCATGGTTACTTTACTTGACGGAAAAAAAACCTGTGCTTACGTAAAAACACTAGAAAACCATCAAATAGACCCGAAAAGGGCCAAGGTAACACAAATGGCACGAGATAGGGCAATTGATTGAATATTCGTTATTCTACCCTAAAAACAATGTCTTAAGCAAAGAAATGTCGCTTAAATGAGGCTGATAATCACGTCAAATCGAGTGTCATCAATGCCCATCAGATTTCTATTTAAAGACGATTTTTGGGGATCTTTCACACATTCTAACATCTCTCTTGAACCCCAAACACATACCTACGACCCCATAAACCCTAGGACTCATTTCTGGAGCTAAGTGGAGCTAATTGGAGCAATTGGAGCTTGGATTGAAGTCAACAAACCTTGGGAGAGGAGCTTACAAGTGGAGATTTGAAGATTGATTCAAGGATCCACACCATGGTGTTCTTGGTGATCAACTTCCCTTCTTTTTCCCTTACTCCCTTGGCCATGTGTGGCTAAGTTCCTAGGTTCATCTTGGATAGGTAAATTAGTTGTGCTATGATAGAGGGATGATTGTATAGAACTTGCCATGATTGATCTTGGTTGTATGAGGATGATTCCTAGACTCGTTCTTAATGCCATTTTATGCCATGTTTGCTTGATTTGGTCCATTCAATGTAATTTGATGCATGAGAGTGCTTGGATTGCATAGATTGTAGGTCTAGGGATTGAAGTGAGTGTGTTCTAAGCTTGTTTCAACCATTTTCACTTGATTTATCTCTTGGGCATTTTATCGAACACTTGGTGTGCATGTGGATTTTCATTCAATTGAGTTTGAAAAGGCTTCTTGGTGAATCTCTTAGTGTTAGGGCATTGATATGAGAGTGTTGTGCCTAGCCTTGTGGTCATAGAGTCTTAAGAGAGGGTCTTGTGTCTTGGCATTTCATCAAACACTTAGAATGCATCCTTTTTCACTTAGCTTGAGAGCGAGAGCCTAAGTTGAGTGGTATTAGGATAGGGATTTGGTGCTACGAGAGTGCATTGAGTCTATAGAAGTGAAATGCATGGTCATCCGAATGCAAACTCGATCTTGATTGGCTTGTTTGTTCAATTAGTCCTCTTGAGCATGATGAAACTACCCACCAAGAGAACCCCCTTTGTCTTTGATTTGAACCACCTTTCTCTCTTGCTTAATCTTTGTTAGTATTGCATTTCTTTGTCTTTGTTTCTGAATTTCTCAATCAAACCAAACCAATTTCAAATGTCTAGACTGTCTATGAGAAGTGTGAGTATTGGTTTATGAGAGGACCCCGTGGAATACGACCTTGGTAAAATCGTTTTATCAAGTTTTTGGCGCCGTTGCCGGGGACTCTCTCATTCTTTTGAAAGCACTTAGTAGTGGGCCGATCTATTCACTTCCTTCCGTTTTACTTTTGCTTCCTTGTTACGTGTTGTTTGACTTATTATCACACATTGTCATATTACGTTGGTATTTGTTGTTTGATTTGTGTGTAGGAACCGTGCACTAGTTCATGAGGCGGATCACCCGTCTTCAAGCACGACTCCAAGGCATCAAAGTCGTGATTGAACCACCAACTCGTTCTCTTCCTCACTTAATTCATAGCACCACACGCAACAACATGTCTCACCATGAGGATGAAGATAACCACTCGGAGCATTCACATCACACTAATGAAGACGGTCAATCGCAAAGGGGTGCAAGGTGCACACTAGCTGATTATGCTCACCCAACCCTTGAAGGGGCAGCCTCGAGCATCCTGCGAAGACCAGTGAATGCAAGAAATTTCGAGCTAAAGCCTAATATGATTCAGATGGTACAGAACGGAGTGGTGTTCAACGGTATAGACGGAGAGTGCCCATCTAGACATTTGAAGGACTTCCTAGAGATATGCGATACGGTGAAGAACGATCAAGTTCACCCGAATTGTGTGCGACTCCGACTCTTCCCCTTCTCCCTTAAAGGTAGAGCCAAGTCTTGGTTGGAGAACCAACCTAGTAGAACATTCACTACATGGGAGGGACTAGCCGAAGCCTTCCTCGAGGAGTTCTTTCCCCCTTATATGACGGATGCAATCCGAGATCGTATCAACCACTTCACACAACACAAGGGAGAGCTCTTCCATGAGACTTGGAATAGGTTCCAAGCCCTTCTTCGGTCTTGTCCTCATCACAACTTCGCCGAATGGAGCTTGGCGGATATCTTTGCTAGGTCCCTTGATTTTGAGAATACAAGGATGATCAACCAAGCCGCCGGAGGTGATCTAAGGATGCTCACTCCCGAAGATGCTCTAGAACTCTTTGCGGAGATGGCCAACAAGACAAGGAGTTGGTCTCGACAACAACCTCCAAGGTCCAAGTATGGGAGCGACACTCACTACGACTCTAGAGCTATAAGTGTTGATGCACCAAAGGATTCGTCTACCTATGGGAAGAAGCCCAAGTTACCGGGGCACCGAGATGAAGATGACCCTATGTTTGCGCTCCTCAAGTCTAAGATCGATGCTATGGCATCTCAGGTCAGTAACCTAACCATGCCTAAGCACCCCTCTAAGGCTCCATCATCTCATGTGGGTAATCCCCCAGTGGCTTCGATATATTGCTGTGAATGTTGTGGGGGTCAGGGTCACGATGTCAGTGCTTGCCCTTCCGCCACTCCTGAGCTTGGTCAAGGCGACCACAATGAAGAGGTAAGCTTCGCACAAGGTCAAGGATTCCATGGTAATTTCAGCCCCAAGGTAACTATAACCGACCTTGGAACCACGGTAGTGGGTACAACAAGTCTACCCAAGGGTACCAAGGCCAAGGGAGTCAAGGTAGTGGTTATAACAAGGGTTACAACCAAGGAAATCAAGGAGGATTACAAGGTTATAGAGGGTATCAAGGCAACCAATGGACTCAAGGAAGTAACCAGAACCAAGGTAGTCAATGGACTCAAGGAGGTCACCAAGGTCAAGGGAACCAAGGGGGAAATCAATGGAATCAAAGTGGACATCCAAGTCAAGGTCCCCAAGGTCCTACCCCGCCGGGAATGTACAATCATAGAGGTGATGGACCACCCGGATTCAACAAACTACCTCACAACAAAGAGGGCGGTTCTTCAATATCGCAAGAGGACACCAACGCGGCAATGATTCAACTTATAAAAAATCAACAGGCTTCAATTGCAAATTTGGAGAATCAAATGGGTCATATTGCTAAAACACTCTCGGAGCGACCCTCGGGCACTCTACCTTCCAACACCGAGGTCAACCCCAAGGTTCCCGAGGAGCTTATGATGGTAACATTGAGGAGTGGTAAGCAAATCCAAGATGCCACACCTAAGGTGGTAAGTGCTCAAGATGATGATTTTGTTTTGGTGGAAGATGTTGACTCCGATGATGATACAGATAAGATTGAAGTTAAAGATAAAGGAGCCAAGGCTAATGAAGTTCCTAAGACTACCAATAAGGTTGGTACTCAAGAGGCTACGACGTGTGCTACTCCGGTCTCTCCTCCCGAACCGGTTGTGCCTCCGTACAAGCCTAAGCCACCTTACCCTTCTCGCTTGAAGCCGAATTCCATGGAGAAGGATTTCAAAAGGTTTGTTGAGCTTCTTGACAAGGTGCAATTTACAATGCCTTTTGGGGAAGCAATTACAAAGATGCCTCAATATGCAAAGTTCATGAAAGAGATCTTCACCAACAAACGCAAGCTTACGGATGTGACTTCGGCAAAGCTCAACGACAATGCTCCGCCATTCTCTCTAAGAGGCCACCGGAAAAGCTTAAGGATCCAGGTAGCTTTACTATTCCTTGCACTATTGGTGAACATGCAATAAGTAGAGGCTTAGCCGATTTGGGTGCTAGTATCAATGTTATGCCGTATTGCATGTTTAAGAAGTTAGGCCTAGGGAAACTAAAACCAACTCAAATAATGTTTAATTAGCGGATAAATCTGTGACATCCCCTCGTGGTATTGTCGAAGATGTGTTGGTTAAGGTTGGTGCTTTTGAATTCCTTGTGGATTTTGTTATTCTAGATGCTATGGGTGGTACCGATGTGCCTTTGATTCTAGGACGACCCTTCTTAGCGACCTCTCGTGCTTTGATTGATGTCTATGGTGGTAGACTTACACTTAGAGTCGATAATGAATGCATGATCTTTAACCGTTCCGATGGCATGGAGTTCACTTTGTCTTATGCTAGGCACCATGATCCTAGGAGTCCAAATGATCTTGCTTCGGCTACTAATAGCACTAACCTTGTCCGTCATAGTCTTGCGGAGTTGTTTGCTTTTAGTGATGTGCAGGAGAAAAAGGATGAAGTAAAGGAGGCTCCACCTTTCGTGCTTCCAAAGACTCCACCTAAGGCTAAGAAGAAAGGTGTGGAGAAGCTACCTGAGAAGGGCAAGGAAGCCGCACCGATGGGTGAGACTAGCAAGACTAAGAAGCCACCCGATGAGAGAATTCACTCCAAGTGGTTTGGCCCCTTCTCCATTGCTCACACTTCATCATCAGGGAAATCCGAGCTCACACCTCCCGAAGTCGGTAAGGTTCAATTCAAGTTCTGTGTGCCATGCGAAGGTAATGACTTTGACTTCAAGGAGGTAATGAGTTGGGATGGTTTTACTTATCTGGTCCGTGTGCTTCGTCGAGCTTACGACGTTAAACAAGCGCTTCTCGGGAGGCAACCCGAGTGTTTTCTCGTTGTTTTTGCTTTGTCTTTGTGCGTGTTTGTGTGTATGTTCTTCTTTTCTTTGGAGTCCTTGAGGTTTAGAGGTGGTTCTTGGTCTGTGATGTTGTGGGAAATTGATTTTGTTCGGGTCTAGGACCCTTTGATGTTTGGAGTTGTTTGGGAAGTGAAAAAAAATTTGCATTTTTTGTGAAGGTGACTACATGTCGTGTACTTATACACGTCGTGTACTATTACACGACGTGTACTTTCTCAGCAAATCCCCCTGTCCCCCAACTTTAGTTCATTTTGCTTTGGTCCATACACGTCGTGTGAAACCACACGTCGTGTAGTAGTACACGTCGTGTACTATTACACGTCGTACACTCTTTTGAGTGATTTTTCGAATTGAGTCATGATTGGTTTTTGGTTTTGTTTTCGTTCGGTTTGATTTGGTTTTGCCTAGCCCCGATGTAACCAACCGACCCATCTACCCACCCGCTCACATAACTCCAACCAGACCACTCCCCTAGCCGACCCAACTCACCTGACTCACCCGAACCAACCGACCCACTCACCCGACCCAAACCGAACCCAATCCTCTTATCTTCTTCACGTCCCACAACCAAACTTCCGCGACTCCAAATTCCAGCCTCCAAACTCCGTCCACCGCCGACTCCCGCCGGACCTCAACCCCAGCCGACGCCGTCCCGCCAGCCACATCTTTCTCCGACCGCCCCCCGTCACAACTCTCTCTTCCAACCCGCCAACCCAGCCACCGCCGCACCGCAACACCCTCTCCCCCGCCGACTCCGCCAAACCACCTCCCGCCGCCCAAACCCGACCGCAGCCGCCTCTTAACCTCCCGGCGCCACTGCCAGCCTATTTCCGCCGCCACTGCCAGCCTATTTCCGCCGCCACTGCCCAGCCTCTTCAGTTGATTTCGAACCAGGTTTTTCTTTTTCTTTTTTCATTGTTAAGTGTGGCTGGCATGGTTATTTGTTTATTTGGCCGATTGGTGACTTCTTCAATTGCGTTCATGTGTTGTTTGCCTATTGTGGTTAATTGGGGCGGTGATTGAGTTGTGTGTTATTTGTTCAGTTGCTTGTTTTGCTTGCCAAGTGGGGTTGAATGGAGTGTTTAATTGGAGTTAGTGGCTTAGTTATGTGATTAGCAGCTTGTTGAGTTTAGCTTCGTGGCTTGGCTTGAATGCTTGCTTGATTCATTGTTTAATTGGGTGAGGTTTGTTTGCTGAATGGGCAGATTTGGTAGGGGTTTTGTTGATTTGCTTGTGCATTATTGGTTGGTTTGCTTGCTAATGAGGGTGCTACCATTTTGTTGCTTGGACATTAGTGGTGTGAGTGTTGCTTGATGGACTAAATGGTGGCAGTTGGTGATATGTTGGTAGGCTTGGCATGTGACTTGATGAGCTGTTGGTGTTGTTGTTTTGTTTGGTGGGAGTGTGTGTTAATGTGCAGGTGTTTGAGTGTTGGCGTGTTTGAGCTATGGAGTTCTGTGGGGTTGATAATGTTGGCTTTTGTCTATGCCTTTTGTCTTGCTCTGTTTCAGTATGGTCTATGGTTTGATTTGCAAGTTCTGAATTCAGGGACTGAATTCCATTCTTGTGTGAGGAGGGGTGTGGTTGGTCACCACTCGTTGGTTTATTTATGTACATTCCCCTTGCATTGTGTGGTTTTGTGCTCATATGTTGCTACTAGTAATATTGATCCATGATGCATGCCTTTTGCTTAGTGTGGTTCTTAATGAAATGATCTTTGCTAGCATAGGTTATTGCTCTTGATCGTGATGATTGTGATTCGTGCTAAGGGATATTGCCATTACAATGTGATCGTTGAGCTGTGGATGTTAAATTATTTGATCTTTTCTCCGATCTTTCTTGTTTTGGTTTTTGGAATTGAGGGATGCTTGATTACCCCTCCCAGTGAGCTTTTCAGGGCCACACCTTTATCTCGAGACTCTTGCTTTCTTTTTATTTGATTGTGATTGTGTTTAGATCAATTAGGGCTTTCTTACTTTTTGCTTTTATTTCCTCCTATGCTCCTCTTCACCGCACGGTATATTCGTTCCACCTTACCCTCTCTCTCTTGACCATTGAAGACAATGCTCATGTTAGTCGTAGGGGGAATTTGAGGTTTGGTGTGATTGTTTGTCGGTAGAAGTAGAATGCTATGTTTTGAGTGTGTGCATGATCTTGATTGAATGTCAAATTCCTCTATCGTAGAATCGTTCAGTTCTTGACTTTTGGTGTTTAATTGACTTCAAGCTTTCACAATGATGATTAGACTGTTCCACTTAGAATCTATAACCAGCATGTTAGCGCTAATATCAAACGAGTCTAGGCCAGATCAGAGATTTTATCACTCTTGTATGTTGGTTGATTGGTTTGATACGTGTTTTTGTACCGCTCGATAACATTGGTCTAAGATGAGGAAGACAATCAGAATTTTCACCCTTTTCCATGTTTTTCTTCAACTTTTTGATCCCTCGTGATTGTGGCTTGAGATTAGACGGAAATCCAATTCGAAATCTTGTGTGGAAGTTTGAAGGGGCTAAGGATCAAGTGGCTAGTTTGTGAAGAGAATATTCAAAAGAAAATGCTCAAAAGAGAAGAAAAGCTAGGCAAGCTCGGCACCTAAGTGAAGTGTCGGGTTGAGCACTAGCAAAGGCAAAGGCTGTGAGCTAGGCAGGTTCAACACCTAAGTGAAGTGTTGGATCGAGCACTAGTATGCAGTAGGAAAAAAAAGAAAAAAAAAGAAAGGAAAAAAAAGAGTTCTCGAAAGTGGCCCTTGTTTAATGATCCTAGCTAGAGCTTGTAAAGTGCGGATCTAGAAGCGGATGAAGTCGAGTCGATAGCCACATCATGATCACTTACCACTTTCAAAATTTTTTTTTCCTACCCCCACCTAATCTGTTCCATTTCCTGAGTTCAAGTCCTTTTGATTAGTGTTGGTGTTGTCGTGGTCGGTTTTCCTGTATCCCAATTTACCACTACTTGAAGTGTGCAGAAAACAGTGAGGTCTAGACTTGTTTGGTTGACGTTCTTGCATGTGTAGGTTAAGTTTGTTCGTGGAACAGTCTAAGCCAAATTGTTATTGCTTGAATCTCAATGTGACCGATCTTGTCATTTGTGAATTTGGATGTTTTCTAATTCATTTGCTTGAGGACAAGCAAAGCTTAGTCGTAGGGGAATTTGATGTGACTTTATTTAGTGCATTTTGAGCCTATGATTGACCTGTGAAATACTCGTGTTTGATTGTGAGATTCCATGCTCTATATGCTTTTATTGATATTTTACACAAAGTATCCATTTGTTGTCCGGTCGCTACTTTGGAGCCAAATTCGTGGTCTATTGGAGTTATCTCTGTGCATTTTCAGGTTATGGCATCAAAGTAGAGATGACAAGGAGTCCAGAGGACCAAACGGAAGCCAAATCGGAGCTCGGATGAGGGAGAAACGAATGAAACAAAATTGCGGTCTGTGCAGATTTTAGGGTACACGACGTGTAGTTCTACACGACGTGTATGCCCAGCAGATTTCTATTTAAAGACGATTTTTGGGGATCTTTCACACATTCTATCATCTCTCTTGAACCCCAAACACATACCTACGACCCCATAAACCCTAGGACTCATTTCTGGAGCTAATTGGAGCAATTGGAGCTTGAATTGAAGTCAACAAACCTTGGGAGAGGAGCTTACAAGTGGAGATTTGAAGATTGATTCAAGGATCCACACCATGGTGTTCTTGGTGATCAACTTCCCTTCTTTTTCCATTACTCCCTTGGCCATGTGTGGCTAAGTTCCTAGGTTCATCTTGGATGGGTAGATTAGTTGTGCTATGATAGAGGGATGATTGTATAAAACTTGCCATGATTGATCTTGGTTGTATGAGGATGATTCCTATACTTGTTCTTAATGCCATTTTATGCCATGTTTGCTTGATTTGGTCCATTCAATGTAATTTGATGCATGAGAGTGCTTGGATTGCATAGATTGTAGGTCTAGGGATTGAAGTGAGTGTGTTCTAAGAGATTAGATCATCTTGTTTCAACCATTTTCACTTGATTTCTCTCTTGGGCATTTTATCGAACACTTGGTGTGCATGTGGATTTTCATTCAATTGAGTTTGAAAAGGCTTCTTGGTGAATCTCTTAGTGTTAGGGCATTGATATGAGAGTGTTGTGCCTAGCCTTGTGGTCATAGAGTCTTAAGAGAGGGTCTTGTGTCTTGGCATTTCATCAAACACTTAGAATGCATCCTTTTTCACTTAGCTTGAGAGTGAGAGCCTAAGTTGAGTGGTATTAGGATAGGGATTTGGTGCTACGAGAGTGCATTGAGTCTATAGAAGTGAAATGCATGGTCATCCGAATGCAAACTCGATCTTGATTAGCTTGTTTGTTCAATTAGTCCTCTTGAGCATGATGAAACTACCCACCAAGAGAACCCCCTTTGTCTTTGATTTGAACCACCTTTCTCTCTTGCTTAATCTTTGTTAGTATTGCATTTCTTTGCCTTTGTTTCTGAATTTCTCAATCAAACCAAACCAATTTCAAATGTCTAGACCGTCTATGAGAAGTGTGAGTATTAGTTTATGAGAGGACCCCGTGGAATACGACCTTGGTAAAATCCTTTTATCAGACGACTCCGGCAGAACTTTGATCTTCGGTAATCTACAATCCTAGCTCCGAGTCTTCGAGATGAAAGGGATGGCGTCACGATCTCTTCCTGGCTCTTCGAACTATAAACTCTACTCCAGAACTCTTGAGAATCCTTCAAGTATTTGGTATTATCAGATATGACATGTATTGTCTTTTTTTTTTCTATTTAGGGCCGCCGGTTAAATATTTATACTTAACCCTAATACCGCCGGATTTTGCCTGGAATTTTCGCCGAAAACCTAAGGGTATTTTCGCCGAAAATTCCTTTGTAAATGGGTTGACCGCTCGGCTGAATTCTCCTGTGATTTTCGGACCGCCGGTTCTCGGTGAAAACTTAGTGTTTTCGCCGAAAAGTTCTTCTTATAAGCTCTGCCAATTTCTTCATGAGTTTTCACCGAAAACTCCAAGGGATTTTTGCCAAAAACTTGTTTGTAAATGGGAGCAGGGTTTGGTTCGACTTGATTGACTCCTTGGATTGATTCCGCTACGATTCCTCGAGGTTCCAACGCCTTAGACACGTCCTTGGCTACTTTATTTGACGGCAAAAACCTGTGCTAACATGAAGACACTAGAAACCATCAAATAGACCCGAAACGGGCCAAAGTAACACAAATGGCACGAGATAGAGTAGTTGAGTGAATATTCGTTATTCTACCCTAAAAACCATGTCATAAGCAAAGAAATGTCGCGTAAATGAGGCTGATAATCACGTTAAATCGAGTGTCATCACCTTACTTTAAAACACCAAATCGAACAATTAACCTATTCATTGGAGTGTGCCTTTCGTAGGAACAAGTTAGGGTTGATCCACTGCAAGAGTAACTCATAAATCGTTAGTAATTCCACCAGTTAATTAAGTCGTTGCGAGAGGCGACCCTACCCGGACGACTAATTAATCTTGGTAGGTAGATCGGATAGAGCGAACGTTCGCCAGTCTTAAACCTAAGGGTCAGGAGTTATGATGGTGTCTGTGAACTGAATGAACTAGAATCGAAAATCGCTGGTCTGTTGACTGCCAATGCTCTGGTGATCTAAGGGGATTCGAAGTGTAAGCTTGTCTGTCGTCTGTCTAAGTCAAACAATCAATCTTTCTGCATTTAAATTCCATTGCATTTCACCTTGCATTTTAGTATAGAAGTCGTGGAACTCACACCACGCACTACGTGTTTACCTTTGAATAAAAAAAATTGCTAACTGATGTGACTTTATTTGGTGCATTTTAAGGCTTTGATTAGCCTAAAGATCTCCCATGTTTGATCTCATTTTGCTATGATTAATATGCTTTTATCGAAGTTTTATGCAAAGTACTCTTTTGTTGTCCGGTTGCCACTTTGAGGCCAATTCCGTGTCTATTGGAGTTGTTTTCTTTGCATTTTCAGGATTTGACATTGAAGTACTGGTGACAAGGAGCACGTAGGATCAAACGAGAGGTCAATCGGAGCTAGGACGGAGGAGATATGGCCGTTGCAAAAACGAGAAAAATGCATCCTTCCATTGAAGAAGTTTTCGGCGAGAACTCTAAGTTCTCGCCGAAAACCCTAGACGTTTTCAAGTAGTAGAGTTCCAGGAGGCTAGGGTTCGATTCTCGAAGAGGTTTTCGGCGAAGACACTAGAGTTTTTGCCGAAAACATTAGAAGGAATTGAAGAAGGCTCGGTGATTTTCAAAGGAGTTTTCGGCGAAAACTGTAGGAGTTTTCGCCGAAAATTCCAGGTATTTCCAGCGGTACTATTTAAAGAGAGAGAGGTGGAAATTTTGGAAGAACAATTCATTATTCAGCCTTCGACAAAACGCCTCCCATCTCTTTTCTCTCAACTTCTCAACCACTTTTCTCCTCATTTCCAATCCACAACCCTAGAGCAAGGTGCAACTCAAAGTAGAGGAGCTTGGATTGAAGTCCACAACCTTGGAAGAGGAGCTTGCAAGAGGAGGATTGCCATGGTGTTCTTGGTGATCATCTTTCTTTCTCTTTCCTTCATTTCCTTGGCCATGTGTGGCTTATTTCTTAGGTTTCCTTGGATTGATAGATAGTTGTGCTAGGATAGAGGTTGATTGTACAAATATGCCATGATTGATCTTGGATTGTAAGAAGATGATCTCTAGACTTGTTGTTAATTCCATTGATGGCTATGTTTGCTTGATTGGTCTATTCTTTGTGATGTAATGCATGAGAGTGCTTAGATTACATGGATTGTAGGTCTAGGGATTGAAGAGAGTGTATTCTAAGAGATTAGATAATCTCAATTCAACCATAGTTGCATGATTTCTCTCTTGTGCATTTTATCGAACACTTGGTGTGCATTAGGTTTTTCATTCAATTGAACTTTGATTAGTCTTTTGATGATTCTCTTAGTGTTAGGACATTGACATGAGAGTGTGGTGTCTAGCCTAGTGGTCATAGAGTCATAGGAGAGGGTTTTGTAGCTTGGCATTTCATCAAACACCTTTAATGCATCCTTAGTCACTTAGCTTGAGAGCGAGAGCCTAGGTTGAGTGGTTATTGGATAGGAACTTAGTGCGATGAGAGTGCATTGAGTCTATAGAAGGGATTTGCATGGTCATTCGATTGCAACCTCGATCATGTTTGGCTTGTTTGTGCATTTGTTCCTCTTGAGCATGATGAAGCTATCTTTCCAAGTGAACCTCCTTTATCTTTGTGTTGCACCGCTTTGTTTGTTTATTTAGTTTTCTTTTGTTCCTATTTCAAACCAAAACTCCTTTTAAATGAATAGACCGTCCATGAACCGTGTGAGTATTAGCTATTGAGAGAGCCCTCGTGGAATACGACCTTCATTGTTGTGAGTTCAATCTTGCAAATCAAGTATCAAGTTTTTGGCGCCGTTGCCGAGGAACTTTCTCAATCCTTTGAAAGCATTTAGTTGTGGACCGTTCTATTCAATTCCTTCCGTTTTAGTTTTGCTTCTTTGTTATTTGTTTTTGTAGTTTTGTTATCCCGCATTGTTGTACTACTTGGTTGTGTTTGTTGTGCGTGTTTGTAGGTCCCTTATTGATGTGAACCGAGCCACCAAGGCCGGCGCGGACACAACACCACGGGCACCCGGCCAGGAAACCTCCACGAGAGCGCCGGACAAGGAGAATTTAATGCCCGTTCAGCCTAGAGACTTGAGGCCGAGCGAGGACTACACCGGCCCCAGACCTACACCGGCACCACCTCCGGAGCCTTGGAGAGACAAAGCTCCAAGTTCAGGCCCCAGGCCAAGCCTAGGGCCAAGTCCAGCCCCAAGCCCCGATCAAGGCCGAGTACCTAAGCTAGGCCCCATGCCAAATGCCACGAGCTCTAGACCGACACCAGCCCCTAAATACATCCCTAAGGTACCATGGGAAGAAGGCTCGAAGCAGAACTCAAAAGGCCTGGACAGAATTGAAGAAGGCCGAGAGCTAAGCCCGACGCCCGAGCCGAGCCCGTGCCCGGATGCCACAGAGAAGCACTTTTGGCCCAGCCAACAATTGGCCCGTGCCTTTTGGGAAATTCCAACTGTCCTGGGTAGCTTGAATCCCCAGGAACACTCTCCAACAAACGGAGCTCAATTTGGAGGAGAATTGAAGGAGATACAGTTGGATGAAGTAAGGGTGAAGCATGGGCGGAGCATCAAGGAGAGGAGCCCGGATGCTGATCCGAGGCTGCACATGATAGGAGCTGTGATCAGGCCACCACCTGAGCCTGATCCAAGGAAGGGTGCTTGACCATGGTGAACACGGGAAATGAAGAGAAGATGCCAAAATACATCCGAACACGGAATCCTAATCAAGCTAGGATTTCCCGGTTTTGGACAGATTTCTAGTCTGACAAAGATTGACGAATATGGGCTACTTGGAGGCAGAATTTGGACTGATGTCCAACATGAAAGTTGAAGCCCATGAAGTCTACTAGTGATCTGCCAAAGGGCTTAATTTTCCGAATTTATTTGCTATTTATTTGGCTGAATCTTCCGGAACCCGTTTAGCTGTTTTTTAGGAATTTCCAGCTTTTCCTTTTTAGTGTTCTTGTTTAGGAAGGACTCTTTTCCTTGGTGAACAAGGCTACGAGTTTCAGTCCTTATTTTTGTATTCTTTATTAGTTTTATTAGCTATTTCATAGGAGGAAAAGGAGAGCCTGTTCTCCCTTCCTCACCTATAAATAGAGGCGTCTAGCCTCATTGTAAAGAACAACTTTGAAAGAAATAAACACTCAAAACTTCGGTTTTTCTCTTAGCATGGAATTGCTAATCTCTGTTCGACCATCATGGAATTGATCGTCGTCTAGATCGGTTTATCATCAAAGGCATTCATCCTTTGTTTGTGGTACCAATTCGACTGAATACCTTGGGGTTCCTAAGTCTATACTTAGTGGATTTCAAGTATTCCCCGCGGTTTCAAAAGTTAGGATTGGTGAAGCTGGTAATATAGTTTTGGGTGTTGAAGCCGATCCCTTCATTGAGGAAGCGGTTCGCATCAGCTGGTATCAGAGCGCGGTTCAACTCTTGGACCAACAATCTATCCCAGTTTTCAGGTTCTTTTACTTGAATTCATATCCTTTATGCTTTCGTTGTTTTCAGTTTCAGAAAAACCCTAAAAAATAGCTTCATTGTGTTTGTTCTATTCTTCTACCTTTCTTTAAGTTTGTTGTGAGAAAAAGCTGTGGCCGATCATAGAAAAGAAAAAGAAAAGAAAAGAAAAGAAAAATCAAAGGTCTAGAAAAATTGACCTAGCAAAAAAAAAAAAAAAAAGCAAGGCCACGTTCACAAGTAAGGTAGTAGAATAAGTTCAAGAAGAGGGGTTTTTCATAAGTCAGCTACTAGATTCCGCACTACTAGCTTTCTTGGTAGAACACCCAAATTTGTATGTCTTGTCATCCCACGTCCTAACTCAAGATTCTGGCCCCTAGAAATCCGAAACCCTAGGTATAAGGTCTTGTTAGTGTCATTGGTAGACTTGGACTGCATAGCTTCGAAGAAACTTGCAACTACTTGAATTGAGATTGACTTTGTTTTGAAAACTTCAAAGAAAACCCTAATTTGAGTGACTTGTTAAAAAAAAAAAAAAAAAATTTTCATACACGAGTGGTAAGAAAACGAGTGTGTGAGGTTCAATTGAGAGATTTTGTGAGGTCCTTTGTTCGTAACTAATCATGGCAGATGAGAGGTTCAATGCTTTTGATGCCCGGTTGACCGCCATAGCTGAAAACATGGCCCGAATCGCCGAGCAGATTGGAGCCGCGAATGGAGATGGCCCCCGACGGCCAAGGAGGAATGAACAGGAGATAGATGATGATGTGAGCAGTTGGAAGCTCAATGTTCCCAAATTTGCTGGCAAGGCAAATCCTGACGAGTACATTGATTGGGAGGAGAGCATGGAGGACTTCTTTCATTGCCATAAATATTCCGAAAGGAAAAAGGTAACCCTAGCAACAATCGAGTTTACTGACTATGCTGCTTTGTGGTGGGCTCAACTCAGGAAGCAAATCAGGAGAGAAGAAGAGGATCCCATCCTTAGTTGGAGAGATCTAAAGAGAAAGATGAGGAGAAAATTCGTGCCCAGCACTGCCCCAGCACAGTGCCCAGCACTGCCCCAGTACTGCCCCAGCACTGCCCCAGCACAGCGCCCAGCACGCGCCCAGCACTGCCCCGGCCCAGCGCCCAGCACTGCCCCGGCCCAGCACCCATCACTGCCCCGGCCCAGCATCGGCCCTGCCCCGGCACAGCGCCCAGTCTGCCCGGGACCAGCATCAGCCCTGCCCCAGACCAGCATCAGGCCTGCCCCGGACCAGCATCAGGCTTGCCCCGGACCAGCATCAGCCCTGCCCCGAGCCAGCACCAGGCCAGCACTCGGCGCAGCGCCTGCCCAGCACCAGCACCAGCACCATCACTAGCGCCAGTACCAGCCCAGCGCCCAGCGCTAGCACCAGTACCAGCACCGGCGCCCCAGCGCCCAGCACCCGAGCGCCCAGCACCAGCGCCCCAGTGCCTAGCCCCGGCGCCCCAGCGCCCGCCCCCGGCGCCCGACCAGCCACCGACGCCCGACCGGCGCCCAGCGCCCGAGCAGCCACCAGCGCCCGACCGGCGCCCAGCGCCCGAGCAGCCCCCGGCGCCCGACCAGTCCCCGGTGCCCAACCAGCCACCAGCGCCCGACCAGCGCCCGGCGCCCGAGTCCGAAGCCCCCGTACCAGCCCCGATACGGCCCGAACACCCCTGGAGCGCCAACAAGGCACCAGGTCAAGTCCTACACTCCCCTGTGGTAAATTTTATTATTTCTAATGGTGCACCAGGTATGGATTCGAGGACGAATCCTTTTCAAGAAGAGGGGGATGATGTGAACCGAGCCACCAAGGCCGGCGCGGACACAACACCACGGGCACCCGGCCAGGAAACCTCCACGAGAGCGCCGGACAAGGAGAATTTAATGCCCGTTCAGCCTAGAGACTTGAGGCCGAGCGAGGACTACACCGGCCCCAGACCTACACCGGCACCACCTCCGGAGCCTTGGAGAGACAAAGCTCCAAGTTCAGGCCCCAGGCCAAGCCTAGGGCCAAGTCCAGCCCCAAGCCCCGATCAAGGCCGAGTACCTAAGCTAGGCCCCATGCCAAATGCCACGAGCTCTAGACCGACACCAGCCCCTAAATACATCCCTAAGGTACCATGGGAAGAAGGCTCGAAGCAAGAACTCAAAAGGCCTGGACAGAATTGAAGAAGGCCGAGAGCTAAGCCCGACGCCCGAGCCGAGCCCGTGCCCGGATGCCACAGAGAAGCACTTTTGGCCCAGCCAACAATTGGCCCGTGCCTTTTGGGAAATTCCAACTGTCCTGGGTAGCTTGAATCCCCAGGAACACTCTCCAACAAACGGAGCTCAATTTGGAGGAGAATTGAAGGAGATACAGTTGGATGAAGTAAGGGTGAAGCATGGGCGGAGCATCAAGGAGAGGAGCCCGGATGCTGATCCGAGGCTGCACATGATAGGAGCTGTGATCAGGCCACCACCTGAGCCTGATCCAAGGAAGGGTGCTTGACCATGGTGAACACGGGAAATGAAGAGAAGATGCCAAAATACATCCGAACACGGAATCCTAATCAAGCTAGGATTTCCCGGTTTTGGACAGATTTCTAGTCTGACAAAGATTGACGAATATGGGCTACTTGGAGGCAGAATTTGGACTGATGTCCAACATGAAAGTTGAAGCCCATGAAGTCTACTAGTGATCTGCCAAAGGGCTTAATTTTCCGAATTTATTTGCTATTTATTTGGCTGAATCTTCCAGAACCCGTTTAGCTGTTTTTTAGGAATTTCCAGCTTTTCCTTTTTAGTGTTCTTGTTTAGGAAGGACTCTTTTCCTTGGTGAACAAGGCTACGAGTTTCAGTCCTTATTTTTGTATTCTTTATTAGTTTTATTAGCTATTTCATAGGAGGAAAAGGAGAGCCTGTTCTCCCTTCCTCACCTATAAATAGAGGCGTCTAGCCTCATTGTAAAGAACAACTTTGAAAGAAATAAACACTCAAAACTTCGGTTTTTCTCTTAGCATGGAATTGCTAATCTCTGTTCGACCATCATGGAATTGATCGTCGTCTAGATCGGTTTATCATCAAAGGCATTCATCCTTTGTTTGTGGTACCAATTCGACTGAATACCTTGGGGTTCCTAAGTCTATACTTAGTGGATTTCAAGTATTCCCCGCGGTTTCAAAAGTTAGGATTCGTGAAGCTGGTAATATAGTTTTGGGTGTTGAAGCCGATCCCTTCATTGAGGAAGCGGTTCGCATCACTTATCCACCTATCCTTTCTCCACCTCATCTAGTTCATGGGAGGAAGGTTGCAAGTACGATGAACTCGTTGCATGGAAATCTAGGTTATGGTACCTATCAAGGGTGGACTCCATCTCCTAATCCATACTATGGTCATCCTACTCCCTCCATCTACTACCAAGGAACTTGTGAGGGAGATAGCCAATGGTGGAATCAAGATCAACAAGCTTCAATGCCAATGTGGAATGAACAATGTCCCTTTCCATCTCCACCCTACCATCAAGTCTTACCGGAGTATTACCAAGGGGATTTCACAAGTCCTGAACAACATTCTCCACCGCCTTCCATGCTAGAGGAGCTCTTTAAGATGGTTAAAGAAAGCGAGCATCCTCAAGGGGAGTTCACAAGCTATGAGCAACCCTCTCAACCTCGTTCTATGATAGAGGAGCTCTTGAAAATGGTGAAGGAAAGTGAGCGTCCTCGAAAGGAGTTCGTAAGCTAGGAACATCCTCCATCTTTTCCCACGCTTGAGGAAGCTTTGAAGATTGCGGAAGCCAATGCGAACCAACTTAATTGCTTAGCCCAAGGCGTGACGCTCATCAAGGAAGCTCTAGAGGATGAACAACACTCTCCACCTCTGATGCGAACCGCTTCCTCAATGAAGGGATCGGCTTCAACACCCAAAACTATATTACCAGCTTCACGAATCCTAACTTTTGAAACCGCGGGGAATACTTGAAATCCACTAAGTATAGACTTAGGAACCCCAAGGTATTCAGTCGAATTGGTGCCACAAACAAAGGATGAATGCCTTTGATGATAAACCGATCTAGACGACGATCAATTCCATGATGGTCGAACAGAGATTAGCAATTCCATGCTAAGAGAAAAACCGAAGTTTTGAGTGTTTATTTCTTTCAAAGTTGTTCTTTACAATGAGGCTAGACGCCTCTATTTATAGGTGAGGAAGGGAGAACAGGCTCTCCTTTTCCTCCTATGAAATAGCTAATAAAACTAATAAAGAATACAAAAATAAGGACTGAAACTCGTAGCCTTGTTCACCAAGGAAAAGAGTCCTTCCTAAACAAGAACACTAAAAAGGAAAAGCTGGAAATTCCTAAAAAACAGCTAAACGGGTTCTGGAAGATTCAGCCAAATAAATAGCAAATAAATTCGGAAAATTAAGCCCTTTGGCAGATCACTAGTAGACTTCATGGGCTTCAACTTTCATGTTGGACATCAGTCCAAATTCTGCCTCCAAGTAGCCCATATTCGTCAATCTTTGTCAGACTAGGAATCTGTCCAAAACCGGGAAATCCTAGCTTGATTAGGATTCCGTGTTCGGATGTATTTTGGCATCTTCTCTTCATTTCCCGTGTTCACCATGGTCAAGCACCCTTCCTTGGATCAGGCTCAGGTGGTGGCCTGATCACAGCTCCTATCATGTGCAGCCTCGGATCAGCATCCGGGCTCCTCTCCTTGATGCTCCGCCCATGCTTCACCCTTACTTCATCCAACTGTATCTCCTTCAATTCTCCTCCAAATTGAGCTCCGTTTGTTGGAGAGTGTTCCTGGGGATTCAAGCTACCCAGGACAGTTGGAATTTCCCAAAAGGCACGGGCCAATTGTTGGCTGGGCCAAAAGTGCTTCTCTGTGGCATCCGGGCACGGGCTCGGCTCGGGCGTCGGGCTTAGCTCTCGGCCTTCTTCAATTCTGTCCAGGCCTTTTGAGTTCTGCTTCGAGCCTTCTTCCCATGGTACCTTAGGGATGTATTTAGGGGCTGGTGTCGGTCTAGAGCTCGTGGCATTTGGCATGGGGCCTAGCTTAGGTACTCGGCCTTGATCGGGGCTTGGGGCTGGACTTGGCCCTAGGCTTGGCCTGGGGCCTGAACTTGGAGCTTTGTCTCTCCAAGGCTCCGGAGGTGGTGCCGGTGTAGGTCTGGGGCCGGTGTAGTCCTCGCTCGGCCTCAAGTCTCTAGGCTGAACGGGCATTAAATTCTCCTTGTCCGGCGCTCTCGTGGAGGTTTCCTGGCCGGGTGCCCGTGGTGTTGTGACCGCGCCGGCCTTGGTGGCTCGGTTCACATCATCCCCCTCTTCTTGAAAAGGATTCGTCCTCGAATCCATACCTGGTGCACCATTAGAAATAATAAAATTTACCACAGGGGAGTGTAGGACTTGACCTGGTGCTTTATTGGCGCTCCAGGGGTGCTCGGGCCGTATCGGGGCTGGTACGGGGGCTTCGGACTCGGGCGCCGGGCGCTGGTCGGGCGCTGGTGGCTGGTTGGGCACCGGGGACTGGTCGGGCGCCGGGGGCTGCTCGGGCGCTGGGCGCCGGTCGGGCGCTGGTGGCTGCTCGGGCGCTGGGCGCCGGTCGGGCGTCGGTGGCTGCTCGGGCGCTGGGCGCCGGTCGGGCGTCGGTGGCTGGTCGGGCGCCGGGGGCGGGCGCTGGGGCGCCGGGGCTAGGCACTGGGGCGCTGGTGCTGGGCGCTCGGGTGCTGGGCGCTGGGGCGCCGGTGCTGGTACTGGTGCTAGCGCTGGGCGCTGGGCTGGTACTGGCGCTAGTGCTGGTGCTGGTGCTGGTGCTGGGCAGGCGCTGCGCCGAGTGCTGGCCTGGTGCTGGCTCGGGGCAGGGCTGATGCTGGTCCGGGGCAAGCCTGATGCTGGTCCGGGGCAGGCCTGATGCTGGTCTGGGGCAGGGCTGATGCTGGTCCCGGGCAGACTGGGCGCTGTGCCGGGGCAGGGCCGATGCTGGGCCGGGGCAGTGATGGGTGCTGGGCCGGGGCAGTGCTGGGCGCTGGGCCGGGCAGTGCTGGGCGCTGTGCTGGGGCAGTGCTGGGGCAGTACTGGGGCAGTACTGGGCACTGTGCTGGGGCAGTGCTGGGCACGAATTTTCTCCTCATCTTTCTCTTAAGATCTCTCCAACTAAGGATGGGATCCTCTTCTTCTCTCCTGATTTGCTTCCTGAGTTGAGCCCACCACAAAGCAGCATAGTCAGTAAACTCGATTGTTGCTAGGGTTACCTTTTTCCTTTCGGAATATTTATGGCAATGAAAGAAGTCCTCCATGCTCTCCTCCCAATCAATGTACTCGTCAGGATTTGCCTTGCCAGCAAATTTGGGAACATTGAGCTTCCAACTGCTCACATCATCATCTTCTTCCTGCTCATTCCTCCTTGGCCGCCGGGGGCCTTCTCCATTCGCGGCTCCGAACTGCTCGGCCATTCGGGCCACGTTTTCGGCGATGGCGGTCAATCGGGCATCGAACACATTGAATCTCTCATCTGCCATTGTTAGTCAAGAACAAGACCTCACAAAATCTCTCTAATGATCCTCACACACTCTTGTTCTTACCACTCGTGTATGTATTTTTTTTTTTTTTTTTTTTTGAAAATCACTCAAATTAGGGTTTTCTTTGAAATTTTCAAAACAAAGTCAATCTCAATTCAAGTAGTTGCAAGTTTCTTCGAAGCTATGCAGTCCAAGTCTACCAATGACACTAACAAGACCTTATACCTAGGGTTTCGGATTTCTAGGGGCCAGAATCTTGAGTTAGGACGTGGGATGACAAGACATACAAATTTGGGTGTTCTACCAAGAAAGCTAGTAGTGCGGAATCTAGTAGCTAACTTATGAAAAACCCCTCTTCTTGAACTTATTCTACTACCTTACTTGTGAACGTGGCTTTGCTTTTTTTTTTTTTTGCTAGGTCAATTTTTCTAGACCTTTGATTTTTTTTTCTTTTCTTTTCTTTTTCTTTTCTATGATCGGCCACAGCTTTTCTCACAACAAACTTAAAGAAAGGTAGAAGAATAGAACAAACACAATGAAGCTATTTTTTAGGGTTTTTCTGAAACTGAAAACAACGAAAGCATAAAGGATATGAATTCAAGTAAAAGAACCTGAAAACTGGGATAGATTGTTGGTCCAAGAGTTGAACCGCGCTCTGATACCAGCTGATGCGAACCGCTTCCTCAATGAAGGGATCGGCTTCAACACCCAAAACTATATTACCAGCTTCACGAATCCTAACTTTTGAAACCGCGGGGAATACTTGAAATCCACTAAGTATAGACTTAGGAACCCCAAGGTATTCAGTCGAATTGGTGCCACAAACAAAGGATGAATGCCTTTGATGATAAACCGATCTAGACGACGATCAATTCCATGATGGTCGAACAGAGATTAGCAATTCCATGCTAAGAGAAAAACCGAAGTTTTGAGTGTTTATTTCTTTCAAAGTTGTTCTTTACAATGAGGCTAGACGCCTCTATTTATAGGTGAGGAAGGGAGAACAGGCTCTCCTTTTCCTCCTATGAAATAGCTAATAAAACTAATAAAGAATACAAAAATAAGGACTGAAACTCGTAGCCTTGTTCACCAAGGAAAAGAGTCCTTCCTAAACAAGAACACTAAAAAGGAAAAGCTGGAAATTCCTAAAAAACAGCTAAACGGGTTCTGGAAGATTCAGCCAAATAAATAGCAAATAAATTCGGAAAATTAAGCCCTTTGGCAGATCACTAGTAGACTTCATGGGCTTCAACTTTCATGTTGGACATCAGTCCAAATTCTGCCTCCAAGTAGCCCATATTCGTCAATCTTTGTCAGACTAGGAATCTGTCCAAAACCGGGAAATCCTAGCTTGATTAGGATTCCGTGTTCGGATGTATTTTGGCATCTTCTCTTCATTTCCCGTGTTCACCATGGTCAAGCACCCTTCCTTGGATCAGGCTCAGGTGGTGGCCTGATCACAGCTCCTATCATGTGCAGCCTCGGATCAGCATCCGGGCTCCTCTCCTTGATGCTCCGCCCATGCTTCACCCTTACTTCATCCAACTGTATCTCCTTCAATTCTCCTCCAAATTGAGCTCCGTTTGTTGGAGAGTGTTCCTGGGGATTCAAGCTACCCAGGACAGTTGGAATTTCCCAAAAGGCACGGGCCAATTGTTGGCTGGGCCAAAAGTGCTTCTCTGTGGCATCCGGGCACGGGCTCGGCTCGGGCGTCGGGCTTAGCTCTCGGCCTTCTTCAATTCTGTCCAGGCCTTTTGAGTTCTGCTTCGAGCCTTCTTCCCATGGTACCTTAGGGATGTATTTAGGGGCTGGTGTCGGTCTAGAGCTCGTGGCATTTGGCATGGGGCCTAGCTTAGGTACTCGGCCTTGATCGGGGCTTGGGGCTGGACTTGGCCCTAGGCTTGGCCTGGGGCCTGAACTTGGAGCTTTGTCTCTCCAAGGCTCCGGAGGTGGTGCCGGTGTAGGTCTGGGGCCGGTGTAGTCCTCGCTCGGCCTCAAGTCTCTAGGCTGAACGGGCATTAAATTCTCCTTGTCCGGCGCTCTCGTGGAGGTTTCCTGGCCGGGTGCCCGTGGTGTTGTGACCGCGCCGGCCTTGGTGGCTCGGTTCACATCAACCTCCCCCCACAATTGAGGAGATGTTGCAAATTGTGGAAGATAATGCGGCTCGGTTGGATCGTTTAACTCAAAGTGTGAAGCTCATCACCGACACCTTTGAACCGGAAGTGCTTGTCATGAAAGAAGAAGAAAGTGAGTCTCACCAAGAGGAGTTCATGAGCCATGAGAAACCTCTTTCACCTCCTTTCATGCTAGAGATCTTGCAAATTGCGGAGGATAATGCAAACTGAGTTAACCGCTTATCCCAAAGCATAGAGCTCGTCACGAAGATTCTTGAGAATGAACGACATTCCAATCATTTGGAGCAAGTTTATGATGATGAAGATGACACTTGTGAATCCGAGGAGCTTGACACGGAAGAAGAGTTGGTAGTGGAGGAGATTGAGGAACATGTTCTTCCCGAGGACACACCAAGTAACAATGATGTGAGGATAGAAGAATCAAGGAGACTTGAGGATGATGACCCTTTAGAGGAGGTGAGAGATGATTTAGAGACGCTTCAAGAAGAGGTGGCACCGAGAGTGGAGCACGAAAGTGAACAACACCACCCTATTGTGGCCCCACCAAAGATTGTGAGTACTCTTCAATCTTCTTGCTTGATCATGAAGTACTTGTGTCAACAGACGGACACAAGCTTCATAACCTCTCCTAAGGTAACCATGGAAGCGAAGCCACCTCTACTTGAACCGGAAGACCCCTTGAGTGGTATCACCAACGTGGAGACGACGGAGCTCAATGGCGCCCCCCTTCCATACATTCTTCCTCAAACTCCTAAGCTCAATGGTAGAAGGCCATGGCAAGGTAACAATTGGAACTCAAGCTTAGCTCATTGGTCATTGTACCATTTGCTTCTATCGCTACTTGGAGCTCAAACTTCATCATGGAAGAAGCTACTTGCCATCAAGGAGGTACTAAGTTGGACACCATAGCACAGGTATCGTCGAGCTTAAGACGGTAACCAAGCGCTTCTTGGGAGGCACCCCATGTTATCTTTAATTTTTTGCTTTTAATTGTTGTTTGAGGTTTTTGTGTTGTTGTAGCTTTTTTAATAAGGTTTGGCAAGAAATTGGGATCACTCTTCACCAAGGATCATCATGGAACTCTTTCACCCCTATTACGCCCTATGCTCCTCTCTACCAACGCGGTAATTTCGTTCCACCTTACCCTCTCTCTCTTGATCATTGAGGACAATGCTCATGTTAGTCGTAGGGGAGTTTGAGGTTTGGTGTGATTATTTGTGGTAGAGATGTAATGCTATGCTTTGATGATTTGCATGATCTTGATTGAATGTCAAATTCCTCTATGTTAGAATCATTCGGTTCTTGACTTTTGGTGTTTAATTGACTTCAAGTTTTCACAATGACGTTTAGACTATTTCACTTAGAACCTATAACCAGCATGTTAGCGCTAATATCAAATGGGTCTAGGCCAGAATTAAGATGTTATCACTCTTGTATGTTGGTTGATTGGTTTGATACGTATTTTTGTACCGCACGATATCACCGGTCTAAGATGATAAAGGCAATTAGAATTTGACCACATTCAGCCAAAAAGCCTACCTGAATTAGTTTCATATAGGAAAACCAGTTGAGCCTTGGCCTATTTGTTGGATCATACACATTTTCACCATATTCCATGTTTTTCATCACCTTTTTGATCCCTCGTGATTGTGGCTTGAGATTAGACGGAATCCAATTCGAAATCTTGTGTGGAAGTTGTAAGGGGCTAAGGATCAAGTGGCTAATTTGTGAAGAAAATGTTCAAAAGAAAATGCTCAAAAGAAAAGAAAAGCTAGGCAAGCTCGGCACCTAAGTGAAGTGTCGGGTTGAGCACTAGCAAAGGCAAAGGCTGTGAGCTAGGCAGGTTCAACACCTAAGTGAAGTGTTGGATCGAGCACTAGTATGCAGTAGAAAAAGAAAAGAAAAGAAAAAATAGGAAAAAAAAATTCTCAAAAGTGGCCCTTGTTATAATGATCCTAGCTAGAGCATGTAAAGTGCAGATCTAGAAACAGACGAAGTTGAGTCGATAGCCACATCACGATCACTTACCACTTTCCAAAATTTTCCTACCCCCACCTAATTCGTTTCATATCCTAAAGGTTAAGTCCTTTTGATTAGAGTTGGTGTTGTCGTGGTTGGTTTTGCTGTGTCCCAATTAACCACTACTTGAAGTGTGCAGAAAATAGTGAGGTCTAGACTTGTTTGGTTGACGTTCTTGCATGTGTAGGTTAAATTTGTTCATGGAACAGTTTAAGCCAAATTGTTATTGCTAGAATCTCAATGGGGCCGATCTTGTCATTTGTGAACTTGGATGTTTTCTAATTCATTTGCTTAAGGACAAGCAAAGCTTAGTCGTAGGGGAATTTGATGTGACTTTATTTGGTGCATTTTAAGCCTTTGATTAGCCTAAGGATCTCCCATGTTTGATCTCATTTTGCTATGATTAATATGCTTTTATCGAAGTTTTATGCAAAGTGCTCTTTTGTTGTTCGTTTGCCACTTTGAGGCCAATTCCGTGTCTATTGGAGTTGTTTTCTTTGCATTTTCAGGATTTGGCATTGAAGTACTAGTGACAAGGAGCACGTAGGATCAAACGGGAGGTTAATTGGAGCTAGGACGGAGGAGATATGGCTGTTGCAAAAATGAGAAAAATGCATCCTTCCATTGAAGAAGTTTTCGGCGAGAACTCTAAGTTCTCGCCAAAAACCCTAGACGTTTTCAAGCAGTAGAGTTCCAGGAGGCTGGGTTTGATTCTCAAAGAGGTTTTCGGCGAAAACACTCAGAGTTTTTGCCGAAAACATTAGAAGAAATTGAAGAAGGCTCGGTGATTTTCAAAGGAGTTTTCGTCAAAAATTCCAGGTATTTCCAGCGGTACTATTTAAAGAGAGAGAGGTGGAAATTTTGGAAGAACAATTCATTATTCAGACTTTGACAAAATGCCTCCCATCTCTTTTCTCTCAACTTCTCAATCACTTTTCTCCTCATCTCCAATCCACAACCCTAGAGCAAGGTGCAACTCAAAGTAGAGGAGCTTGGATTGAAGTCCACAACCTTGGAAGAGGAGCTTGCAAGAGGAGGATTGCCATGGTGTTCTTGGTGATCATCTTTCTTTCTCTTTCCTTCATTTCCTTGGCCATGTGTGGCTGATTTCTTAGGTTTCCTTGGATTGATAGATAGCTGTGATAGGATAGAGGTTGATTGTACAAATATGCCATGATTGATCTTGGATTGTAAGAAGATGATCTCTAGACTTGTTGTTAATTCCATTGATGGCTATGTTTGCTTGATTGATCTATTCTTTGTGATGTAATGCATGAGAGTGCTTAGATTACATGGATTGTAGGTCTAGGGATTGAAGAGAGTGTGTTCTAAGAGATTAGATCATCTCAATTCAACCATAGTTGCATGATTTCTCTCTTGTGCATTTTATCGAACACTTGGTGTGCATTAGGTTTTTCATTCAATTGAACTTTGATAAGTCTTTTGATGATTCTCTTAGTGTTAGGACATTGACATGAGAGTGTGGTGTCTAGCCTAGTGGTCATAGAGTCATAGGAGAGGGTTTTGTAGCTTGGCATTTCATCAAACACCTTTAATGCATCCTTAGTCACTTAGCTTGAGAGCGAGAGCCTAGGTTGAGTGGTTATAGGATAGGAACTTAGTGCGACGAGAGTGCATTGAGTCTATAGAAGGGATTTGCGTGGTCATTCGATTGCAACCTCGATCATGTTTGGCTTGTTTGTGCATTTGTTCCTCTTGAGCATGATGAAGCTATCTTTCCAAGTGAACCTCCTTTATCTTTGTGTTGCACCGCTTTGTTTGTTTATTTAGTTTTCTTTATGTTTTCTTTTGTTCCTATTTCAAACCAAAAATCCTTTTAAATAAATAGACCGTCCATGAACCGTGTGAGTATTAGCTATTGAGAGAGCCCTCGTGGAATACGACCTTGATTGTAGTGAGTTAAATCTCGCACATCAATGGTTTCCCTTTAGTGAGTGTGTCTTGCCGTTGTTTATGGTGGTGTTGGTACTAGGGGAGCGACGGGATGTTTGATGTTCTGAGATTGTGGCTAGAGATTAGGCGGAAATCCAATTCAAAATCTTGTGTAAAAAGTTATAACTAGCTAGGGTCAAGTAGCTAAATGGCTAAATCAAGTAATTGGGTTGTTCAAAGTAATGCTAAGTTCTTCAAGTGCTGAAAATCAAAGCTAGGCAGCCCGACAACTAAGTGAAGTGTTCGGGTTGAGCACTAGCATAGGCACAAATCCTGTGAGCTAGGCAGGTCCAACACCTAAGTGAAGTGTTTGGTATTGAGCACTAGTATGCAGTAAATAAATTGAAGGAAGAAGTTGAACTTGAAATAAATTGTTGATTAAAGCGGTCCTAGCTAGAGCATGTAACGTACAGATCTAGAAGCGGATGAAGTCGAGTTGATAGCCACGTCACTTTTCCTACCTCCGCATCCACATCATGGCTAGAGCTTAAAGTCTTTTCGATTAGAATTGGTGTTATCGTAGTCGGTTAACTATGACAAATTATTTTGCCAAGAAACGAGCTTTGTTAAAACTACTACTTGAAGTGTGCATAAATTAGTGAGATCGAAAATTTGTTTGGTTGATGTTCTTGCATGTGTAGGTCACTTTTTCTACGTGGAACAGTCTAAACCAAATCGTTAGAATTGAATCTCAGTTTAATCTCGTGTCACTTGTGAATTTGAGTGTGTTCTAGTTCAATTTGCTTGAGGACAAGCAAAAGCTTAAGTGTGGGGTATTTTGATGACACTCGAATTAACGTGATTATCAATTTGATGGTTTTCTAGTGTTTTCATGTTAGCACAGGTTTTTGCCATCAAATACAGTAGCCAAGGACGTGTCTAAGGCATTGGAACCCCAAAGAATCGCACCAGAATCAACCAGAGAAGTCAATCAAGTAAACGAAAACCCTGCCACAATTTACACTTGAGTTTTCGACGAAAAAACCCTTAGAGTTTTCACCGAAAACTCCAGAAGAAATCAGTTGATCTTCACAAGAGGAAGTTTTCTGCGAAAACCCCAAGTTCTCGGTGAAAAACTCCTAGTCCAAAAATCACAGGAGACTATCTTCGAAACACAGCCATTTTACAAGTAAGTTTTCACCGAAAACTTCACAAGTTTTTAGGCGAAAACTCTAGGCAAATCTGGCAGAAATCAGTTAGGTTTAAATACAAAAACCGGCGGCTGAAATTGATATCTCATAACTTACTTTTTGGACGAAAATTCCAAGACAGAGACTAGAGAGAGGGGATAGAGTGAAAGGAGTTCGAGGAGCAAGGAAAGGATCGTGACGCCATCCTTCCATCTCGGAGAACCAGTGCTAGGAGTTGAAGATCCAGCAGACTGAAGCTTCAGGGATTCGTAGAAATTAGGTTTTACAGTTCTTCTCTGTCTTTCCTACTTGAGATGTATTCGTTGTTCATCTTCGATTCTCTTGTTTTGAATAGGAGTAGCTAAACTCTTAGAGCTTAGATTAGATGAACCCTAAGTGACCCAGGGCTTTAAAGCGGTCACGGATCGGCGGTGATTAGATTCGAAATTCATTCAGTTTCTCCTTCATGTTTGATTTGTTCTTTTCTCTCTGTGTTTCTTTTCTGGTTTGGCCACCTAGATTAGATTCTTATTAAGCTAAGGATAGAAGCGAACGCTCAACTTACTTTAAAACACCAAATCGAACAATTAACCTATTCATTGGAGTGTGCTTTTCGTAGGAACCAGTTAGGGTTGATCCACTGTAAGAGTAACTCATAAATCGTTAGTAATTCCACCAGTTAATTGAGCCGTTGCGAGAGCGACCATACCCTGGCAACTAATTAATCTTGGTAGCTAGATCGGATAGAGCGAACGTTCGCCAGTCTTAAACCTAAGGGTCAGGAGCTATGGTGGTGTCTGTGAACTGAATGAACTAGAATAAAAAATCGCTAGTCTGTTGATTGCCACTGTTCTGGTGATCTAAGGGGGATTCGAAGTCTAAGCTTGCCTGTCGTCTGTCTAAGTCAAACAATCAATCTTTCTGCATTTAAATTCCATTGCATTTCACCTTGCATTTTAGTATAGAAGTCGTGGAACTCAGACCACGCACTACATGTTTAACCTTGAATAAAAAAATTGCTAACATATTTGAGTAGGCAAGTAGAAGAGGCCCGTGGAATACGATCTGTCCTGCTCTGTGCTTGACAGTTATTTGATTGACCGCTCTACAACGGTTCATCAATATCCGATTGGATGATGATGTTGAGATGGTGCTCAACAATTTGGAAAAAGTCTCGGCACTATCTATGAGGATGTTGAGCGCCGACATCGAAGTTGATTCTGAGATAGATGTTGAAATCGTTGATGATGTCGAATCCGATACTATAATGTCGAATTAGATGCTAGAGTCGATACCAATGCAGGTGACTGATCAGATGTTGGTGGCCACACAGATTGGTGGCGTATGTTTTTCAAGAAGGAGGGAATGATGCGGCCATCCGTAGGGACATCGGTGGAAAGCAACGAGTGGTGATGACACTCGATTTGATGTGATTATCAGCCCCATTTAAGCAACATTTCATACCCTTTGATGCCATTTTGATGAGTATTAGGTGCATTTGTCGTAACTTTGTGATTATCGGCTCCTAGTGCGTACATTGTCTATTTCTCGGCTATTTTTTCCCTTTTTGTGAGCTTTTATGTTGAGCCCCAGGTTACCACATTATAGAGGACTCTCCCACGAGTCCAACGCTTCAAACGGAGACCAAATCGGAGTTCAAACGGAGTGGGAATGATCGAAACAAGTTGGAAGTCTGCCCAGCTCAAAACGCAGCGTTTTGGAGCTTACACGCCGTGTAAGCTAAATACACTGTGAGCTTACACGCCGTGTAAGCTCCCCAGACGGGAAATTTTCAGCTTTTCCAACAAGGAAAGGGTTTTCGGGGGTATTAATAGACTTTTCGAAGCCAGATTTGTGAACATACAATAGAGAGAGATCAGCCACGACTTGAGGAGAGTTGAGAGAGTATTCCGGAGCTATCGGAGAGATCGTGACGCCATCGATCCATCCCGGAAGACGCTCGGAGCTAGGAATTGAAGATTCTCAAGATTGAAGCTTCACGGATCATCCGAGATTAGGTTTTTCAGATCCTTTTCTGTTCTTCCTTTGTTTAAGATGAATCTTTCTGTCGTCTTTGATTCTTGTTTGTTAGATATGAGTAGCTAAACTTGTAGAGCTTAGATTAGATGAACCCTAAGTGACCCAGGGCTTTAAAGCGGTCACGGATCGGCGGTAATTAGATTCGAAGTTCAATCAGTTTCTCTTTGCATGGTTGTTTTGTTCTTGATTGTTCATGTTTCTTTTCTGGTTGGTCACCTAGATTAGGTTTTTGCAAGCTAGGGTTAGTCGCTCAACGGTTCCCTGCTTTGGCGCTTAAACCTGTCTTCCTTGATCACCTAGTTTAGATTCTTGTTAAGCTGAGGATAGAAGCGAACGCTCGCCTCTCTTTAAAACATCAATTCAACCAGTCAACCTTATAATTGGAGTGTGCCTTTCGTAGGAACCGATTAGGGTTAATCCACTGCAAGAGTAACTCATAAATGGTTAGTAATTGCACCAGTTAATTAAGTCGTTGCGAGAGGCGACCGTACCCAGGCAGCTAGTTAATCTTGGTAGTTAGATCGGATAGAGAGAACGTTCGTCAGTCTTAAACCTAAGGGTAAGGAGTTATGGTGGTGTATAGAAATTGATTGAATTAGAATTGAAAACCGTTGGTCTTGTGATTGCTGTTGCTTTGGTGATCTAAAGGGGGATTCGAAATCTAAGCTCGTCTATCTTCTCGTTAATCAACCTTTTTACTTTTTCTATCTTTTATTTCCTGCTTTATTAGATTAGAAGTCGTGGAACTCACACCACGCACAACCTGTTTAAACCTGAGTAATTTGCCAACATATTTGAGCAGACAAGAAGAAGAGACCTCAAGTAGAATACGATCTAGTCTACCTTGGTAGATTAGTTATTTGATACCGCCAAAACTGCAGCATCAAGTGGCCATGAGTCAGGGAGAAACCACGGGGGTCTAAGGAGTCTAAGGAAATCAATGGAAAAATGCACGACAATTGACGAGACCATGGCCGATGCCGTGACCAAGCCCCACTCGGCATTACCACTGATGTAACACCCATCCCGAATCAACCCGGTGAAACCCACGGTTGAACCGTTCTTGAGTATTACTAAGCGATAAAACAACATAAATCATAAATGAAATCATGCTTTGATTAAAACCCTCAAAGAGGCCTCCAATAATCCGTGAAAACAACAAAGAAAACGTGTACAATCTACTCCCAACATAAAACCATAAGAACCAACATAAACTCGAAAGTTACATAAATCCATAGAAAATCCCCCAAAATATCCAAAGTCAACTGAAATATGAAATGGGTCAACTCGAAGTAGGCTCCAGTCTTCACCTCATAGCTTCAATCCAGAACCTCTCGAAATCCACCCTCAACTCTGAACACCGCCACCTCTCTCACTAGCCACGAGATCCTGAAAGGGAGAAAGGGATCAATTTCCTATTGAAATTGAGTGAACCCACCGGGCCTACCTACACGTTGGCCTATTCTATGGAGCGGTTCCAAATCCGCACAAGACATACAACAATGGAACCAACCTATCTCCTTTCCATCTTTTATTTCCCTAAAAAAAGTCTAGGTGATCCTGTTGGTCAATTCTCGTTCACATGCACAATTCGAGCAAGAACATAATATTGAACAATACACCAATCCACATCACTCACACACAATATGTCACATCCATCAACCAAAGCACAACCACAAACACAATCTCACACACAATCACATTCATATCATCTAGGTGAGTTATTAGGTGCCAAGGAGTTGTCCCCACCACCACCGCCGGCCATCACATCAACGAGACGTATCCACTAGGGATCCTTCCACGAAGGAGAACTACATCCGACGCATCCTCAAGGGATCCTTCCACGAAGGAGAACAACAACTATCCTTGGTATCCAACCAAGGGATTCACCCCAGTGAATCAGACTCAATCCATCGGTATTTCGGGTGGGGCAGTGTGGGCTCCTTTAGGTTCTACTTTCACAAACAAGTTCCAACGTCATATCTCCAACTCATCACATCACATTTACAACGAGAGCACATTTCACAACATCCACAACCACATCACAATACATAACTTACTGCACATCCCATTGTTCCACGCTCCTGTCAAAGCCACCAACTTACACATCACAATCAATCAAAAGGTAACCGGCTAGCTCACCGGCCACCCCCACCTGCAAGTACAGGGGAGGCCATGTCGTGAGTTTAGGGGTAATCCACCTGTTCCTCATGTTCAGAGCGACCCCACATTGGCAGGGCCACTCCCCTGCATCCACAACTGCCAATTAAAAACATCACAGCACTTGCTCCCATTTCCCAATCATCCTAGCTCTCATTTCTATGTCAAACCATTAAAAAATTCATTTCAGCCCACTCCCAATCCCACATCATAGCAATCGACAACAACAATCAACCACGGCAATCATCAATAATAATCAAGCATATTCACAGTACAATTTATCCCCTTTTACTCTCATCATTTTCATGCATCATCTAGGTTTAATCTAAGTCGAAATTGAAACTCCTCACACTATCCAAACTACCTATACAATGCTAAGCCCTCACCTAGAATAGAAGATGAGGCTCTAATCGTCTTCTAGTTCCTCAGAAACTCGATTTCCCAACCACCAAACTCGTAGCTCTACCCTTCCTCACTGCTCACGACCTACACCCAGAAACCCAAAATTGAGGTTAGCAATCTCTTCTCCTCGTTGATACGAATCCATAGCAACAAACGGAACTCAATTCCGACCTCTACAGCTCCCAGAATCACCCTTTGAAGATTGCTTGAAGTTGGTTCGTCAAAGAATTTCGCGGAGAGAGAAAATGAGTTGAGACTTATGGATTTCCATGCAAATCCGTCCTTTTATATGCAGGTCAAGAAACACGGCGTGTTTCATAAAACACGGCGTGTTTCTTTACACTACACGACGTGTTTTGTAAGACACGACCGTGTACCATGCACTGGAAGTTTTGATGAGAATGGCACGAATCAGTGCACGGCCGTGTAACCCACAACACACGGGGTGTGTTCTTCACAGCCCAGCACACTCACTTGTATCCTCAACCCGACCCGACCCCGAACATCCTAAACCTCAATGGGACCTCGTAAGCACTGATTCTAGCACTCTAGTCGACCGAACTTGAGTCTCAACCCGTTTGGTTGGGCGGGGATGTTACAAGTCTCCACAACTTTAAGGATTTCGTCCCCGAAATCATCCTTAACTCATCCTAATGGCATGATATCAAATTCACAGCAGAAATTGCAGCAATTTAAGCATCATATCGACTCCCGAATCCCCTAACGACAACGTCTCAATCCTACCTCAAACTACTTAACAATCCCACACCAAAACCCGTCATGCTCAATCCACTCAGAACATCAAACATCCCGTCGCTCCCCTAGTACCAACACCACCATAAACAACGGCAAGACACAGTCACTAAAGGGAAACCATTGATGTGCGAGATTTAACTCACAACTATCAAGGTCGTATTCCACGAGGGCTCTCTCAATAGCTAATACTCACACGGTTCATGGACGGTCTATTCATTTAAAAGGATTTTTGGTTTGAAATAGGAACAAAAGAAAACATAAAGAAAACTAAATAAACAAACAAAGCGGTGCAACACAAAGATAAAAGAGGTTCACTTGGAAAGATAGCTTCATCATGCTCAAGAGGAACAAATGCACAAACAAGCCAAACATGATCGAGGTTGCAATCGAATGACCACGCAAATCCCTTCTATAGACTCAATGCACTCTCGTCGCACTAAGTTCCTATCCTATAACCACTCAACCTAGGCTCTCGCTCTCAAGCTAAGTGACTAAGGATGCATTAAAGGTGTTTGATGAAATGCCAAGCTACAAAACCCTCTCCTATGACTCTATGACCACTAGGCTAGACACCTCACTCTCATGTCAATGTCCTAGCACTAAGAGAATCATCAAAAGACTAATCAAAGTTCAATTGAATGAAAAACCTAATGCACACCAAGTGTTCGATAAAATGCACAAGGGAGAAATCATGCAACTATGGTTGAATTGAGATGATCTAATCTCTTAGAAAATACTATCTTCAATCCCTAGACCTACAAACCATGTAATCTAAACACTCTCATGCATTACATCACAAAGGATAAACCAAATCAAGCACATAACATAATTTGGAATTGAAAACAAGTCTAGAGATCATCTTCTTACAATCCAAGACCAATCATGGCATATTTGTACAATCAACCTCTATCCTAGCACAACTATCTATCAATCCAAGGAAACCTAAGAAATCAGCCACACATGGCCAAGGAAATGAAGGAAAGAGAAAGAAAGATGATCACCAAGGACACCATGGCAATCCTCCTCTTGCAAGCTCCTCTTCCAAGGTTGTGGACTTCAATCCAAGCTCTTCTACTTTGAGTTGCACCTTGCTCTATGCTTAAAATGCACCAAATAACATCACATGAACCATACCTGCATTATAAGCTTCTACCAACTCCGGATATCGTCTCTTCATACTCTCCTCGGTCTCCCAAGTAGCCGACTCGCTCTCGTGGTTCTTCCATACCACCTTGAGCTGCGGATTCTACTTACTCCTCAAAACCCACACTTGCCTATCCACTATCGCTATTGGCTTCTCTTCATAAGTCAAGTCTTGCTCAATCTCCACTTCCTCTGGCTGAATTACATGCGAAGGGTCTCCATGATACCGCTTAAGCATGCTCACATGGAACACGTTGTGGATCCTTTCCAACTCACTCGGCAATGCCAGCACATAAGCCACCGGACCTGACTTAGCTAGAATCTCATAAGGACCGATGTACCGAGGTGCCAACTTCCCCTTCCTACCGAAACACATCAGCTCCTTCCACGGCGACACCTTCAAGAATACCTTTTCTCCAACATCAAAACTCAGCTCTCTAGCACGACCATCTGTATACGCCTTCTGCCTATCTTGGGCCGCTCTCAACCTATCCCTGATAACCTTAACACGATCATCCGTCTCTTGCACAACCTGAGGACCCGACAACACCCTCGCACCTTCCTCATCCCAACACAATGGCGTCCTACACTTCCTCCCATACAAAGCCTCAAAAGGAGCGGACTTCAAACTACTATGATACGAGTTATTGTAGGCGAACTCAACCAAAGGTAGCAATTCAGTCCAAGGATTTTGAAACTCCATGGCACAACTCCTCCAAGGTAAGGATCGTCCTCTCCGATTGTCCATCAGTCTGAGGATGATACGCCATCGAGAATTTGAGCTTAGTCCCCAACGCCGTATGCAGCCCCTCCCAAAAGTGAGACGTGAAACTCGGATCACGATCAGAGACAATGGATTTGGGAGCTCCATGCAACCTTACCACTTCCTCTATATACAACTCGGCCAACTCCTCCACACTTGGCTTAAACCGAATGGGTATGAAATGAGCAACTTTCATCAAACGGTCGACTATTACCCACACAACATCCTTCCCCTCTATAGTCGGCGGAAAACCCAACACAAAGTCCATGGTGACATCCGCAAACTTCCACTCTGGAATTGGGAGAGACTGCAGTAATCCACCCGGAGCTCTATGCTCCGCCTTCGCCTTCTGACAAACCAAGCAAGTTGCCACATACCGAGCCACGTCCTTCTTCATACCCGCCACCAAAAACTCAACTTCAGGTCATTGTACATCTTAGTCGTTCCGAGATGCATAGCATACATCGAGGAGTGAGCCTCCTCTAGTATCCCCTTCCTCAACTCCTCTACCTCAGGCACACACACTCGACCCTTGCACTTCAACAACACGCCAACTACCTCAAACCCATTATCCAAGCCCTTCTCAACTTCCTCTCGAATAGCCACTAAAGTAGCATCCTTGAGCTGCTCGTCACCAATCCTATCATTCAACACGGGTCGGATACTAAGATTAGCAAGCAAACTTCCCACATCATCCAACTGCATCTCCACTCTCAAAGCCCTAAGATCAACCAATTCTTTTCAACATAAAGCATCCGTAACCACATTAGCCTTACCGGGATGATAGTCAATGGTGCAATCATAATCCTTCAAGAGCTCCACCCAACGCTGTTGCCTACCATTCAGCTCCTTTTGATCCTTAAGGTGCTTAAGGCTCTTACGATCGGTCATGATCTTAAACGTCTCACCATACAGATAATGCCTCCACAACTTCAAGGCGAACACCACCGCAGCTAACTCCAAGTCATGGGTCGGATAGTTCACCTCATGCACTCTAAGCTGACATGAGGCATAAGCGACAACCTTTCCATCCTGCATCAGAACACAACCCAAACCTTGCAAGGAAGCGTCACTAAATACCTCATATTCGCCACCCTCTACCGGCAAGGTCAACACCAGAGCTGAAGTCAACCTCTTCTTCAACTCCTCAAAGCTCTTCTGACAGGCTTCGCTCCACTCATACCTCGACTCCTTCCTCAACAACTTATGCAGAGGAGAGGCTATGGTGGAGAATCCCTCCACAAACCTTCGATAATAACCAGCCAAACCCAATAAGCTCCTTAGTTGCGACACATCCTTAGGTGTGGACCAATTAACCACAACTTTAATCTTCTTCGGATCAACCTCCACGCCTCTCTTAGAGACCACATGCCCAAGGAACAACACCTCTTCCAACCAAAAAGCACACTTCGAGCTCCTTAGTTGCGACACATCCTTAGGTGTGGACCAATTAACCACAACTTTAATCTTCTTCGGATCAACCTCCACGCCTCTCTTAGAGACCACATGCCCAAGGAACAACACCTCTTCCAACCAAAAAGCACACTTCGAGAACTTGGCAAAAAGCTGCTGCTCCATCAACTTATGAAAAACAATCCTCAGGTGCTCCTCGTGCTCCTTCTCATTCTTAGAATAGATGAGAATGTCATCGATGAAAACTATCACGAACTTATCCAAATACTCGTGAAAAACCTTGTTCATGAGAGCCATGAACGCGGCCGGAGCATTAGTGAGACCGAAAGGCATCACAAGAAACTCATAGTGCCCATAACGAGTCCTAAAGGCTGTCATCGGCACCGACCCGTCCTCCACCTTCAACTGGTGATACCCCATCCTCAAATCTATCTTTCAGAACACTTCAGCCCCTTGCAATTGATCAAAGAGGTCGTCTGTCCTTGGAAGTGGATAGCGATTCTTGATCGTTTCCTTGTTCAACCGCCTATAGTCAAAACACATCCGCATCGACTCGTCCTTCTTCTTCACAAACAACACCGGTGCTCCCCACGGGGATACACTTGGGCGGATGAATCCCTTGTCCAAGAGCTCTTGCAATTGCTCCTTCAACTCCTTGAATTCAGCCGGTGCCATTCGATAGGGTGGGATGGAGATGGGAGCAGTTCCAGGAACCAACTCAATATTGAACTCCACCTCACGCTCAATCGGTGCACCCGGTAACTCGTCAAAGATATCCGCAAACTCCCTAGCCACTGGCACCTTCTCCAACTCCTCCTTCTGCTCAACTGACACTTGCACCAACAAGGCGTCACACCCTTCTTGAATCAGATAGAAAGCTTGCATTGCTGAACTTACTCCCATAGGGGCAGAATCCCTCTTCCTAACACCCTTGAACACCATCTGGCCAACGCCTCTCACCTGAAGCAACACCTCTTTCTTCCGACAATCAAGCAAAGCCTCATGCCTAGCCAACCAATCCATGCCGAGGATGACGTCAAATTTGTTGAAAGGAAGCACCACCAAATCAGCCAAAAATTCTACACATTCCACCAACACCTTACAATCTCTACACACACTATCTACCCGCACAAAAGTTCCCAAAGGAGTTCTGACACCCCAACTAACACCCAAACTACTAGCTACAACACCCAAGCTACTCAAACATTTCTCAGACACAAAGGAATGGGTTGAACCCGAATCAAACAAAGCGTAAACGGGGAGATCCAAGATAGAGATCATACCGGTCACCACGTCATTCGCATTCTCTGTCGCGCCCTTAGTGAGAGCATACAACCTCCCTTGGTCTCCTCCTGCTCCAACAGGCATAGCATTAGCACCTGTTCCTCGACCAGCACTCGTAACTTCTCGCCCCATACTGCCTCCACCTCTGCCTCCATAGCTCCTAGACGGAGCCCTAGGCACCTGCACCGATCCCACAGACTGAGCTGGTGCAGCACTCCTCCTCGGGCAGAAGTTACTCCTATTACCCGGCTGTCCACAAGTGTAGCAGGTCACCGAAGCTGACCTCAGCAAATGACACTCCCCGAAATGTGGCTTCTTACAGATACCACACATCGGCAACCCTCCCGATGCTCCACTCCTACTCACCGGTCCCGACCTACGCATGTAGCACTCCTGTGACCGGGGAGACCACATGTATAGCAGACCATCACACCCCTCTGTGGAGTAGACTGCGCACCTCAGAAGCCAGAATAAGATGTCTGAGCTCTCTTAGCCGGGTGACTATGAGTAACCGAAGGAGAAGGCTGAGCCGACGCCTTCCTCTTCTTCTTGTTCTCCAGCCTTTCCCTCTCCAATGCCGCCGCCTTAACTGACACAAGGCTCCCCATATTAGCGGTGGTGACTCCCTCCTGAATCTCCACTCTCAATACACTCTTGAACTTACTGATGAGCTTCGTTTCCCGATTAGTCGGCTCGTCATACCACTTAGAGAGAGAGGTGAACTCTATGTAGTATGTGGGAATAGACTTCTCACCTTGAATTCCTTGGCCTTCTCCTCGCGCCAAAGGTCAGGACAGAACTGGTCACGAAATACCTCAACAAACTCATCCAACTCCATCTCTGGCGGAACTACCTGACTCTGCGGCATCGACTTCCACCAATTCAAAGCATGACCCTTAAACAGGAAGATCATTGCCTGCACCTTTAGCTCCTCATCAAGTCCCATCTGCAGGAACTTGTACTCACATTCCTGAAGCCACTGCTCAGCCACCTCAGGATCAGCCACTTCCCCACTAAACTCCCCAAAGTTCCAACCCTTCAACAGGCTCGGTTGGAACCTAAGAGCTCCTCCTCCAAACCCTGAGTTCCCGGTGGACCTACTTCCCCTTGCTTGATTGGATTCACTACAGGAGGACATTTAAACAATTTAGTTGACCTTCCAAGAAAATTCAAACAGTTTGACTCATCGATTGCTTTCAAAACTCCCCACCCATTTAAAACAATTTGACAAAACCCCTTGGAATGTCGGTCCCGTACCGATGTCTCATTCCCTCTCCATACGAAGTTAATTACTCTTCAAGGAAGGAAACGATCAACTAGTACAGCAGCGAAAACCAGGCTCTGATACCATTTGTAACACCCATCCCGAATCAACCTGGTGAAACCCATGGTTGAACCGTTCTTGAGTATTACTAAGCGATAAAACAACATAATTCATAAATGAAATCAAGCTTTGATTAAAACCCTCAAAGAGGCCTCCAATAATCCGTGGAAACCACAAAGAAAACATGTACAGTCTACTCCCAACATAAACCCATAAGAACCAACATAAACTCGGAAGTTACATAAATCCATAGAAAATCCCCAAAATATCCAAAGTCAATTGAAATATGAAATGGGTCAACTCCAAGTAGGCTCCAGTCTTCACCTCATAGCTTCAATCCAGAACCTCTCGAAATCCACCCTCAACTCTGAACACCGCCACCACTCTCACTAGCCACGAGATCCTGAAAGGGAGAAAGGGATCAATTTCCTATTTAAAATGAGTGAACCCACCGGGCCTACCTACACGTTGGCCTATTCTATGGAGCGGTTCCAACTCCGCAGAAGACATACAACAATGGGACCAACCTATCTCCTTTCCATCTTTTATTTCCCTAAAAAAAGTCTAGGTGATCACGTTGGTCAATTCTCGTTCACATGCACAATTCGAGCAAGAACATAATATTGAACAATACACCAATCCACAGCACTCACACACAATATGTCACATCCATCAACCAAAGCACAACCACAAACACAATCACACACACAATCACATTCATATCATCTAGGTGAGTTATTAGGCGCCAAGGAGTTGTCCACACCACCAACGCCGGCCATCACATCAACGAGACGTATCCACTAGGGATCCTTCCACGAAGGAGAACAACATCCGACGCATCCTCAAGGGATCCTTCCACGAAGGAGAACAACAACCATCCTTGGTATCTAACCAAGGGATTCACCCTAGTGAATCAGACTCAATCCATCGGTATTTCAGGTGGGGTAGTGTGGGCTCCTTTAGGTTCTACTTTCACATACAAGTTCCAACATCATATCTCCAACTCATCACATCACATTTACAACGAGAGCACATTTCACAACATCCACAACCACTTCACAATACATAGTTTACTGCACATCCCATTGTTCCACGCTCCTATCATAGCCACCAACTTACGCATCACAATCAATCAAAAGGTAACTGGCTAACTCACCAGCCACCCCCACCAGCAAGTACAGGGGAGGCCATGTCGTGAGTTCAGAGCGACCCCACATTGGCAGGGCCACTCCCCTGCATCCACAACTACAAATTAATAACATCACAACACTCGCTCCCATTTCCCAATCATCCTAGCTCTCATTTCTATGTCAAACCATTAACCAATTCATTTCAGCCCACTCCCAATCCCACATCATAGCAATCGACAACAACAATCAACCAGGACAATCATCAATAACAATCAAGCATATTCACATTACAGTTTATCCCCTTTTACTCTCATCATTTTCATGCATCATCTAGGTTTAATCTAAGTCAAAATTGAAACTCCTCACACTGTCCAAACTACCTATACAATGCTAAGCCCTCACCTGGAATAGAAGACGAGGCTCTAATCGTCTTCTAGTTCCTCAGAAACTCGATTTCCCAACCACCAAACTCGTAGCTCTACCCTTCCTCACTGCTCACGACCTACACCCAGAAACCCAAAATTCAGGTTAGCTATCTCTTCTCCTCGTCACTATGAATCCATAGCAACAAATGGAACTCAATTCCGACCTCTACAGCTCCCGGAATCACCCTTTGAGGATTGCTTGAAGTTGGTTCATCAAAGAATTTCGCAGAGAGAGAAAATGAGTTGAGACTTATGGATTTCCGTGCAAATCTGTCCTTTTATATGCAGGTCAAAAAAACACGACGTGTTTCATAAAACACGACGTGTTTCATAAAACACGACGTGTTTCTTTACACTACACGGTGTGTTTTGTAAGACACGGCCGTGTACCATGCACTGGAAGTTTCGACGAGAATGGCACGAATTAGTGCACGGCCGTGTAACCCACAACACACGACGTGTTTTATAACACACGGCGTGTGTTATAACACATGACGTGTGTTCTTCACAGCCCAGCACACTCACTTGTATCCTCAACCCGACCCAACCCCGAACGTCCTGAACCTCAATGGGACCTCGTAAGCACTGATTCTAGCACTCCAGTCGACCGAACTTGAGTCTCAACCCGTTTGGTTGGGCGGGGATGTTACAACTGATGTTGAGCATTGTCGGGTACCTGATGCCGAGCATTGTTGGGTACCTGATGCCGAGCCACGACATCGACAATATTTGGAGCAGCCACCCACTGATTCCGAGCCGCGGCATCACCAATGCAGGTCCAAGAGCACTGATGCCGACCATGGCCGACAATGATACCGTGGCCGACCAGGACTTTGATGCTGACCAAAGCATTGCTGCCGAGCCGATGTTAGGCACCAAGACCAGGCCACCACCTGATCCTGATCCAGATGCTGACCAGCAACTGATGCTGGATCGAGATGGGTTGCTGATGCTAGACTGAGTCCAGAATTGATGTGAACGGCCAAGTTATGTCCACAACTAGACCACTCACCACTTGGGAAATCACAACTCACGAACTAAACCTTAGACTATAGGGTGGAAATCAGCCAAAAGATCAATACTGATGTGATCCTACCTACCTTCCTCGATGCCAACATCTATTCCTACACCCCACCAGGGTCCCCAACTAGAGGCCGAAGCCTAGGGCCTTACAAGAAACGCCTAGCGCATAGGCAAGCTCACAACCGGGCCCTACAAAGATTCCTCAAGCCAAGGTACGTGACTAAATTAAGACTCAGGCCTCCCCCAGCAGCTAGGCAAGCTAGAATATCAGTCAGGCCACACCAGGCACTGATGCCGGCCAAGCCCCCAAAGCAAGGCCCCGTGCCGAGCCTAGGACCGAGCCTAGGGCCTCCTATAGGCCCTAGATCGAAGGGCACGAGCCAGGAAGCCAAGGAAAAGCCTAGGAATTTCTAGAGGAACGCCGGAGGAAGAGGGAAAAAATCTTGGCCAGAAAAACCATAAGCCCGAATCCAAGCCCGGCCACGGGCCTTAGAGGAGCCCTAGCACCAGGGCTAGGCCCCTGGATAGATCCCCTGAGCCCCAAGGCTGCACCATCATTTTAAGATCCCATGGAAGTATACCTGAAGGACAGGTCGAGGCAGAAGTTCGATGGCCTGGCCAGATTTTCCCAAGGTCGAGAGACCAGCCTGCCTTGGCGCCGGACGCGAGTCTGGGCACACTGCCGGAGTGATTTGGGCCGAGCCAACATTTGGCTCAAGCCTTTTGGGAAATTTCAAGGGCCATGGATACCTTGAAGTCCCAATAGCCACCTCCAACAATCGAAATTGATTTCAGAGGAGAGTTGAGGAAGGAGCCACGTGAAGATTAGCCTGTACACGATCCAGGCCCAAGGATGCGAGCCAACCGGACTCAGGATTCCCCTCCGGGCCAGGAATACCTGTTGCCACGGACTAAGGACCGTGATTCCTAGTCCTCCTACGACTAGGACACCACGGGGGAACATAATCCGAGTCAGAATCCGGCCTACACGCACGCCGCCACCACCAATCCGAGCTGGAGTCGTATTCCGACACGGTCTAGGGTTTCTCCGCTTTTGCTGAATTACTATTTGGGGTTTATTACTTGTTTTCCAAGACTCTTGAGGATCTTTAGTTTTGTTTCCCTTCTAGTTTCGAATAAGTAGGAATAATTTAGTCCTTTTTAGGCTTTAGTGTATTTTAATACTTGATGTGCTGCAGAACAGGGTATCAAATAACTACCAAGCTAGAAAGCTAGGGTAGATCGTATTCCACGGGTCTTCTAACAATTGACTACTCAAAGAAGCTGGCAATTTACTCAAGTTTAACACTTTGTGCGTGGTGTGAGTTCCACAACTTCTAATTCTAAGAAATGCACGGAAATTAAAAATTAAAACTGAAAACAGATCGAAAGATTGGTTGGTTAAACAAAGATGACAGACAAGCTTAAACTTTGAATCCCCCTTCGTTCACCAGAGCATTGGCAATCAACAGATCAGCGGATTTCGATTCTCGTTCAATCAATTCTAAGACACCACCATAACTCCTTACCCTTAGGTTTAAGACTGGCGAACGTTCACTCTATCCGATCTAGCTACCAAGGTTAACTAGCCTCCCTGGTACGGTCGGCTCTCCCAACGACTTAATTAACTGGTGCAATTACTAACGATTTATGAGTTACTCTTGCAATGGATTAACCCTAACTGGTTCCTACGAAAGGCACACTCCAATGATTAAGTTAATTGTTCGATTTGATGTTTTAAAGTAAGGCGAGCGTTCGCTTCTATCCTTAGCTTAACAAGAATCTAATCTAGGTGCTCAATCCAGACAAGAAACATGAACAACGAAGAACAAATCAAACATGAAAGAGAAACTGATTGAACTTTGAATCTAATCACCGTCGATCCGTGACCGCTTTAAAGCCCTGGGTCACTTAGGGTTCATCTAGTCTAAGCTCTACGAGTTTAGCTACTCATGTTCATAACAAAAGAATCAAAGGCAAAGACAGAGTTCATCTTGAACAGAGGAAGAACAGAAAAGGATCTGAAAAACCTAATTAAGATGACTCCGGCAGAACTTCGATCTCTAGTAATCTGCAATCCTAGCTCCGAGTCTCCGAGATGAAGGGATGGCATCACAATCTCTTCTTGGCTCTTCAGACTCTAAACTCTGCTCCAGAACTCGTGAGAATTCTCAAAGTAATTCGTATTATCTGGTATTATGAGGTATATCCTTCAATTGGGCCACCGGTTAAGTATTTATACTTAACCCTAATACCGCCAATTTTCGCCGAAAAGTTGTTTGAGTTTTCGCTGAAAATTCCCTTGTAAATGACTTGAATGCTCGGCTGTTTTCTCCTGTGATTTTCGGACCGCCGGGTTCTCGGCTAAAACTTGGAGTTTTTTCCGAAAACTCACTTTGTTCAACTCAGCCGATTTCTTCTTGAGTTTTCGCCGAAAACCTAGGGGATTTTCGCCAAAAACTTCAGTGTAAATGGGAGCAGGATTTGGTTCGACTTGATTGACTCCTTGGATTGATTCCGGTGTGATTCCTCAAGGTTCCAACGCCTTAGACACGTCCTTGGCTACTTTATTTGACAGCAAAAACCTGTGCTAACATGAAAACACTAGAAAACCATCAAATAGACCCGAAACGGGCCAAAGTAACACAAATGGCACGAGATAGACTAGTTGAGTGAATATTCGCTATTCTACCCTAAAAACCATGTCTTAAGCAAGGAAATGTCGCTTAAATGAGGCTGATAATCACGTCAAATCAAGTGTCATAAAAATACCCCACACTTAAGCTTTTGCTTGTCCTCAAGCAAACTGAATAGAAACGCTCATGTTCACAAATGATAAGATTTATTAAATCGAAGTTCAATTAAACACAATGAATTATTAGACATATAATTCCTAGAACAAGAAACCTAACATGCATACTGATCAGCCAAACAACCTGGTCTCACTAAAAACTGCACACAACGAGTAATAGCAACCAATTATGCACGAATTTCACCTGACCGACCAGACTCCTCACACAGGAAATATTTAGTAAATGGGGAACTCTCACTCTCTGTGTTTAAGGACGTGTTTCTGCTCTCAATCATTTTCTGTTACTGAATTCTGTCATAAGTTTGCAATTCGACCACATCTCCACCATTGTGACAACACGAGTAACTAGTCAAGAAGGACTTCCATGCTAGGACTGTAACGAATTCTACACTACAAGGGTTTATGATGCGATGGATGATCGGAATGTATGATGATGGCTTTGGTGCGGTGTAGCTTTCGACTAACTTCCCTAGAATCTAGCATATGGTTTCCTACCGTCTAACTAGACACGGGTGGAATAGTGAACGCTCGTCCTATGATACCCTCAAGCAACCTAGCACTTTATTTTCTTTACACACAATTTTTTTTTCTTTTTAACTTTTCTTTTGACTTCGTTCTTCCATATGTAGGGAGAAGAACGTTTTATTGAACTAAGAACATTGAAACTTTTCTGCTTTTTTCTGCTTTTTCAAAATTTTTCTTATTTTTCTTCTTTTCTTTTATTTTTCTTTGTGCCGATTCTTTCTTTTAGTTGATAGAGGGGTTTACACGTTTGGACATAATAGCTAAGACCACCTGTTTAATGGCTATAGGGGAAGATCCTGGACCGAGATGGTTGGTGTAGAGTGAAGTAGAAGAACCTGGACCGAGATGGTTGGTGTAGGGGATGAGCTTGGATCCTCGGAGCAGAGGCAATCTACCAAAGCGAAGCAAAGGGAATCTACCGATTGCTTGCAAAACATAAACAAAAGAAAGATAAAAAGGAAACCGGGACAAGTGTCCCGGATCCACACAAAAAAAAGTTGGATTGAAATCCGAAAAGAAGAAATAAAAATAAAGGACCAGAAAAAGAATACAACCTGATCACTGCTGGTCAGGTGCATCAGGAGGGGGAATGTGGAGGGCGTCGCCGACCTGCCTCTGCCATGCCAGCTGCGCCTCATACCTCTTGTCATTGCGGAGCATGTGCTGCTGCATAATAGTCCATCTGGCGTCCTGAGTGGCGTTATCAGTGATCCGCCACTCCTGGAGTCACTCGTACAGCTCTCCGACGTCAGCTGGATGCGGTCGGTGCTGAGGATGAGGTGCCTGGTATGGGTTTGGAATGGGCACCTGGGGCTGGTATGCATACCCTGCCTGATGGTGTGGCGAGGTGATGACACTCGATTTGACGTGATTATCAGCCTCATTTAAGCGACATTTCCTTGCTTAAGACATGGTTTTTAGGGTAGAATAACGAATATTCATTCAACTACTCTATCTCGTGCCATTTGTGTTACTTTGGCCCGTTTCGGGTCTATTTTATGGTTTTCTAGTGTTTCCATGTTAGCACAGGTTTTTGCCATCAAATAAAGTAGCCAAGGACGTGTCTAACGCGTTGGAACCTCGAGGAATCGCACCAGAATCAATCCAAGGAGTCAATCAAACCGAACCAAATCCTGCTCCCATTTACAAAGAAGTTTTCGGCGAAAACTCTTGAAGAAATAGGCAGAGCTTACAAAGGCAACTTTTCGGCGAAAACACCAAGTTTTTGTCGAGAACCCGACGTCCGAAAATCATAAGAGAAAGCAGCCGGCGATCACCCCATTTACAAAGGAATTTTCGGCGTAAACTCAAGCTCATTTTTGGCGAAAATTCCAGGCCAAATCTGGTGGTATTAGGGTTAAGTATTAATACTTAACTTGCGGCCCTAAATCAGGAGACACACAATATACCTCATAATTTCAACTAATAAGAAATACTTCAGAATTCTCCCGAGTTCTGGAGCAGAGAGTTAGAGTTCGAAAAGCCAGGAAGAGATCGTGACGCCATCCCTTTCATCTCGAAGACTCGGAGCTAGGATTGCAGCTTACCGGAGATCGAAGTTCTACCGGAGTCGTCTTAATTAGGTTTTTTAGATCCTTTTCTGTTCTTCCTCTGTTCAAGATGAACTCTATCTTTGTCTTTGATTCTTTTGTGAAAAACATGAGTAGCTAAACTCTTAGAGCTTAGACTAGATGAACCCTAAGTGACCCAGGGCTTTAAAGCGGTCACGGATCGGCGGTGATTAGATTCAAAGTTCAATCAGTTTCTCTTTCATGTTTGATTTGTTCTTCATTGTTCATGTTTCTTGTCTGGATTGATCACCTAGATTAGATTCTGGTTAAGCTAAGGATAGAAGCGAACGCTCGCCTTACTTTAAAACATCAAATCGAACAATTAACCTAATCATTGGACTGTGCCTTTCGTAGGAACCAGTTAGGGTTAATCCACTACAAGAGTAACTCATAAATCATTAGTAATTGCACCAGTTAAGTTAAGTAGTTGCGAGAGGCGACCGTACCCGGGCGGCTAATTAATCTTTGTAGCTAGATCGGATAGAGCGAACGTTCGCCAGTCTTAAACCTAAGGGTCAGGAGTTATGGTGGTGTCTTAGAATTGATTGAACAAGAATCGAAATCCGCTGATCTATTGATTGCCAATGCTCTGGTGAACGAAGGGGGATTCAAAGTCTAAGTTTGTCTGTCATCTTTGTTTTCAACCAATCTTTCAATCTATTTTCAGTTTTAAATTTTTAATTTTCGTGCATTTCTTAGAATAGAAGTCGTGGAACTCACACCACGCACGAAGTGTTAACTCTGAGTGATTTGCCTTTATATTTGAGTAAACGATCATTAGAAGACTCGTGGAATACGATCTACCCTAGCTTGTTAGCTTGGTAGTATTTGATACCCTATTCTGCAGCGTTCATCAAATTGGCACCGTTGTCGGGGACTTCTTTTGATTGTTTGAAAGAAGAACTGGCATCTTATTCTTCTACTTTCCATCTTTCATCTTTCCATCCACTTCGATTTTACACTGGTTTTTGTTTGTTTTTGTCATCTGTAGGTTGTTCACAGGTTTATGCAACGCCGTCCTCACACGCGCTCCCAAACCGACAAGGCTAAGAGTGTAGAGAGGCCAGGCAGTTCTGCTCCACCTCGACAATCACAGATTCCGAAGAGAGGCAGAATCAATCCACTTCCATCCGTCACTCCAATCAAGATCAATGAACTGAAGGAGAGTTCCTCATCTTCATCTTCACCGTCATCTTCATCCGCTTCATACACCGAGTCACTTTCACCTCCTCCTTCTTCTACCATGGATGATCAGTTACCACCACCACCACCACCAGGCGGTCAACCACCACCAGTTGCACAGAAGAGTCTAGCTGACTACAACAAGCCGAGCGCGACTAGCATTTGATCTTCCATTACCGTGCCACGCATTGAAGGAGATCCTGACTATGAGATCAAGATTCCATTCTTGAATATGATCTCTAGGGATCTTTAGTTTGAAGGCAAGCCACTAGACAATTCGCGCACACATCTGGCGGATTTCCTTGATCTCTGCAGTACTTTCAAGAACGGAAATCTCGACAAGAACACTCTTTGCTTGAGAGCTTTCTCGTTCTCTCTGAAAGGCGCAGCTAAGAGGTGGCTTACTGGCAAACCACCTGGCTACTATACCGACTGGGAGACTCTTGCTCAAGACTTCGTGGAAGAGTACGCCAGAACAACAGCCATCAAGGACAGCATCGCCAGATTCTCTCAGAAGGAAGGAGTAAGCTTATATGATACTTGGAATCAATTCCAAGAACTTCTCTATAACTGTCCGCATCACGGTTTCGACCAGAGGCAGTTAGCTGAAATCTTTGCTCGAGGTCTTCAAGAAGAATCTGCCAAATGGGTCAATTCCCTAGCTGAAGGGGATTGCACTACGGTTACACCTGAAGCTGCTCTTCTTCCTTTCGCGAACTGTGCTTCCAAGTCGAGGAACTGGGAACGACAATCTGAAGGGTTAAGAGGCAAGATCAATCTCGAAGCTACTATCAAGGCAGAAGTAGAGAAGCATCTGAAGAAGTCTTCTACACCCATCAAGCCGCCGGCAGCCGCTGTCTACGTTGCCGATTGCAAGTGGTGTGGAGCATGTGCGCATAATGGAGGCCGATGCCTGAATTTTGGTAAAACAGAAGTCTGGTCTGCCGAAGAAGTCAACTTCATTCAATAGGGCTTCAACAACAATCAGAATGGTTATGCTGGCTACCGCAATTTCAGGCAACAGGGGAATTATCAAGACAGACCTCCCTACAATGTTGGTGCCAACCAGAACCAGAACAACCGACCAGCTGGCCCAGCTCAGGATTAGAAGCCGAACCATCCGCCGGCAGGTGTCTACCAGCCGCCGCACCGCAATCCGGGTAACTATGGAACTGCTCCTGGCAATCGCCAGAATCAATACCTGAACAATACTTACACAGGGCAGCAACATCAGAGGGAAAACAACGTCAGTGAACTTGACAAGAAGCTTAGTCAGATCATCACCAAACTTGACGATCATGACAGTCAGTTCAAGGCTCAAGCTCTTCTCAACCAAGAACAGATCGCATCCGGTCAAAGAATTGAGCAGGCTGTGAACCACATCTCGAGCATGCTAGCATCTGGTCGACCATTTGGCCAACTTCCAAGCCAAACCGAGCCAAATCCGAGAAAGGAGCAAGCTAAGATGGTATCCGTTCAAGAACCGTCATACTCATCTACTAATGCTTCTTCTAATTTATGCAGGTGATGCACAAATTAATGCACACAAAGTTTTACTCAATGGATTGCTCTAAAGAGATCGTTACTTCCCAAGGGTCTTCCTTTCTCTATTACTCAGAACAGTGTGTTAAAGCTAATCGAGTTTTCGTTTTGGTTTGAGAATTGGTTGTGAATGAAATTAACTAAGAATGCGATTGAAATCAAACAAAGCAATTAAAGCAGATTGGGGTTTTTCAGAGATAGACTAAGGCGGTTGTTCAGACTCGAATCCAGGCTAGTTCGGTTAAGATGGATGAAACTATGCAATCGACGAAATTCAACAGACTAGACGACTCGGCAAATCCTTTTGTAATCTCTACTCCATGGTCAGGCCGTAAAGATTCTATTCTATCAAACCTACAAGCTCCTATGGTCAAGCTAACTTGCAAGAATTCAAGAACGATCAAGAACAGTGAAATGCCACAAAATCAAGCAAAGAGATTAGGTTCTGACAATCCTATGGTCAAGCTATTGGAGAACCTAACGACCTACTAAACTCTAGAATGAAGTGCGTTCATGGTCAGACCCGTAATTCAAAGATAAACTCAGAAACTAATAATTGATCAAGTTGCCAGAATCAAAAAGCTTAAATTAGGGTTTAGGAGAAATCGCATCTAAGTCTGAAAGATCATCAATTAACATAAATGGGTTAGAAACCCGAAATCATCCATACAAAATCCTATCTAACGCTTCATCTAATCTAAACAACCCTAGAGGTTTAGCCAGACATAGTTACAGAAGAAATCTCAGAAACAAAGAAGAAGAAAACCGGAGAAGAAGACATCTTACTCCGAGAAAACCTAATCTTGATGAATCCTTGAAACTCTTGAGCCAATCCTCGCTAATACTCGCTCAATCGCGTCTCCAAAGCTCCGTCTTCACCTCCAAGAGTGTCTGGTTCGTCAGAGAGAAAGAAGAGAATTGCAGAAAAAATGAAGTCTGTTTCCTCTCTCCTCGAAATTGGGTTAAAACCTCAATTTTCGTCAAAATCCGGAATTAAAGCAAAAAGTGCGGGAAGGGGTCGAAAAGTGCGCAGGCGCACTTTTCTCTCCAAAATGCGCACTTTTACGGTTGTGTTCGGGCAATTTTCTTCGGTCATTTCCCACTCCGTTTGAACTCCGAATTGGTCCCCGCTTGAAGCGTCGAGCTCGTAGAAAGGTTCTCCACAATATGGCAACCTGAAATCTCATCAAAACAACTCGAAAACACATTAAATGACCCAAAAGAGGGCCAACGGGGAATAAAACACATTTTTATCAAAAATCACTCGAATACATCACAATTCGGTGTTAAACAAGGGAAATGTAGCTCAAATGTGGCGAGATAAATGCGGTAAATCTTACGTCATTAGCAGGACTAATGAATCTCCTAAGGAAGCACTGAAGGAGGCGCCTAAGGAGTATGATCCTCCTCTTGCTCCGTACTACGTGAAGCCTCCTTTTCCAAGAGCATTGATGCCGAATGCAAGGATCGAGACTGGCATGTGGGGAGGTAAAGAAGGATATCCTGTCGCTCGTAGCAAGAAACCTTCATCGCCATATCCAGCTAAGTGTTCTGATCCTGGTTCTTTCACGCTTCCTGTAGTTATTAATGATGTTAAGATAGAACGTAGTTTGGTTGACCTAGGCGCGTCTGTCAATGTTATGCCTATGAGTTTATTTGAAAAATTGAACCTAGGAGAATTTGAACCGACTAGCATGCAACTTGTCTTTGCTGATAGATCAATTAAAACTCCTAGAGGAGAAATCAAAGACGTTGTTACTAAATGTGGTCCTTTTACGTTCTTAGCTGACTATGTGATCATTAATACTAGTAAGGATGATTCTACCATTCTCATAGGATGTCCCTTCATGGCTACAACTGGAATGCAAATTAACGATCCAAATGGTTCTTTAACTTTGAGGGTTGGTAAGGACACGATAACGTTCCGCCTTAAAGCTGGGATGAAATACACCCCTTTGAATGAAGAATCTCATTGCCTAGCTGTTGAAACCGTGGAGTTGACTCCGGTCAACTCCGTTACTGACATCTCTTCTAGTGTTCCTAGATCGATTGCTGTTGCAGGTGTTGAACAGATTACAAGGCAGAAGCCAAAATCTGCTGCTCAGAAACCGCCAAAGAAGAAGGAACTGAAAGCCTCTTCTTAACCACCGAACAAGGAACCTGGCAGGCCCCGGGGGAAGAACAAGAAGACAAAGACTCAAATGGTCCGGAGACTAGTTGTTCCACCACCTTCATCCGAGCCAACTGCACCGCCAATTCGTTCCGAGCTACCGGCGTCGGAACAAGTATTGAAGGAGAAGCCAAAAGCATCTCCTAAGGAAATACCTACGATCACCGATCCTGGTGATACAAAGCTGGAGGATAAAGCGAAGATGAAGCCGATCATTCTCATCCCTTCCACCGTCTTCCTTGTAGAGGATGACCCTCAACAGAGCTATTTGGTCCGTTCAAGATCGCTGATCACCTTCACGACGGACGTACCAAGCTTATAAACGCTAACAGGAAGAAATTTATGCTTAACGGAGATGCCCCGAAGCTCTACTTCATGAACTCCGATGCTTGCATTAAGGAGAACCTGAGTTGGGATGTCTCCTAATACCATCCAGGTATCGTCCAGCTCAAGGACGTTAATAAAAGAGCGCTTCCTGGGAGGCAACCCACGGCTGGAGTCAGTTTTTTTTTCATTTGTGTCAACCTTAGTGTTTTAGAGTCAGTTTGCATGATTTCTTATTTTTTGTGTGTATTCTTTGTGTCATCGTTTCAATCGCAAGTCGTTTGAGGTATTTCCGATTTTTTTTGGATTTAATTGTGATTTTCTGAAGTTTGCCGGGATTGCGAAAATATTTTCAACCGTACAGGTCAAAATTTTTGGCGAAAACAGTATCATTTTTCGGCGAAAACTCCTTTGAAAATCCCACTATGTTTTCCAGACGATTTTAACTAAACTTTTCGGTGAAAACTCTATGAAGTTTTCGATGAAAATGTATTTGAAAACTGGCATACCATTTTGCCTTGGGTTTTCGGCGAAAAATTGCACACATTTTCGCCGAAAACTTGAGTGAAAATCAACCAATTTTCTCTCCTATTTCCCGGTCACACACTCTCTCTCCCCCTCACTTTTCAATTTCAAAAATTTTCAAAACCTCTCCCCTGTTTCCAAATACCCGTCGCCACCGCCACATTTCCGCCATCACCGTCCGTTCGCCGCCGCTGCCGCCACCACCACCGCCCTACTCCCCTCCCTTTTCCGATCAGTTTGAGCCCTAGAACAGACGAATCGGAGCTCTAGAGCTCCCGTTCAGCCAAACCCTAGTTTTTTTAGTTTTTCTCCGATTTCTCTTTCTCCGTTCATTTTCAGCACCCATGGCTTCAAGGTAAGTTGTAGAACTTTTCATTCCGAATCTTTTGACATGTTGAATGCTGAATTTCGTCGGGGTTGACTTTTGGTTGACTTTTCAGTTTACCTCAATTTGCGTGCCGACTGATTTCGTGTGAACTAGGTTAGCTGAATTTTTTGGACTGATCTGGCATGTTTAGGGAGAATTCTGCTGAATTTTAAAGTCATTCGATCGTGTGTTGCTATGCATAAAGATCGATTCTCTGCGGTGTTGACTTTTGAGGAATGTCGGTTTGACCATGAACTGTTTATGCTCGTTTGGCTGCCATGTGTGTTCATTCACGTTCATATTATCGTGCTTGCCACCCGTGTTTACAATTATCCCGCTTTGAGCTAGTATTGCCATGATTAGGGTTCAATGTGCTATAATGTTGACTTTTTGAATGTCGGTTTGACTTCTAATCTCTAATTATGATTTGAACATTCCGGCTAGACATATGCATGCTCTGTGATTTATTGTGATTACCGGTTACTTACTTTGCTTACCCCCACTCGGTTTTCCTCATTTCTTTGTGAAATTGAGTTTTTCTACTAAGTGTGGGGTGGGTTTTTAGTTAATTAATCTGGTTTTGTTTCTGGTTTTAGGAATGTCACTCATGAGCGCAGGACTAAGGCGCGCCTTGACACCGCCTCTAGCTCCCGAGCCGCCTCTCCCGTCACACCCGCCATCTCCGGTCCTCCACCAACTTTCCCTGACCGTGTTGGGTACCACTCCACTGTTGCTCGCCTACCCCAGTACTACTTCGAGCGCTACCAGCAGCTCGAGCATGTTCCCGGAGCTGATGTTCGCCCACTATCTATGGACTCACTCTTCGAACACGACGAGGACTTGCACCAGAACGTGCTCACCGCACTGACGCATGTTGGACTACTGGAGCTGACCATGCTAGCCGCTGACTTCCCAAACGTCGCTCTCCTGGAGTTTTGGGCGACATTAGATCTGGACGAACACAAGGAGGCAGCACAAGAAGGTCGTCACCTTCTATCTGGGCGGGGTGCACAGGACACTCACCTATGATGAGTTTACAGCTCATCTCGGGATTCCCCGCGAGCACTATGAGGGTCATCACCTCGGCTGGGAGAACAACGATGGCGACAGAGAGGAGTACGATGCGCTCTGGAGCCACATGACTGGAGTGCCCGACGATTGTACCACGAAGCATAACTCATTTAAGTACCTCTCTCACACTCTTTATAAATTCATTCACATGGTTTGGCGTCGTTCTCTTTTGTTTACTCCAGAGAAGGACCGCCACCATATCAGCAGAGAGGAGCTTCTTCTTCATCGCGCCATCTGGGAGAGTTATCCTCTTCATCCCGGATGGGTGCTTGCACGCTTACTCCGCCAGAAGACTCAAAGGCCGAGGCCACCTTGCTCGCTCCTGGGAGGCAACTTTGTCGGCCGACTCATCATCTCTTTCGGTCTTAGCCAAGCATATGGCCCGGACGTCCCACGACGCAGAGTACACACCATCGGAGGTGATTTGGCGGTCGAGTACGACCTCGAGCTGGACCTCAATCCCCAGGCAGCAACAGATCCTCCCCTCCAGCATATGGAAGAGTCGGAGGAAGAAGATGATTCTGAGCAGCCGCAGCCCCAGCCAGAGCTGGAGTTTCATGATCATACACCTTCGCCACATCATCAGGCAGGGTATGCACACCAGTCGCCGCCGCCCATTTCAGATCCATATCAGGCGCCTCACCCTCCGCACCGACCGCATCCCGCAGATGTTGGAGAGCTGTATGAGAGACTCCAGGAGTGGCGCATCACTGACAACGCCGCTTAGGAGGCGAGATGGATTATTATGCAGCAACACATGCACCGCTCTGACGAGCGGTATGAGGCACAGCTGGCGTGGCAACGTCAGGTCGGCGACGCCCTCCACATTCGACCCCCGCGACACCCCTGACCAGCCATGATCGGGTGGTGTCCTTTTCCATGTCCTTTCTTTTTATTTCTTCTTTTCGGATCTCGACCCAACTTTTTTCTATGTGGATCCGGGACACTTGTCCCGGTTTCCTTTTTATCTTTCATTTGTTTTTGTCTTGCAGGCAATCGGTAGATTCCCTATGCTTCACTTTGGTAGATTGCCTCTGCTCCGAGGTTCCGTGCTCATCCCCTATGACAACCATCTCGGTCCAGGTTCTTCTACTTCACTCTGAACTCTAGATTAGTCCTGTGAGGACACAGTCCGATTTAAGTGTGGGGTAGGATGCTAGAGAACCTTGCATGAACTTGATTGCCATTGATTGTGTTTTTTTGTGTGCCTCGTGATTCCTGTCCAGTCTCTCTAGCATTAGAATGGCTCAGTTCTTGATTTTTGATGTTAAGTTGTTGTTCAATCTTTCATAATGATGCTTAGATTACTTAACCTAGAACTTGAGAACCAACGTGTTTACTTTGATGCTAAATTGCCTGGTCAGAACAAAATTTTTGAAATCACACTTATAGTTTGTAGCCTTGATTGCATGAAAATGACCGAATCCGACTAGCAAACCAACTGTGAGCTTTTGATCCATTGCACGTAACTTGCAATTTCAATTCTTTTTGAGTGATTTTCTGTTTGCTTGAATGAGTTAGAATTTGCATGAGACCTACTCGAGACCACACGATGACACGAGTTCTAGAATGATAGGGGCACCTAGATTCAGCTACTAAGCCAGATAGCCTACCAAACGATAAATCCATTAGGTTTAAACCCTTGAGCTTGGCCTGTTCTTTCGGTTCGATAATACATTACAACCATTTCCCATTCTTTCATTCCTCGTTGATCCCCGTGGTTGTAGTTCTAGATTTACCTACCGGAAGTCAGTTTGTGGTAACCTGCCTATAGCCATTAAACAGGTGTTCTTAGCTATTATGTCTAGACGTGTAAACCCCTCTAGCAATTAAAAGAAAGAATCGACACAAAGAAAAAAAAGAGAAGAGAGAAAAATAAAAGAAAATGTCGAAAAAGAAAAAAAAAGAAAAATCAGAAAAGTTTCAAGTTTAGTTCAATAAAACGTTTTTCTCCCTACAAATGGAAGAACGAAGTCAAAAGAAAATTCAAAGAAAAAAAATGTAAAGAAAATAAGTGTTAGGTTGCTTGAGGGTATCATAGGACGAGCGTTCACTATTCCACCCGTGTCTGGTTAGACGGTAGGAAACCATAGGCAAGATTCGAGGGAAGTTAGTCGAAAGCTACATCGCACCAAAGCCATCATCATACATTCCCATTATCCATCTCATCATAAACCCTTGTAGTGTAGAATTCGTTACAGTCCTAGTAGGGAAGTGCTTCTTGACTAGTTACTCGTGTTGTCACAGTGGTGGAGATGTGGTCGAATTGCAAACTTATGACAGAATTCAGTAACAGAAAATGATTGAGAGTAGAAACACGTCTGATGCTGCAGTTTTAGCGGTACCAAAAAACTAATCTACCAAGGTAGACTAGATCGTATTCTACTCGAGGTCTCTTCTTCTTGTCTACTCAAATATGTTGGCAAATTACTCGATTTAAACAAGTTGTGCATGGTGTGAGTTCCACGACTTCTAATCTAATAAACAAAGGAAAAATAAAAGACAAAAAAAGTAAAAAGGTTGACTAACAGGACGATAGACGAGCTTAGACTTCGAATCCCCCTTAGATCACCAAGGCAACGACAATCACAAGACCAACGGTTTTCAATTCTCATTCAATCGGTTTCTATACACCACCATAACTCCTTACCCTTAGGTTTAAGACTGGCGAACGTTCGCTCTATCCGATTTAACTACCAAGATTAACTAGCCGCCCGGGTACGGTCGCCTCTCACAACGACTTAATTAACTGGTGCACTTACTAACGATTTATGAGTTACTCTTGCAGTGGATTAACCCTAATCGGTTCCTACGAAAGGCACACTCCAATTATAAGGTTAATTGGTTGAATTGATGTTTTAAAGAGAGGCGAGCGTTCGCTTCTATCCTCAACTTAACAAGAATCTAAACTAGGTGATCAAGGAAGACAAGTTTATGCGCCAAAGCAGGGAAACTGTCTGGCGACTAACCCTAGCTTGCATAAACCTAATCTAGGCGATCAACCAAAGAAGAAACATAAACAGTGAAGAACAAAACAACCATTCAAAGAGAAACTAATTGAACTTTGAATCTAATTACCGCCGATCTGTGACCGCTTTAACGCCCTGGGTCACTTAGGGTTCATCTAATCTAAGCTCTACAAGTTCAGCTACTCATAACGATAACAGAAGAATCAAAGGCAATAAAGGAAATCATCATACAGAGGAAGAACAGATAAGAACTGAAAAACCTAATTCTGACGACTCCGGCGAAGCTTTGATCTCCTGGATCTTCAACTTTAAGCTCCGAGCTCTCCGAGGTGGAAGGATGGCGTCACGATCTCTCCTCAGATCTTTGAACTCTCTAAACTCTATCTATCGACCCTAGAGTCGTGGCTAATCAGCCAAAATTCGTGTGTATCTAATCTGGCTTCAAAAAGTCTATATATAACCCCAGAAACCCTTTACAAGTTGGAAAAGGCTGAAAATTAGGGTTTCTGCCCGGATTTTCAAAGGAATTTTCGCCGAAAATAGGAAGGAATTTTCGCCGAAAATGTTAGTTAAAAACCAGCTCCAACTTGTTTCGATGATTCCCACTCCGTTTGAACTCCGATTTGGTCCCCGTTTGAAGCGCTGGACTCGTGAGAGAGTCCTATATAATGTGGTAACCTGGAGGCTCAATATAAAAGCTCACAAAAAGGGTAAAAATAGCCAATAAATGGACAATGTATGCACTAGGAGCCTAGAATTACATAATAACACATTTTCACCAAATATTCATCAGAATGGCATCAAAGGGGCATGAAATGTTGCTTAAATGGGGATGAAAATCACGTCAAATCTAGTGTCATCAATACCCCACACTTAAGCTTTTGCTTGTCCTCAAGCAAACTGAATTAGAACATACTCAAATTCACAAATGACACGAGATTAAACTGAGATTCAATTCTAACAATTTGGTTTAGACTGTTCCACGTAGAAAGAGTGACCTACACATGCAAGAACATCAACCAAATAAATTTTCGATCTCACTAATCTCTGCACACTTCAAGTAGTAGTTTTAACAAAGCACGTTTCTTGGGAAAACAATTAATCATAATTAACTGACTACGATAACACCAATTCTAATCAAAAAGACTTTAAGCTCTAGCCATGATGTGGATGCGGAGGTAGGAAAAGTGACGTGGCTATCGACTTGACTTCATCCGTTTCTAGATCTGTATGTTATACGTTCTAGCTAGGACCGATTTTAACTACAATTTCTAACAAGTTTCAAACTTCCTTCATTTATTTATTTACTGCATACTAGTGCTCGATACCAAACACTTCACTTAGGTGTTGGACCTGCCTAGCTCACAGTATTTGTGCCTATGCTAGTGCTCAACCCGAACACTTCACTTAGGTGTCGGGCTTGCCTAGCTTTAATTTTCAGCACTTAAAGAACTTAACAATTACTTTGAACAACTCAATTACTTGATTCAACAATTTAGCCACTTGGTCCTAGCTAGTTATAAATTTTTACACAAGATTTCGAATTGGATTTTCGTCTAATCTCAAGCCACAATCACAGGTGAACAAATATGGAGTGAAAAACATGGGAGAAGCTAGCATTTATCATCTTAGAATGGTGTTATTGAGCTTTGTTATTAACAAGTCAATTGATTCAATTGATTCAAGTTTCAACTACAAGAGTGATTTGTGATCTGTTCTGACCTAGACTCATTTGATTTCCGTTTCGACACGTTGGTTATAAGTTCTAAGTGGAACAGTCTAGACGTCATTGTTCAAAATTGAAGTCAATTTAACATCAGAAGTCAAGAATTGAGCAATTCTATGCTAGAGAATTTTCAAATTTGAACCACAGAATCATAGATAGCAAGCAAGATCATGCATAATTTTCAAATTTGAACCACAGAATCATAGATAGCAAGCAAGATCATGCATAATCCTAGACTCCTACCCCACACTTAAATGGTTTTGTGTCCTCACAGAACCAATCTAGAGTAGAGAGATACGAAGAACCTGGAAGGTGATGGTCGGTGTAGGGGATGAACACGGAGTGTCCGGAGTAGAGCGAAGTAGCTACTCGAGTTCCTACAAAACAAAAACAACAAAAAGATCAAAAGGATACCGGACAAGTGCCCCGGATCCACACATAATAAAAGTCGAACAAAGACGGTTAAGGGAATTTTGAAAATATTTTGACTCTTTTTTTTTTTTTAAGAAACTAATTTTTGAAAATTTTCTGACCCAACTAAGGTTTTCGCCGAAAACTGGTGAAGTTTTCGGCGAAAACTACTTTGAAAACAAAGACAGATGACTTAACTAAACGTTTTCGCTGAAAACTTTAGAAGTTTTCGGCGAAAACTAATTCAAAAACAGAAACAGACTCAAACAGACTAAACATTTTGCCGAAAACTTTGGAAGTTTTTCGGCGAAAAAACTTTTAAAACCCACTGGAAAACAGACTCGAACCAACTAAAGTTTTCACCGAAAAATCTGAGGAGTTTTCGGCAAAAATTTTGACCTGACACAGAAAATTAAAACAGACGAAAATAAAAGAAATCTGACACTTTGGCTCCCCGAAACCGACTCGAATGACGAAAAAGACTGACTCAATAATTCAAAAACGGACTCCAGCTGTGGGTTGCCTCCCACGAAGCACTCTCTTTTAACGTCCTTGAGCCGGACGGTACCTGTTAGGGACCCCAACTTAGGAGTTCCGTGAAGTCAATCGTCTTCTTCAAGGCCAGCGGTTGAGTGCCATGTAGCACTCCAGAAGGGTGATGCAGCCGGCAGTGCTCCAGTAGATCGCGGTTCTGGTTGGATGACCAGTTCTTCTCGAATTCTCCTACCGGAGGAGGAAAGAGGTAGTACGGCGCGGCATGGTCAATGAGCTCCATCTTCTCTACAGGTTGACTCGGCGGAAGTGTAGGTGAGGGTATCTCCTCAATCTCTATGTGCTCCTCTTCGGCTTCAACTTCAGGATGGATTGGCTTTATGTCTTCATCAACCACCACCGCCAAGGATTCTTCTAGCTCATAATAGTCATGGATAGGATCACCATATTCTTCTTCGAACAGCTCTTGAGCGTCTTCTGTCATTAACTGCTTTGGTTGCAAGAGCTTGATGTCCGTCGCGAGATGAGCTTGTAGCATTGAAGAGATATTATCCAAGGCAGATTGGGTTCTTGAGGAGCATTGTTGATGTTCATGAAGCATCTCTTGGTTATCTCTAGCGCCACTTTGATGCTCTTGTTGGTGTGTCTCTTGGTAACCTTGTAGCATTGAAGAGATTTTATCAAAGAGGGAGTCAAACCTCGCCGTTTGTTGTTGTAGTTGATGTAGCATCTCTTGGTAATCCTCAATATTCGGTGCTCCATTGACGCGCCACTCTTAGTACTGGTCATCCCACCTGTAATCCTGCATAATCAAAACTAAGAAGCACTACCAGGTAAATCATGAAAATATGGAGGAAAATAAATGGTAAGGCGGAAAGGTAGAAGAATAATTTGCCAATTCTTCTTTCAAACAATTAGAAGAGTCCCCGACAACGGCGCCAATTTGATGCTGCAGTTTTAGCGGTATCAAATAACTAATCTACCAAGGTAGACTAGATCGTAATCTACTCGAGGTCTCTTCTTCTTGTCTACTCAAATATGTTGGCAAATTACTCGATTTAAACAAGTTGTGCGTGGTGTGAGTTCCACGACTTCTAATCTAATAAACAAAGGAAAAATAAAAGACAGAAAAAGTAAAAAGGTTAACTAACAGGACCATAGACGAGCTTAGACTTCGAATCCCCCTTAGATCACCAAGGCAACGACAATCACAAGACCAGCGGTTTTCAATTCTCATTCAATCGGTTTCTATACCCCACCATAACTCCTTACCCTTAGGTTTAAGACTGGCGAACGTTCGCTCTATCCGATCTAACTACCAAGATTAACTAGCCGCCCGAGTACGGTCGCCTCTCGCAACGACTTAATTAACTGGTGCAGTTACTAACGATTTATGAGTTACTCTTGCAGTGGATTAACCCTAATCGGTTCCTACGAAAGGCACACTCCAATTATAAGGTTAATTGGTTGAATTGATGTTTTAAAGAGAGGCGAGCGTTCGCTTCTATCCTCAACTTAACAAGAATCTAAACTAGGTGATCAAGGAAGACAAGTTTATGCGCCAAAGCAGGGAAGCTATCTGGTGACTAACCCTAGCTTGCATAAACCTAATCTAGGCGATCAACCAAAGAAGAAACATAAATAGTGAAGAACAAAACAACCATGCAAAGAGAAACTGATTGAACTTTGAATCTAATTACCGCCGATCTGTGACCGCTTTAAAGCCCTGTGTCACTTAGGGTTCATCTAATCTAAGCTCTACAAGTTCAGCTACTCATAACGATAACAGAAGAATCAAAGGCAACAAAGGAAATCATCATACAGAGGAAGAACAGATAAGAACTGAAAAACCTAATTCTGACGACTCCGGCGAAGCTTTGATCTCCTGGATCTTCAACTTTAAGCTCCGAGCTCTCCGAGGTGGAAGGATGGCGTCACGATCTCTCCACGGATCTTTGAACTCTCTAAACTCTATCTATCGACCCTAGAGTCGTGGCTAATCAGCCTTTTCCAACTTGTAAAGGGTTTCTGGGGTTATATATATCTTTCACCTTTCCGTCCACTTCGATTTTACACTGGTTTTGTTTGTCTTTGTTTTCTGTAGGTTTACAGGTGTATGCCTCACCGTCCTTGGACTCGCTCTCAAACCGAACAGGCTAAGAGTGCAGAGAGACCAGGCAGTTCTGCTCCACCTCTACGATCACAGATTCTGAAGAAAGGCAGATCCAATCCATTCATCACTCCGATCAAGATCGAGGAGCTGAAGGAGAGTTCCTCATCTCCATCTTCACTTGTACCGTCATCTTCATCCGTTTCATACACAGAATCACTTTCACCTCCTCCATCTCCTACCATGGACGATAGATTACCACCACCACCACCGAATGGCGATCAGCCGCCGCCGCCACCACCTGCATAGAAGAGTCTAGCAGACTATAACAAGCCGAGCACGACTAGCGTTCGATTTGCCATTGCCGTTCCGCGCATTGAAGGAGATCCTGACTATGAGATCAAGATTCCATTCTTGACTATGATCTCTAGGGATTTACAGTTTGAAGGCAGGCCTCTAGACAATCCGTGTACTCATCTTGCAGACTTCCTTGATCTCTGCAGTACTTTCAAGAGCGGAAACCTCAACAAAAACACTCTTTGTTTGAGAGCTTTCCCGTTCTCTCTGAAAGGCCCTGCTAAGAGGTGGCTTACTGGCAAACCACCTAGCTATTACACTGATTGGGATACTCTGGCTCAGGACTTCGTTGAAGAATACTTCCCTCCGGCCAGAACAACCGCCATCAAGGACAGCATCGCCAGATTCTCCCAGAAAGAAGGAGAAAGCTTGTATGATACTTGGAATCGATTCCAAGAACTTCTCTACACCTGCCCTCATCATGGATTCGAGCAGAGACAGTTAGCTGAGATCTTTGCTCGAGGACTTCGAGAAGAATCTGCCAAGTGGGTCAACTAGCTGAAGGGGATTGCACTACACTAACACCTGAAGCTTCTCTTCTTCACTTCGCAAACTGTGCTTCCAAGTCAAGGAACTGGGAACGACAATCTGAAGGATCAAGGAGCAAGCTAGATCTCGAAGCTACTATCAAGGAAGAGGTAGAGAAGCATTTGAAGAAGTCTACCACACCGATCAAGCCGCCGGCAGCCTCTGTCTACGTTGCCGATTGCGAGTGGTGTGGAGCTTGCGCACATAACGGAGGCCGTTGTCAGAACTTTGGTAAGGCAGAAGTCTGGTCTGCCGAAGAGATAAATTTCATTCAACAAGGCTTCGTTAATAATAAGAATGGTTATGCTGGCTACCGTAACTTCAGACAGCAAGGGAACTATCAAGATAGACCTCCCTACAATGCTGGCGTCAACCATAACCAGAACCTGAATAACCGCCCGGCTGGTCCAGCTCAAGATCAGAAGCCTAACCATCCGCCGCATCGCAATCCGGGTAATTATGGAACTGCTCCTGGCAATCACCAGAATCAATATCTTAATAATACCTATCCAGGGCAACAGCATCAAAGAGAGAACAATGTCAGTGACCTGGATAAGAAGCTCAGCCAGATCATCACCAGACTCGATGATCATGACAGTCAGTTCAAGGCTCAAGCTCTTCTCAATCAAGAACAGATAGCATCTGGACAAAGAATTGAGCAAGCCGTGAACAACATCTCGAGCATGCTAGCATCTGGTCGACCATTTGGCCAACTTCCAACCCAGACAGAGCCGAATCCGAGAAAGGAGCAAGCCAAGATGGTAACCGCTCAAAAACTCCCAAACTTAATTGCTGATGCTTGTTCCGTCTTACGCAGGATCGCTGAAACTCCGGAGGAAGAAGAAGAACAGGAACCGGCGCCTAAGGAGGATGATCCTCCTCTTGCACCGTACGTCGTGAAGCCTCCTTTTCCAAGAGCATTGCTGCCAAATGCAAGGATCGAGACTGGCATGAAGGGGAACAAGGAACGATATCCTGACATTCGTATTAAGAAACCTGCCTCTCCATATCCAGCTAAGTTATCTGATCCTGGTTCTTTTACTTTACCTTTGGTCATTAATGATGTTGAGATTGAACGTTGTTTAGTTGATCTAGGAGCGTCTGTTAATGTCATGCCTATGAGCCTGTTTGAAAAGTTAAACCTAGGAGAACTTGAACCGCCTAGTATGCAACTTGTCTTTGCTGATAGATCACTTAAAACCCCTAAGGGAGAGATTAAAGACGTTGTTACTAAATGTGGTCCGTTCACGTTCTTAGCTGACTATGCGATTATGGATACTAGTACAGATGATTCTACCATTCTCATAGGTCGACCTTTCATGGCTACTACTGGAATGAATATTAACGTTCCAAATGGTTCTTTAACTCTAAGGGTCGGTAAAGAAACGAAAACGTTTCGCCTTAAAGATGGCATGAAATATGACTCTAAGAATGAAGAATCTCACTGCCTAGCTGTTGAAACCGTGGTGTTGACTCCGGTCAACTCCGTTACTAATGCTTCTACCACTGTCTCTAAATCAGTTGTTGCTGCAGGTATTGAACAGGTTATTAAGAAGAAGCCAGAAACTTCGGTTCAGAAGCTGCCCAAGAAGAAGAAGGAACTGCAAGCCTCTTCTAAGCCACCGAGCACTAAACCTAACAGACCTCGGGGAAAGAACAAGAAGAAGAAGACCCTAATGGTCTGGAGGCCAAAAATTTTGCCGTCTTCCTCCGAGCCAGCTGCACCATCAAATCGTTCCGAGAAACCGGCGCCGGAACAAGTATGGAGGGAGAAGCCGAAAGCATCTCCTAAGGAAGTACTGACGATCACCGATCCTGGTGATAACAAGCCGAAGATAAAAGAAAAGAAGAAGCCAACAGTCCTCATTCCCTCCATCGTAACACTCATGAAGGATGACCTCTCTAGAGAACTGTTCAGACCGTTCAAGATCATTGATCATCTTCCCGATGGACGTACCAAGCTCTTGCATGCAAACGGGAATAGATTCACGGTTACTGGAGAAGTCCGAAGCTGTACTTCATGAACTCCAACGCGAGCGTTAAGGAGAATCTGAATTGGGATGTCTCCTAATACCGTCCAGGTATCGTCCAGCTCAAGGACGTTAATAAAAGAGCGCTTCGTGGGAGGCAACCCACGGCTGGAGTCCGTTTTTAATTTTGTCGAACTTAGTGTTTTAGAGTCAGTTCGGGGGAGCCAAAAGTGTCAGTCTGTTTGTTTTCTTATTTTTCATGTAGAGTCTGTGTGTCATAGAGTCAGTCGCAAGTTGATTGAGGTCGTTCCAATTTTTTTGGATTTAAGTGTGATTTTCTGAAGTTGGCCGGATTTGCGAAAATATTTTCACCCGAGTAGTTCAAAAATTTTCGGCGAAATCACCCTTGTTTTCGGTGAAATCGCCTTTTGAATTTTCGAACTCGGTCTCCTGTTTCATGTTTTTGGTTCGAAAAGTTGAGTGTTTTCGGCGAAAAATCTATTTGAAACCAGGCAGTGATTTTAACTCTTAATTTCGGCGAAAACATATGGGAATTTTCGGCGAAAATATCTTTGAAAACCGGCAGCCATTTCAACTCCCATTTTTGGCGAAAACTACCTATTAGTTTCGCCGAAAATTCCTTTGAAAATCAGAAAATCTCCCACTTAAAACCCGGTCTTATCCTCTCTCTCCCCACTTTCCTTCTTTTATTTTCGAACACAAACCCGAAAATCCCCCCTCTGATTTCGAAACCCGACCGCCACCCTTTTTAAACCGCCACCGCCGCCATTTCCCGCCGCCATCGCCGACCGCCGCCGCTCAACTCCCCTCTCCATTCCGATCATTTTGAGCCCTAGAACAGCCGAATCGGAGCTCTACAGCTCCAGTTCACCGAAACCCTTGTTTTTAGAGTTTTTCACTGATTTCTTCCAAACCGTTCGTTTTTAGCACCCATGGCTTCAAGGTAAGTTGTAGAACTTTTCAATACAAATCTTTTGACATATGGATTGCTGAATTTCGTCGGGGTTGACTTTCGGTTGACTTTTCAGTTTGCCTCGATTTGCGTGCTGACTGATTTCGTGTGAACTAGGTTAGCTGAACTTGTAGAACTGTTCTAGCATGCTTAGGGAGTTCCGTGCTTAATTTCCATATCATTTGATCATGTGTTGCTTGCATAGGATTGATTCTTTGTGATGTTGACTTTTGTGAAAAATTTCGGTTTGACTTTGAATTGTTGTGATCATTTGGCTGCCTGATGTACTCATTCTCGTTCATATTATTGTGTTTGCCATCTGAGATCACATTTTACCGTCATTCTCCGCTTTGTGATAGTCTTGCCATGATTAGGGTTCAATATGTTTTAATGTTGACTTTCTGAATGTCAGTTTGACCCTTTGAACTCTAATTGTGCTTATCCGATTCTGGCTGTTCCTAAGCACGTAATTTACTGTCTATGATTACCGGTTACTCTGCTTTGCTTACCCCCACTCGGTTTTCCTCATTTCTTTGTGAAATTGAGTTTTTCTACTAAGTGTGGGGTATGATTTTAGTTTAACTAATCTGGTTTCATTCTGGTTTTAGGAACACCACTTATGAGCGCAGGACTAAGGCGCGACTTGATGGCGCCTCGAGCTTAGGAGCTGCCGCCCCCGTCACACACGCCGTTCTGGGTCCTCCACCTGCACTACCTCGCCGGGCTGGATACCATCGCACTATAGCTCGTCTACCAGACTTCTACTTCGAGTGCTTCCAGAAGATCCAGCACATTCATGGAGCTGACGTGCGCCCTCTGTCCATGGAGTCCCTCTTCGAGCACGACGAGGACTACCACCAGAATGTGCATGACGCCCTAGCACCGGCCGGTCTCCTAGAGCTGACCACCATAGCTGCCGATTTCCCAGACATTGCTCTCCAGGAGTTCTGGGCGACCTTTGATCTGGATGAGCACAAGAGGAAGCAGCGCCAGAAGGTTGTGACCTTCTATCTTGGTGGGGTGTACAGGCAGCTCACCTACGATGAGTTTGCTGCTCATATAGGCATCCCCTACGAGCATTATCACAATCATCACCTAGGTTGGGGCGACGATGATGACGATGAGGAGTACCACGCGCTCTGGAGCCATATGACTGGAGTGCCTGGTGATCGCCTCACGGGCCATGACTCAATTAAGTCTCTCTCTCTCCCACTCTTTAAATTTATTCATGTGGTTTGGCGTAGATCGCTCTTGTATGTTCCAGATAAGGATCGCCACCATATCCTCAAGGAGGAGCTTATGCTTCTTCGAGCCATCCGAGAGAGCTACCCTCTCCACCCCGGCTGGGTGCTGGCACGCATCTTCCGCCAGAAGACCAGGAGGAGGAGGCCACCTCGTAGACTCCTGGGGGGTAACTTCATAGGTCAGCTCATCCTCTCCTTCGGCATCAGCCATGAATATGGCCCGAACATTCCACGACGCCAAGTTAGGACCGTTGGAGGAGACTTGGCTGTTGAGTACGACTTAGAACTCGACCTCAGTCCCCATGTAGCAGCAGATCCTCCACTCCAGCCTGTGGTCGAGTCGGAGGAAGAAGATGATGCTGAGCAGCAGCAGCAGCAGCCCCAGCCGCCGCCAGAGTTCCAAGACTATATACCCTCGCCGCATCATCAGGCAGGGTATGCTCACCAGTCCCCGCCGCACATTCCAGATACATACCAGGCGCCTCCCCAACAGCCCCGACGCCACCCCGTGGATGTTGGAGAGTTGTATGAGCGACTGCAGGAGTGGCGCATCACTGACAACACCACTCAAGAGGCGAGATGGACTATTATGCAGCAGCATATGCGCCGCGCTGACAGGCGGTATGAGGCACAGCTGGCGTGGCAACGTCAGCTCGGCGAGCACCTCCACTTTCCACCTCCCGACGCGCCGGATGAGCAGTGATCGGGTTGTATCCTCTTTCTTGTCCCTTCTTTTTATTTATTCTTTTCGGATTTCGATCCACCTTTTTTCTGTGTGGATCCGGGACACTTGTCCCGGTTTCCTTTTTATGTTTCATTTGTTTTTGTTTTGTAGGCAGTAGGGAGATTCCCTTTGCTTCGCTTGGGTAGATTCCCTCCGCTCCGAGGATCCGTGCTCATCCCCTACGCCAATCATCTCGGTCCAGGTTCTTCTACTTCACTCTGAACTCTAGAATTAGTCCTGTGAGGACACAGTCCGATTTAAGTGTGGGGTAGGATGCTAGAGAACCTTGCATGAACTTGATTGCTCTTGATTTTGTTTTGTGTGTGCCTCGTGATTCCATTCCAGTCTCTCTAGCATTAGAATGGCTCAGTTCTTGATTTTTGATGTTAAGTTGTTGTTCAAACCTTCATAATGATGCTTAAACTGCTTAACCTAGAACTTGAGAACCAACTTGCATACTTTAATGCTAAATTGCCTGGTCAGAACAGAATTTTAAAATCACACTTGTAGTTTGTAGCCTTGATTGCATGAAAATGACCGAATCCGACTAGCAAACCAACTGTGAGCTTTTGATCCATTGCACGTAACTTGCAATTTTAATTCTTTCTGAGTGGTTTTCTGTTTGCTTGAATGAGTTAGAATTTGCATGAGACCTACTCGAGACCACACAATGACACGAGTTCTAGAAGGATAGGGGCACCTAGATTCAGCTACTAAGCCAGATAGCCTACCAAACGATAAAATCCACTAGGTTTAGACCCTTGAGCTTGGCCTGTTCTTTCGGTTCGATAATACATTACAGCCATTTCACATTTCTTTCATTCCCCGTTGATCCCATGTGGTTGTAGTTCTAGATTGACCTACCGGAAGTCGGTTTGTGGTAACCTGCCTATAGCCATTAAACAGGTGGTCTTAGCTAATATGTCCAGACGTGTAAATCCCTCTAGCAACTAAAAGAAAAATCGGCACAAAAGAAAAAAAAGTAAAGTAAGAAATGAAAGAAAATTTCGAAAAAAAAAGTGAAGAAAAGAAAAATCAGAAAAGTTCAAAGTTTTTAGTTCAATAAAACGTTCTTCTCCCTACAAATGGAAGAGCGAAGTCAAAAGAAAAGTTCAAAAGAAAAGTTCAAAAGAAAAGAAAAAAAATTCGTGTAAAGAAAAAGAATAAGTGCTAGGTTGCTTGAGGGTATCATAGGACGAGCGTTCATCATTCCACCCGTGTTTGGTTAGACGGTAGGAAGCCATAGATTAGATTCGAGGGAAGTTAGTCGAAAGCTACACTGCACCAAGCCATCATCATACATTCCCATCATCCATCTCATTATAAACCCGAGTAGTGTAGAATTCATTACGGTCTTAGCAGGGAAGTCCTTCTTGACTAGATACTCGTGTTGTCACAGTGGTGGAGATGTGGTCGAAATGCAAACCTATTACAGAATTCGGTAACAGAAAATGATCGAGAGCAGAAACACGTCCTTAAACACAGTGAGTGAGAGTTCCCATTGTACTATATATATCCTGTGTGAGGAGTCTGGTCGGTCAGGTCAAATTCGTGCATAATTGGTTGCTAATTACTTGTCGTGTGCAGTTTATTAGTGAGACCAGGTAGTTTGGCTGATCGGTATGCATGTTAGGTTTCTTGTTCTAGGAATTAGCTGTCTAATAATTCATTGTGTTTGAATGAGCTCCAATTTAATCGATCTTATCATTTATGAACATGAGCGTTTCTATTCAGTTTGCTTGAGGACAAGCAAAAGCTTAAGTGTGGGGTATTTGTTGACACTCGATTTGACGTGATTATCAGCCTCATTTGAGCGACATTTCTTTGCTTAAGACATGGTTTTTAGGGTAGAATAACGAATATTCAATCGATTGCCCTATCTCGTGCCTTTTGTGTTACCTTGGCCCGTTTCGGGTCTATTTGATGGTTTTCTAGTGTTTTTATAATAGCACAGGTTTTTGCCATCGAATAAGTAACCAAGGACGTGTCTAAGGCGTTGGAATCTTGAAGGATTGCACCGGGATCGATCAAAGGAGCCAATCAAGTTCAAACAAATTCCTGCCCGGATTACAAAGGAATTTTCGCCGAAAATAGGAAGGAATTTTCGCCGAAAATGTTAGTTAAAAACCAGCTCCAACTTGTTTCGATGATTCCCGCTCCGTTTGAACTCCAATTTGGTCGCCGTTTGAAGCGCTGGACTCGTGAGAGAGTCCTCTATAATGTGGTAACCTGGAAGCTCAATATAAAAGCTCACAAAAAGGGTAAAAATAGCCAATAAATGGACAATGTATGCACTAGGAGCCTAGAATTACATAATAACACATTTTCACCAAATATTCATCAGAATGGCATCAAAGGGGCATGAAATGTTGCTTAAATGGGGATGAAAATCACGTCAAATCGAGTGTCATCAACGTCCTTAAACACAGAGAGTGAGAGTTCCACGTTTACTAAATATTTCCGGTGTGAGGAGTCTGGTCGGTCAGGTCAAATTCGTGCATAATTCGTTGCGATTACTCGACGTGTGCAGTTTATTAGTGAGACCAGGTTGTTTGGCTGATCAGTATGCATGTTAGGTTTCTTGTTCTAGGAATTATCTATCTAATAATTCATTGTGTTTGATTGAACTCCAATTTAATAAATCTTATCATTTGTGAACATGAGCGTATCTATTCAGTTTGCTTGAGGACAAGCAAAAGCTTAAGTGTGGGGTATTTTGATGACACTCGATTTGACATGATTATCAGCCTCAGTTATGCAACATTTCCTTGCTTAAGACATGGTTTTTAGGGTAGAATAACGAATATTCATTCAACTACTCTATCTCGTGCCATTTGTGTTACATTGGCCCGTTTCGGGTCTATTTGATGGTTTTCTAGTGTTTCCATGTTAGCACAGGTTTTTGCCGTCAAATAAAGTAGCCAATGACGTGTCTAAGGCGTTAGAACCTCGAGGAATCGCACTGGAATCACTCCAAGGAGTCAATCAAACCAAACCAAATCCTGCTCCCATTTACAAAGAAGTTTTCGGCGAAAACCCTTGGAGTTTTCGGCGAAAACTCATGAAGAAATCGGCAGAGCTTACAAAGGCAGCTTTTCAGCGAAAACACCAAGTTTTTGTCAAGAACCCGGCGTCCGAAAATCACAGGAGAAAGCAGCCGGCGATCACCCCATTTACAAAGGAATTTTCGTCGAAAACTCAAGCACATTTTCGGCGAAAATTCCAGGCAAAATCCGGCGGTATTAGGGTTAAGTATAAATACTTAACCGGCGGCCCTAAATCAAGAGACACACAATATACCTCATAATTTCAACAAATACGAAATACTTCAGAATTCTCCCGAGTTCTGGAGCAGAGAGTTAGAGTTCGAAGAGCAAGGAAGAGATCGTGATGCCATCCCTTTCATCTCGAAGACTTGGAGCTAGGATTGCAGCTTACCGGAGATCGAAGTTCTACCAGAGTCGTCTTAATTAAGATTTTTCAGATCCTTTTCTGTTCTTCCTCTATTCAAGATGAACTTATCTTTGTCTTTGATTCTTATGTGAAAAACATGAGTAGCTAAACTCTTAGAGCTTAGACTAGATGAACCCTAAGTGACCCAGGGCTTTAAAGCGGTCACGGATCGGCGGTGATTAGATTCAAAGTTCAATCAGTTTCCCTTTCATGTTTGATTTGTTCTTCATTGTTCATGTTTCTTGTCTGGATTGATCACCTAGATGAGATTCTAGTTAAGCTAAGGATAGAAGCGAACGCTCGCCTTACTTTAAAACATCAAATCGAACAATTAACCTAATCATTGGAGTGTGCCTTTCGTAGGAACCAGTTAGGGTTAATCCAGTGCAAGAGTAACTCATAAATCGTTAGTAATTGCACCAGTTAAGTTAAGTCGTTGCGAGAGGCGATCATACCCGGGCGGCTAATTAATCTTGGTAGCTAGATCGGATAGAGCGAATGTTCGCCAGTCTTAAACCTAAGGGTCAGGAGTTATGGTGGTGTCTTAGAATTGATTGAACAAGAATCGAAATCCGCTGATCTGTTGATTGCCAATGCTCTGGTGAACGAAGGGGGATTCAAAGTCTAAGTTTGTCTGTCATCTTCATTTTCAACCAATCTTTCAATCTGTTTTCAGTTTTAAATTTTTAATTTCCGTGCATTTCTTTGAATTAGAAGTCGTGGAACTCACACCACGCACGAAGTGTTAACTCTGAGTGATTTGCCTTTATATTTGAGTAAACGATCATTAGAAGACCCGTGGAATATGATCTACCCTAGCTTGTTAGCTTGGTAGTATTTGATACCCTGTTCTGCAGCGTTCATCATGAGGGTATATAATCATCAAACTCCGGCTTCAGCTGAGGCTCCGGCTCCTCAGAATCATCTTCTTCCACCGATTCTTCCTCCTGCTGGAGGGGAGGATATGCCGCTACCTGGGGACCAAGGTCCAACTCGAGGTCGTACTCGACCGCCAAATTGCCTCCGACGGTGTATACTATGCGTCGTGGGACGTCCGGGCCATATTCGTGGCTGATACCGAGGGAGATGATGAGTTGGCCGACGAAGTTGCCTCCTAGGAGTGAGCTAGGCGGATTCAGCTTCTGAGTCTTCTGGCGGAATATGCGTGCAAGCACCCATCCGGGATGAAGAGGATGACCTTCCCAGATGGCACGAAGAAGAATGAGCTCCTCTCGGCTGATGTGGTGGCGGCTCTTTTCTGGAGCAAACAAAAGAGAACGACGCCAAACCATATGTATAAAGCAATAAAGAGGGTGCTCCGATCGCCTGGCACTCCAGTCATGTGGCTCCATAGCGCGTCGTACTCTTCTCCGTTGCCGGAGTTGTCCTCTGAGCCGAGGTGATGACCCTCGTAATGCTCCTGGGGGATGCCAAGGTGGGCGGCAAACACATCGTAAGTAAACGACTTGTACACCCCGCCAAGATAGAAGGAGACGACCTTCCTGTGCTGCCTCCTCTTATGCTCATCTAGCTCGAACATGGCCCAGAACTCCTGGAGAGCGACGTTTAGGAAGTCAGCAGCTATGGTGGTCAGCTCCAGAAGTCCGGCAGGTATCAGTGAGTCGAGCACATTCTGGTACCAGTCCTCGTTGTACTCGAGGAGGGAATCCAAGGATAGTGGGCGCACGTCAGCTCCAGGAACATGCTTGAGCCTCTGGTAGCGCTCGAAGTAGTGCACCGGTAGGCGGGTGACAGTAGGGTGGTACTCGACACGGCCACGGAATGTTGGTGGAGGGCGTGGGTAGCGGGGTGTGACGGAAGCTGGAGCTCGGGAGCTGGAGGCGGTGTCAAGTCGCGCCTTAGTCCTGCGCTCATTAGTGAAATTCCTATAGCCAGAAACGAAACCAGATTAATTAACTAATAACCCACCCCACACTTAGTAGAAAAACTCAATTTCACAAAGAAATGAGGAAAACCGAGTGGGGGTAAGCAAATTAAGTAACCGGTAATCACAATAAATCACAAAGCATGCATATGTGTAGCGGGAATGTTCATATCATAATTAGAGATCAGAAGTCAAACCGACATTCAAAAAGTCAACATCATAGCACATTGAACCCTAATCATGGCAATTACTAGCTCAGAGCGGGAAATGACGGCATAAGTATAAACTCAGATGGCAAGCACAGCAATATGAACGTGAATGAACACACATGGCCGCCAAACAAGCATAGACAATTCATGGTCAAATCGACATTTCTCAAAAGTCAACACCGCAAAGAATCGATCTTTAAGCATATCAACACACGATCAAATGGTATTATAATACAGCACAATTCTCCCTAAGCATGCTAGATCATGCCAAAGCAATCGGCTAACCTAGTTCACACGAAACAGTCGGCACGCCAATCGAGGTAGACCGAAAAAGTCAACCGAAGTCAACCCCGACAAAACTCAGCAATCAACATGTCAAAAGATTCGGAATGAAAAGTTCTACGACTTATCTTGTAGCCACGAGTGCTGAAAATGAACGGAGAGAGAGAAATCGGAGCAAAGTCGAGAAAACTAGGGTTTGGCTGAACGGGAGCTTTAGAGCTCCGATTCGACTGATCTACGGCTCAAAATGATCGGAAAAGGGAGGGGAGAGGTGCGGCGGCGGTGGTGATGGTGGTGGCGGCGGGAAACGGGCGGCGGTTGCGGAAGAGTGGCGGCAACGGCGCCAATTTGATGTGCTGCAGAACAGGGTATCAAATAACTACCAAGCTAGAAAGCTAGGGTAGATCGTATTCCACGGGTCTTCTAACAATTGACTACTCAAAGAAGCTGGCAATTTACTCAAGGTTAACACTTTGTGCGTGGTGTGAGTTCCACGACTTCTAATTCTAAGAAATGCACAGAAATTAAAAATTAAAACTGAAAACAGATCGAAAGATTGGTTGGTCGTTAAACAAAGATGACAGACAAGCTTAGACTTTGAATCCCCCTTCGTTCACCAGAGCATTGGCAATCAACAGATCAGCGGATTTCGATTCTCGTTCAATCAATTCTAAGACACCACCATAACTCCTTACCCTTAGGTTTAAGACTGGCGAACGTTCGCTCTATCCGATCTAGCTACCAAGGTTAACTAGCCGCCCGGGTACGGTCGCCTCTCGCAACGACTTAATTAACTGGTGCAATTATTAACGATTTATGAGTTACTCTTGCAGTGGATTAACCCTAACTGGTTCCTACGAAAGGCACACTCCAATGATTAGGTTAATTGTTCGATTTGATGTTTTAAAGTAAGGCGAGTGTTCGCTTCTATCCTTAACTTAACAAGAATCTAATCTAGGTGATCAATCGAGACAAGAAACATGAACAACGAAGAACAAATCAAACATGAAAGAGAAACTGATTGAACTATGAATCTAATCACCACCGATCCGTGACCGCTTTAAAGCCCTGGGTCACTTAGGGTTCATCTAGTCTAAGCTCTATGAGTTTAGCTACTCATGTTCATAACAAAAGAATCAAAGGCAAAGACAGAGTTCATCTTGAACAGAGGTAGAACAGAAAAGGATCTGAAAAACCTAATTAAGATGACTCTGGTAGAACTTCAATCTCTGGTAATCTGCAATCCTAGCTCCGAGTCTCCGAGATGAAGGGATGGCGTCACGATCTCTTCTTGGCTCTTCAGACTCTAAACTCTGCTCCAGAACTCATGAGAATTCTTGAAGTAATTCGTATTATCTGGTATTATGAGGTATATCCTTCAATTGGGCTGCCGGTTAAGTATTTATACTTAACCCTAATACCGCCGAATTTGCCTGGAATTTTCGGCGAAAAGTTGTTTGAGTTTTCGCCAAAAATTCCCTTGTAAATGACTTGAATGCTCGGCTGTTTTCTCTTGTGATTTTCGGACAGCCGGGTTCTCGGCGAAAACTTGGAGTTTTCACCGAAAACTATCTTTGTTGAACTCAGCCAATTTCTTCTAGAGTTTTTGCCGAAAACCTGGGGGATTTTCGCCAAAAACTTCAGTGTAAATGGGAGCAGGATTTGGTTAGACTTGATTGACTTCTTGGATCGATTCCGGTGCGATTCCTCGAGGTTCCAACGCCTTAGACACGTCCTTGGCTACTTTATTTGACGGCAAAAACCTGTGCTAACATGAAAACACTAGAAAACCATCAAATAGACCCGAAACGGGCCAAAGTAACACAAATGGCATGAGATAGAGTAGTTGAGTGAATATTCGCTATTCTACCCTAAAAAACCATGTCTAAAGCAAGGAAATGTCGCTTAAATGAGGTTGATAATCACGTCAAATCGAGTGTCATCAATACTTGTTTAGGATGTAGTTTTTGAGGAGGATTAGGAGAGCTTGTTCCCTAACTTCTCCTTATAAGTTAAGGCCGCCGGCCACTCTTGTAAACACAACTTGAAATTAATAAACCCCCTTTTTCTGAACTTAGTTCTATTCCCTTCAAGCCTTTGCTCGTTGTTGCATCGCTTAAGGTTGGCTTATCATCAAGAAGCATGGAGGACTTCCTAGAATGCCACAACTACTCCGAGAAAAAGAAGGTAATCGTGGCTACTCTTGAGTTTACTGACTATGCTGCTCTATGGTGGAGTCAGGTTAGAAGACAGTTCTAAGAGATGAGGAGGAACCTAATGTTACAAGGAGAGACCTCAAGAGAAGGATGAGGAAGCGGTTTGTACCGACTGCCTACACCAGAGAATTGCATACCACGCTTCAAACTTTGAAGCAAGGTACCATGTCGGTGGAGGAATACAGAAAAGAAATTGAGATGCTGGTGACAAGATTTGATTTGAAGGAAGAGGAGGAGGCCCGAATAGCAAGGTTCATAGGAGGCCTACACCCGAACATCATGCACCAAGTCAACATACTCAACTATGTTGACTAGGGAGACTTCATAGCCGTGGCCCTCTGAGTAGAGAGAGATATGAAGCGAGGCTATGGGAGAAGGCCTAACCCACCTGCTAGCAACATGTGGAGAGGGAGTTCAAGTACTGACAACATTTCATGGAAACCAGGACAGCCGTGGAGCACCGAGCCCCGACCGAGCCCTAACCCTAGAGATTGGTCACGGTGCCAGCCATCATCACGTCAGAAAAACTTGAACCTCAACAAACTCACTCTAACCATACGCACCTGAAAGGGGAAGAGGGGGATCAATTTTCTAATGAACTTGAGTGAACCCACTGGGTTTAACTATGCGTTGAACCTACCGAAAAGAAGTGATTCCAAACGCCTCACGTAACACTAACAATGGAATCATACTCAGCCTTTGCCAGTTTTAATTCCCTAAACAGTCTAGGTGATCACATAGGTGCAGTTCTCTATTCGACATTCACGATTCACATCCACAACAATATATATCAGGGGAAACGTCATACATACCGTTCAACATTAGAAACATCATACAAACATCATACATGTAGTTCAACATTAGAAGCATCATGTATACAGTTCAACAGTAGAAACATCAAGCATACAGTTCAACATCACATCACAAGCCAACTCACAGCAATCATCAATACACACACACCAACACACACTTACATACACTACTCTTCTTATTCTAAGTACTAAGTGTGTTATTAGCCATCCTTAAGCTGTCTAGGTTATCACTCAAGTGCAGTTCTCCATATTAACAATTCATAAGATCATCATGATAATAAATCATTCAACATCAATCCCACATCTCAGCACAACAACACAACTCAATTCACAGATCAATCCAACACAGTCCACAACACATCTCAAGGCATTTCACAATCACGTCCAATACACACATCACACACAAATCCCACACACATCTCATTAACTTCTCTATGTGAGTTCATTAGGTGCCATAAGGACCGTACCACCCCTACCGGCTTACAATAGACGCACCCCCAACCGCAGAAGGGGGTCTCAAAGACGCATCCTAAACCGCAGTATAAGGATTCATGGCCAACTCACAATCAAAATCATAACTCACATCATGCCACTCTTCCAAGTGACATGACCGCACCACCAACCGCAGAAGGGGTGACAATTTAGGGGGCAATACATGCTCCTTTCGATTCTATCAATTCATTCAGTCACATCGCTTAATCCATTCATTAATCCACACATTTCAATTACATCAATCTCAACCCCGGTATCCTCATTCTTATCCAACACAAACCGATCATCTTGTCCGACCACAACCAAATGAATTACACACACACATCAATAAGGCAATTCCATTCAACCAATTCATTTCACAATTCCATGTACCAATATTCTATTATCCAATTCCATGTACCAATTCCATTTCATAAATTCTACACCACAAATCACCTTATCAACCGCCATCACACATAGCATCAATTTCACTCAATCACACGATATCAATTCATGATAACATCAATATCACTCAACTCAATCACACAACATCACTTCATTCGATTCATTAAACCCCACATTTCCCACTTCAATCAATTATACCCACAGTTCACACATCAAAACCATAACAAGAATAAATGACTAGCTCACTAGCCACCCCCACATGCAAGTACAGGGATAACCATGTCGTGAGTCTTAGGGCTACCCTCCTATTCATCCTTCATAGGACGACCCCACATTGGCAGGGCCATCCTCCTGCAACCACAACCGATTGCATTTAATAATCACATCAATGGTAACTGCTAGCTTGTCGGCTACCCCCACCTGCAAGTACATGGATATCCATGTCACAAGTCTAGGGTTACTCTCCTGCTCGCCATTAATAGGGCAACCCGACATTGGCAGGACCACCCTCCTGCAACCACAACTATCAATAGCAGAATATACATATATATAAATCACAAGATCACAACCCATCCCTCCTATCACTCATTACTAGTTCCGATCCGTTTAACATCAACATTAATCCTTTACCCCAATCCCAACACACAACATCACATTAATATAACATCAATCAGAAATCAATTCCTCAACCAACAATCATCATCAATCAATCAGCAATCAAATACATAATAGTCATCATCTTTTACTCTCTACCAATTTCATGCAATCCCTACATTCATCTAGGTCAGAATTCCAACTCCTCACATCGACCATCACTACCTATCGTACGCCAAACCCTCACCTGACAAGAAGACGAGGCTCTAATCACACGAGGCGTTTGGAATTGCTTCTTTTGGATAGGTTTGGCGCATAGTTAAACCCAGTGGGTTCACTCAAGTTTATTATGAAATTGATCCCCCCTCTTCCCCTTTCAGGTGCGCGTGGTTAGAGTGAGTTTGTTGAGGTTCAGGTGTTTCAGTTGAGTTCAGAGTAGTAGCCGGTTGGAGCTATGAGGTGAAGATTGGTGATCTACATTGTAGTAACCAAATTTTGTCCAGGCTCGCAAATTACCGGATGACAATTGGGCCGTTGTTTATTGATCTCGAATAGTCAATAGTATGTCTTTCAGCTAGATTAACTTAGAGGTAGGCGTTCGTGTTTCAAAGTTTTCTAACTTTGGTCGGTTTCGAGCAAGGAGATTTGGGCTTTCGGCCCACACGTTCTGAAGTTTGGGCTTTTAGTCTGTTTTTCTGAAAATTAGCAAGGAAAGGTGTGGGCCTTAAGGCCCACTCGTCCAGCTCCTCTAAATCCAGGAAAAAGGGCCATTTGATAAAAGGACAACTTGGTTTCTTTTTCCCAGAGTGGTAATTTCTGTGTTAGGGTTTCCTTTTTCTATAAAAGGAATGGTGGGGGAGGTCCCAAGGGGGAGAAAAAAGACGAAGAGAACAGAAAAGGAAAGAGCAGAGAAAAAGAAGAGAGCAGAAAAGGAAGGAAAGGAAAAAAACACCAAAAGAGGAAACTTTCCCCAAATTTCTTTTATCTTCTTGTTCCAATCCTAAAAAAACCAGAAATAGAAAGGTTCCAAAAGAGGGAAGTCCAAAGTTTATACACAAAAATAACAAGACCAACAGTGAGGAAGAAGCACAAAGCAAAGAGTTCAAGCAAGGAGTTCGAAGGGTTCATTCATCCTCTCATCCAGACACTAAGTTCTACAAATCAAAGTGAGCATACCCACTTCTTCAAAACTTCGATCCTCTTTAACTCTATCTCTCCATTTATGTACCTGCATCATGAATACACCATTTTAAGCATGATATACACATATTTGTGGTTTGTTAAGTGTTAAGATGAAAGGATTGCTTTTCAAGTTACTTTACTTTAAGCTTTTCATGGGTTTGTTTTAACTTCAGCTTTGTTCTTAATTTGTGACCTCTTTAAGCTCTCAACCCTTTCATGTCAATAACCTTAATCTTGTTCTATTTACTATAAAGCAGCAAAAATCAAAAAGTGAAACAGTAATATCAATAGGTTTTTATCTCACTTATCTTAATTTAAGTTTCATCACTTTTGTTGACTCCTCCTTCTTTGGAGATGACCTACAACAAAAATGAGTATAATTAGTATTTATTGTTCTTTTATGTATCATAATTGTTCTCTACTTCTAAAAAAATGTAAGGTTCTAGTTTTTTTTTACCTCTGTTTTTGTCCTGCCTTCGGCCGTCGCTGCCACGCCGGCGACTTGCCGCCGCCGTCGTGTTCGTCCAAGCGCCGTCCGAGTCCTAAAAAAATAAGGTCACTTGATAAATTAAAAGCAAAATAAATAAAAAGGAGGTCTGAACGTTTATGAAAAAAGAGGGTTGTCCCCTTTTTACCGGGTCGCCGCCGTGCCGCTTCGCCATCGCGCCGCCGAGCCTTTTTTCCTCGCCGCCGCCGCCTTCCTCTTGGATTGATATCTAAAAGGATAGGGGTTGAATCAGTAGAAAGAAACAAAAAGGGGAAGGTCCAGATCTAGGGTTTGTACACATTAAGAGGTGGATTTAGGTTTTTTTATATGTCGCTAGGAAAAATCGAGAGGGTAGAGGTTACTTACCTTCCTTGCATGTCCGTCAGGCGCCGCCGCTTCGCCGCCGCGTTGCCGGCGGCATGCCGCCGTTTCAGTCCCTTTGTAGCGCCGCCGAGCTTCTTCCTCCCCCCATCATCGGGGGCGGGAGGTCGGTCATCTCGGTGAAGGAGGTGCTCCTTCACAGGAAGCGCCGACGAGAGAGGGAGAGAGAGGGTACGACGGCGGCGATGTTGGGTTCGGAGAGGAAGAGGGCGTTTTGAAAGAATTTGAGAGAGAGAGAGAGGAGCGGCGGCGGTGCTTAATTTAGATTAGGGTTTCGTTTTGGTAAGTGAGGAAGAAAGAAGAAGAGGAGTGAGTTTCCAGAAAATTGAGAGAAAGAGAGAGAGAGAAGAGGGGAACGGCGTGAATAGTGGAAGCGGGGCTGATTTTTTCAGCTCTCTCATCTTTTTATATGGCGCATTAGGGTTCCAAAATTTACGAAATTGCCACCGTCCCGTTATTTACGGTTTTGCCATTAATGAAATGGTGGGCTGACCGAATTTTTTTGTCTTTTGGGCCGAAATTGGTTGAGCCCATTTCCGCCTTTGGTCCATTTAATTAAAATAGGCCCTAATGTTAATATTAATCTTGTTTTGTCCATCTTAATGTAAATTTGATTCACAATTAAATTGGTTTAGATTAATTAAGGACAAAAAAGAAAACCCTTTTATGTTTAAATTAAAATGATTTCATTAATTAAAGAATTTGATTTAATAAAATCTCTTAACTAATTTCATATCGAAATTCGGTCGTTTTCGTGGATTACATGCTAATCATCGACAAGATTTAAGTCCGTCAATTGAGTTTGTCTTTAGGAATTAGTAGCGACTACTTCACATTCGTGAAGTATTGTGGAAATCTCGAGCTAAAAATAAACCATCCAAGCTTTCAAAATCAAAATCGATATCGTTTCGCACTCGTGAAACTCCGTGGGAATCCCGAGCCTAAATTACCCGAAACCATTAAAACCCCCTGGAATTAGTAACGAAAGAAGACCCGTGACAATTCTCCCCTTTAAATATAAATAATGCTAAATAAGATAATAAAATCTTAAAAAGTAAATTGCTCCTTAAGCTAATATATATAAAAAGCAATAAAACCTTGAAAGATAAAAAATATCCCAAACCAACCTGATTTTAAAGCGACGAACTACATGGACTGTGATTCCGGCCTCCGGATACGTAGGCAGTCACTCGACTCGAGTCCGATTTTTGAAATTCCCCCTCCGTTAAAATTTTATAAACTAAATCAATAAAATATAAAAATCTGAATTAGTAACGCAATCCCTAAATAGGGAGCGTGAACGCCTCTCTCCTTAATCAGCCGTCAAGAAAATAACCTTATCGCGATCGGTAGTACCAGTTTTTCCGGGCGTTGTGGGGGTGCTAATCCTTCCCCACACGTAACCGTCCCCGAACCCCGATCTCTGTTTCGCAGATCTAGTCCAAATCCGGTTGGATAATTCAATTTGGACGCCTAAGCGTCCTATCCGCTCTAACGATTGGTGGCGACTCCAAAACCAAAAATAAACACGAAAAGCTTCGGGGGTGCCGGCCCGCCGCGGATGGAAACGTTCACGACAGATGGCGACTCCGCTGGGGACACCGAGCGTTCCTCAGGGACTAGCTACCCTTCTCTCGCTATAAGTTTATGTGTTCAATTTTCTTGACATGGCACTACATTCTATATTTGCGCAATTTATTTATCTGTACTCATGCATTTGCATAGCCCGAGCTTCACCTTTAGATAGAATTTGGACGTGGTAGCGCAAGCCTTTTTACACTCGTAGAGGCGCGTCAATCGTCCTAACCAATTTAGGGACCATCCCTTTAGGGACCATCCCTTTAGGGACAACATACAACCCGTCATATAGTTGGATTTAGTAAACCGCCTGATACCTACCCATAGCAAGACCAAGGTTCCTGCCCTTTTTCCCATGTTACGAAACTTAGGATCACCCGGAAATAGGATCTATGTCTCCTCTTTTCACTAGATGGACCTTGCAAATGTCGTCAATCCTCTGTAGGGTGCCCTTCCACAAGATTTACAAAGGCATTTGGTCGTGTTAACCATCCAGAGTAGAATTGAGGATCAGATCGAAAGACTAAGAGAGTCGATACTGATCAGGTATGGGCGTTTCGACTCCCCCCTCAGGCATCTCGACTGGCATCCGCGGTACATAGGTATGAATATCTTCTACCTGCCGATGTACCTGTATGATGTGCTTGTGGCGGAGGTTCGCGACCTGCTGTGGTATTTGGCTCGCAAATGTACTATTGGGCTAATCCTTAGTAGGGGTCAGCTCAGTTTTTACTTGACTAAGTGGATTGATAACCCTCAGTCAGTGACCCGTTTCGGTAGCTGGTTGGCGGGCTTTATGCCTCTAACTGAATGGAGGGCCCTGTTGCTTTTAAATGCTGGAGATGAGTACATGTTTATCTCTCTCCACGTCTCCCAAAACATTCAATGTGGGAATGGGGAGACACAGATCGTGGAAGAGCCTTTCGTCAACTTTGAGGGGAGCTACCGCGAGAACCCGACCTTCGAACTGAATAAAGACTCTTTTCTCTAGGAGGCAATGAAGTTAAGAATGATGGAGCTCAATGGATGGGAGGAGGACGCAACCTTAACGGAGCTGTTACATTCTCACAACTACTCTTGCGATGGAAGAATCATAGAATGTTCAAAGGCTTTACCCCCCGAACAAGTTGTTGGGAGCCTCACCGGAGTATGTCTCTTGGGTCCAGAACGGTATGCCATTATTGGAGGACCTAGCAGAGGATGATGATAACAACTAGGGGTTTGGGTAGGGGATTTCCTAGTATGAAACCCCGTAGGTTTGGATAGGACCAGAGGAAAGGCACGTGTACGCCCCGCCTGTTTGGGGTATTAGTACCGCTTTGCCTGCTTTTGTTGTTTTGTAACCCTGGTAAGATCCATCTTTTGTAAAGGGTGTTGTAGGTCACCCGCGTATATTTTGGGCATGGCTATAATGAAGTAGGAGAAGTAGTGTAAGGTAGGGGAAATGGCACATGTACGCCCCGCCTGTTTGGGGTATTAGTACCGTTGTGCCTATTTTGTTAATCTCTCTTCTAACCCGCTAACGGATCCCCCTACATATATTTTGGGAAGCATATGTAATGATATTCAAGGAAGTTTATATATAACAGAAGGGTTGGTGTACTTGTAACGTCTCGTCCGTGGAATGGGAGGTTTAGGGTTTGGTTTCAACTACGCGCAACATACTCATTGCATTCATGCACAACTCATTTGCATTCACTTTCATCTTTCTGACGCTCTTTCATTGTTTTAGGTATTGTTGCCACAGCATATCTGTTTTGTAAGAGTACTTAGCTCTAAAAGCATGGCAGATTTTACTTACCAGATAGACGAGGAGGGAAGTGTCTTGAGAGAGGCAGAGGCTTTGAACTTAGCACAGGGAGTTGAGCTAGTAGTTGAAACACTTGCTCCTAACCTGTATGATGGACCTATCAGGGCAAATGAGTATCGACCTCAGATCCTTGAGGACATCTTGGCGTCTTACTCTGATCAGGAGAAGCTAAATTTCGTAAGGAAATATGGAGGTTTGGCTGATTTACTCAAAGTTCCATTTCCAAGGGATATTATCCGAGAGCTGCTTAACCATTAGGATCCGAATTTCCATTGTTTCACCTTCAATAACGCGGACATTTCACCTCTGGCAGAAGAGTACCAGGCCATTCTGCGTTTCGGCAAAATACACTCAGTAAAGCCTTATGCCCATAACCCGAAGGCCAAAATAGGTGGGGCACTGTCAGAAATCCTCAGGATAAAAAAGGTTAAGATGCAGCTTCAAGTATACCTTATCCCCCTCTTGGAATTGCCTTTCTGTCCTGTTTCGATCCGCTTGTTGTTTCTGCCGGTTCTGAGCCCTAGCTAAGGTGTCTCTTAGCTGGTCAATGATGTGGTGTTGATGCTGGAGTTTGTCTTCCACGGCTGCCACTGCAGTTGACAAGGGGTTCTGCAAATCAAACACGGAGGGAGGATACCCATAGAGGGCCTCAAATGGGGTTAGTTCCAAGCTTGTATGGTAATTGGTGTTGTACCACCATTCTGCCAGGGGCAGCCATTGTGACCAGGACCTGGGAGATCCATTGACCATACACCTTAAGTAGTCCTCTAGGCATCTATTCAACCTCTCAGTTTGTCCATCCGTTTGAGGATGATAAGCTGTTGAGTAATGCAGCTGAGCTCCCTGCAACTTGAACAACTCCTTCCAGAACACACTGGTGAATATGGTGTCCCTATCTGAGACTATTGTAGAGGGCATACCATGTAGTTTGAATACATTCTCCATGAAGCACTGAGCCACAGAGCTGGCTGTGTAGGGATGGCTCATAGCTATGAAGTGGCCATATTTAGTGAGCCTATCCACAACCACAAACACCACTTCTTTACCATTTGATTTTGGTAACCCTTCAACTAAGTCCATGGAAATGTGCTTCCAAGCTTGTTCTGGTACTGGCAGAGGCTGCAGGAGTCCTGGATATGGTACATTTTCAGCCTTACATTGCTGGCAAATGTGGCAGTTGGTTATCCAATTTAGCAGGTCTCTCTTAATTCCTGGCCAGTAGAAATACTTTTTTATCCTCTGGTATGTGGCTTGGATCCCTGAGTGGCCACCAATTGGGGAAGCATGGAACAGCTTGATCAATTGTTCCCTCATACCAGCAGTAAGGCCTATGTAAATGACCCCTTTGTACCTCAACAAACCCTTATCAAAGCTGTAGAGGTTAGGGCCAGCTGCTTGAGTGGCTGTTGCCTCTATGAGATCATGTGCTGTTTGATCTCCCTCATAGCTAGCTTCAATATTTTCCAGCCAGTCAGGGATAGCAGCAGTGATGCTGTTGCACTCAGAGTCCTCTTCAAACCTCCTTGAGAGGGCATCAGCTGCCTTGTTGAGTCTGCCCTGCCTGAACTTGATCTGGAAATCCAAACCAAGTAGTTTAACCAATCCTTTCTTCTGGATCTGTGTGTGGATTTTCTGACCTAACAGATGCTTGAGGCTCTCATGATCCATTACAATAGTGAAAGGTCTTCCCTCCAAATAGTGCCTCCATTTGGATACAGCCAGCAGGACTGCCAGATATTCCTTTTCATAGGTTGAGAGGCCCTGGTTCCTGCTACTGAGGGCTTGACTGAGATATGCTATTGGTCTCCCCTGCTGTGTCAGTACTGCCCCTATACCTATGCCAGAAGCATCAGTTTCCAGGTTGAAGGGTTCCTGGAAATTGGGTAGGGTTAGTACTGGTGCAGTGGTCATGGCTTGCTTAAGGGCCTCGAAGGCTTCTGTAGCTGGGGCTCCCCATTGGAATTGATTCTTCTTGAGCAAGCTGGTCAGTGGCTTGCTAATTACACCATACCCTTTTATGAATTTTCTGTAGTAGCCAGTTAACCCTAGGAACCCCCTGAGAGCTTTGATTGTTTTAGGTTGTGGCCAGTTAACCATAGCTTCTATTTTGCTGCTCTCAGTTGCTACTCCTTCTTTATCAATGACATGACCTAAGTATTCAATTTGCTCCTGGCCAAAAGAGCATTTTGATCGCTTGGCATAAAGCTAGTTCTTCCTTAATAGCTGCAGGGTCTTGGCTAAATGCAGCTGATGATCTGCCATAGTGGGGCTATACACCAATATATCATCAAAGAAAACCAATACAAATTTTCTCAAGTAAGGGGATAGCACCTGATTCATGAGAGATTGGAAGGTGGCAGGGGCGTTGGTGAGGCCAAAAGGCATCACCTTGAATTCATAATGACCCTGATGAGTCCTGAATGCAGTTTTGAACTGATCCTCTGGCCACATCTTGATCTGGTGATAGCCTGCCTTCAGGTCCAGTTTGGTGAAGAACCTAGATCCATGCAGCTCATCCAATAGATCATCAATCATGGGAATAGGGAATTTATCCTTGATGGTCATTGTGTTCAGCTGCCTATAATCAACACAGAACCTCCAGGAGCTGTCCTTCTTCTTAACCAATAGTACTGGAGAGGCAAAGGGACTGTGGCTTGGCTGGATGATGTTATTATTGAGCATTTCTAGCACAAGCCTTTCTATCTCATCTTTCTGCATTGGTGTGTATCTGTAAGGCCTCAGGTTGACTGGTTTGTAGTCACTCACCAAGGGTATTTGGTGGTCACATGACCTTGGTGGTGGCAGCTTGTTGGGGCTTATGAACACATCTGCAAAATCTTTCAGCACCCTATGCAGAAAGGCTGGTATTACAGGGTTGTTTCCCTCCTCTTGGATGGGCATCACTTGGCCTACCAGCATAGCTAGCTTTCCTTTGAGCATGCTTTTGTATAGCTCATCACAGGTCATAGCTTGGCATTGACCTGTATCCTCCATTCCCTGCAGCACCATGGGTTTTCCTTCCCATTCAAAAGACATGTGAAGCTTATCAAAGTCCATCTGGACAGGACTAATGGTCCTTAGCCAGTTAAACCCTAGCACTAGGTCAGTTTCTTTCAAGGGTAAAATCCTTGCATCATAGGTGAATTTCTGCCCTTGCATCAACCAAGAGAGCCCCTTACACTCTGTGGTACTGATCAGTGCAGCTCCATTTGCCATCTTGACCTTCATGGGTGGTGCAAGGTTTTGTTTAAACTGAAGCTCTTCAGCGTACTTCTTACTTAGGAAGGTATGGCTACTCCCTGTATCTATGAGGATGAGTATAGGATGCCTACCAATCCTTCCTTTGACTCTGATAGCCGAGCCCTTGCTGGAGTTGCCCTCTGCTTGCATACACACCTCTAGCAGCTCAGTGTCTGGCATATCCTCCTCTTGCATTTCTTCTTATGGATCCTCCTCACCTTCCAGTGTGTTCAAGTTCTTCCTGTTACACACATGGCCATAAAAGTACCTATCCCCACATTTATAACACAAACCATGGTTTCCCCCATTAGGGTTTGCCACTGGTTTGGTGATTGGGGGTCTCCTGGATGATCCAGCTCCCTCAGAAACCCATTTGTTGGTGTTCCTGTACTTCTTCTTTCGTGCTTCAATTGAAGCCTCTTCCATTCTAGCCTGGAGAAAGGCATCTGTGAGATCAGCAGGCTTGAGCATCATCAATACTGGCTGTATTTCCTCATCTAACCCACTGATGAAGCTATTTATAAAGTAAGCTTCATTCAGTGCAGGGTTGATCTTCATCATTCTGGACCTTAAGTTTTCAAATTTCTCTTGATAGTCCAGTACTGTGCCTGTTTGTTTGAGCTTGTTGAAGCTCCCCACCACGTTGACACAAGCTGAATCGCCAAACCTCCTTATCAGTTCCTCAGATAAGTCATCCCAGTAAGGGTTTGGACGGTCTACTGCCCAGCCCTGAAACCATATGTCTGCCCTCTCTTCCAGGAAAAGTGAGGCCACCTCCACACGCTGTTCATCAGGTATTTGGTGAATGGTGAAAAGCTTAGAGCATTTCCTCACCCAAGAAGTGGGATCGGTACCTGAGAAGTAAGGGAAATCCAGCTTTGGCAGGTGAGCAGCCAGTTGGTCAGGCCTTCTCAGCAGCCCCCTGGGTAAGCCACCACCTCCAGGTGGTTCTTCATTTATCCTTTCAATCAAGCGTTGCATCATTTGCTCTACCCTTTGGTGAGACCCCAGTAGTTCGTTCTGACTGGTCTGTAGTGCAGTGAGAGCTTCCCCCTGCCTAGTCACTGTTGCCGTCAAGTTGGCATGACTTTGTTGCTGAGTGGCCCTAAGGTTTTCCAGCTGCTCCTCCAGGTTAGCAATTCGTGTTCCATGGTTTCCAGCCATCTGTGTGTCTGAGCCGACGAGTGCTCTGATACCACTTGTAATGTCCCGGAAGGCTCGCCGGCGGCGGAGCAGAGAAGAGAATTAGGGTTAGGGTTAGAGAAGAGAAGGAGAAGAGCTTGAAGCTTCAGAGAGAGAGAAAAGATTCAGAATTGAAATTGTTGTAAATCTGATTAATTTCCATTGTCGTAGCTAAGTTGCCCTTTAACGAGCCAGCTTTCCAAAACAGGGCAGACAAGGCTGAAAGAGCCGTTGTACTGCTACAGTGATAACGACAAACTGTCTAAGTTTTGTCGTTTACAAAATGGTCACTGAAAGGAAATAACAATAAGGTCACTCTATTTAATATAATTTAACTAAAAGTCCTTCGTCATGACACATCGCGAGAGAATTAAGCATCGGCGACGCTAAGAAAATCGCCTCAAAATCGCCCTACTTTTTAAGAGAATTGCACGCGCCCTTCAACCAAAAGTTATAAGTTGCAATTTCAATATACTTTATTGCTTCATAGTTTACTGTTTACAATTTCATTGTTTCAACTTTCAATTCTTTATGGGTTAGGCACTAAGCAGTATTGCTATTCCCTAAAATTTAACATATGAATTCAATCAATTCACCAATCATTATTTTATCAATTGTTTCGGCTAACAAGTTCCCCATGCCAATGCATTACGCGTTATCAATTATGCATTTATGTTGTAGCCTGTGGAGACTAGAGTAATTGAGCTTTGTTTAGAAAGTTGTTGTAGCACAGTCGGTTGATTATAAATTTAACTTATTTAAGTATTGATTTTGTGTAGTCATTACCTTAGAGTTATTTTGTACTTGGTATTTTGTAGGTGTATTTACAGTAGTCAACCATTCAATATGACTTCTGAAGAGCAACCAAAGAAAAAAAGAAAGAACACATTGCTTTCATATTTTATGCCAAAACGAAGTGAGATTGTTGAAGAAGATATAGCTCCATCTTCCTCTCCATCTCCGTCTTTGCATGTTGATGTTCCATCTCCTATTCCTTCTTCTGCTAATGAAATTGAAAGAGATCCTGGAAAAAGGATTAGAATATGTGATTGGCCTCTCGAATTAAGGGATGAGCTCAGAAGGAAATATATGGTAATAGCTGCCTATCATCCGAAACTTTGAAAACAAGACAATTAAGCTCAAGAATATACAGGAAAGTCTCATCACTTTCAAGAAATTTGGTACAACATATACCCTTGGTTGGAGTACTCACGAACAACTCATAAAGCTAATTGCTTTCCATGCTTCAATTGTTCCAACCTAGTCGACTATGGGCCCTGGGAGTACCCACCAACATCTAATTTGAAGAATTGAAGCCGATCTGAAAAAAGTAGGCCTAAATCTTCTTGCGATCGCTACGCATGACCACCCGAATACTTTGACCTATTATGTGATTATTGTAGGCAATCGTCTGATCGTTTAACGATTTTTGCTCGATGAGAGACCTCTCGGCAACCTCTTGGGCAGCCAAGGAGTCCTCGAGTAGCTCTTGCAGGTCGCTGTTCTCAGCGATCGCCGACTTCCTCTTATCAGCCTCCGCTTCAGCAAGGGAGAGGTTGGCCTCAGATTTGGCAAGGTCACCTTTTGGCACTTCAAGCTCAGCCTTCAATTGGGTCACCTCGGCTCAGCGGTTACTCTCGAAAGATTCCAGTTCAGCAATCTGAGTATTGGCAGCCTGAGTCATCTGCCTGTTGGTCTCAGCTTGGACTCCCTACGACTTGGATCGATGCTGATAAATGATTCAAAAGGAAAAGTGGTCCTCCGCACATGATTGCAAGCAAAAAACTCATAAAGAGAGTTAGAACAAAAAGTGCAAAAAGGTACCTGCTCTTCCTGGTACAAGCTAGTAAGGTGCCGACGAAGCTCGCGCAGGTCCTCCACCTCCTTCGTCAGATCTTCAACTTCTTTTTTGAGTTCTTAGCGCTGATAAATAAGTCACCCATCTCGACGGCAGTCTACATTAATGGTAAGGAATTAGACAAAAGGACAAGTCTTTTTACTAACAAAGGGAGCCATGCCTAGAGTATAGCTAAGGGATACCTGAAGAAGGAGGCTGGAATGGCACCATGAAGATCGAGGAGGTCAGCTCCCTTGATGGGACCCTCACGATCAAATAAGCAGGCTCGTCGTCATCTGTTGGAGGGATGACGAATACACTGTTGGCCCGCTCGCTGCTACGGATCCGGTGAACGCGGTTAGATCTAGGAGAGAGAGGTCTAGACGAAGGAGCTCTAGGGCCAAGCAGGGGTTGAGCGCCACCCTCTGGATTTTCAGGATCCACCACAAGTACAATACAAAGTGTGGAGTCTACGAGGACACTAGAGGAACATGGAAGGAATTTGTGTTCACCTATGCGGACTTGTCAAGGAGGTCTCGCACATACATATCATCTTCGTTCACCTTTGACTGAAGGTGAATACACCATTTTAAGCATGATATACACATATTTGTGGTTTGTTAAGTGTTAAGATGAAAGGATTGCTTTTCAAGTTACTTTACTTTATGCTTTTCATGGGTTTGTTTTAACTTCAGCTTTGTTCTTAATTTGTGACCTCTTTAAGCTCTCAACCCTTTCATGTAAATAACCTTAATCTTGTTCTATTTACTATAAAGCATCAAAAAATCAAAAAGTGAAACAGTAATAGCAATAGGTTTTTATCTCACTTATCTTAATTTAAGTTTCATCACTTTTGTTGAGTCCTCCTTCTTTGGAGATGACCTAGAACAAAAATGAGTATAATTAGTATTTTTTGTTCTTTTATGTATCATAATTGTTCTCTACTTCTAAAAAATGTAAGGTTCTAGTTTTTGGTTTTTTTTACCTCTGTTTCTGTCCTGCCTTCGGCCGTCGCTGCCACGCCGTCACCACGCCGGCGACTTGCCGCCGCCGTCGTGTTCGTCCAAGCGCCGTCCGAGTCCTAAAAAAAATAAGGTCACTTGATAAGTAAAAAGCCAAATAAATAAAAAGGAGGTCTGAACGTTTATGAAAAAAGATGGTTGTCCCCTTTTTACCGGGTCGCCGCCGCGCCGTCTCTGTCGCCGCCGAGCCTTTTCTCCTCGCCGCCGCCGCCTTCCTCTTGGATTGATATCTAAAAGGAAAGGGGCTGAATCAGTAGAAAGAAACAAAAAGGGGAAGGTCCAGATCTAGGGTTTGTACACATTAAGAGGTGGATTTAGGTTTTTTTATATGTCGCTAGGAAAAATCGAGAGGGTAGAGGTTACTTACCTTCCTTGCATGTTCGTCAGGGGCCGCCGCTTCGCCGCCGCGTCGCCGACAGTCCCTTTGTAACGCCGTCGAGCTTCTTCCTCCTCCCATCATCGGAGGCGGGAGGTCGGTCATCTCGGTGAAGGAGGTGCTCCTTCACAGGAAGCGCCGGCGAGAGAGGGAGAGAGAGGGTACGGCGGCGGCGGTGTCGGGTTCGGAGAGGAAGAGGGCATTTTGAAAGAATTCGATAAAGAGAGAGAGAGGAGCGGCGGCGGTGCTTAATTTAGATTAGGGTTTTGTTTTGGTAAGTGAGGAAGAAAGAAGAAGAGAAGTGAGTTTCCAGAAAATTGAGAGAAAGAGAGAGAGAGAAGAGGGTAACGGCGTGAATAGTGAAAGGGGGGGCTGATTTTTTCAGCCCTCTCATCTTTTTATATAGCGCATTAGGGTTCCAAAATTTACAAAATTGCCACCATCCCGTTATTTACGGTTTTGCCATTAATGAAATGGTGGGCTGACCAATTTTTTTTGCCTTTTGGGCCGAAATTGGTTGAGCCCATTTCCGCCTTTGGTCCATTTAATTAAAATAGGCCCTAATGTTAATATTAATTTTGTTTGTCCATCTTAATGTAAATTTGATTCACTATTAAATTGGTTTAGATTAATTAAGGACAAAAAAGAAAACCCTTTTATGTTTAAATTAAAATGATTTCATTAATTAAAGAATTTGATTTAATAAAATCTCTTAACTAATTTCATATCGAAATTCGGTCATTTCTGTGGATTACATGCTAATCATCGACAAGATTTAAGTCCGTCAATTGAGCTTGTCTTTAGGAATTAGTAGCGACTACTTCACATTCGTGAAGTATTGTGGAAATCCCGAGCTAAAAATAAACCATCCAAGCTTTCAAAATCAAAATTGATATCGTTTCGCACTCGTGAAACACCGTGGGAATCCCGAGCCTAAATTACCCGAAACCATTAAAACCCCCTGGAATTAGTAACGAAAGAAGACCCGTGAAAATTCTCCCCTTTAAATATAAATAACGCTAAATAAGATAATAAAATCTTAAAAAGTAAATTGCTCCTTAAGCTAATATATATAAAAAGCAATAAAACCTTGAAAGATAAAAAATATCCCAAACCAACCCGATTTTAAAGCGACGAACTATGTGGACTTTGATTCCGGCCTCCGGATACGTAGGCAGTCACTCGACTCGAGTCCGATTTTTGAAATTCCCCCTCCGTTAAAATTTTATAAACTAAATCAATAAAATATAAAAATCAGAATTAGTAACGCAATCCCTAAATAGGGAGCATGAACGCCTCTCTCCTTAATCAGCCGTTAAGAAAATAACCTTATCGCGATCGGTAGTACCGGTTTTTTCCGGGCGTTGTGGGGGTGCTAATCCTTCCCCACACATAACCGTCCCCGAACCCCGATCTCTGTTTCGCAGATCTAGTCCAAATTCGGTTGGATAACCCGATTTGGACACCTAAGCGTCCTATCCGCTCTAACGTTTGGTGGCGACTCCAAAACCAAAAATAAACACGAAAAGCTTCGGAGGTGCCGGCCCGCCGCGGACGGAAACGTTCACGACATACATTAGAGTTGACCATTTCTTTTATTTTTAAATTTCAGTTGACATTTTTGGTTGGAGATTTTGTAATCGTTTTGAGGATGGAATTTTGGATTTATGATTTATCTGTTGTTTCGGATTTTGGATTGTTATTTATTGAAGGCTTTCGTTTGTTTTTTAACATTTAATGAGAGTTGTTTCGTTTTCTTTCTTGGTCGTTTCGTCTTTTCCGTTTAAAGATAGCTTCGAGTAATGTTCATTACCGGTTCAACCATAGGGTTACCCGGGTCGATTCAGGATGGATCTTACACCTCCGGTAGACGATAAATCGCCCAAGGGCAACAAGCCGCTTGGGACTCGCTCTACCAAGTCGCTAAAACCTCCCTCTACTTCTGCAGACAAAGGTCCCTAAAAGCATAGAAATTGATTGAACGAGAATTGAAATCCGCTGATCTGTTGATTGATGTTGCCTTGGTGATCTAAGGGGGATTCGAAAGCTAAGCTTGTCTGTCGTCTATCTGAACCATCCAATCATTCTGTCTTTCAATTTCATTTTAATTTTCTTGCATCTTAGTCTAGAAGTCGTGGAACTCACACCACGCACAAAGTGTTTAAACCTGAATAAATTGCCAGCTTCTTTGAGTAGTCGATTAGAAGAAACCCTGTGAATACGATCTGCTTAGCTTTCCAGCTTGGTAGTATTTGATCACTGTTCTGCAGCTCATCAAGGGGCCTTCCACCGAACTTGAAACTCCAGTCACCAAATCGCCAGAAACTCACCTTCAGTCAAAGGTGAACGAAGATGATATGTCTGTGCGAGAACTCCTTGACAAGTCCGCATAGGTGAACACAAATTCCTTCCATGTGTCCTCTAGTGTCCTCGTAGACTCCACACTTTGTATTGTACTTGTGGTGGATCCTGAAAATCCAAAGGGTGGCGCTCAACCCCTGCTTGGCCCTAGAGCTCCTTCGTCTAGACCTCTCTCTCCTAGATCTAACCGCGTTCACCGGATCCGTAGCAGCGAGCGGGCCAACAGTGTATTCGTCATCCCTCCAACAGATGACGACGAGCCTGCTTATTTGACCGTGAGGGTCCCATCAAGGGAGCTAACCTCCTCGATCTTCATGGTGCCATTCCAGCCTCCTTCTTCAGGTATCCCTTAGCTATACTCTAGCCATGGCTCCCTTTGTTAGTAAAAAGACTTGTCCTTTTGTCTAATTCCTTACCATTAATGTAGTACCATTAATGTAGACTGCCGTCGAGATGGGTGACTTATTTATCAGCGCTAAGAACACAAAAAGAAGTTGAAGATCTGACGAAGGAGGTGGAGGACCTGCGCGAGCTTCGTCGGCACCTTACTAGCTTGTACCAGGAAGAGCAGGTACCTTTTTGCACTTTTTGTTCTAACTCTCTTTATGAGTATTTTGCTTGCAATCATGTGCGGAGGACCACTTTTCCTTTTGAATCATTTATCAGCATCGATCAAAGTCGTAGGGAGTCCAAGCTGAGACCAACAGGCAGATGACTCAGGCTGCCAATACTCAGATTGCTGAACTGGAATCTTTCGAGAGTAACCGCTGAGCCGAGGTGACCCAATTGAAGGCTGAGCTTGAAGTGACAAAAGGTGACCTTGCCAAATCTGAGGCCAACCTCTCCCTTGCTGAAGCGGAGGCTGATAAGAGGAAGTCGGCGATCGCTGAGAACAGCCACCTGCAAGAGCTACTCGAGGACTCCTTGGCTGCACAAGAGGTTGCCGAGAGGTCTCTCGTCGAGCAAAAATCGTTAAACGATCAGACGATTGCCTACAATAATCACATAATAGGTCAAAGTATTCGGGTGGTCATGCGTAGCGATCGCAAGAAGATTTAGGCCTACTTTTTTCAGATCGGCTTCAATTCTTCAAATTAGATGTTGGTGGGTACTCCCAGGGCCCATAGTCGACTAGGTTGGAACAATTGAAGCATGGAAAGCAATTAGCTTTATGAGTTGTTCGTGAGTACTCCAACCAAGGGTATATGTTGTACCAAATTTCTTGAAAGTGATGAGACTTTCCTGTATATTCTTGAGCTTAATTGTCTTGTTTTCAAAGTTTCGGATGATAGGCCGCTATTACCATATATTTCCTTCTGAGCTCATCCCTTAATTCGAGAGGCCAATCACATATTCTAATCCTTTTTCCAGGATCTCTTTCAATTTCATTAGCAGAAGAAGGAATAGGAGATGGAACATCAACATGCAAAGACGGAGATGGAGAGGAAGATGGAGCTATATCTTCTTCAACAATCTCCATTCGTTTTGGCATAAAATATGAAAACAATGTGTTCTTTCTTTTTTTCTTTGGTTGCTCTTCAGAAGTCATATTGAATGGTTGACTACTGTAAATACACCTACAAAATACCAAGTACAAAATAACTCTAAGGTAATGACTACACAAAATCAATACTTAAATAAGTTAAATTTATAATCAGCTGACTGTGCTACAACAACTTTCTAAACAAAGCTCAATTACTCTAGTCTCCACAGGCTACAACATAAATGCATAATTGATAACGCGTAATGCATTGGCATGGGGAACTTGTTAGCCGAAACAATTGATAAAATAATGATTGGTGAATTGATTGAATTCATATGTTAAATTTTAGGGAATAGCAATACTGCTTAGTGCCTAACCCATAAAGAATTGAAAGTTGAAACAATGAAATTGTAAACAGTAAACTATGAAGCAATAAAGTATATTGAAATTGCAACTTATAACTTTTGGTTGAAGGGCGCGTGCAATTCTCTTAAAAAGTAGGGCGATTTTGAGGCGATTTTCTTAGCGTCGCCGACGCTTAATTCTCTCGCGATGTGTCATGACGAAGGACTTTTAGTTAAATTATATTAAATAGAGTGACCTTATTGTTATTTCCTTTCAGTGACCATTTTGTAAACGACAAAACTTAGACAGTTTGTCGTTATCACTGTAGCACTACAACGGCTCTTTCAGCCTTGTCTACCCTGTTTTGGAAAGCTGGCTCGTTAAAGGGCAGCTGAGCTACGGCAATGGAAATTAATCAGATTTACAACAATTTCAATTCCGAATCCTTCTCTCTCTCTGAAGCTTCAAGCTCTTCTCCTTCTCTTCTCTAACCCTAACCCTAATTCTCTTCTCTGCTCCGCCGCCGGCGAGCCATCCGGGACATTACAAGTGGTATCAGAGCACTCGTCGGCTCAGACACACAGATGGCTGGAAACCATGGAACACGAATTGCTAACCTGGAGGAGCAGCTGGAAAACCTTAGGGCCACTCAGCAACAAAGTCATGCCAACCTGACGGCAACAGTGACTAGGCAGGGGAAGCTCTCACTGCACTACAGACCAGTCAGAACGAACTACTGGGGTCTCACCAAAGGGTAGAGCAAATGATGCAACGCTTGATTGAAAGGATAAATGAAGAACCACCTGGAGGTGGTGGCTTACCCAGGGGGCTGCTGAGAAGGCCTGACCAACTGGCTGCTCACCTGCCAAAGCTGGATTTCCCTTACTTCTCAGGTACCGATCCCACTTCTTGGGTGAGGAAATGCTCTAAGCTTTTCACCATCCACCAAATACCTGATGAACAGCGTGTGGAGGTGGCCTCACTTTTCCTGGAAGAGAGGGCAGACATATGGTTTCAGGGCTGCGCAGCAGACCGTCCAAACCCTTACTGGGATGACTTATCTGAGGAACTGATAAGGAGGTTTGGCGATTCAGCTTGTGTCAACGTGGTGGGGAGCTTCAACAAGCTCAAACAAACAGGCACAATACTGGACTATCAAGAGAAATTTGAAAACTTAAGGTCCAGAATGATGAAGCTCAACCCTGCACTGAATGAAGCTTTACTTTATAAATAGCTTCATCAGTGGGTTAGATGAGGAAATACAGCCAGTATTGATGATGCTCAAGCCTGCTGATCTCACAGATGCCTTTCTCCAGGCCAGAATGGAAGAGGCTTCAATTGAAGCACGAAAGAAGAAGTACAGGAACACCAACAAATGGGTTTCTGAGGGAGCTGGATCATCCAGGAGACCCCCAATCACCAAACCAGTGGCAAACCGTAATGGGGGAAACCGAGGTTTGTGTTATAAATATGGGGATAGGTACTTTTATGGCCATGTGTGTAACAGGAAGAACTTGAACACACTGGAAGGTGAGGAGGATCCAGAATAAGAAATGCAAGAGGAGGATATGCCAGACACTGAGCTGCTAGAGGTGTGTATGCAAGCAGAGGGCAACTCCAGCAAGGGCTCGGCTATCAGAGTCAAAGGAAGGATTGGTAGGCATCCTATACTCATCCTCATAGATACAGGGAGTAGCCATACCTTCCTAAGTAAGAAGTACGCTGAAGAGCTCAAATTGCCAGCTTCGTCTACCATACATCCAGTGTTCCATGTGTCCCTGCTGAAGAGAGCTGTGGGAAGTACTGGTGTGGTCAGCTCAAATTTGCCAACCATGGATGACCAAGGAAGAATGAAGCAGCTGCCCGTGGCTATTCTGGCAAGGAGATTCATCAATAAAGGAAACAGGGCAGTGACTCAGGTGCTGGTTCATTGGGCACACCAGTCTGAAGCAGATGCAAGCTGGGAGGACTGGCATCCTTTCAAGCAGCAATTCCCAGAGTTTGAAGACGCTTGAATCGACTTGGGACAAGTCGAAGCTAAGGGGAAGGGATTGTCATGACGAAGGACTTTTAGTTAAATTTATATAAATAGAGTGACCTTATTGTTATTTCCTTTCAGTGACCATTTTGTAAACGACAAAACTTAGACAGTTTGTCGTTATCACTGTAGCAGTACAACGGCTCTTTCAGCCTTGTCTGCCCTGTTTTGGAAAGCTAGCTCGTTAAAGGGCAGCTGAGCTACGACAATGGAAATTAATCAGATTTACAACAATTTCAATTCCGAATCCTTCTCTCTCTCAAGCTTCAAGCTCTTCTCCTTCTCTTCTCTAACCCTAACCCTAATTCTCTTCTCTGCTCCGCCGCCGGCGAGCCTTCCGGGACATTACACGATGAGCAAGCCTTCTGAGGCATCTTCTTCAAAGACCTGGTCCTCGGTTGTAGCGCAATCGGGGGCTGACCTTCATTTCATGAAGGAGTCGCTGGTATCCATGGTAGACGGACTTTTGAAGGTTCTTTCTCAGATTATTGCGAAAGGACTTGATAAGCTTCGAAGTGCTACTGTTACCCAACTCACTAGGGATGGTCCTCCCGTTAAGGTGGTCTGTTCGATGGCAAATTGGTTGTGGGGTTTTGAAGGACCAGTCAAGGTTTCATTGATTTCAGCGGGGTTCTACTCGATTGAGTTCGCTTCGGTGGAGCTATGGAACTGGGTCTTGCAGAGATCGTGGCATATTCACAAGGCACTGATGCTCATGCGGTGTTGGTACTCTGGAATTGGGCCAATTGATTTTCTAAGGAGCTTAAACTAGTCTGGATAGAGTTTCGTGATGTCCCGACAGAGGTGATTACCCTTGAAGGGATAAGTTGGCTAGCGAGCCAACTCTCTAAGCCAGTCAATAACTATGTGCGGACAGGTTTTTCAGTGAGGGTTTGTATTATGAGAGATGATCCTAGTGTAGCTAGGAGGGAATTAAAAGTTGATGTTGAAGAAGACAGTCCTGCTGTTATTCAGGTAATCTTCCTGGAAGAGGTCAAATGGGAAAATCGTAGGAAAGGAGCCAAAGTGTGGGGTAGGAAAGACTGTGCCCCAACAACCCACTAAAGCTGCTGGTGATGGTCCGTCAGGCAATATGCCTCAATCTTCTTCCGAAGAGGAGGGTACACCTGCAGACCTCGCTAGTGAGCCTGCTGGAGGGGGAGTAGGCAGTACTTCTGAGCATTCTTCTAAAGGGGATGGGTACCTAGTCAACATGGAGCTCCTAAAACTTTGGTGGAGGACAGTTCCATGAGCCCTTTTACAGTCGTTGGAGGTCCTAGTAAGAAGAAGAAGAAGCGTTAGAAGAGTCGTGCTAATGGTAATGGTCATCCCCAGGAGTCATCTATTGCTTATACTGGGTCACCTTTTAGCAATGACTCTAAATCTTCTTTTGAAGACAAGGAGCCCCCAAGAGGCCCTGGTAGTCAGCCTCTTACAGGGGGAGCAAGCAATGCATCAGAGCTTCCTTTGGGAGTGGATGATACACCTGATCAACAAGGGGACAATGAAGCGTTAGTGGAAGTGCAACCCTTGAGCCCTATCAAGGCCGTTAGTGGTGAGGAGAACTCTCATAATTGGGGGGAAGTTTATGGATGCTGAATTAAAAAACTCCCCTGCTAAGTATAATATGCTGACGAGACAGCAGCAAAATAAGAATCGTAAATGATTCTCTGGATCTGGAATTTAAGGGGTTTCAATGACCCTAGTAAGTATGATGTTTTGTGTACATATTTGAATAGATTTAAAATTGATGTGTTTACTATTTTAGAGCCTCGTATCAAAAAAGAAAATGAAAAAAGAGTCTTTGATAGTCGTTTCCCTGACTGGAAGTCAGATTTTTTATATGAAGGGGTTTTAGGGAAGATCAAGTTGATTTGGAAGGCGAATATTCCCTTGGTGGTTCTAAGTAAAAGCTCTCAGTATATCCATGTTAGAGTGGATCTCCTATCTACTTTCTATGGTACCTTCGTGTATGCCTCACCTAATATTGCTGCTAGGAAGGAGCTTTATTCTGATTTATCTAGGATTAGAGTATCTAGTGGTCCCTAGTTCGTTGGAGGAGATTTTAATGCAATCCTGGACTCTAGTGAGGCATTAAACCAGCTTTCATGTTTCAGAAGTACGAAGGATTTCAAAGATATGGTTCAGAATTGTGAGGTTGAGGATGATGTCTCGTCAGGACCTCTCTTTACTTGGATCAACAATCGAACAGTTGCTCCTATTGCTAGACGATTGGATAGGATTCTAGTACGTAGGGATTGACATTTAAGCTTCTCAGGTAGTTTAGTTGAGATTATTCCTTGCTTTGTCTCAGATCACTGTGCTATAAAATTTACTCTTGGTTTGGTTCCTTCAAGGCCCAAGCCTTTTAAATATTATAGGTACTGGTTCAAAGACAGCAGTTTCAATGGTATTTTGCAGCAAGCTTGGGGGGTTAGTAGTTCTGATACGACTTTTTAAAAAATATATCGGAAGCTTCGCACCCTGAAAAGAGCGCAAAAGAGTTTGAATATCAATAATTATTCAAACATTCAGGCTAGAGTTAGGGAGAAGCACTTGAAATTGGTTGCTCTAAAACGCAATGCCTTTGTTGATCCTAGTGTAGATAATATTGAGGCTGTTAAAGTTTGTGCGTTTGGACTTGAGCATCTGGAAAAAGTGGAGGAATTCTTCCTGAGATTAAAGTCTAGGGCACTCTGAATTCAGGAGGGAGACAAAAACTCAGCCTACTTCTTGAAGCCAGTTAAAGCCAGGTCTCACAAGAATACAATTAGGAAAATTAAAAAGTAGGATAGTAGCCTAGTGGGTAATTTTGATGGGATGAAAGCAATTGTTGCATATTATTATATGAACTTGATAGGAACCGAAACTCCTGTTCAGTATTTGAACTTGAGCTGAGTCATAAAAAGGAAGTTAATAGATGAGCAGAAGAATATGCTGGTTAGGCCAGTTCTACAGCAGGATATTATTGATGCTTTGAATGACATGGCTATTGATAAAGCCCCGGTCCTGATGGCTTCCCTGTTTCATTTTACAAATAATGTTGGAGTACTGTTGGGAGAGATGTTATCTCAGCTATGCTGTTTTTCTTCCATACTGGTAAGCTGCCAAGATTTGTTAATTTCATAAGTCTGACTCTTATTCCAAAAAATACAAATGCAAATGATATCAATGATTACCACCCAATTTCTTGTTGCAATGTGGTTTACAAATTGATCTCAAAGGTAATTGCAAATAGAATGAGTGGAGTACTACCCCACCTTATTAGTAAGCCATTGTCTGCATTTGTTAAAGGGCATCTCATTAGTGATAATATTTTGCTTGCGCATGAGCTCTTAGGTCTTATGGATTAAATGGTGCCTCTCTTCGCATTGCTCTTAATGTTGATCTAATGAAGGCCTTCGATAGTTTAAATTTAGATTTCTTGCTACAAGTGCTGAATCATATGGTGTTCCCCTCGCTCTATATTTCTTGGATTGAGACATGTTGAGATCCACCATGATCTCGGTCAACCTCAATGGCACTCTCTATGGTAATTTTGTGGCAAAAGGGTTTGAGACAGAGTGATCCAATCTCACCCTATCTCTTTATTGTTACAATGGAGATTCTTAGTGAATTGATTGACGATGGGGCAAAGGGAGGTGTCTTTGAGTATCATCCACAAAGCAAAGGTATCGTTACACATCTTTGTTTTGCAGATGATTTACTTATCTTTACAAAGGGAAATGTGAAGTCTGTGAAGGGATTAGTTGATATCTTGGGGAATTTTCACAAGGCTTGTTGTTTACAATGTAACAAGGCAAAAAGCGAGATTTACATTGCAGGTGCTAATACTCAATTGGCGGTTGATATTGTTAAGGTAAGTGGTTTCTAGCAAGGTGAGCTGCCTTTTAAATACTTAGGGATACCATTGAATGCGGGGAAGTTGAAGAAGTCAGATTCCAAAGCTCTTTTGGATAAGGTAATTTCAAGAATCTCATACTGGAAGACAAAATACTTGTCTTATGCTGGGAAGTTGTAGTTGATTGACTCTGTGATTGGAGGGATCTTGAAATAGTGGTTGTCTATTTTTATGCTCCCGAAGAAACTTAAGAAACTTATGTATGATACTGAGGATGCTTATAATATGTTTCTTTTTTGTAAGTGATGACACTTGATTTAACGTGATTATCAGTCTCATTTAAGCGATATTTCCTTGCTTGAAACATGGTTTTAGGGGTAGATTAGCGTATAATCACTCAATTGCTCTATTTCCCACCGATTTGGTTACTTTGGCCCTTTTTGGGTCTATTTGATGTGTTTTCTAGTGTCTCCATGAGTACACAGGTATTTGCCGTCAAATACGTAGCCTCGGACGTGTTCAACACCTCGAGAAGTGAACCGGAATCGATCCAGAAGTCAAACCGATCAATACAGAAGGATCTCCTGCCTAGCACTATAGTTCTCGCCGAGACGTATGAAGTTCTGGGCTAGAAGATCTCAAGGAATAAACACAGGAAGTGCTGTCAAAGTCTGATGCCAACTACATTGAAGTTCTCGGCGAGAACTTCCATAGTTCTCGCCGAAAACTTATGAAGGAATGCAAGCAGATACAGAGGGAATTTAACTGAACTTCTCAGCGAGAACTTCATTGTTCTCACCAAGAACTATCTCCTTTTCCGCGGCAGAGTTGGAAACCTAATCTATCCTATTTAAAGCAAGCAACAGCGGTAATATGAATCAATCAATTATTATTCAGTCGCGAGACATAATTAGACTTTTAGAGTCGCCACTACTCAAGAGTCGATAGATAGAGTTTAGAGAGCGTCCTCAGAGTTCTTAGAGAGATTGTGATGCCATCTATCCACCTCGGAGCGCTCGGAGCTAGGAGTTGTAGATTCTGGAGATCAAAGCTTCACGGGAGTCGCCAGACATCAATTGCCATAATTAGGTTTTGCAGTTCCTATTTGTTATTCCTTTGCATGATGATCTCCTATGTTGTCTTTGATTCTCTTCTATCGAATATGAGTAGCTGAACTCGTAGAGCTTAGATTAGATGAACCCTAAGTGACCCGGGGCTTTAAAGAGGTCACAGATCGGCGGTAATTAAATTTAGTTTCGGACAGTTTCTCTTGCATGTTTGGTTTGTTCTTCGTTGTCTGTGTTTATTTTCTAGCTTGATCACCTAGTTAGGATTCTTGTTAAGCTGAGAATAGTTTGCCTCACTTTAAAACACCAAATCAACAATTAACCTATTCATTGGAACAATTTCTCTTGTAGGAACCAGTTAGGGTTGATCCACTGCTAGAGTAACTCATAAATCACTAGTAATCGCGCCAGTTAGTTTTCTGTCGAAGAAGCGAACGCACAGGCAGTAATTAACCTTGGGAGTTAGATCGGATAGAGAGAACGTTCGCTAGTCTTAAACCTAAGGTTCAGGAGTTATGGTGGTGTCTTAGAACTGAATGAATTAGGATTGAAAACCGCTGGTCTTGTGATCGCCAATGTTTTGGTGATTTTAGGGGGATTCGAAATCTAAGCTAGTCTGTCGTCTTGTTAGGTCAATCAACCTTTCAATTTGCTTCCTGTTTTCATTTCATTTTTCCTGCTTCATAGATTAGAAGTCGTGGAACTCACAGCACGCACAACTTGTTTAAACTTGAGTAATTTGTCAGCTTCTTTGAGTAGTCAATGAGAAGAAACCTCGAGAGATTTGATCTATTTTTCTTTTAGCTTGGTAGTTATTTGAGAAAACACGCTAAAAACGTTTCATCAGTAAGCTTTAAGGTGACAGTGTAAAGATTGCTTGGAAGTATATTGCGAAACCAAAAGCTGAAAGTGGTGCTGGGATAAAAGACCTTCATAGTTGGAATATAGCAAACGCTGTTAGACACCTCTGGAACTTGTTTGTTAGAGGGGGATCTCTTTGGGTTGTGTGGATGTTGAAGTATATGTTAAAGAAATGCAATTCTAAAGGCACTTATGGGTCATGGATATGGAAGAGGGTGATCAAATTAAGAGACATGGTTAATCAGTATATGTCGGTTGATATTGAGGGGTGCTATTGCTGGAACGGAAATGAGATGCTTAAGTTCAAATAAAATTGGTATGGTGTGTTATAAGAGAGCAGCATCCAGCTATTCATTGGGCTGATTCTTTGTAGTCAAGTTATCAAGTACCTAGACTTAACTTTGTGGCTTGGTTGACACGGATTCATAGAATTATGACTAAGGTAAGAATCAAAAAGTGGAATGCAGCTATTGACGAGATTTGTGGGCTTGTAATGATCAATTGGACACAAGAGATCATCTGTTCCTTGATTGTAGTTTCTCTCAAAATTTGGTTGCTACTGTGCTGCCAGATGTTGCAGGTTATGATTGGAGACAAATGCTTGTAGTTTTGGCATCCTGGAATACACAAGTTGGCGTAAAGGTCAAGAAGTTGAAATTAGTCATGATTCTAAACATGATCTAGAGGACAAGATGTGCTATTGTGTGTGGGAAGCAGCGAACTGAAGTCGTTAATTGCATCTGATGACACTAGAATTATCATGATTATCAGCCCCGTTTAAGCGACATTTCATTACTTGTAACAGGAATCTATGGCTAGTTTAGTGGGTTTTCATTCATTAATGCTATTTCCTACCGAATTGGCTACTGATGACACTCGATTTGACGTGATTATCAGCCTCATTTAAGCGACATTTCTTTGCTTAAGACATGGTTTTTAGGGTAGAATAACGAATATTCAATCGATTGCCCTATCTCGTGCCATTTGTGTTACCTTGGCCTGTTTCGGGTCTATTTGATGGTTTTCTAGTGTTTTTATGTTAGCACAGGTTTTTGCCATCGAATAAGTAACCAATGACGTGTCTAAGGCATTGGAACCTCGAGTAATCAAACCGGAATCGATCCAAGGAGCCGATCAAGTCAAACCAAAAGTCTGCCCGTTCACACTTACATTTTCCAAGGAGCCGATCAAGTCAAACCAAAAGTCTGCCCGTTCACACTTACATTTTCGGCGAAAATGGCCTATGGTTTTCGGCAAAAATGCAAGAACAATTCACTGATGCTTAGCCAAAGAAGTTTTCGGTGAAACCGTTGGGTATTCGGACCGAAACGAAAATCACAGGAGAATCAGCTGGCGGGACTTCCATTCACAAGTATATTTTCGGCGAAAATAATTCACTATTTTCGGCGAAAATATTAGAAGAAATCCGGCTGATTAGGGTTAAGTATAAATACTTAACCCGGCGGCCCAAAAGAGGATATAGATCATAATTCGCAAAATACAACTTTTCGAGATCAGAATTCAGAGAATCCTCTCAAGTTCTGGAGCGAAGAGTTAAGGTTTGAAGAGCCCGAGAGAGATCGTGACGCCATCCGTTCCATCTCGACGAATCGGAGCTAGGAGTGTTATTTACCGAAGATCGAAGTCTGTCAGAGTCGTCTAAATTAGGTTTTTCAGATTCTTTTATGTTCTTCCTCTGGATGATGAACTCTCTCTTTGTCTTTGTTTCTTTTGTAATAATCATGAGTAGCTAAACTCGTTAGAGCTTAGACTAGATGAACCCTAAGTGACCCAGGGCTTTAAAGCGGTCACGGATCGGCGGTGATTAGATTCGAAATTCAATCAGTTCTTTTTCATGTTTGATTTGTTCTTCCTTGTTCATGTTTCTTGTCTGGATTGATCACCTAAATTAGATTCTGGTTAAGCTAAGGATAGAAGCGAACGCTCGCCTTACTTTAGAACATCGAATTGAACAATTAACCTTATAATTGGAGCGTGCCTTTCGTAGGAACCGGTTAGGGTTAATCCACTGCAAGAGTAACTCATTAATCATTAGTAATTGCACCAGTTAATTAAGTCGTTGCGAGAGGCGACCGTACCCGGGCGGCTAGTTAATCTTGGTAGTTTGAACGGATAGAGCGAACGTTCACCGGTCTTTAACCTAAGGGTAAGGAGTTATGGTGGCGTCTTAGTAATTGATTGAATGAGAATCGAAATCCGCTGATCTATTGATTGCCAATGCTCTGGGGAACGAAGGGGGATTCAAAGTCTAAGTTCGTCTGTCATCCTTGTTTTTAAACCCTAATTCCCAATCTGCTTTAGTTTACTTTTTAATTTCTCCGCATTTCGTAGATTTAGAAGTCGTGGAACTCACACCACGCACAACTTGCTTGCATTCGAGTATTTTGCCAGTTTTGAAGTAGTCAATCTTAGAAGACCCCTGGAATACGATCTGCTTAGCTCTTGTTAGCTTGGTAGTATTTGATCAACCGCTTCTGCAGCGTGGCACCAAATTGGCGCTGTTGCCGGGGACTTCTTTTGATTGTTCGAAAGAAGAACTGGCAATATATTCTTCTACTTTCCATCTTTCACCCTACCATCCACTTCGATTTTACACTGGTTTTGTTTGTCTTTGTTATCTGTAGGTTTACAGGTGTATGCCTCACCGTCCTTGGACTCGCTCTCAAACCGAACAGGCTAAGAGTGCAGAGAGACCAGGCAGTTCCGCTCCACCTCTACGATCACAGATTCTGAAGAAAGGCAGATCCAATCCATTCATCACTCTGATCAAGATCGAGGAACTGAAGGAGAGTTCCTCATCTCCATTTTCACCCGTACCGTCATCTTCATCCGCTTCATACACCGAGTCGCTCTCACCTCCTCCATCTCCCGCCATGGACGATAGATTACCACCACCACCACCAAATGGCGATCGATCGCCGCCGCCACCACTTGCACAGAAGAGTCTAGCAGACTATAACAAGCCGAGCACGACTAGCGTTCGATCTGCCATTGCCGTTCCGCGCATTGAAGGAGATCCTGACTATGAGATCAAGATTCCATTCTTGACTATGATCTCTAGGGATTTACAGTTTGAAGGCAGGCCCCTAGACAATCCGTGCACTCATCTTGCAGATTTCCTTGATCTCTGCAGCACTTTCAAGAGCGAAAACCTCGACAAAAACACTCTTTGTCTGAGAGCTTTCCCGTTCTCTCTGAAAAGCCCTGCTAAGAGGTGGCTTACTGGCAAACCACCTGGCTATTACACTGATTGGGATACTCTGGCTCAGGACTTCGTTAAAGAATACTTCCCTCCGGCCAGAACAACCACCATCAAGGACAGCATCGCCAGATTCTCCCAGAAAGAAGGAGAAAGCTTATATGATACTTGGAATCGATTCCAAGAATTTCTATACACCTGCCCTCATCATGGATTCGAGCAGAGGCAGTTAGCTGAAATCTTTTCTCGAGGACTTCGAGAAGAATCTGCCAAGTGGGTCAATTCTCTAGCTGAAGGGGATTGCACTACACTAACACCTGAAGCTGCTCTTCTTCACTTCGCAAAATGTGCTTCCAAGTCAAGGAACTGGGAACGACAATCTGAAGGATCAAGGAGAAGCTAGATCTCGAAGCTACAATCAAAGCAGAGGTAGAGAGGCATTTGAAGAAGTCTACCACACCGATCAAGCCGCCGGCAACCTCTGTCTACGTTGCCGATTGCGAGTGGTGTGGAGCTTGTGCACATAACGGAGGCCGTTGTCAGAATTTTGGTAAGGCAGAAGTCTGGTCTGCCGAAGAGGTAAATTTCATTCAACAAGGCTTCGTTAATAATCAGAATGGTTATGCTGGCTACCGTAACTTCAGACACCAAGGGAACTATCAAGACAGACCTCCCTACAATGCTGGCGCCAACCATAACCAGAACCAGAATAACCGCCCGGCTGGTCCAGCTCAGGATCAGAAGCCTAACCATCCGCCGGCAGGTGTCTATCAGCCGCCGCATCGCAATTTGGGTAATTATGGAACTGCTCCTGGCAATCGCCAGAATCAATATCTTAATAATACCTATCCAGGGCAGCAGCATCAGAGAGAGAACAATGTCAGTGACCTGGATAAGAAGCTCAGCCAGATCATCACAAGACTCGATGATCATGACAGTCAGTTCAAGGCTCAAGCTCTTCTCAATCAAGAACAGATAGCATCTGGACAAAGAATTGAGCAAGCCGTGAACAACATCTCGAGCATGCTAGCATCTGGTCGACCATTTGGCCAACTTCCAAGCCAGACAGAGCCGAATCCGCGAAAGGAGCAAGCCAAGATGGTAACCGCTCGAAAACTCCCAACCTTAATTACTGATGCTTGTTCTGTCTTACGCAGGATCGCTGAAACTCCGGAGGAAGAAGAAGAACAGGAACCGGCGCCTAAGGAGGATGATCCTCCACTTGCACCGTACGTCGTGAAGCCTCCTTTTCCTAGAGCATTGCTGCCAAATGCAAGGATCGAGACTGGCATGAAGGGGAACAAGGAAGGATATCCTGACATTCGTATTAAGAAACCTGCCTCTCCATATCCAGCTAAGTTATCTGATCCTGGTTCTTTTACTTTGCCTTTGGTCATCAATGATGTTGAGATTGAACGTTGTTTAGTTGATCTAGGAGCGTCTGTTAATGTCATGCCTATGAGCCTGTTTGAAAAGTTAAACCTAGGAGAACTTGAACCGCCTAGTATGCAACTCGTCTTTGCTGATAGATCACTTAAAACCCCTAAGGGAGAGATTAAAGATGTTGTTACTAAATGTGGTCCGTTCACGTTCTTAGCTGACTATGTGATTATGGATACTAGTACAGATGATTCTACCATTCTCATAGGTCGACCTTTCATGGCTACTACTGGAATGAATATTAACGTTCCAAATGGTTCTTTAACTCTAAGGGTCGGTAAAGAAACGAAAACGTTCCGTCTTAAAGATGGCATGAAATATGACTCTAAGAATGAAGAATCTCACTGCCTAGCTGTTGAAACTGTGGAGTTGACTCCGGTCAACTCCGTTACTAATGCTTCTTCCAGTGTCTCTAGCTCGATTGTTGCTGCAGATATTAAATAGGTTATTAAGAAGAAGCCAAAAACTTCGGTTCAGAAGCCCGCTCAAGAAGAAGAAGAAGGAACTGCAAGCCTCTTCTAAGCCACCGAGCACTAAACCGAGCAGACCTCGGGGAAAGAACAAGAAGACGAAGACCCAGATGGTCTGGAGGCCAAAAATTCCGCCCTCTTCCACAGAGCGCTTCGTGGGAGGCAACCCACGGCTGAAGTCTGTTTTTAATTTTGTGTCGAACTTGGTATTTTAGAGTCGGTTCGGGGAGCCAAAAGTGCCAGTTTGTTTGATTTATTATTTTTCGTGTAGAGTCTGCGTGTCGTAGTGTCGTTTGCAAGTTGATTCAGGTCGTTCCGATTTTTGTGGATTTAACTGTGATTTTCTGAAGTTGGCTGGATTTGCGAAAATATTTTAACCCAAACAGTTCAAATTTTCGGCAAAATTAAACCCCATTTTCGGCGAAATCATTTTAGAATTTTCGAACCCGGTCTCCTGTTTTATCTTTTCGGTTCGAAAAGTTGAGTGTTTTTGGCGAGCCATTTTAACTCCTATTTTCGGCGAAAACACCCCTTTATTTTTGTCGAAAATACCTTGAAAATCAGCCAAATTTTCACTTTAAAAAATCGGTCCAGCCTCTCACTTCCCTTATCTCATTTTCGAACATAAAACCGAAAACCCCCCTCCCCTTTTCTTTTTCAAATCGCCGCCACCACCCCTCTTTAAAACCACCGTCGCCGCCGTTTTCCGCCGCCGCCGCCATCGCCGACCACCGCCACTCAACTCCCCTCTCCATTCCGATCGATTTGAGCCCTAGAACGTTCAAATCGGAGCTCTACAGCTCCAGTTCACCGAAACCCTTGTTTTCAGAGTTTTTCACCGATTCCTCCCAAACCGTTCATTTGTAGCAGTCATGGCTTCAAGGTAAGTTGTAGAACTTTTCAATACGAATCTTTTGACATATGGATTGCTGAATTTCGTCGGGGTTGAATTTTGGTTGACTTTTCGGTTTGCCTCGATTTGCGTGGCGACTGTTTTCGTGTGAACTAGGTTAGCTGAACTTATAGAACTGTTCTACATGCTTAGGGAGTTCCGTGCTTAATTTCCATATCATTTGATCATGTGTTGCTATGCATACGATTAATTCTTTGTTATGTTGACTTATGAGAAATGTCGGGTTGACCATGAACTGTATTTGATCGTTTGGCTGTCGTTTGTGTTCATTCTCGTTCCGATTATCGTGCTTGCCATTTGAGATTATATTTTACCGTCACTCCCCAAGTTGTGATAGTCCTGCCATGATTAGGGTTCGTTGTGCTATAAATGTTGACTTTCTGAATGTCGGTTTGACTTTTTCAACTCTGATTGTGCTTATCCGATTCTGGCTGTTCCTAAGTATGTATTTTACTGTCTATGATTACCGGTTACTCCGCTTTGCTTACCCCACTTAGTTTCCCTCATTTCTTTGTGAAATTGAGTTTTTCTACTAAGTGTGGGGTAGGGTTTTAGTTGACTAATCTGGTTTCATTCTGGTCTTAGGAACACCACTTGATGGCGCCTCGAGCTCAGGAGCTGCCGCCCCTGTCACACCCGCCGTTCTGGGTCCTCCACCCGCATTACCCCGCCGAGCTGGATACCATCGCACTATCGCCCGTCTACCTGACTTCTACTTCGAGTGCTTCCAGAAGATCGAGCACATTCGGGGAGCTGACGTGCGCCCTCTCTCCATGGAGTCCCTCTTCGATCACGACGAGGACTACCACCGGAATGTGCATGACGCCTTAGCACCGGCAGGTCTCCTAGAGCTGACCACCATCGCTGCCGAGTTCCCAGACATTGCCCTCCAGGAGTTCTGGGCAACCTTTGATCTGGATGAGCACAAGAGGAAGCAGCGCCAGAAGGTTGTGACCTTCTATCTTGGTGGGGTGTACAGGCAGCTCACCTACGATGAGTTTGCTGCTCATCTTGGCATCCCCTACGAGCATTATCACGATCATCATCTAGGTTGGGGCGACGATGATGACGACATGGAGTACCACGCGCTCTAGAGCCACATGACAGGAGTGCCTGGCGATCGCCTTGGGGAGCACAACTCAGTTAAGTCGCTCTCCCACCCGCTCTTTAAATTTATTCATATGGTTTGGCGTAGGTCGCTTTTATATGTTCCAGATAAGGACCGCCACCATATCCTCAAGGAGGAGCTTATGCTTCTTCGAGCCATCCGAGAGAGCTACCCTCTCCACCCTGGCTGGGTGCTGGCACGCATCTTCCGCCAGAAGACTAGGAGGAAGACGCCACCTCGCAGACTCTTGGGGGTAACTTCATAGGACAGCTCATCCTCTCCTTCGGCATCAGCCATGAATATGGCCCGAACATTCCACGACACCGAGTTAGGACTATTGGAGGAGACTTGGCGGTTGAGTACGACTTAGAACTCGACCTCAGCCCCCATGTAGCAGCAGATCCTCCACTCCAGCCTGTGGTTGAGTCGGAGGAAGAAGATGATGCTAAGCAGGAGCAGCCACAGCCGCCGCCAGAATTCCAAGACTATATACCTCGCCACATCACCAGGCAGGGTATGCTCACCAGTCGCCGCCGCACATTCTAGTTACAAACCAGACGCCTCCCCAACAGCCCCGAGACCACCCTGCGGACGTTGGAGAGTTTTACGAGCGACTGCAGGAGTGGCGCATCACCGACAACGCCACTCAAGAGGCGCGATGGACTATTATGCAGCAGCATATGCGCCGCGCCGACAGGCGATTGCCACGCCAGCTCGGCGAATTTCTCCACTTTCAACCTCCCGGTTCACCGGACCAGCAGTAATCGGGTTGTATTCCTTTTCTGGTGTCTTCTTTTTATTTATTGTTTTCGGATTTCGGTCCAACTTTTTTCTGTGTGGATCCGGGACACTTGTCCCGGTTTCCTTTTTATGTTTTATTTGTTTTTGTTTTGTAGGCAGTTGGGAGATTCCCTTTGCTTCGCTTGGGTAGATTCCTTCCGCTCTGAGGACCCGTGCTCATCCCCTACGCCAATCATCTTGGTCCAGGTTCTTCTACTTCACTCTGAACTCTAGAATTAGTCCTGTGAGGACACAGTCCGATTTAAGTGTGGGGTAGGATGCTAAAGAACCTTGCATGAACTTGATTGCCCTTGATTGTGTTTTATGTGTGCCTCGTGATTCCATTCCAGTCTCTCTAGCATTAGAATGGCTCAGTTCTTGATTTTTGATGTTAAGTTGTTGTTCAACCCTTCATAATGATGCTTAGACTGCTTAACCTAGAACTTGAGAACCAACTTGTATACTTTGATGCTAAATTGCCTGGTCAGAACAGAATTTTTAAAATCACACTTGTAGTTTGTAGCCTTGATTGCATGAAAATGACCGAATCCGACTAGCAAACCAACTGTGAGCTTTTGATCCGTTACACGTAACTTGCAATTTAAATTCTTTCTGAGTGGTTTTTTGTTTACTTGAATGAGTTAGAATTTGCAAGAGACCTACTCGAGACCACACGATGACACGAGTTCTAGAAGGATAGGGGCACCTAGATTCAGCTACTAAGCCAGATAGCCTACCAAACGATAAATCCACTAGGTTTAGACCCTTGAGCTTGGCCTGTTCTTTCGGTTCGATAATACATTACAGCCATTTCCCATTTCTTTCATTCCCCGTTGATCCCCTGTGGTTGTCGTTCTAGATTGACCTACCGGAAGTCGGTTTGTGGTAACTTGCCTATAGCCATTAAACAGGTGGTCTTAGCTAACATGTCCAGACGTGTAAATCCCTCTAGCAACTAAAAGAAAATCGGAACAATAAAAGTAAAGTAAGAAAAGAAGAAAATTTTGAAAAAAAAATGGTGAAAAGAAAAAATCAGAAAAGTTCAAAGTTTCTAGTTCAATAAAACGTTCTTCTCCCTACAAATGGAAGAACGAAGTCAAAAGAAAAGTTCAAAAGAAAGAAAAGAAGAAAAAAAAATTCGTGTAAAGAAAAAGAATAAGTGCTAGGTTGCTTGAGGGTATCATAGGACGAGCGTTCATTATTCCACCCGTGTTTGGTTAGACGGTAGGAAGCCATAGATTAGATTCGAGGGAAGTTAGTCGAAAGCTACACCGCACAAAGCCATCATCATTCATTCCCATCATCCATCTCATTATAAACCCGAGTAGTGTAGATTTCATTACAGTCCTAGCAGGGAAGTCCTTCTTGACTAGATACTCGTGTTGTCACAGTGGTGGAGATGTGGTCGAAAGGCAAACCTATGACAGAATTCGGTAACAGAAAATGATCGAGAGCAGAAAGACGTCCCTAAACACAGAGAGTGAGAGTCCCCATTATACTATATATATACTGTGTGAGGAGTCTGGTCGGTTAGGTCAAATTCGTGCATAATTGGTTGCTAATTACTTGTCGTGTGCAGTTTATTAGTGAGACCAGGTAGTTTGGCTGATCTGTATGCATGTTAGGTTTCTTGTTCTAGGATCGATCTGTCTAATAATTCATTGTGTTTGATTGAGCTCCAACTTAATCGATCTTATCATTTATGAACATGAGCGTTTCTATTTAGTTTGCTTGAGGACAAGCAAAAGCTTAAGTGTGGGGTATTTAATGACACTCGATTTGACTTGATTATCAGCCTCATTTAAGCGACATTTCTTTGCTTAAGACATGGTTTTTAGGGTAGAATAACGAATATTCAATCGATTGCCCTATCTCGTGCCATTTGTGTTACCTTGGCCCGTTTCGGGTCTATTTGATGGTTTTCTAGTGTTTTTATGTTAGCACAGGTTTTTGCCATTGAATAAGTAACCAAGGACGTGTCTAAGGCATTGGAACCTCGAGTAATCAAACCGGAATCAATCCAAGGAGCCGATCAAGTCAAACCAAAAGTCTGCCCGTTCACACTTACATTTTTGGCGAAAATGGCCTATGGTTTTTGGCGAAAATGCAAGAACAATTCACTGATGCTCATCCAAAGAAGTTTTCGGTGAAACCGTTGGGTTTTCGGATCGAAACGAAAATCACAGGAGAATCAGCCGGCGGGACTTCCATTCACAAGTATATTTTCGGCGAAAATAATTCACTATTTTCGGCGAAAATATTAGAAGAAATCCGGCTGATTAGGGTTAAGTATAAATACTTAACCCGGCGGCCCAAAAGAGGATATAGATCATAGTTCGCAAAATACAACTTTTCGAGATCAGAATTCAGAGAATCCTCTCAAGTTCTGGAGCGAAGAGTTAGAGTTTGAAGAGCCGGAGAGATATCGTGACGCCATCCCTTCCATCTCGACGAATCGGAGCTAGGAGTGTTATTTACCGAAGATCGAAGTCTGTCAGAGTCGTCTAAATTAGGTTTTTCAGATTCTTTTCTGTTCTTCCTCTGGATGATGAACTCTCTCTTTGTCTTTGTTTCTTTTGTAATAATCATGAGTAGCTAAACTCATTAGAGCTTAGACTAGATGAACCCTAAGTGACACAGGGCTTTAAAGCGGTCACGGATCGGCGGTGATTAGATTCGAAATTCAATCAGTTCTTTTTCATGTTTGATTTGTTCTTTCTTGTTCATGTTTCTTGTCTGGATTGATCACCTAGATTAGATTCTGGTTAAGCTAAGGATAGAAGCGAACGCTCGCCTTACTTTAGAACATCGAATTGAACAATTAACCTTATAATTGGAGCGTGCCTTTCGTAGGAACCGGTTAGGGTTAATCCACTGCAAGAGTAACTCATTAATCATTAGTAATTGCACCAGTTAATTAAGTCGTTGCGAGAGGCGACCGTACCCGGGCGGCTAGTTAATCTTGGTAGTTAGAACGGATAGAGCGAACGTTCGTCGGTCTTTAACCTAAGGGTAAGGAGTTATGGTGGTGTCTTAGTAATTGATTGAATGAGAATCGAAATCCGCTGATCTGTTGATTGCCAATGCTCTGGGGAACGAAGGGGGATTCAAAGTCTAAGTTCGTCTTTCATACTTGTTTTCAAACCCTAATTCCCAATCTGCTTTAGTTTACTTTTTAATTTCTTCGTATTTCGTAGATTTAGAAGTCGTGGAACTCACACCACGCACAACTTGCTTGCATTCGAGTATTTTGCCAGTTTTGAAGTAGTCAATCTTAGAAGACCCCTGGAATACGATCTGCTTAGCTCTTGTTAGCTTGGTAGTATTTGATCAACCGCTTCTGCAGCATGGCATCAGTTACTTTGGCCCGTTTCGGGTCTATTTGATGTGTTTTCTAGTGTCTCTTTGATTACAAAAGTTTTTGCCATCGAATATGTGGCCGTCGGACGTGTTCGGGATGCAATTGGATTGCGTTGGACTTCCTGTAATGACTTCGAATCAATCGTGAGTGGGACATTTGCTAGATAGTCGCTGAAGTCAGTTTGAAGTATGGCATACAGGTGACTCCCAGACACTGTTACCGGGCTAAGAAAAAAGTTGAAGACATGCTCAATGGGAGTTTGAAGGAGGAGTACAAAAAAATAAGGAGTTAATGTTGCTAATCTCAAGTGAGTCAACCCCACTGACAGGTTTATGTTAGAGGTTGACCCTCAATCGTCGATGGAAGATGTGTATTTCAAACGTTTTTACATTGGTTTCAGTAGTGTCGTGATAGCATTCAGGGCTGGTTGCATAAAAATGCTTGGTTTAGACGGATGCTTTCTAAAGGGAGAGGCCGAAGGAGTGTTATTAGCTGCGGTTGGTAAGGATGGAAACAATCAAGTATAACTGATTGCTTGGGCAGTGGTTGAGGTAGAAAATTGGGAGTCCTAGACTTGGTTCATACAGGCGCTTATCGATGACTTAGGTACTGTCGATGACAAAGGGTGGAGTGTGATTTCAGATCAGCAGAAGGTAAATATTTCGTATGTGTTTGAAACTTATTTGAATTTCTCTATGTTACGCTTCTTTCCATATATTAGAGATCGTCATGACGTTATTAACTAATTTTCTTGATTAATGTGCTTGCTCGACTAATGTGCTTGCTCTTATTTGTCAAGTATTTCTGTGCGCGATTTCGTTTACTGCGTCAACTTGCAATCTACTTACATATATACTACTAATTTCACCTGTTTTGTCTTCCATCTGATTTGGTTTCACCGTGTAACATAAATCAGATTTGTGCAATGTATAGGGGCTAGTTGCATCTCTTAAAACCCTAATTCCATTAGTAGAACATCAGAAGTGCGTTAGGCATGTGTTTGCTAATTGGAAGATTATGCATACCTCAGATGAAGTGCGAGAGTGTTTATGGAATGTTGAGATAGGCATGGCTAGACTCAGTTGGTTATGACATTCTTCCTCCGATAGGCAGAAGAATGCCAGGTAGGTAGGGAAGGCCCGTAGGAAAGAACTGCCAGAGTTAGCCAGACAACCACGAAGGAATGGTCACGATGTGAGATTAGGCAGAGGGGTAATGGCTATGCATTGCAGGAATTGCACTCGTGAGGGACACAATACAAGGAGTTGTACGTTTTTTCAGGTGGTGACTTTATAACCATTACAATTATCTAATTTAAATTGGTTCCTCCTATTGTGTTAGTATTATGGTACACATGACAAATAAAGTGTTTCTAGGTTGTGAATGTTGGTGTCTGATCACATAACAACTATGATTGTACCTCTGCATTTGAATCCACTCTGTATTTGAAAAATGTTTGAGGGAGGGCCAGATGCAGCCCAAGCACCAGCTAATGAGGAGGCCGATGATAATGTTTTTTAGGTCGATAATGATGAAGACAGGATGGCAGATGATGGGCAAGAACAGCACAATCGCAATGTCCGCCGTAGAATCGTTGACGTACCCGATGTGAACCAGCCACGTCGACAAAATAAATGTAGGAGTTGTGGATTCAATGGACATAACTCCAGGGTTTGTCTTACGAAGGCTGGTGATGAACTGCAGAACAGGGTATCAAATAACTACAAAGCTAGAAGCTAAGTAGATCGTATTCCAAGGGTCTTCTAATAATTGTATACTAAAATGTAAAGGCAGATTACTCAGGTGTAACACGTTGTGCGTGGTGTGAGTTCCACGACTTCTATTCTAGAAAATGCAAGCAAATTTAAAACTAAACTGAGAGAAAGATTGAAACATTGGTTGACTTAACAAAGATGACAGAAAAGCTTAGACTTCGAATCCCCCTTAGTTCACTAGAGCATTGGTAATCAACAGATCAGTGGATTTCAATTCTCGTTCAATCAATGCTAAGACACCACCATAACTCCTGACCCTTAGGTTTAAGACTGGCGAACGTTCGCTCTATCTAATCTAGCTACCAAGATTAATCAGTCGCCCGGGTACGGTCACCTCTCGCAACGACTAAACTAACTGGTGGAATTACTAACAATTTATGAGTTACTCTTGCAGTGGATTAACCCTAACTGGTTCCTACGAAAGGCACACTCCAATGAATAGGTTAATTGTTCGATTTGATGTTTTAAAGTAAGGCGAGCATTCGCTTCTATCCTTAGCTTAACAAGAATCTAATCTAGGTGATCAATCCAGACAAGAAACATAAACAACGAAGAACAAATCAAACATGCAAAGAGAAACTGATAGAACTTCGAATCTAATTACCGCCGATCCGTGACCGCTTTAAAGCCCTAGGTCACTTAGGGTTCATCTAGTCTAAGCTCTACGAGTTTAGCTATTCATGTTCATAACGACAGAATCAAAGACAGAAACAGAGTTCATCATGAAAAGATAGAACAGATAGAAACTGTAAAACCTAATTAAGACGACTCTGGCAAAGCTTCTCTCTCCGGTAATCTTCAATCCTAGCTCCGAGTCTCCGAGGTGAAGGGATGGCGTCACGATCTCTTCCTGGCTATTTGAACTCTAAAACTCTGCGCTCTCAAACTCCTTCGGTCTCGAACTCGTGAAAGTTCTGAATTATTAGATGATATATTGATGTATCTCCTCCCCTCCTTTTCCTTCTTGGGCCGCCGGTTTAAGTATTTATACTTAACCCTAAATCGCCGGATTTGTTAAGGATTTTTCGGCGAAAACTTGATGAGTTTTTGCCAAAAACTTCAGTGTAAATCAGAGCTTCCGTCGGCTGATTCTCCTGTGAGTTTGAAGTTCAGAGTTTTCGGTGAGAACTTTGACTTCTTGCTGAAAACTTCTCCTTGTGAGCTCTGCCAATTTCTTCATGAGTTTTCGCCAAAAACCTGAGGAGTTTTCGCAAAAAATTGTAGTGTAAATCGGGGTAGGATTTGAGTTGGCTTGATCGACTCCTTGGACTGGTTCCGGTGCGGTTCCTCGAGGTTCCAATGCCTTAGACACGTCCTTGGCTACTTTATTTGACGACAAAAACCTGTGCTATCAGGAAAACACTAGAAAACCATCAAATAGACCCGAAACGGGCCAAAGTAACACAAATGGCATGAGATAGAGCAGTTGAGTGAATATTCGCTATTCTACCCTAAAAACCATGTCTTAAACATGGAAATGTCGCTTAAATATGGCTGATAATCACGTCAAATCGAAATACCCCACACTTAAGCTTTTGCTTGTCCTCAAGTAAACTGAATAGAACACACACACGTTCACAAATGATAAGATCGATTAAATTGAAGTTCAAGCACACACAATGAATTATTAGACAGATAATCCCTAGAACAAGAAACCTAACATGCATACTGATCAGCCAAACCACTTGGTCTCACTAAAAACTGCACACGACAAGTAATAATAACCAATTACGCTCGAATTTGACCTGACCGACTAGACTCCTCACACAGGAAATATTTAGTAAACGGGAAACTCTCTCTCTCTGTGTTTAAGGACGTGTTTTTGCCCTCAATCATTTTCTATTACTGAATTCTGTCATAAGTTTGCAATTCGACCACATCTCCACCACTGTGACAACACGAGGAACTAGTCAAGAAGGACTTCCCTGCTAGGACTGTAACGAATTCTACACTACAAGGGTTACAATGAGATGGATGAAGGGAACATATGATGGTGGCTTTGGTGCGGTGTAGCTTTCGACTAACTTCCCTCGAATCTGGCCTATGGCTTCCTACCGTCTAACCAGACACGGGTGGGATAGTGTACGCTCGTCCTATGATACCCTCAAGCAACCTAGCACTTTATTTTCTTTACACATTTTTCTGAATTTTCTTTTGACTTCGTTCTTCCATATGTAGGGAGGAGAACGTTATTGAACTAAAACTTGAAACTTTTGAACTTTTCTGATTTTTTTTCTTTCTCTTTTTTTTTCAAAATTTTTCTTCTTTTCTTCTTTTTCTATATATATTTTTTTCTTTGTGCCGATTCTTTCTTTTAGTTGCTAGAGGGGTTTACACGTCTGGACATAATAGTTAAGACCACTTATTTAATGGCTATAGGCAAGTTACCACAAACCGACTTCTGGTAGGCTAATCTAGAACTACAACCACAGAGGATCAACGGGAAATGAAAGAATGGGGAATGGCTCTAATGTATATCAAACCGAAAAAACAGGCCAAGCTCAAGGGTTTAAACCTAATGGATTTATCGTTAGGTAGGCTATCTGGCTTAGTAGCTGAATCTAGGTGCCCCTATCATTCTAGAACGCGTGTCATCGTGTGGTCTTGAGTAGGTCTCATGCAAATTCTAACTCATTCAAGCAAACAGAAAATCACTCAAAAAGAATTGAAATTGCAAGTTACGTGCAATGGATCAAAAGCTCACATTTGGTTTGCTAGTCGGATTTGGTCATTTTCATGCAATCAAGGCGACAAACTACAAGTGTGATTTTAAAAATTCTGTTATGACCAGGCAATTTAATATCAAAGTATACACGTTGGTTCTCAGGTTCTAGGTTAAGCAGTCTAAGCATCATTATGAAAGATTGAACAAGAACTTAACATCAAAAATCAAGAACCGAACAATTCTAATGCTAGAGAAACTGGGAAGGAACCACAAACACACAAAAACACAATCAAAGGCAATCAAGTTCATGAAAGGTTCTCTAGCATCCTACCCCACACTTAAATCGTTATGTGTCCTCACAGGACTAAAACTAGATTTGAGAGTGGAATAGAAGAACCTGGACCGAGATGGTTGGTGTAGAGGATGAACACGGGTCCTCGGAGCGGAGGGAATCTACCGAAGCGAAGGGGAGTGTAGTAGATCCGAAGCAAAGGGAATCTACCAACTGCCTGCAAAAAAAAAAAATGAAAGATAAAAAGGAAACCTGGACAAGTGTCCGGATCCACACAGAAAAAAGTTGGATCGAAATCCAAAAAGAAGAAATAAAAAGAAGGGACAACAAAAGGGATACAACCCGATCACTGCTGGTCAGGTGCATCGGAGGGGGATGTGAAGGGCGTCGTTGACCTGCCGCTGCACGCGAGCTGCGCCTCGTATCTCTCGTCAGTGCAGCGCATGTGCTGCTGCATAATAACCCATCTGGCATCCTGAGTGGCGGTGTCTGTGACTCGCCACTCCTGGAGTCGCTCATACAGCTCTCCAATATCAGCTGGATGTGGTCGGTGCTGAGGATGAGGCGCCTGGAATAGATCTGGAATGGGCAGCTGGTATTGGTATGCATACCCTGCCTGCTGCTGTGGCGAGGGTATATGATCATCAAACTCCGGCTCCGGCTGAGGACGCTGCTCCTCAGAATCATCTTCTTCCTCCGATTCTTCCTCGTGTTGGAGAGGAGGAGCTACCGCCATCTGTGGACCAAGGTCCAATTGAAGGGCGTACTCGACCGCTAAATCACCTCCTACGGTGTGTACTCTGCGTCGTGGGATGTCTGGGCCATATGACTGGCTGAGATCGAGGGAGTTGATGAGTCGGCCTACAAAGTTACCGCCAAGGAGTGAGCGAGGCGGACTCGGCTTCTGAGTCTTCTAGCGAAATAGGCGTGCAAGCACCCATCCGGGATGAAGAGGATAAGCCTCTCAGATGGCGCATAGAAGAAGGAGCTCCTCTCTGCTGATGTGGTGGCGGCTCTTCTCTGGAGCAAACAACAAAGATCTACGCCAAACCATATGAATAAAATGATAGAGAGGGTGAGAGAGGGACTTAACAGAGTTATGGGTCGTAGTCTGAGCATCTGGGATTCCAGTCATGTGGCTCCAGAGCGCGTCATACTCCTCTCCGTTGTCGGTGTTGTTCTCTCAGCCGAGGTGGTGACCCTCGTAGTGCTCCCGGGGGATGCCGAGATGAGCTGCAAACTCATCATAGGTGAATTCTTTATACACCCCACCAAGATAGAAGGAGACGACCTTCTTGTGTTGCCTCCTCTTGTGCTCATCCAGCTCGAATGTAGCACATAACTCCTAGAGGGCGACTCTGGAAAGTCAGCAGCTAAGGTTATCAGCTCCAGAAGTTCTGAAGGTGCCAGTGAGGTGAGTACATTCTGGTGCCTGTCCTCATCGTGCTCGAGGAGGGAGTCCATGGATAATGGTCGAACGTCGGCTCCGGGAACATGCTCGAGCCTCTGGTAGCGCTCGAAGTAATGCACGGGTAGACGGGCAACTGTGGGGTGGTACCCGACACGGCCTGGAAATGCTGGTGGGGGATCAGAGATGGCAGGTGTGACGGGGGCCGGAGCTCGGGAGCTAGAGGCGGTGTCAAGTCTCGCATTAGTCCTGCGCTCATTAGTGACATTCCTATAGCAAGAAACGAAACCAGATTAGTTAACTAATAACCCACCCCACACTTAGTAGAAAAACTCAATTTCACAAAGAAATAAGGAAAACCGAGTGGGGTAAGCAAAGTAAGTAACCGGTAATCATAATGAATCACAAAAAATGCATAATGTCTAGCCGGAATGTTCACATCACAATTAGAGTTCAGAAGTCAAACCGACAATAAAAAAGTCAACATTATAACACATTGAACCCTAATCATGGCAATTACTAGCTCAAAGCGGGAAATGACGGCATAATTATAAACTCAGATGGCAAACACAGCAATACGAACGTGAATGAACACACATAGCAGCCAAACGAGCATAAACAGTTCATGGTCAAACCGATATTTCACAAAAGTCAAAGCAATAAAGATTCAATCTTTAAGCATAGCAAAATATGATCAAATGGTATTACAAGTCAGCACAATTCTCCCTAAGCATGCTAGATCAGTCCAAAACAATAAGCTAACCTAAATTCACACGAAACAGTCGGCACGCAAATCGAGGTAGATTGAAAAAGTCAACCGAAGTCAACCCCGACGAAATTCAGCATTCAACATGTCAAAAGACTCGAAATGAAAAGCTCTACAACTTACCTTGAAGCCATAGCTGCTAAAAATGAACGGAATGAGAGAAATCGGATAAAAACTCGAAAAACTAGGTTTCGGTGGAACTGGAGCTCTAGAGCTCCGATTCGGATGATCTACGGCTTGAAATGATCAGGAGAGAGAGGGGAATGGAGCTGCGGCGGTCAGCAACGATGGCGGCGGCGGAATTGGGCGGCGGTGGTAGTGGTTGAGCGACGACGATTTTAAAATGGTGGGGCGCCTGTTTTCGGCATTCGAAAATGAGTGAAGGGGAGAGAGAGAGACGGAAAAAAGAAAACAAATAGGGGAAAGAATTTTTGGATTTTCTCAGATGTTTCGGCGAAAAGTAGTGCAAGTTTTCGCCAAAAACTCAAGTTCAAAACGTCTGCCGGTTTTCAAAGTCAGTTTTCGCCGATAAGTAGGGTACATTTTCGCCGAAAATGTTAACAAAAATTGATCAGGAAACACAGTGGGATTTAAAGGGCAGTTTTCGCCGAAAAGCTGGGACTTTTCGCCGAAAAATTTGACCTACACGATTGAAAATATTTTTGCAATCCCGGCAAACTTAAGAAAATCAGAAATAATTTGACAAAAATCGGAACAACCTCAAACAACTTGCGATTGAAACGATGACACACAGACTACACATGAAAAATAAGAAATCATGCAAACTGACACTTTTGGCTCCCCCGAACCGACTCTAAAACAAGGAGTTCGACACAAATTAAAACTGACTCCAGCCGTGGGTTGCCTCCTGATGAACCTAAGATCGTTGTTCGGGTTCAAACAAATAACTAACAAAGCTAACAAAAGCTAGGGTAGATCGTATTCCAGGGGTCTTCTAAGATTGACTACTTCAAAACTGGCAAAATACTCTAAAGTAAACAAGATGTGCGTGGTGTGAGTTCCACGACTTCTAAATCTACGAAAAGTAGAGAAATTAAAAAAAATTAAACTAAAGCAGATTGGAAATTAGGGTTTGAAAACAAGGATGACAGACGAACTTAGACTTTGAATCCCCTTCGTTCCCCAGAGCATTGGCAATCAATAGATCAGCAGATTTCGATTCTCATTCAATCAATTACTAAGACGCCACCATAACTCCTTACCCTTAGGTTAAAGACCGGTGAACGTTCGCTCTATCCGTTCAAACTACCAAGATTAACTAGCCGCCCGGGTACGGTCGCCTCTCGCAACGACTTAATTAACTGCTGCAATTACTAATGATTAATGAGTTACTCTTGCAGTGGATTAACCCTAACCGGTTCCTACGAAAGGCACGCTCCAATTATAAGGTTAATTGTTCAATTCGATGTTCTAAAGTAAGGCGAGCGTTCGCTTCTATCCTTAGCTTAACCAGAATCTAATCTAGGTGATCAATCCAGACAAGAAACATGAACAAGGAAGAACAAATCAAACATGAAAAAGAACTGATTGAATTTCGAATCTAATCACCACCGATCCGTGACCGCTTTAAAGCCCTGGGTCACTTAGGGTTCATCTAGTCTAAGCTCTAACGAGTTTAGCTACTCATGATTATTACAAAAGAAACAAAGACAAAGAGAGAGTTCATCATCCAGAGGAAGAACATAAAAGAATCTGAAAAACCTAATTTAGACGACTCTGACAGACTTCGATCTTCGGTAAATAACACTCCTAGCTCCGATTCGTCGAGATGGAAGGGATGGCGTCACGATCTCTATCCGGCTCTTCGAACTCTAACTCTTCGCTCCAGAACTTGAGAGGATTCTCTGAATTCTGATCTCGAAAAGTTGTATTTTTCGAATTATGATTGTATATCTGAGGTCCCCCTTTTTTGGGCCGCCGAGTTAAGTATAAATACTTAACCTTAAATTTCGCCGGATTAGCCTGATATTTTCGTCGAAAATAACAAGGTATTTTCGGCGAAAATCCTTGTGTAAATGGCCGGTCACTCAGCTGCTTCTTTTGTCCTTTTCGCCGAATAGGTTCTCGATCCGAAAACATATTGTTTTCGCCGAAAATATCCTTCAAGTGGCATCACTCGATTCGTGATGTTATTTTCGCCGAAATCATATGCTTATTTTCGCCGAAAATGTAAGTGTGAATGGGCAGACTTTTGGTTTGACTTGATCGGTTCCTTGGATCGATTCCAGTTTGATTCCTCGAGGTTCCAACGCCTTAGACACGTCCATGGCTACTTTATTTGACGGCAAAAACCTGTGCTAACACAAAAACACTAGAAACCATCAAATAGACCCGAAACGGGCCAAGGTAACACAAATGGCACAAGATAGGGCAATCGATTGAATATTCGTTATTCTACCCTAAAAACCATGTCTTAAGCAAAGAAATGTCGCTTAAATGAGGCTGATAATCACGTCAAATTGAGTGTCATCAAATACCCCACACTTAAGCTTTTGCTTGTCCTCAAGAAAACTGAATAGAAACGCTCATGTTCATAAATGATAAGATCGATTAAGTTGGAGCTCAATCAAACACAATGAATTATTAGACAGCTCGATCCTAGAACAAGAAACCTAACATGCATACAGATTAGCCAAACTACCTGGTCTCACTAATAAACTGAACCTGACAAGTAATTAGCAACCAATTATGCATGAATTTGACCTGACCGGCCAGACTCCTCACACAGGATATATATAGTACAATGGGACTCTCACTCTCTGTGTTTAAGGACGTGTTTCTGCTCTCGATCATTTTCTGTTACCAAATTCTGTCATAAGTTTGCATTTCGACCACATCTCCACCACTGTGACAACACGAGTATCTAGTCAAGAAGGACTTCCCTGCTAGGACCGTAATGAAATCTACACTACTCGGGTTTATAATAAGATGGATGATGGGAATGAATGATGATGGCTTTGTGCGGTGTAGCTTTCGACTAACTTCCCTCGAATCTAATCTATGGCTTCCTACCGTCTAACCAAACACGGGTGGAATGATGAATGCTCGTCCTATGATACCCTCAAGCAATCTAGCACTTATTCTTTTTCTTTACACGATTTTTTTTTCTTCTTTCTTTCTTTTGAACTTTTCTTTTGACTTCGTTCTTCCATTTGTAGGGAGAAGAACGTTTTATTGAACTAAAAACTTTGAACTTTTTCTGATTTTTTTTCTTTTCTTCACTATTTTCGAAATTTTCTTCTTTTCTTACTTCACTTTTTCTTTCTTTTGTGCTGATTTTCTTTTAGTTGCTAGAGGGGTTTACACGTCTGGACATATTAGCTAAGACCACCTGTTTAATGGCTATAGGCAGGTTACCACAAACCGACTTCCGGTAGGTCAATCTAGAACTACAACCACAGGGGATCAACGGGGAATGAAAGAAATGGGAAATGGCTGTAATGTATTATCGAACCGAAAGAACAGGCCAAGCTCAAGGGTCTAAACCTAGTGGATTTATCGTTTGGTAGGCTATCTGGCTTAGTAGCTGAATCTAGGTGCCCTATCCTTCTAGAAACTCGTGTCATCGTGCGGTCTCGAGTAGGTCTCATACAAATTCTAACTCATTCAAGTAAACCGAAAACCACTCAGAAAGAATTTAAATTGCAAGTTACGTGCAATGGATCAAAAGCTCACAGTTGGTTTGCTAGTCGGATTCGGTCATTTTCATGCAATCAAGGCTACAAACTACAAGTGTGATTTTAAAATTCTGTTCTGACCAGGCAATTTAGCATCAAAGTATACAAGTTGGTTCTCAAGTTCTAGGTTAAGCAATCTAAGCATCATTATGAAGGTTTGAACAACAACTTAACATCAAAAATCAAGAACTGAGCCATTCTATTGCTAGAGAGACTGGAATGGAATCACGAGGCACACATAAAACACAATGAAGGGCAATCAAGTTCATGCAAGGTTTTCTAGCATCCTACCCCACACTTAAATCGGACTGTGTCCTCACAGGACTAATTCTAAAGTTCAGAGAGAAGTAGAAGAACCTGGACCGAGATGATTGGTGTAGGGGATGAGCACGAGTCCTCGGAGCGGAGGGAATCTACCCAAGCGAAGCAAAGGGAATCTCCCAACTGCCTACAAAACAAAAACAAATAAAACATAAAAAGGAAACCGGGACAAGTGTCCCAGATCCACACAGAAAAAAGTTGGACCGAAATCCGAAAAGAATAAATAAAAGAAGACACCAGAAAAGGAATACAACCCGATCACTGCTGGTCCGGTGAACCGGGAGGTGGAAAGTGGAGAAATTCGCCGAGCTCGCGTTGCCACGCCAGCTGTGCCTCATATCGCCTGTCGGCGCGGCGCATATGTTGCTGCATAATAGTCTATCGCACCTCTTGGGTGGCATTGTCGGTGATGCGCCACTCATGAAGTCGCTCGTATAACTCTCCAACATCCGCGGGGTGGTGTCTGGTATGGATCGGGAATGTGCGGCGGCGACTGGGGAGCATACCCTGCCTGATGGTGTGCGAGGGTATATAGTCTTGGAATTCTGGTGGCGGCTTGGGCTGCTCCTGCTCAGCATCATCTTCTTCCTCCGACTCGACCACAGGCTGGAGTGGAGGATCTGCTGCTACATGGGGGCTGAGGTCGAGTTCTAAGTCGTACTCAACCGCCAAGTCTCCTCCAACGGTCCTAACTTGGTGTCGTGGAATGTGCTGGCCATACTCATGGCTGATGCCGAAGGAGAGGATGAGCTGCCCTATGAAGTTAGCCCCCAAGAGTCAGCGAGGTGGCGTCTTCCTCCTGGTCTTCTGGCGGAAGATGCGAGCCAGTACCCAGCCGGGTGGAGAGGGTAGCTCTCTCGAATGGCTCGGAGAAGCATGAGCTCCTCCTTGAGGATATGGTGGCGATCCTTGTCGGGTACATATAAAAGGGATCTACGCCAAACCATATGAATAAATTTAAAGAGAGGGTGAGAGAGCGACTTAACTGAGTTGCTCGCCCCGAGGCGATCGCCAGGTACGCCTGTCATGTGGCTCCAGAGCGCGTGGTACTCCTCCTCGTTATCATCCTCGCCCCAGCCTAGATGATGATCGTGATAATGCTCGTAGGGGATGCCAAGATGAGCGGCAAACTCGTCGTAGGTGAGCTGCCTGTACACCCCACCAAGATAGAAGGTTACAACCTTCTGGCGTTGCTTCCTCTTGTGCTCATCCAGATCAAAGGTTGCCCAGAACTCCTGGAGGGCAATGTCTGGGAACTCGGCGGCGATGGTGGTCAGCTCTAGGAGACCTGCCGGTGCTAGGGCGTCATGCACATTCCGGTGGTAGTCCTCGTCGTGATCGAAGAGGGACTCCATGGACAGAGGGCGCACGTCAGCTCCTCGAACGTGCTCGAGCTTCTGGAAGCACTCGAAGTAGAAGTCAGGTGGACGGTCGATAGTGCGATGGTATCCAGCTCGGCGGGGTAGTGCAGGTGGAGGACCCAGAACGGCGGGTGTGACGGAAGCGGCAGCTCCTGAGCTCGAGGCGCCATCAAGTCGCGCCTTAGTCCTGTGCTCATAAGTGGTGTTCCTAAACCAGAATGAAACCAGATTAGTCAACTAAAACCCTACCCACACTTAGTAGAAAAACTCGATTTCACAAAGAAATGAGGGAAACTAAGTGGGGTAAGCAAAGAGGAGTAACCGGTAATCATAGACAGTAAAATACATACTTAGGAACAGCCAAAATCGGATAAGCACAATCAGAGTTCAAAAAGTCAAACTGACATTTAGAAAGTCAACATTTAAGCATATTGAACCCTAATCATGTCAAGACTATCATAACTTGGAGAATGACGGTAAAATATGATCTCAAATGGCAAGCACGATTCTATGAACGAGAAGGAACACATACGACAGCCAAACGATCAAATACAGTTCATGGTCAAACCGACATTTCTAACAAGTCAACATAACAAGGAATTAATCCTATGCATAGCAACACATGATCAAATGATATGGAAATTAAGCACGGAACTCCCTAAGCATGCTAGAACAGTTCTATAAGTTCAGCTAACCTAGTTCACACGAAAACAGTCGGCACGCAAAACGAGGCAAACCGAAAAGTCAACTGAGAGTCAACCCCGACGAAATTCAGCAATCCATATGTCAAAAGATTCATATTGAAAATCTCTACAACTTACCTTGAAGCCATGACTGCTAAAAATGAACGGGTGGGGAGGAATTGGTGAAAAACTTGGAAAACAGGGGTTTCGGTGAACTGGAGCTGTAGAGCTCCGATTCGGCTGTTCTAGGGCTCGACGGAATCGGAATGGAGAGGGGAAGGGTGCGGCGGCGGTCGGCGATGGTGGCGGCGGTGGAAAACGGTGGCGATGGTGGTTTTAAAGCGGAGGGTGGTCGGCGATTTTTAAAAAGAAAAGGGGAAGGGGGTTTTCGATTTTGTGAACGAAAATGAAAGTGGATGAGAGAGGGAGTAAATCCGGATTTTAAAGGAATAGTGGGGTGATTTTCAAAATTATTTCTGGCGAAAATAAGAGGGTGGTTTCGCCGAAAATTTCAGTTCAAATGCACTGCCGGATTTTCGAAGGTAATTTCGCCGAAAATAACAATATGGTTTCGCCAAAAATTTTAATTAAAATGGTTGTTGGTCTTCAAAAATCATTTTGCCGAAAACAGACAACTTTTCGAACCAAAAATAATGAACAGGGAGACCGGGTTTGAAAATTCAAAATCGGTTTCTCCGAAAATAAGGGTGGTTTCGCCGAAAATTTTGAACTGTTCGGGTTAAAATATTTTCGCAAATCCGGCCAACTTCAGAAAGTCACAGTTAAATCCACAAAAATCAGAACGACCTCAATCAACTTGCGACTGACTCTATGACACACACACTCTATACGAAAAATAATAAATCAAACAAACTGACACTTTTGGCTTCCCCAAACCGACTCTAAAATACCAAGTTCGACAATAATTAAAAACAGACTCCAGCCGTGGGTTGCCTCCCACGAAGCGCTCTTTTATTAACGTCCTTAAGCTGGACGATACCTGGACGGTATTAGGAGACATCCCAACTTAGATTCTCCTTAACGCTTGCATCGGAGTTCATGAAGTACAGCTTCGGGACTTCTCCGGTAAGCGTAAATCTCTTCCCGTTTGCATGCAAAAGCTTGGTACGTCCATCGGGAAGATGATCGACGAGCTTGAACGGTCCGAACAGTTATCTAGAGAGGTCATCCTTCTTGAGTGTTACGATGGAAGGAATGAGGACTGTCGGCTTCTTCTCTTCTTTTATCTTCGGCTTGGTATCACCAGGATCGGTGATCGTCAGTATTTCCTTAGGAGATGCTCTCGGCTTCTCCTTCCATACTTGTTCCGGCGCCGGTTTCTCGGAACTAATTGGTGGTGCAGCTGGCTCGGTGGAAGACGGCGGAACTTTTGGTCTCCAGACCATTTGGGTCTTCGTCTTCTTGTTCTTTCCCCGAGGTCTACTCGGTTTAATGCTCGGTGGCTTAGAAGAGGCTTGCAGTTCCTTCTTCTTCTTGGGCAGCTTCTGAACTGAAGTTTCTGGCTTCTTCTTAATGACCTGTTCAATATCTGTAGCAACAACTGATCTAGAGACACTGGAAGAAGCATTAGTAATGGAGTTGACCGGAGTCAACTCCACAGTTTCAACAGCTAGGCAGTGAGATTCTTCATTCCTAGAGTCATATTTCATGCCATCTTTAAGACGGAACGTTTTCGTTTCTTTGCCGACCCTTAGAGTTAATGAACCATTTGGAACGTTAATATTCATTCCAGTAGTAGCCATGAAAGGTCGACCTATGAGAATAGTAGCATCATCTGTACTAGTATCCATAATCACATAGTCAGCTAAGAACGTGAACGGACCACATTTAGTGACAACGTCTTTAATCTCTCCCTTAGGGGTTTTAAGTGATCTATCAGCAAAGACAAGTTGCATACTAGGCGGTTTAAGTTCTCCTAGGTTTAACTTTTCAAACAGGCTCATAGGCATGACATTAACAGATGCTCCCAGATCAACTAAACAACGTTCAATCTCAACATCATTAATGACCAAAGGCAAAGTAAAAGAACCAGGATCAGATAACTTAGCTGGATATGGAGAAACAGGTTTCTTAATACGGATGTCAGGATATCCTTCCTTGTTCCCCTTCATGCCAGTCTCGATCCTTGCATTTGGCAGCAATGCTCTAGGAAAAGGAGGCTTCACGACGTACGGTGCAAGAGGAGGATCATCCTCCTTAGGTGCCGATTTCTGTTCTTCTTCTTTTTCTTCTTCCTCCAGAGTCTCAGCGATCCTGCGTAAGACAGAACAAGCATCAGCAATCAAGTTTGGGAGTTTTCGAGCGGTTACCATCTTGGCTTGCTCCTTTCTCGGATTCGGCCCTGTCTGGCTTGGAAGTTGGCCAAATGGTCGACCAGATGCTAGCATGCTCGAGATGTTGTTCACAGCTTGCTCAATTCTTTGTCCAGATGCTATCTGTTCTTGATTGAGAAGAGCTTGAGCCTTGAACTGACTGTCATGATCATCGAGTCTAGTGATGATCTGGCTGAGCTTCTTATCCAGGTCACTGACATTGTTCTCTCTTTGGTGCTGCTGCCCTGGATAGGTATTGTTAAGATATTGATTCTAGCGATTGCCAGGAGCAGTCCCATAATTACCCGGATTGCGATGCGGCGGCTGGTAGACACCTGCCGGCGGATGGTTAGGCTTCTGATCCTGAGCTGGACCAGCTGGGCAGTTATTCTGGTTGTGGTTATGATTGGCGCCAGCATTGTAGGGAGGTATGTCTTGATAGTTCCCTTGCTGTCTGAAGTTATGGTAGCCAGCATAACCATTCTGATTATTGACGAAGCCTTGTTGGATGAAATTTAACTCTTCGGCAGACCAGACTTCTGCCTTACCAAAATTCTGACAACGGCCTCCGTTATGTGCGCAAGCTCCACACCACTCGCAATCGGCAACGTAGAGAGAAGCTGCCGGCGGCTTGATCGGTGTGGTAGACTTCTTCAAATGCTTTTCTACCTCTGCTTTGATTGTAGCTTCGAGATCTAGCTTGCTCCTTGATCCTTCAGATTGTCGTTCCCAGTTCCTTGACTTGGAAGCACAGTTTGCGAAGTGAAGAAGAGCAGCTTCAGGTGTTAGTGTAGTGCAATCCCCTTCAGCTAGAGAATTGACCCACTTGGCGGATTCTTCTCGAAGTCCTCGAGAAAAGATTTCAGCTAACTGCCTCTTCTCGAATCCATGATGAGGGCAGGTGTAGAGAAATTCTTGGAATCGATTCCAAGTATCATACAAGCTTTCTCCTTCTTTCTGGGAGAATCTGGCGATGCTGTCCTTGATGGCGGTTGTTCTGGCCAGAGGGAAGTATTCTTCAACGAAGTCCCGAGCCAGAGTATCCCAATCAGTGTAATAGCCAGGTGGTTTGCCAGTGAGCCACCTCTTAGCAGGGCCTTTCAAGAGAACGGGAATGCTGTCAGACAAAGAGTGTTTTTGTCGAGGTTTCCGCTCTTAAAAGTGCTGTAGAGATCAAGGAAATCTGCAAGATGAGTGCACGGGTTGTCTAGGGGCCTGCCTTCAAACTGTAAATCCCTAGAGATCATGGTCAAGAATGGAATCTTGATCTCATAGTCAGGATCTCCTTCAATGCACGGAACGGCAATGGCAGATCGAACGCTAGTCGCGCTCGGCTTGTTATAGTCTGCTAGACTCTTCTGTGCAGGTGGTGGCGGCGGCGGTTGATCGCCATTTGGTGGTGGTGGTGGTAATCTATCGTCCATGGTAGGAGATGGAGGAGGTGAGAGTGACTCGGTGTATGAAGCGGATGAGGATGACGGTACAGGTGAAGATGGAGATGAGGAACTCTCCTTCGGTTCCTCGATCTTGATCGGAGTGATGAATGGATTGGATCTGCCTTTCTTCAGAATCTGTGATCGTAGAGGTGTAGCAGAACTGCCTGGTCTCTCTGCACTCTTAGCCTAATTGGTTTGAGAACGAGTCCAAGGACGGTGAGGCATGCACCTGTAAACCTACAGATAACAAAGACAAACAAAACCAGTGTAAAATCGAAGTGGATGGAAAAATGAAAGATGAAAGTAGAAGAATAAATTGCCAGTTCTTCTTTCGAACAATCAAAAGAAGTTCCCGGCAACGGCGCCAATTTGATGAACCTAAGATCGTTGTTCGGGTTCAAACAAATAACTAACAAAGCTAACAAAAGCTAGGGTAGATCGTATTCCAGGGGTCTTCTAAGATTGACTACTTCAAAACTGGCAAAATACTCGAAAGTTAACAAGATGTGCGTGGTGTGAGTTCCACGACTTCTAAATCAACGAAAAGCAGAGAAATTAAAAAAAACATTAAACTAAAGCAGATTGGAAATTAGGGTTTGAAAACAAGGATGACAGACGAACTTAGACTTTGAATCCCCCTTCGTTCCCCAGAGCATTGGCAATCAACAGATCAGCGGATTTCGATTCTCATTCAATCAATTACTAAGACACCACCATAACTCCTTACCCTTAGGTTTAAGACCGGCGAACGTTCGCTCTATCCGTTCTAACTACCAAGATTAACTAGCCGCCCGAGTACGGTCGCCTCTCGCAACGACTTAATTAATTGGTGTAATTACTAATGATTAATGAGTTACTCTTGCAGTGAATTAACCCTAACCGGTTCCTACGAAAGGCACGCTCCAATTATAAGGTTAATTGTTCAATTCAATGTTCTAAAGTAAGGCGAGTGTTCGCTTCTATCCTTAGCTTAACAAGAATCTAATCTAGGTGATCAATCCAGACAAGAAACATGAACAATGAAGAACGAATCAAACATGAAAAAGAATTGATTGAATTTCGAATCTAATCACCGCCGATCCGTGACCGCTTTAAAGCCCTGGGTCACTTAGGGTTCATCTAGTCTAAGCTCTAATGAGTTTAGCTACTCATGATTATTACAAAAGTAACAAAGACAAAGAAAGAGTTCATCATCCAGAGGAAGAACATAAAAGAATCTGAAAAATCTAATTTAGACGACTCTGACAGACTTCGATCTTCGGTAGATAACACCCCTAGCTCCGATTCATCGAGGTGGAGGGGATGGCGTCACGATCTCTATCCGGCTCTTCGAACTCTAACTCTTCGCTCCAGAACTTGAGAGGATTCTCTGAATTCTGATCTCAAAAAGTTGTATTTTTCGAATTATGATTGTATATCTGAGGTCCCCCTTTTTTGGGCCGCCGGGTTAAGTATAAATACTTAACCCTAAATTAGCCGGATCAGCCTGATATTTTCGCCAAAAATAACAAGGTATTTACGGCGAAAATCCTTGTGTAAATGGCCGGTCACTCAGCTGCTTCTTCTGTCCTTTTCGTCGAATAGGTTCTCGGTCCGAAAACATATTGTTTTCGCCAAAAATATCCTTCAAGTGGCATCAGTCGATTTGTGATGTTATTTTCGCCGAAATCATATGTTTATTTTCGCCGAAAATGTAAGTGTGAATGGCAGACTTTTGGTTTGACTTGATCGGTTCCTTGGATTGATTCCGGTTTAATTCCTTGAGGTTCCAACACCTTAGATACGTCCATGGCTACTTTATTTGATGGCAAAAACCTGTGCTAACACAAAAACACTAGAAAACCATCAAATAGACCCGAAACGGGCCAAGGTAACACAAATGGCACGAGATAGGGCAATCGATTGAATATTCGTTATTCTACCCTAAAAACCATGTCTTAAGCAAAGAAATGTCGCTTAAATGAGGCTGATAATCACGTCAAATCGAGTGTCATCACCTCCCACGAAGCGCTCTTTGTTTAACGTCCTTGAGCTGGACGATACCTGGACGGTATTAGGAGACATCCCAACTCAGGATCTCCTTAACGCTAGCGTCGGAATTCATGAAGTAGAGCTTCGGGGTATCTCCGTCGAGCGTGAATTTATTCCCGTTGGCATGAGTGAGCTTACTGCGTCCATTGGGAAGATGATCAGTGATCTTGAACGGTCCGAATAGTTCTCTCGAGGGATCATCCTTCATGAGTGTTACAATGGAAGGTATGAGGACAGTCGGCTTTATCTTTTCTCTGACCTCCAGCTTCATTTCACCGGGATTTATAATCTTTGGCGCTTCCTTGGGAGATGCTTTTGGCTTCTCCTTCTTTACTTGCTCCTGCGCCGGTGGCTTGACAGGGACTGGTGGTGTGGCTGGCTCAGAAGAAGATGGTGGAGCAATTAGCCTCCAGACCATTTGAGTCTTCTTCTTTTGATTCTTCCTCCGTAACCTGCCAGGTTCCTTGTTTGGCGGTGAAGAAGAGGCTTTCAGTTCCTTCTTCTTTGGCGGCTTTTGAGACGAAGATCCTAGTTCCGGCTTGGTAATCTATTCAACTCCTGCAACAACAGTTGATCTAGAAACACTAGTAGAGAAATCAGTAACGGAGTTGACCGGAGTCAACTCCACAGTTTCAATAGCAAGACAGTGAGGTTCTTCATTCACAGGAGTGTACTCCATACTGTCCTTAAGGCGGAATGTTTTTGTTTCCTTACCAACCCTCAGGGTCAACGAACCACTCGGAACATTGATTTGCATTCCGGTTGTCGCCATGAAGGGTCGACCTATAAGAATAGTAGAATCCTCCTCGCTAGTATCTATGATCACAAAGTCAGCTAAGAAAGTGAAAGGACCACATTTAGTAACAACATCTTTAATCTCTCCTCTAGGTGTTTTCAATGATCTATCAGCAAAGACAAGTTGTATGCTAGTCGGTTCAAGTTCTCCTAGATTCAATTTCTCAAACAAACTCATAGGCATAACATTGACAGACGCGCCTAGATGAACCAAATTACGTTCTATCTCAATATCATTAATGACTAGAGGCAGTGTGAAAGAACCAGGATCGGAACACTTAGTTGGATATGGCGAGGAAGGCTTCTTGTTACGGATGGTAGGATATCCTTCTTATTTCCCCACATGCCAGTCTCGATCCTCACGTTCGGTAGCATTGCTCTTGGAAAAGGAGGCTTCTCGTAGTACAGAGCAAGAGGAGGATCATACTCCTTAGGCGCCTCTTCCTTTGCTTCCTTCTTCTCCAGAGCTTCATTGGTCCTGCATAAATTAAAAGAAGCATTAGTAGGTGAGTTTGTTAGATCTTTAATAGATACCATCTTAGCTTGCTCCTTTCTTGGATTCGGCTCGATTTGGCTTGGAAGCTGGCCAAATGGTCGACCAGATGTTAGCATGCTAAAGATCTGGTTCACTACATGCTCTATTCTTTGACCGGATGCAATCTGTTCTTGGTTGAGGAGAGCTTGAGCTTTGAACTGACTATCATGATCGTCAAGTCTAGTGATGATCTGATTGAGCTTCTTGTCGAGTGCACTGACGTTGTTCTCCTTCTGATGTTGCTGTCCTGTATAAGTATTGTTCAGATATTGATTCTGGCGATTTCCAGGAGCAGTTCCATAGTTACCCAGATTTTGGTGCGGCGGCTGGTAGACACCTCCCGTCGGATTGCTTGTCTTCTGATCCTGAGCTGAACCAGTTGGTCGGCTATTCTGATTCTGGCCTTGGTTCTAGTTGGCACCGACATTGTAGAGAGGTCTATCTCGGTAATTCCCCTGTTGTCTGTAGTTGCGATAGCCAACATAACCGTTCTGATTGTTGTTGAAGCCTTAGAGAAATGAAATTGACTTCTTCGGCAGACCAGACTTCTGTTTTACCAAAGTTCTGGCATCGGCCTCCATTATGTGCACAAGCTCCACACCACTCGCAATCAGCAACGTAGACAGAGGCTGCTGGCAGCTTGATGGGTGTAGAAGACTTCTTCAGATGCTTCTCAACTTCTGCTTTAATGGTTACTTCAAGATCGAGCTTGCTCCTTATCCTTCTGACTGTCGTTCCCAGTTCCTTGACTTGGAAGCACAGTTCGCAAAATGAAGAAGAGTAGCTTCAGGTGTAAGTGTAGTGCAATCCTCTTCAGCTAAGGAATTGACCCATTTGGCAGATTCTTCACGAAGACCTCGAGCAAAGATTTCAGCTAACTGTCTCTGCTAGAAACCGTGGTGAGGACAGTTGTAGAGAAGTTCTTGGAATTCATTCCAAGTATCATATAAGCTCGCTCCTTCCTTCTGAGAGAATCTGGCGATGCTGTCCTTGAAGGCTGTTGTTCTGGAAGGAGGGAAGTACTCTTCGATGAAGTCTTGAGCAAGAGTCTCCCAGTTTGTGTAGTAGCCAGGTGGTTTTCCAGTGAGCCACCTCTTAGCTGCGCCTTTCAGAGAGAATGGGAAAGCTCTGAAGCAAAGAGTGTTCTTGTCGAGATTCCCATTCTTGAAAGTGCCACAGAGATCAATGAAATCCGCCAGATGCGTGCACGAATTGTCCAGTGGCCTGCCTTCAAATTGTATATCCCTAGAGATCATAGTCAAGAAAGGAATCTTGATCCCATAGTCAGGATCTCCTTCGATGCGTGGCACGTCGATAGAAGATCGAACGCTAGTCGCGCTCGGCTTGTTATAGTCAGCTAGACTCTTTGGTGCACCCAGTGGTGGTGGTGGTTGACCGCCTGGTGGTGGTAGTGGTAGTTCATCACCCACCCTAGGAGATGGAGGAGGTGAAAGTGATTCGGTGTATGAAGCGGATGAAGATGACGGTGAAGTTGAAGAGGAGGAACTCTCACTACAAAAAAGGGAATTTCGCGTCATTTGAAATGAAAGAGGATGGCGTCGTCGATCTTAATTGGAGTGACGGATGGAGGTGGATCGGTTCTGCCTCTCTTTGGCGGAGCAGAACTGCCTGGTCTCTCTACACTCTTAGCCTTGTCGTTCTTGGCGGTTTCAGAGCGCGTGAGAGGGCGGTGGTGCATAAACCTGTGAACAACCTACAAATGACAAAAACAAACAAAACCAGTGTAAAATCGAAGTGGATGGAAAAATGAAAGATGTAATGTAGAAGAATAAAATGCCAGTTCTTCTTTCAAACAATTAAAAGAAATTCCCCGGCAACAGCGCCAATTTGATGAATTGCAGAACAGGGTATCAAATAACTACAAAGCTAGAAGCTAAGTAGATCGTATTCCAAGGGTATTCTTATAATTGTCTACTCAAATGTAAAGGCAGATTACTCAGGTTTAACACGTTGTGCGTGGTGTGAGTTCCATGACTTCTATTCTAGAAAATTCAAGCAAATTTAAAACTAAACTGAGAGACAGATTGAAAGATTGGTTGACTTAACAAAGACGCAGACAAGCTTAGACTTCGAATCCCCCTTAGTTCACCAGAGCATTGGCAATCAACAGATCAGCTGATTTCAATTCTCGTTCAATCAATTCTAAGACACCACCATAACTCCTGACCCTTAGGTTTAAGACTGGCGAACGTTCGCTCTATCCGATCTAGCTACCAAGATTAATCAGTCGCCCGGGTACGGTCGCCTCTCGGAACGACTAAACTAACTGGTGGAATTACTAACGATTTATGAGTTACTCTTGTAGTGGATTAACCCTAACTAGTTCCTACGAAAGGCACACTCCAATGAATAGGTTAATTGTTCGATTTGATGTTTTAAAGTAAGGCGAGCGTTCACTTCTAACCTTAGCTTAACAAGAATCTAATATAGGTGATCAATCCAGACAAGAAACATAAACAAAGAAGAAGAAATCAAACATGCAAAGAGAAATTGATTGAACTTCAAATCTAATTATCGCCGATCCGTGACCGCTTTAAAGCCCTGGGTCACTTAGGGTTCATCTACTCTAAGCTCTATGAGTTTAGCTACTCATGTTCATAACGGCAGAATCAAAGATAGAAACATAGTTCATCATGAAAAGATAGAACAGATAGAAACTATAAAACCTAATTAAGACGACTCTAGCAAAGCTTCGCTCTCCGGTAATCTTCAATCCTAGCTCCGAGTCTCCGAGGTGAAGGGATGGCGTTACGATCTCTTCCTAGCTCTTCGAACTCTAAAACTCTGCTCTCTCGAACTCCTTCGGTCTCGAACTCGTGAAAGTTCTGAATTATTAGATGATATATTGATGTATCTCCTCCCCTCTTTTTCCTTCTTGGGCCGCCGGTTTAAGTATTTATACTTAACCCTAAATCGCCGGATTTGTTAAGGATTTTTCGGCGAAAACTTGATGAGTTTTTGCCGAAAACTTCAGCGCAAATCGGAGCTTCCATCGGCTGATTCTCCTGTGAGTTTGAAGTTCAGAGTTTTCGGCAAGAACTTTGACTTCTCGCCGAAAACTTCTCCTTGTGAGCTCTGCCGATTTCTTCATGAGTTTTCGTCAAAAACCTGAGGAGTTTTTGCCGAAAACTGTAGTGTAAATCGGGGTAGGATTTGAGTTGGCTTGATCGACTCCTTGGACTGGTTCCGGTGCGGTTCCTCGAGGTTCCAATGCCTTAGACACGTCATTGGCTACTTTATTTGACGGCAAAAACCTGTGCTATCAGGAAAACACTAGAAAACCATCAAATAGACCCGAAATGGGCCATAGTAACACAAATGGCACGAGATAGAGTAGTTGAGTGAATATTCGCTATTCTACCCTAAAAGCCATGTCTTAAGCAAGGAAATGTCGCTTAATGAGGCTGATATCACTCAAATGAGTGCATCAGCTGGAGTTCAGGTAAATGGTCTGAACTCTTGATTTGCATCGTACCATGTATTTAAAATAATTGAAGTTTACATGTTTTTGACTACAGCCTGTGCGAATGAATGTTCAAGTACGTAGGGTGGTTGAGAGGGAAATATAGAAGCTCAAACTGGCGTTGGGGTCTCGTACTTTTCGGCAACGGTAAACACTTACTTTACAGTTAGTTTACGTACTTATTGTAAGTGTAAATTTGATTTCATTAAATGCACGAGCTGTAATGTGATTCAAAAGCGTTGTCATGTGGTAGCGTGGGCACACTTCGCGGAATGCAGTCGGCACAATGATGCAGGTCTCTCTGGTGAAAATTGACCTCACTCTACTTCCTAGAACGCAACACCTTAACACTCAAGAATGACAATGTGGCATCTTCGATGGGACTTGCTGGAGTGATTGTGAAAGACTATTTTGTTATGATCTGCTGAAGTGCCTGTCAACTTAAACAATGGGACTTGCTAGACTGTTATGAATGCCCAATTTTGTTTTGAACGACTGAAGTGCTTGTGAACTTAGGGGGGGGGGGACTTGCTAGAATGTTATGAGTTTTGATGTGATTTATTTTGTTTAGTTATTGACAATGGTGGTAAGTGATTGATAATTCAGGTAATATGTAGTGCTAAGCTAGTGGAAAAGCCCTTTTGTCCTGAACATGTTCTTGTAAGGCTATTGTTGCCACCCCTTTTGTTATCCTTATCCCTGTAATTGCATGATGCTATTATGTGACTTACCATTCCCATTTTGTAATTCTAACCTTGTATACGTTTGAACAGATTGGGTAAGTTACTATGAAACCCTGCACCCTATCTATGTACGAAGCAATTTTGATAGTTAGGATTGCAATTTCATCAAAACATCACATCAAACGAGTTGAGTAAATCAAAATGACCTTACACAAACCAAGAAATACATGATAGTCGTAAAGATGATGTGATCCCTTGATCCCCAATGCCAACAGGTACTCATTGATGACACTCGATTTGACGTGATTATCAGCCTCATTTAAGCGACATTTCTTTGCTTAAGACATGGTTTTTAGGGTAGAATAACGAATATTCAATCGATTGCCCTATCTCGTGCCATTTGTGTTACCTTGGCCCGTTTCGGGTCTATTTGATGGTTTTCTAGTGTTTTTATGTTAGCACAGGTTTTTGCCGTCAAATAAAGTAGCCAAGGACGTTTCTAAGGCATTGGAACCTCGAGGAATTGCACCGGAATCGATCCAAGGAGCCAATCAAGTCAAAACAATTCCTGCCCGATTTACAAAGGAATTTTCGCCGAAAATCCTTCAGTATTTTCGGCGAAAATATCAGCATAAATCCACTGATGCTCAGCTAAGGAAGTTTTCGGCGAAAACCCAAAGTTTTCGCCGGGAACCATCAGTCCAAAAAATTATAGGAGAGAAGCATCCGGACACCAGCCATTTATGAAGGAATTTTCGCCAGAAAATTCCTCAAGATTTTTGGCGAAAATATTAAGCTGATTCGGCGGGTATTAGGGTTAAGTATAAATACTTAACCGGCGGCCCACAACAAAAGGGGACAACACGATACATCATAAAATACTTTTCGAAATCAGAATTCGAAGAATTCTCTGAAGTTCTGGAGCGAAGAGTTAGAGTTCGAAGAGCCGGAAAGAGGTCGTGACGCCATCCCTTCCACCTCGGAGACTCGGAGCTAGGATTGCGGTTTACGGAAGATCGAAGTCTGTCAGAGTCGTCTAAAAATTCCTCAAGATTTTTGGCGAAAATATTAAGCTGATTCGGCGGGTATTAGGGTTAAGTATAAATACTTAACCGGCGGCCCACAACAAAAGGGGACAACACGATACATCATAAAATACTTTTCGAAATCAGAATTCGAAGAATTCTCTGAAGTTCTGGAGCGAAGAGTTAGAGTTCGAAGAGCCGGAAAGAGGTCGTGACGCCATCCCTTCCACCTCGGAGACTCGGAGCTAGGATTGCGGTTTACGGAAGATCGAAGTCTGTCAGAGTCGTCTAAATTAGGTTTTTCAGATTCTTTTCTGTTCTTCCTCTGGATGATGAACTCTTTCTTTGTCTTAGATTCTTTTGTGATAAACATGAGTAGCTAAACTCGTTAGAGCTTAGACTAGATGAACCCTAAGTGACCCAGGGCTTTAAAGCGGTCACGGATCGGCGGTGATTAGATTCGAAGTTCAATCTGTTTCTCTTTCATGTTTGATTTGTTCTTCATTGTTCATGTTTCTTGTCTGGATTGATCACCTAGATTAGATTCTTGTTAAGCTAAGGATAGAAGCGAACGCTCGCCTTACTTTAGAACATCAAATTGAACAATTAACCTTATAATTGGAGCGTGCCTTTCGTAGGAACCGGTTAGGGTTAATCCACTGCAAGAGTAACTCATAAATCGTTAGTAATTGCACCAATTAAGTTAAGTCGTTGCGAGAGGCGACCGTACCCGGCGACTAATTAATCTTGGTAGTTAGAACGGATAGAGCGAACGTTCGCCGGTCTTAAACCTAAGGGTCAGGAGTTATGGTGGTGTCTTAGTAGTTGATTGAATGAGAATCGAAATCCGCTGATCTGTTGATTGCCAATGTTCTGGGGAACGAAGGGGGATTCAAAGTCTAAGTTCGTCTGTCATCTTTGTTTTCAACCCTAATTTCCAATCTGCTTTAGTTTAATTTTTAATTTTCTCTGCATTTCTTAGAATTAGAAGTCGTGGAACTCACACCACGCACGAAGTGCTTACATTCGAGTATTTTGCTAGTTTTTGGAGTTGTCGGGGACTTCTTTGATTGTTTGAAAGAAGAACTGGCAATTTATTCTTCTATTTTCCATCTTTCACCTTTCCATCCACTTCGATTTTACACTGGTTTTGCTTGTTTTTGTTATCTGTAGGTTTACAGGTGTATGCCTCACCGTCCTTGGACTCGCTCTCAAACCGAACAGGCTAAGAGTATAGAGAGACCAGGCAGTTCTGCTCCACCTCTACGATCACAGATTTTGAAGAGAGGCAGATCCAATCCACCCGTCTTTCCGATCAAGATCGAGGAACTGAAGGAGAGTTCCTCATCTCCGTCTTCACCGTCATCTTCATCCGCTTCATACACCGCATCACTTTCACCTCCTCCATCTCCTACCATGGACGACCAGTTACCACCGCCACCACCACCAAATGGAGAACTACCACCGCCACCACCACCACCTGCACAGAAGAGTCTAGCAGACTATAACAAGCCGAGCGCGACTAGCATTCGATCTGCCATTGCCGTTCCGCGCATTGAAGGAGATCCTAACTATGAGATCAAGATTCCATTCTTGACCATGATCTCTAGGGATCTACAATTTGAAGGCAGGCCCCTAGATAATCCGTGCACTCATCTTGCAGACTTCCTTGATCTCTGCAGAACCTTCAAGAACGGAAACCTCGACAAAAATACTCTTTGTCTGAGAGCTTTCTCGTTCTCTCTAAAAGGCCCTGCTAAGAGGTGGCTTACTGGCAAACCACCTGGCTACTAGACTAATTGGGATACTTTGGCTCAGGACTTCGTTGAAGAATACTTCCCGCTAGCCAGAACAACTGCCATCAAGGACAGCATTGCCAGATTCTCCCAGAAAGAAGGAGAAAGCTTGTATGATACTTGGAATCGATTCCAAGAACTACTCTACAACTGTCCGCATCATGGATTCGAGCAGAGGCAGTTAGCTGAGATCTTTGCTCGAGGACTTCGAGAAGAATCTGCCAAGTGGGTCAATTCTCTAGCTGAAGGAGATTGCACTACACTTACACCTGAAGCTGCTCTTCTTCACTTCGCAAACTGTGCTTCCAAGTCAAGGAACTGGGAACGACAATCTGAAGGATCAAGGAGCAAGCTTGATCTCGAAGCTACTATCAAGGCAGAGGTAGAGAAGCATTTGAAGAAGTCCACCACACCAATCAAACCGCCGGCAGCTTCTGTCTACATTGCCGATTGTGAATGGTGTGGAGCTTGCGCACATAACGGAGGCCGTTGTCAGAATTTTGGTAAGGCAGAAGTCTGGTCTGCCGAAGAGGTAAATTTCATTCAACAAGGCTTCATTAATAATCAGAATGGTTATGCTGGCTACCGCAACTACAGGCAGCAAGGGAACTATCAAGACAGACCTCCCTACAATAATGGCGCCAACCATAACCAGAACCAGAATAACCGCCCAGCTGGTCCAGCTCAGGATCAGAAACCTAACCATCCGTCGGCAGGTGTCTACCAGCCACCGCATCGTAATCCGGGCAACTATGGAACTGCACCTGGCAACCGCCAGAACCAATACTTGAATAACACCTATCCAGGGCAGCAGCATCAAAGAGAGAACAACGTTAGTGACCTGGACAGGAAGCTTAGCCAGATCATCACCAGACTCGATGATCACGACAGTCAGTTCAAGGCTCAAGCTCTTCTCAATCAAGAACAGATATCATCTGGACAAAGAATTGAGCAAGCCGTGAACAACATCTCAAGCATGCTTGCATCTGGTAGACCATTTGGCCAACTTCCGAGCCAGACAGAGCCAAATCCGAGAAAGGAGCAAGCCAAGATGGTAACCGATCGAAAACTTCCAACCTTAATTGCTGATGCTTGTTCTGTCTTACGCAGGATCGCTGAAACTCCAGAGGAAGAGGAAGAACATAAACCGGCGCCTAAGGAGGATGATCCTCCTCTTGCACCGTACGTCGTGAAGCCTCCTTTTCCTAGAGCATTGCTGACAAATGCAAGGATCGAGACTGGCATGAAGGGGAATAAAGAAGGATATGCTGACATTCGTATCAAGAAACCTGCCTCTCCATATCCAGCTAAGTGCTCTGATTCTGGTTCTTTTACTTTACCTTTGGTCATTAATGATGTTGAGATTGAGCGTTGTTTAGTTGATCTAGGAGCGTCTGTTAATGTTATGCCTATGAGCCTGTTTGAAAAATTGAACCTAGGAGAACTTGAACCGCCTAGTATGCAACTTGTCTTTGCTGATAGATCACTTAAAACTCCTAGAGGAGAAATAAAAGACGTTGTTACTAAATGTGGTCCGTTCACGTTCTTAGCTGACTATGTGATTATGGATACTAGTACGGATGATTCTACCATTCTCATAGGTCGACCTTTCATGGCTACTACTGGAATGAATATTAACGTTCCAAATGGTTCTTTGACTCTAAGGGTCGGTAAAGAAACGAAAACGTTCCGCCTTAAAGACTCTAAGTGTGCCTAGATCTGTTGTTGTTACAGGTGCTGGACAGGTTATCAAGCAGAAACTGAAATCTGTTCCTCCCAAGCCGTCAAAGAAGAAGGAACTGCAAGCCTCTTCTAAACCACCGAGCACCAAACCGAGCAGGCCTCGAGGAAAGAACAAGAAGACGAAGACTCAAATGGTTTGGAGACCAAAAGCTCCGCCGTCTTCTTCCGAGCCAACTACACCACCAATTCGTTCCGAGAAACCGGCGCCGGAACAAGTATGGAGGGAGAAGCCAAAAGCATCTCCTAAGGAAATACTGACGATCACCGATCCTGGTGATATCAAGCCGGAGATTAAAGTAAAGAAGGAGCCAATCATTCTCGTTCCATCCACTATCTTCCTTGTGGAAGACGAAACTTTGACGGAACTGTTCGGACCGTTCAAGATCACTGACCACCTTCCCGACGGACGAACCAAGCTCTTACACGCGAACGGGAAGAGATTCATGCTCACCGGAGAAGCCCCGAAGCTCTACTTTCTGAACTCCGATGCTAGCATTAAGGAGAATCTGAATTGGGATGTCTCCTAATACCGTCCAGGTATCGTCCAGCTCAAGGACGTTAATAAAAGAGCGCTTCGTGGGAGGCAACCCACGGCTGGTGTCCGTTTTTGTTTTGTGTCAACCTTAGTGTTTTTGAGTCTGTTCGGGGGAGCCAAAAGTGTCAGTTTGTTTGTTTTCTTATTTTTCGTGTGTAGTCTGCATGTCGTAGTGTCGTTTGCAAGTTGATTGAGGTCGTTCTGATTTTCGTGGATTTAACTGTGATTGTATGAAGTTTGCCGAATTTGCGAAAATATTTTCACCCGAGCAGTTCAAAATTTTTGGCGAAATGAACCCCTATTTTCGGCGAAATCGCCTTTTAAATTTTCACTGAATTTCACTGTTTCATGTTTTCAAAACAAAAATTTATTGTGTTTTCGGTGAAAATCCATTTGAAAACCGGTAGTGCATTTGAACGTAAATTTTCGGCGAAAACTCTCTATTATTTTTGCCGAAAATCCCTTTGAAAATCACCCAAATTCCCACTTTAAAATCCGGTCTTATCCTCTCTCTCTCCCCACCTTCCATTTTCGAACCAAAAAAAACGAAAATATCCCCCTACTGTTTTCGAAACCATCGACCACCACCCCTTTAAAAATGCCGCCGCCGCCGTTTGCCACCGCCGCCGTCATCGCCGACCACCGCCGCTCCCTTCTTCTCTCTTTTTCGATCCCGTTGAGCCCTAGAACGTTCGAATCGGAGCTCTACAGCTCTAGTTCACCGAAACCCTTGTTTTCAGAGTTTTTCACCGATTTCTCTCAAACCGTTCGTTTTTAGCATCCATGGCTTCAAGGTAAGTTGTAGAACTTTTCATTACAAATCTTTTGACATATTGATTGCTGAATTTTGTCAGGGTTGACTTTCGGTTGACTTTTTGGTTTGCCTCGATTTGCGTGCCGACTGATTTCGTGTGAACTAGGTTAGCTGAACTTGTTGAACTGTTCTAGCATGCTTAGGGAGTGTCGTGCTTAATTTCCATATCATTTGATCATGTGTTGCTATGCATACGATTGATTCTTTGTTATGTTGACTTGTGACCATGAACTGTTTTTGATCATTTGGCTGCCGTATGTGTTTATTCTCGTTCAGATTATTGTGTTTGCCATCTGAGATCATATTTTACCGTCGTTCTCCGCTTTGTGATAGTCTTGCCATGATTAGGGTTCATTATGCTATAGTGTTGACTTTCTAAATGTCGGTTTGACTCTTTGAACTCTTATTGTGCTTATCCAATTCTGGCTGTTCCTAAGCATGTATTTTAATGTCTATGATTACCGGTTACTCTGTTTTGCTTACCCCCACTCGGTTTTCCTCATTTCTTTGTGAAATTGAGTTTTTCTACTAAGTGTGGGGTAGGGTTTTAAGTTTGACTGATCTGGTTTCATTCTGGTTTTAGGAACACCACTTATGAGCGCAGGACTAAGGCGCGACTTGATGCCGCCTCGAGCTCCAGAGCCCCCGCTCCTGTCACACCCACCGTTCAGGGTCCTCCTCCAGCACTACCTCGCCGGGCTGGGTACCATCGCACTATCGCTCGTCTACCTGACTTCTACTTCGAGTGCTTCCAGAAGATCGAGCATGTTCGGGGAGCTAAGGTACGCCCTCTTTCCATGGAGTCCCTCAGTGAGCACGACGAGGACTACCACCGAAACGTGCATGACGCCCTAACACCGGCCGGCCTCCTAGAGCTGACCACCATAGTTGCCGACTTCCCAGACATCGCCCTTCAAGAGTTCTGGGCGACCTTTGATCTGGATGAGCACAAGAGGAGGCAAGGCCAGAAGGTTGTTACCTTCTATATGGGTGGAGTATACAGGACGCTTACCTACGATGAGTTTGCTGCTCATCTAGGTATCCCCTACGAGCATTGTCATGGCCATCACCTCAGCTGGGGCGACGATGATGACGACGAAGCATACCATGCACTCTGGAGCCACATGACTGGAGTGCCTGGCGATCGCCTTGGAGAACACAACTCAGTTAAGTCGCTCTCTCACCCTCTCTTTAAATTTATTCATATGGTTTGGCGTAGATCGCTTTTATATGTTCCAGATAAGGATCACCACCATATCCTCAAGGAGGAGCTTATGCTTCTCCGAGTCATCCGAGAGAGCTACCCTCTTCACCCCGGATGGGTGCTTGCTCGCATCTTCCGCCAGAAGACCAAGAGGCGGACGCCACCTCGTGCACTCCTGGGAGGTAACTTCATAGGTCAGCTCATCATCTCCTTCGGCATCAGCCATGAATATGGCCCGAACATTCCACGACACCAAGTTAGGACCGTTGGAGGAGACTTAGCGGTCGAATACGACCTAGAGCTGGACCTCAGTCCCCAGGTGGCAGCAGATACCCCCTCCAGCATGTAGCCGAGTCAGAGGAAGATGATGACACTGAGCAGCAGCAGCAGCAGCCGCAACCAGGATTCCATGACTATATACCATCGCCACATCATCAGGTAGGGTTTGCACACCAGTCACCGCCGCACATTCCAGATCCATACCAGGCACCGCACCCCGCGGACATTGGTGAGTTGTATGACCGACTGCAGGAGTGGCGCATCACCGACAACGCCACTCAAGAGGCGAGATGGACTATTATGCAGCAGCATATGCACCGCGCCGACAGGCGGTATGAGGCACAGCTTGCGTGGCAACGCCAGCTCGGCGAGCACCTCCACTTTCCACCCCCCGACACCCTGACCAGCCATGATCAGTAGGGAGATTCCCTTTGCTTCGTTTCGGTAGATTCCCTCCGCTCCGAGGACCCGTGATCATCCCCTACGCCAACCATCTTGGTCCAGGTTCTTCTACGTCACTCTGAACTCTAGAATTAGTCCTGTGAGGACACAGTCCGATTTAAGTGTGGGGTAGGATGCTAGAGAACCTTGCATGAACTTGATTGCCCTTGATTGTGTTTTATGTGTGCCTCGTGATTCCATTCCAGTCTCTCTAGCATTAGAATGGCTCAGTTCTTGATTTTTGATGTTAAGTTGTTGTTCAAACCTCTTATAATGATGCTTTAGACTGCTATATCCTGACTTGAGAAAACCAACTTGTGTACTTGATGCTAAATTGCCTGGTCGAACAGAATTTTTAAAACAACTTGTAGTTTTGTAGCCTTGATTGCATGAAAATGACCGAATCCGACTACAAACCAACTGTGAGCTTTTGATCCATTGCACTAACTTGCAATTTTAATTCTTCATGAGTGGTTTTTGTTAGCTTGAATGAGTTTAGAATTTGCATGAGACTACTTGAGAACCAAACGATGAACGAGTTCTAGAAAGATAGGGGCACCTAGATTCGCTACTTAGCCAGATAGCCTACCAAACGATAAATCCATTAGTTTAGACCCTTGAGCTTGGCCTGTTATTTCGTTCGATAATACATTACAGCCATTTCCATTTCTTTCATTCCCCGTTGATCCCTGTGTTGTAGTTCTAGATTGACCTACTGGAAGTCGTTGTGGTAACCCGCCTATAGCCATTAAACAGGTGGTCTTAGCTAATATGTCAAGACGTGTAAATCCCTCTAGCAACTAAAAGAAAGAATCAGCACAAAAAAGAAAAAAATAGAAAAGAAAGAAAATTTTGAAAAAAGAATGAAGGAAAGAAAAATCAGAAAAGCAAAAAAGTTTCAAAGTTTTAGTTCAATAAAATGTTCTTCTCCCTACAAATGGAAGAACGAAGTCAAAAGAAAAGTTGAAAAGAAAAGAAAAAAATCGTGTAAAGAAAAAGAATAAGTGCTAGGTTGCTTGAGGGTATCATAGGACGAGCGTTCATTATTCCACCTGTGTCTGGTTAGACGGTAGGAAGCCATAGATTAGATTCGAGGGAAGTTAGTCGAAAGTTACACCGCACAAAGCCATCATCATACATTCCCATCATCCATCGCATCATAAACCCAAGTAGTGTAGAATTCATTACGGTCCTAGCAGGGAAGTCCTTCTTGACTAGATACTCGTGTTGTCACAGTGGTGGAGATGTGGTCGAATTGCAAACCTATGACAGAATTCAGTAACAGAAAATGATCGAGAGTAGAAACACGTCCTTAAACACAGAGTGCGAGAGTTCCCCATATTACTAAATATTTCCTGTGTGAGGAGTCTGGTCGGTCAGGTCAAATTCGTGCATAATTGGTTGCTAATTACTTGTTGTGTGCAGTTAACTAGTGAGACCAGGTTGTTTGGCTGATCTGTATACATGTCAGGTTTCTTGTTCTAGGAATTAGCTGTCTAATAATTCATTGTGTTTGATTGAGCTCTAATTTAATCTATCTTATCATTTATGAACATGAGCGTTTCTATTCAGTTTGCTTGAGGACAAGCAAAAGCTTAAGTGTGGGGTATTTGATGACACTCGATTTGACGTGATTATCAGCCTCATTTAAGCGACATTTCTTTGCTTAAGGCATGGTTTTTAGGGTAGAATAACGAATATTCAATCGATTGCCCTATCTCGTGCCATTTGTGTTACCTTGGCCCGTTTCGGGTCTATTTGATGGTTTTCTAGTGTTTTTATGTTAGCACAGGTTTTTGCCGTCAAATAAAGTAGCCAAGGACGTGTCTAAGGCATTGGAACCTCGAGGAATTGCACCGGAATCGATCCAAGGAGCCAATCAAGTCAAAACAATTCCTGCCCCGATTTACAAAGGAATTTTCGCCGAAAATCCTTCAGTATTTTCGGCGAAAATATCAGCATAAATCCACTGATGCTCAGCCAAGGAAGTTTTCGCCGGGAACCATCAGTCTGAAAATTACAGGAGAGAAGCAGCCGGACACCAGCCATTTTTGAAGGAATTTTCGCCGAAAATTCCTCAAGATTTTCGGTGAAAATATTAAGCTGATTCGGCGGGTATTAGGGTTAAGTATAAATACTTAACCGGTGGCCGACAACAAAAGGGGACAACACGATACATCATAAAATACTTTTCGAAATCAGAATTCGAAGAATTCTCTGAAGTTCTGGAGCGAAGAGTTAGAGTTCGAAGAGCCGGAAAGAGATCGTGACACCATCCCTTCCACCTCGGAGACTCGGAGCTAGGATTGCGGTTTACGGAAGATCGAAGTCTGTCAGAGTCGTCTAAATTAGGTTTTTCAGATTCTTTTCTGTTCTTCCTCTGGATGATGAACTCTTTCTTTGTCTTAGATTCTTTTGTGATAAACATGAGTAGCTAAACTCGTTAGAGCTTAGACTAGATGAACCCTAAGTGACCCAGGGCTTTAAAGCGGTCACGGATCGGCGGTGATTAGATTCAAAGTTCAATCAGTTTCTCTTTCATGTTTGATTTGTTCTTCATTGTTCATGTTTCTTGTCTGGATTGATCACCTAGATTAGATTCTTGTTAAGATAAGGATAGAAGCAAACGCTCGCCTTACTTTAGAACATCAAATTGAACAATTAACCTTATAATTGGAGCGTGCCTTTCGTAGGAACCGGTTAGGGTTAATCCACTGCAAGAGTAACTCATAAATCATTAGTAATTGCACCAATTAAGTTAAGTCGTTGCGAGAGGCGACCGTACCCGGGCGACTAATTAATCTTGGTAGTTAGAACAGATAGAGCGAACATTCGCCGGTCTTAAACCTAAGGGTCAGGAGTTATGGTGGTGTCTTAGTAGTTGATTGAATGAGAATCAAAATCCGTTGATCTGTTGATTGCCAATGTTCTGGGGAACGAAGGGGGATTCAAAGTCTAAGTTCGTCTGTCATCTTTGTTTTCAACCCTAATTTCCAATCTGCTTTAGTTTAATTTTTAATTTTCTCTGCATTTCTTAGTATTAGAAGTCGTGGAACTCACACCACTCACGAAGTGCTTACATTCGAGTATTTTGCTAGTTTTTGGAGTAGTCAATCATAGAAGGCCCGTGGAATACGATCTACCCTAGCTTTTGTAGCTTTGTTAGTTTATTTGGTTGAACGCATCACAACGACAGCGTTCACCACTCATACACCCCACCAGGGTCCCCAGTCAAAGGAAGAACCCTAGGGCCTTACAAGAAACGTGTAAGGCCAAAGAAACCTCTCCAACATTGCTTCAGGCCCAGGTATGTGACCAAGTATAGGCTCAGACCCCCAACAGCAGCCAAGCAAGCCAAGATGAGAGTGAGGCCACCCAGGCCATGTTGCTGGCCAAGGCACCCAATCTGAGCCCCGAGCCGGACCGAGGGCCGAGCCTAAGGGCCCTAATAAGCCCTGGACCGATCCTCACGAGTCCAGGAGGAACTGACGACCCCTGGGATCCCCTGAAAGCATTTCTAGAGTACAAGAAATGAAGGACGCAAGAGTACCTAGCCAGCAGAGGCTGGCACCCAGAGATAGGCCCCGGAGCGAGCCCCGGAACCAGGCAAAATGCAAGCACTAGGCCCTAGGCCAATTGCCACGAGCCCTGGACCAGCTCCAGCCCTTGAAGACCCTCTTGGACATTTCTGAAGACTTGGACGAAGGAGAATGAAAAAGGCCTGGCCAGAAATGAAGAAGGCTGAGACATGAGCCATCCTCGGGCACCATGCACGGTGCTAGGTGCCACAGAGGAGCACTTAGGGCCGAGAGGCCAAATGGCTCGGGACTTTTGGGAAATTCCAATTTTCCTGGATAGTTGGAAGCCTCAGGAACACGGCCCAACAAACGGTGTTGCATTTGGAGGAGGAATGAAGGAGGAGCCACGTAGGGAACTGTCCTTCATGGCATTTACGCATGATGTCAGCTGCTTCGATGTAAGAGACACATCTCCGGATCATCCCGTCAATACTGATGCGGTATTAGAAGGGCTCATCCCAGAAGTATGACTTGGCTTCTTTAAAGAGCTTCGTGCGTGCATTGAAATCTAGCTCAGGAGGTACAATACCGTGAGAGAGGTAATTAGCCAGGGTTCCATACCATCGTTCTTCCGAGTCGGTTGCATTACTCAGATCTTGAGCGTGAGGGATTGCCCAAGGCTCGATAGCTATGCTGTTAACCTGTTCATACGTTTCAACACGCAACAGCTCGTCAAGGAAAGAATCATTGATAGGGGTAGTAGATTTACCTGTTTGTGATTCCTCCAGTCGGGAAAGATGATCCGCTGCTAAGTTCTCCGCTCCCTTCTTGTCTTTAATTTCTATGTCGAACTCTTGGAGGAGAAGGATCCATCGGATGAGACGTGGCTTCGAGTCCTGCTTGGCTAATAAATGGCGCAGGACAGCATGATCTGTGTAGACAATGGTATGTGAAAGAACAAGATACTGTCTGAACTTGTCAAAGGAGAAAACGATGGCCAGAAGCTCTTTCTCCGTAGTAGTGTAGTTTCTTTGAGCATCATTTAGTGTCTTGCTAGCAAAGTAAATAGGATGAAATCTCTTCTCCTTCCTCTGACCAAGAACCGCGCCAACGGCGAAGTCACTAGCATCACACATAATCTCGAATGGAAGATTCCAATCTGGTGCTGTAAGGATCGGTGTGGTGGTGAGTTGAGTCTTCAAAGTCTCAAAGGCTTCAAGACAAGCTTTATCAAATACGAAAGGAACATCTTTCTCAAGGAGCTTCGTCATTGGAAGAGTGATCTTGGAGAAGTCTTTGATGAATCTTTGGTAGAATCCAGCATGACCGAGGAAACTTCGAACTGTATTAACTGAGGTCGGCGGTGGTAAGCTGGCGATGGTCTCTAGCTTGGCGCGATCAACTTCTATACCGGTCTTAGAGATCCTATGTCCAAGAAAAATTCCTTCTGTAACCATGAAGTGACACTTCTCCCAACTAAGAGCTAGGTTGGTCTCCTCACAACGAGCTAGCACCTTGTCTAGATTGGCCAGGCACTTTGAGAACGAATCTCCATAGACAGAGAAGTCGTCCATGAATACCTCCACCACATTCTCTACCAGATCTCCAAATATAGCAAGCATGCATCTCTGAAAGGTAGCGGGAGCATTACATAAACCAAAAGGAATACGACGATAAGCAAATGTACCAAACGGGCAGGTGAAAGTCGTCTTCTCTTGATCATCAAGCTCGATTGGGATCTGGAAGTAACCGGACATCCCGTCTAAGAAGCTGTAGTAGTCATGACCAGCCAATCGTTCAAGCATCTGATCAATGAATGGCAGCGGAAAATGATCCTTCATGGTGGCATCATTGAGTCGTCGGTAATCGATACAGACTCTCCATCCGGTAACCGTGCGAGTCGGGATGAGCTCACCCTTTGGATTAGGGATGACGGTGATTCCTCCTTTCTTCGGAACGACTTGAGTCAGACTAACCCAAGGACTGTCGGCAATAGGATAGATGATACCGGCATCTAGAAGCTTGAGTACTTCCTTCTTTACAACTTCCTGCATCAGAGGGTTAAGTCGGCGTTGCGGTTGTCTGACTGGTTTGAATTCTTCATCAACGACTATCCGATGTTTGCAGAAGGTTTCAGAGATGCCTCTAATGTCTGCTAACTGCCAGGCAATAGCTCTGACATGCTTCTTGAGTAGCCTGATCAGTTGCTCTTTCTGCTCGGGAGATATATTCGAATTGATGATGACTGGTAACTGGCAGTCCTTCCCCAGAAATGCATATTCTAGGTGGTCAGACAGCTCCTTCAAAGTAAGCTCTGGCGGATTCTCGTATGAGGTAGTAATCCGACTCGATGCTGGCTCGATGTGTGCAGGCGCAGTGATGGGTGTGAATGTCGCCTTCTGCTCGTCTAACTCATCCTGCCATAGGCGCTGCTCTGGATCTTCTAATGCATTGTCAAACCCTGAAATCAAACACAACTCTAGCCGATCACTAGATAAGGCATTAGTAACGAAATTGGCCGAGTCCAACTCTAGGGGATCAACAGTATAACAGTTATCGTCTTGAGCAACAGAGTATCTCATGCTATCTTTAATGCGGAATGCAACACTCTCCTGTCCTACACTTAAAGTTAACAGGCCTTGTTTGCAGTTAATATTTGCACCAGCAGTTGCTAAGAAAGGTCGACCTAGGATAAGTGTTCCGTCTGACTCGCGAGTATCTAAAACAACAAAATCTGCAATTATAGTAAACAGACCACAACAGACAGCTACATCTTCTATTATTCCCCTAGGTAGTTTAACAGACCTATCGACTAACACTAGATGCAGAGTAATCGGTTTTAACTGCCCTAGATTCAGCTTCTCATATAGATAAACAGGCATAACATTAATAGAAGCACCAGAATCAGCCAGACTGCGATCAATTTTAATGCCATTAATAATGCACGGTAATGTAAAAGGACCGGGATCAGAACACTTAGCTGGGGGTGGTGGCGGCTGTCGTTTGGGAGATGGCGCACCGAGAATAAAAGCGCATTCATTAGTAAGCATGACAGAGTATGCCTCTCCGTTCTTCACTTTCTTCACGAGGTCTTTAAAGAACTTCCCAAGTGGTGGTATAATCTCTACAGCTTCTGTCACTGGTATCTTGATCTCTGCAGTCTTAAGAACATTGTACCACTTCTTATACTGAGTGTCATGATCCTTGGCTTTGCTCATTACAGCCTTTGGGAAAGGGATCCGAGGTACATATGGCGCCAAGACAGGCTCAGGAGCTGCCCTGGGAGGAGGAGGAGGAGGAGCAAATGCTTCTTCTTCCTCTTCTGTGATATCTTCAATTTCTGGCATATCCATGGCAGCACTGGTATCTGGTATCACGTCAGGTTCTGGAGCCTTTGGATTAGTTGTTTGCTTGCCGCTCCTGGTGGTAATAGCTTAAGCGTGTTCGCTCTTTGCACCGGAGTCGGCTTGAAATGCTGCTGGATTAAGGAGAGGATTGCTAGTAAAGAGTTTAGTCATATTACTTATAGCATCCTCTATCCTCTGGCTCTGAGCTCTCTGTCCTTGATTGAGTGCAGCTTGAGCTTTTAATTGAATGTCGTGGTCGTCAAGTCTGCTCATAATCTGATTGAACTTCTTCTCATAGTCTATGTCTCTATTGTAGTACGGCTTTGCTTGAAACTGGCGTTGTCCTCCAATGAATCCCGGAGGTCTCTGATAAGGATCTACTAACCGGTTGCTTTGGTTCCGTGGCACGTAGTTTCTGTAACCGGCATAGCCTTTCTGATTGTTGGCGAAGCCTTGATCAACGAAGTTTATCTCTTCTGCAGACCAAACTTTTGTTGTACCGAAGTTGAGGCAGCTTCCGCCATTATGAGCACAGGATCCACACCATCCACAGTCAGCCGAAAAGATGGCAACTGCTTGTAGATGTTGTTAACCTCCGCTTTGATCTGCTCTGTAACACTCATCTGACTCTGACTCTTGGTTCCTTCTCTTTGCCTCTCCTAGTTTCTAGATTTTGAAGCACAGCTAGCGAAATGCAGAAGAGCATCCTGAGGAGTAAGGGCGGTGCAATCTCCGCCAGCTAGGGAGTTGACCCAATTTGCAGATTCTTCGCGCATACCACGAGCAAAGAATTCAGTCAGCTGTCTTTGTTCATACCCATGGTGAGGACAGTTGAAGAGAAGAGATTGGAATTCATTCCAAGTGTCATACAGGCTTGCATCTTCTCTCTGAGTCAACCTGGAGATGCGGTCTTTATAAGAAGTTGTCCTTGCGGGAGGAAAGTATTCCTCAACAAAATCTTGAGCTAATGCCTCCCAGTTAGTGTAATGACCTGGTGGTTTGCTTCCAAGCCATTGCTTAGCTGCACCTCTGAGAGAGAACGGAAAAGCACGGAGATATAAAGTGTTCTTGTTGAGGTTCCCAGACGTGAAGGTGTCACAGACAGCCAGAAAGTCATCTATATGTGTGCAGGGGTTATCATCTGGCCTTCCTTTGAATTGTATGTCCCTAGAGATTAGTTCTAGGAGAGGAATCTTAATCTCATAATCAGGATCATCGTCATTAGAAAGCACGGTGATGGGGGATCGAAAGTTGGATGCACGCGGCTTACTGTAGTCCGCAACACTCCTAAGAGCAGTCATTGCGGTAAAGGAAGGTGGAACGGAAGTGATCCATTTATGTACCTGCTATGATCTGCAAGAGACAAAAACAAACACAACCAGTGTAAAATCGAAGTGTGATGGAAATGAAATATGGAAAGGTAGAAGAATAAAAATGCCAACTCTTCTTTCAACGAAATAGAAGAGTCCCCGGCAACGGCGCCAATTTGATGAGCTGCAGAATAGCGGTCAATCAAATAACTACCAAGCTGTGAAGCTAGGGTAGATCGTATTCCACTGGTCTCCTCTATTTCCTTACTCAAATAGGTTGGCGATTTAAATTCAATGTTAAAACACTTAGTGCGTGGTGTGAGTTCCACGACTTCTATACTAAAAATGCAAAGATTAATTGAAATGAAATTAAAGCGAATAACGATTGATTGGTTGACTAAGACAGAAGACAGACAAGCTTAGATTTCGAATCCCCCCTTTGATCACCAGAGCATAGGCAATCAACAGATCAACAGTTTCCGATTCTAGTTCATTCAGTCGGTTTCTATACACCACCGTAACTCCTGACCCTTAGGATTAAGACTGGCGAACGTTCGCTCTATCCGATCTAGCTACCACGATTAATTAGCCGCCCGGGTACGGTCGCCTCTCGCAATGACTTAACTTAACTGGTGCAAATTCTAACGATTTATGAGTTACTCTTGCAGTGGATTAACCCTAATCGGTTCCTACGAAAGGCACACTCCAATTATAAGGTTAATTGTTCAACTTGATGTTCTAAAGTAAGGCGAGCGTTCGCTTCTATCCTTAGCTTAACAAGAATCTAATCTAGGTGGCCAAACCAGACAAGAAACATGAACAATGAAGAACAAATCAAACATGAAGAAGAAACTGAATGAATTTCGAATCTAATCACCGCCGATCCGTGACCGCTTTAAAGCCCTGGGTCACTTAGGGTTCATCTAATCTAAGGTATACAGGTTTAGCTACTCATATTCAATACAGAAGAATCGAAGACAGACAAAGAATACATCTCAGGTAGGGAAGAACTGTAAAACCTAATTTCGACGACTCCTGGCAGCTTCAATCTGCTGGATCTTCAACTCCTAGCAATGGCTCTCCGAGATGGATGGATGGCGTCACGATCCGTTCCTGGCTCCTCGAATTCTATCCACTCGTTCTCTCTTTTTCTCAGTCTTGGGATTTTTCGTCCCCGTCTGTAATGTGTGTGTAAATTCTGATATCCCCTTATTTAGCCGCTCGATTCAGTATTTAAACCTAACCAGCGACTGTTGCTTTTTCACTGGGATTTTCGCCGAAAATACAAGGGAATTTTTGGCGAAAATATCTGTTGAATTCGTCTGTTTCTTCTGGCTTAAATGGCTTAGGGTTTTCAGTGAAAACTTCTTCTTGATCGGGACATTGGATTTCTTCTTGCATTTTCGGCGAAAATCCAAGGGTATTTTCGCCGAAAATAAATGTGTAAATGGGGCAGGAATTCTTTTTGGTTGAATGACTTTTCTGGTTGATCCGGGTGTGATTCCTCGTTGTTCCGATGCCTTAGACACGTCCTTGGCTACCACATTTGATGGCGAACACCTGTGCTAACACGAAAATACTGAAAAACCATCAAATAGACCCGAAATGGGCCAAGGTAACACAAAAGGCATGAGATGGATCGGTTGAGTGAATATTCACTTTTCTACCCTAGAAACCGTGTCTTAAGCAATGAAATGTCGCTTAAATGAGGCTGATAATCACGTGAATTCGAGTGTCATCAAAGGCTGCCAGCCATCCTTGTACTAACAACTTTTATGAATCAATAAACCCCTTTTCAAAAATTTGTTCTAAATCCCTCGAGTATTTTCTTGATGCATTACTAAAGGTTTGCCTTATCATCAAGAGCATACATCTCTTGGCGTGGCGCCCTCGACTTGATACTTCTAGTTCCTAGCTCTTTATAGCTAGTGCGACAAAGTCCTAATCTACCCGGTTCCATAGGTTCTTAACGAGTGCTAGGAGATCAGCTTGTGATGTTTAAGGGTCGTCTACTTACGGTTGCAGCGGTTCACATCAGTTGGTATCAGAGCTTCGGTTCAACACTAGGACCAACCCCTATCCCAGTTTTCAGGTTCATTCTTGGATCCATATCCTTTACTTTCCTTGCGTTTCAGAAAATTAGTTTTGAAAATTCCCTTTCTATTTCAGTTTCTTGTAATAAGTTTTCGTTGTAAGGAAAAGAAAATTCAGTGGCCATCAAAAGGCATCAAGAAAAGATCAAAAGGCTAAGAAAAAAAAGAAAGCAATGCCACCCTTGCCAACTTTGTTTCCTTTCGTTGTAAGATAAATTCTAAGAAGACAGGATAGGAATTTGCTTTTGCTTACTTGTAACTAACCATGGCAGACGATAGAATGACAAATATGGAGGGCCAACTCCAAAAATTTGGTGATCTAATGGCGGGAATACAAGAAGCCCTAGCAAAGCTTGAGAGAAGAGGTCCCCCAGAAGAGTATGAGGAAGAATCCCATGGAGATCTCAAATAAAAGGCTAGAAGGTTAGTCCAAGAGATTGATGACGACGTGAGCAACCTCAAGCTCACAATCCCCAAGTTTGCTGGCAAGACCGATGCGGATGAGTACTTAGATTAGGAGAAAAGTTTGGAAGACTTCCTAGTGCCACCACTATTCGGAGAGGAAAAAGGTAATCGTGGCTACCCTTGAATTTACTGATTATGCTGCTCTTTGGTTGAGCCAATTCAAGAGACAGGTGCAAAGAGACGAGGAGGTGCCCATAGAGTCGTGGAGAGACCTCAAGAGGAAGATGAGGAAGAGATTTGTCCCGGCTGCCTACATCCGAGACTTGCATACCTCACTCCAAACCTTGAGGCAAGGCACTATGTTCGTAGAGCAATACACAAAGGAGATAGAGATGCTAGTGGCGAGTCTAGACCTCAAGGAGGAACCGGAGGCCCGAATAGCAAGGTTTGTAGGAGGCCTACACCCGGACATCATGCACCAAGTCAACATACTCAACTATGTTGTCTACGAAGACTTGAAATCCCTAGCCATCCGAGTGGACAGGGAGATGAGGAGAAGCTATACAAGGAGGCCCGACCCCCCAGCTAACAGCCACTGGAGAGGAAGCTCCAATACCAGCCAGCCCCATGAAGCCCGGACAGCCTCGGAGCACTATGCCCTGAGCAAGCCCTAACCGTACCCCTAAAGATTCGGTACCACAGGTAACACCTACTCAATCTACTCCTAATGTTAAGAATTCTAACCCACGCCCTAATGGAATTGTGTGCTTTAAATGTCAAGGCAGAAGACATGTCTCAAGAGACAGCCCCAACCAAAGGACCATGGTGATAAGAGAAGGAGAGATCGAGACGGATGATGAAAAGGATGAAAAGATGGAGGAAGAAGAAGAAGTTGATTCGGATGAGGGAGAAGAAGTGAAGTTAGAAGGGCTAGAGAAGTTCTCTGGGATGTTCTTAAAGACCCTAGCCCCGGAGCCAAGAATGCTACCCAACCCCGGAGCCGGCGCCCAGCCCAGCCCCGACGCTCAGCCCCGCCCCGGCGCTCTGCCCAGTCTCGGTGCTTAGCCCAGCCCCGGCACTCTAACCAGCCCCGGCGCTCAGCCCAGCCCCGACGCTCTACCTAGCCCTGGCGCTCAACCCAGCCTCGACGCTAAGACCATCCCCGACGCTCAGACCAGCCCCGGCACTTAGCCCAACCCCGGCACTCCGCCCAGCCCCGCCGCCAGCACTCTACCTAGCCCCGACGCTCTGCCCTACCCCAGCGAACAGGCAGCCCCGACTCCAGCACTCAAGCCAGCCCCGATTCATCCCAGACCGGCCCCGACACAGGCCCCCTAGCCAGCCCCGGCCCAGGGACACCCCAGACCAACCCCCGGTGCGCCCCAGAATCGCTTCAGCCCCCAGGACAACCCCGATACAGCCCATATTGGCCCCATGGCCAGTCCCAGCCCCGGTACACCCTAGACGGCCCCGATGCACCCCTAAAACCGCTCCGACCCCTAGCACATTGATGTGACAGCTGCAGAGCGGTGATCAAATACTACCAAGCTAACAAGAGCTAAGCAGATCGTATTCCAGGGGTCATCTAAGATTGACTACTTCAAAACTGGCAAAATACTCGAATGCAAGCAAGTTGTGCGTGGTGTGAGTTCCACGACTTCTAATTTTAAGAAATGCAGAGAAAATAAAAATTAAACTAAAGCAGATTGGAAATTAGGGTTTGAAAACAGAGATGACAAACGAACTTAGACTTTGAATCCCCCTTCGTTCCCCAGAGCATTGGCAATCAACAGATCAGCGGATTTCGATTCTCATTCAATCAATTACTAAGACACCACCATAACTCCTTACCCTTAGGTTTAAGACCGGCGAACGTTCGCTCTATCCGTTCTAACTACCAAGATTAACTAGCCGCCCAGGTACGGTCGCCTCTCGCAACGACTTAATTAACTGGTGCAATTACTAATGATTAATGAGTTACTCTTGCAGTGGATTAACCCTAACCGGTTCCTACGAAAGGCACGCTCCAATTATAAGGTTAGTTGTTCAATTCGATGTTCTAAAGTAAGGCGAGCGTTTGCTTCTATCCTTAGCTTAACCAGAATCTAATCTAGGTGATCAATCCAGACAAGAAACATGAACAAAGAAGAACAAATCAAACATGAAAAAGAACTGATTGAATTTCGAATCTAATCACCGCCGATCCGTGACCGCTTTAAAGCCCTGGGTCACTTAGGGTTCATCTAGTCTAAGCTCTAACGAGTTTAGCTACTCATGATTATTACAAAAGAAACAAAGACAAAGAGAGAGTTCATCATCCAGAGGAAGAACAGAAAGGAATCTGAAAAACCTAATTTAGATGACTCTGACAGACTTCGATCTTCGGTAGATAACACTCCTAGCTCCGGTTCTCCGAGATGAAAGGGATGGAGTCACTATTTCTTTCCGGCTCTTCGAACTCTAACTCTTCGCTCCAGAACTTGGGAGGATTCTCTGAATTCTGATCTCAAAAAGTTGTATTTTACGAATTATGATATCCTCCCCTCTTTTGGGCCGCCGGGTATGGTATTTATACTTAACCCTAATCAGCCGGATTTCTTCTAATGTTTTTGCCGAAAATAGTGAATTATTTTCGCCAAAAATATGCTTGTGAATGGAAGTCTCGCCGGCTGATTCTCCTGTGATTTTCGTTTCGGTCCGAAAACCCAACGGTTTCGCCAAAAACTTCTTTGGCTGAGCATCAGTGAATTGTTCTTGCATTTTCGCCGAAAACCATAGGCCATTTTCGCCGAAAATGTAAGTGTGAACGGGCAGAAGTTTGGTTTGACTTGATCGGCTCCTTGGATCGATTCCGGTTTGATTCCTCGAGGGTCCAACGCCTTAGACACGTCCTTGGTTACTTATTCGATGGCAAAAACCTGTGCTAACATAAAAACACTAGAAAACCATCAAATAGACCCGAAACGGGCCAAGGTAACACAAATGGCACGAGATAGGGCAATCGATTGAATATTCGTTATTCTACCCTAAAAACCATGTCTTAAGCAAAGAAATGTCGCTTAAATGAGGCTGACAATCACGTCAAATCGAGTGTCATCAAATACCCCACACTTAAGCTTTTGCTTGTCCTCAAGCAAACTGAATAGAAACGCTCATGTTCATAAATGATAAGATAGATTAAATTAGAGCTCAATCAAACACAATGAATTATTAGACAGATCGATCCTAGAACAAGAAACCTAACATGCATACAGATCAGCCAAACTACCTGGTCTCACTAATAAACTGCACACGACAAGTAATTCGCAACCAATTATGCACGAATTTGACCTGACCGTCCAGACTCCTCACACAGGATATATATAGTACAATGGGAACTCTCACTCTCTGTGCTGAAGGACGTGTTTCTGCTCTCGATCATTTTCTGTTACCGAATTCTGTCATAGGTTTGCATTTCGACCACATCTCCACCACTGTGACAACACGAGTATCTAGTCAAGAAGGACTTCCCTGCTAGGACCGTAATGAAATCTACACTACTCGGGTTTATAATGAGATGGATGATGGGAATGTATGATGATGGCTTTGTGCGGTGTAGCTTTCGACTAACTTCCCTCGAATCTAATCTATGGCTTCCTACCGTCTAACCAAACACGGGTGGAATGATGAACGCTCGTCCTATGATACCCTCAAGCAACCTAGCACTTATTCTTTTTCTTTACACGATTTTTTTCTTCTTTTCTTTTGAACTTTTCTTTTGACTTCGTTCTTCCATTTGTAGGGAGAAGAACGTTTTATTGAACTAAAACTTTGAACTTTTTCTGATTTTTCTTTCTTCACTTTTTTTCTTTCAAAATTTTCTTCTTTTCTTACTTTACTTTTTTTTTCTTTTGTGCCGATTTTCTTTTAGTTGCTAGAGGGGTTTACACGTCTGTACATATTAGCTAAAACCACCTGTTTAATGGCTATAGGCAGGTTACCACAAACTGACTTCTGGTAGGTCAATCTAGAACTACAACCACAGGGGATCAACGGGGAATGAAAGAAATGGGAAATGGCTGTAATGTATTATCAAACCGAAATAACAGGCCAAGCTCAAGGGTCTAAACCTAGTGGATTTATCGTTTGGTAAGCTATCTGGCTTAGTAGCTGAATCTAGGTGCCCCTATCCTTCTAGAACTCGTGTCATCGTGTGGTCTCGAGTAGGTCTCATGCAAATTCTAAACTCATTCAAGTAAACAGAAAACCACTCAGAAAGAATTAAAATTGCAAGTTACGTGCAATGGATCAAAAGCTCACAGTTGGTTTGTTAGTCGGATTCGGTCATTTTCATGCAATCAAGGCTACAAACTACAAGTGTGATTTCAAAAATTCTGTTCTGACCAGGCAATTTAGTATCAAAGTATACAGGTTGGTTCTCAAGTTCTAGGTTAAGCAGTCTAAGCATCATTATGAAGGGTTGAACAACAACTTAACATCAAAAATCAAGAACTGAGCCATTCTAATGCTAGAGAGACTGGAATGGAATCACGAGGCACACATAAAACACAATCAAGGGCAATCAAGTTCATGCAAGGTTCTCTAGCATCCTACCCCACACTTAAATCGGATTATGTCCTCACAGGACTAAAATTAGAGTTCAGAGTGAAGCAGAAGAACCTGGACCGAGATGATTGGCGTAGGGGATGAGCACGGGTCCTCGGAGCGGAGGGAATCTACCCAAGCGAAGCAAAGGGAATCTCCCTACTGCCTACAAAACAAAAACAAATAAAACATAAAAAGGAAATCGGGACAAGTGTCCCGGATCCACACAGAAAAAAGTTGGACCGAAATCCGAAAAGAATAAATAAAAAGAAGACACCAAAAAAGGAATACAACCCGATCACTGCTGGTCCGGTGAACCGGGAGGTGGAAAGTGGAGGTGCTCGCCGAGCTGTCGTTGCCACGCCAGCTGTGCCTCATACCGCCTATTGGCTTAGCGCATATGTTGCTGCATAATAGTCCATCGCGCCTCTTGAGTGGCGTTGTCGGTGATGCGCCACTCCTGCAGTCGCTCGTACAACTCTCCAACATCCGCGGGGTGGTGTCGGGGCTGCTGGGGAGGCGCCTGGTATGGATCAGGAAAGTGCGGCGGCGACTGGTGAGCATACCCTGCCTGGTGATGTGGCGAGGGTATATAGTCTTGAAATTCTGGCGGCGGCTGGGGCTGCTCCTGCTCAGCATCATCTTCTTCCTCCGACTCGACCACATGCTGGAGTGGAGGATCTGCTGCTACATGGGGACTGAGGTCGAGTTCTAAGTCGTACTCAACCGCTAAGTCTCCTCCAACAGTCCTAACTCGGTGTCGTGGAATGTTCGGGCCATATTCATGGCTGATGCCGAAGGAGAGGATGAGCTGACCTAGGGAGTTACCCCCAAGAGTCTGTGAGGTGGCGTCTTCCTCCTGGTCTTCTGGCGGAAGATGCGAGCCAGCATCCAGCCGGGGTGTAGAGGGTAGCTCTCTCGGATGGCTCGAAGAAGCATGAGCTCCTCCTTGAGGATATGGTGGCGATCCTTATCTGGTACATATAAAAGCGACCTACGCCAAACCATATGAATAAATTTAAAGAGAGGGTGAGAGAGGGACTTAACTGAGTTGTGCTCCCCAAGGCGATCTCCAAGTATGCCTGTCATGTGGCTCCAGAGCGCGTGGTACTCCATGCCGTCATCATCGTCGCCCCAGCCTAGATGATGATCGTGATAATGCTCGTAGGGGATGCCCAGATGAGCAGCAAACTCGTCGTAGGTGAGCTGCCTGTACACCCCACCAAGATAGAAGGTCACAACCTTCTGGCGCTGCTTCCTCTTGTGCTCATCCAGATCAAAGGTTGCCCAGAACTCCTGGAGAGCAATGTTTGGGAACTCGGCAGCTATGGTGGTCAGCTCTAGGAGACATGCCGGTGCGAGGGCGTCATGCACATTCCGGTGGTAATCCTCATCATGATCATGGAGGGACTCCATGGAGAGAGGGCGCACGTCAGCTCCACGAATGTGCTCGATCTTCTGGAAGCACTCAAAGTAGAAGTCAGGTAGACGAGCGATAGTGCGATGGTATCCAGCCCGACGAGGGAGTGCGGGTGGAGGACCTAGAACGGCGGGTGTGACGGGGGCAGCAACTCCTGAGCTCGAGGCGCCATCAAGTCGCGCCTTAGTCCTGCGCTCATAAGTGGTGTTCCTAAAACCAGAATGAAACCATATTAGTCAACTAAAACCCTACCCCACACTTAGTAAAAAAACTCAATTTCACAAAGAAATGAGGGAAACTAAGTGGGGTAAGCAAAGCGGAGTAACCGGTAATCATAGACAGTAAAATACATACTTAGGAACAGCCAGAATCGGATAAGCACAATCAGAGTTCAACAAGTCAAACCGACATTCAGAAAGTCAACCTTTATAGCACAATGAACCCTAATCATGGCAAGACTATCACAACTTGGGGAATGACGGTAAAATATGATCTCAAATGGCAAGCACGATAATCTAAACGAGAATGAACACAAACGACAGCCAAACGATCAAATACAGTTCATGGTCAAACCGACATTTCTCACAAGTCAACATAACAAAGAATCAATCGTATGCGTAGCAACACATGATCAAATGATATGGAAATTAAGCACGAAACTCCCTAAGCATGCTAGAACAGTTCTATAAGTTCAGCTAACCTAGTTCACACGAAAACAGTCGGCACGCAAATCGAGGCAAAGCGAAAAGTCAACCGAAAGTCAACCCTGACAAAATTCAGCAATCCATATGTCAAAAGATTTGTATTGAAAATTTCTACAACTTACCTTGAAGCCATGACTGCTAAAAATCAACGGTTTGGGAGGAATCGGTGAAAAACTCTGAAAACAAGGGTTTCGGTGAACTGGAGCTGTAGAGCTCCGATTTGAACGTTCTAGGGCTCAAATCGATCGGAAAGAGGAGGGGAAAGGGCCGCCCGTGGTCGGCGATGGCGGCGGCGGCGGGAAACGGTGGCGACGGCGGTTTTAAAGAGGGGCGGCGGCGGCGATTTGAAAAAGAAAAGGGGAAGGAGGGGTTTTCGGTTTTATGTTCGAAAATGAGATAAGGGAAGAGAGAGGCTGGACCGAGTTTTTTTTTAAAGTGAAAATTTGGCTGATTTTCAAGGTATTTTTGGTGAAAATAAAGGGGTGTTTTCGCCGAAAATAGGAGTTAAAATGGCTCACCGAAAACACTCAACTTTTCAAACCGAAAAGATAAAACAGGAGACCAGGTTCGAAAATTCTAAAACGATTTCGCCGAAAATAGGGTTTAATTTTCGCCGAAAATTTTGAACTGTTCGGGTTAAAATATTTTCGCAAATCCAGCCAACTTCAGAAAATCACAGTTAAATCCACAAAAATCAGAACGACCTCAATAAACTTACGGCTGACTCTATGACACACAGACTCTACACGAAAAATAATAAATCACACAAACTGACACTTTTGGCTCCCCCAAACCGACTCTAAAATACCAAGTTCGAAACAAAATTAAAAACAGACTTCAGCCGTGCGTTGCCTCCCACGAAGCGCTCTTTTATTAACGTCCTTGAGCTGGACGATACCTGGACGGTATTAGGAGACATCCCAACTTAGATTCTCCTTAACGCTCGCGTCGGAGTTCATGAAGTACAGCTTCGAGACTTCTCCGGTAAGCGTGAATCTCTTCCCGTTCGCATGCAGCAGCTTGGTACGTCCATCGAGAAGATGATCGACGAACTTGAACGATCCGAACAGTTCTCTGGAGAGGTCATCCTTCTTGAGTGTTACGATGGAAGGAATGAGGACTGTCGGCTTCATCTTTTCTTTTATCTTCGGCTTGGTATCACCAGGATCGGTGATCGTCAGTACTTCCTTAGGAGATGCTTTCGGCTTCTCCCTCCATACTTGTTCCGGCGCCGATTTCTCGAAACTAATTGGTGGTGCAGCTGGCTCGGTGGAAGACGACAGAATTTTTGGCCTCCAGACCATTTGGGTCTTCGTCTTCTTGTTCTTTCCCCGCGGCCTGCTCGTTTTAGTGCTCGGTGGCTTAAAAGAGGCTTGCAGTTCCTTCTTCTTCTTGGGCAGCTTCTGAACCGAAGTCTCTGGCTTCTTCTTAATAACCTGTTTAATATCTGCAGCAACAACTGATCTAGAGACACTGGAAGAAGCATTAGTAACGGAGTTGACCGGAGTCAACTCCACAGTTTCAACAGCTAGGCAGTGAGATTCTTCATTCCTAGAGTCATATTTCATGCCATCTTTAAGAGTTGACCGGTTTTCATTTCTTTACCGACTCTTAGAGTTAAAGAGCCATTTGGAACGTTAATATTCATTCCAGTAGTAGCCATGAAAGGTCGACCTATGAGAATAGTAGCATCATCTGTACTAGTATCCATAATCACATAGTCAGCTAAGAACGTGAACGGACCACATTTAGTAACAACATCTTTAATCTCTCCCTTAGGGGTTTTAAGTGATCTATCAGCAAAGACAAGTTGCATACTAGGCAGGTCAAGTTCTCCTAGGTTTAACTTTTCAAACAGGCTCATAGGCATGACATTAACAGACGCTCCTAGATCAACTAAACAACGTTCAACCTCAACATCATTGATGACCAAAGGCAAAGTAAAAGAACCAGGATCAGATAACTTAGCTGGATATGGAGAGGCAGGTTTCTTAATACGAATGTCAGGATATCCTTCCTTGTTCCCCTTCATGCCAGTCGCGATCCTTGCATTTGGCAGCAATGCTCTAGGAAAAGGAGGTTTCACGACGTACGGTGCAAGAGGAGGATCTTCCTCCTTAGGCGCCGGTTCCTGTTCTTCTTCTTCCTCCGGAGTTTCAGCGATCCTGCATAAGACAGAACAAGCATCAGCAATTAAGTTTGGGAGTTTTCGAGCGGTTACCATCTTGGCTTGCTCCTTTCTCAGATTCGGCTCTGTCTGGCTTGGAAGTTGGCCAAATGGTCGACCAGATGCTAGCATGCTCGAGATGTTGTTCACGGCTTGCTCAATTCTTTGTCCAGATGCTATCTGTTCTTGATTGAGAAGAGCTTGAGCCTTGAACTGACTGTCATGATCATCGAGTCTAGTGATGATCTGGCTGAGCTTCTTATCCAGATCACTGACATTGTTCTCTCTTTGATGATGCTGCCCTGGATAGGTATTGTTAAGGTATTGATTCTGGCGATTGCCAGGAGCAGTTCCATAATTACCCGGATTGCGATGCGGTGGCTGGTAGACACCTGCCGGCGGATGGTTAGGCTTCTGATCCTGAGCTGGACCAGCCGGGCGGTTATTCTGGTTTTGGTTATGGTTGGCGCCAACATTGTAGGGAGGTCGGTCTTGATAGTTCCCTTGCTCTCTGAAGTTACGGTAGCCAGCATAACCATTCTGATTATTGACGAAGCCTTGTTGGATGAAATTTACCTCTTCGGCAGACTAGACTTCTGCCTTACCAAAATTCTGACAACGGCCTCCGTTATGTGCGCAAGCTCCACACCACTCGCAATCGGCAATGTAGACAGAGGCTGCTGGCGGTTTGATCGGTGTGGTAGACTTCTTCAAATGCTTCTCTACCTCTGCTTTGATTGTAGCTTCGAGATCTGACTTGCTCCTTGATCCTTCAGATTGTCGTTCCCAGTTCCTTGACTAGGAAGCACAGTTTGCGACGTGACGAAGAGCAGCTTCAGGTGTTAGTGTAGTGCAATCCCCTTCAGCTAGACAATTGACCCACTTGGCGGATTCTTCTCGAAGTCCTCGAGAAAAGATTTCAGCTAACTGCCTCTGCTCGAATCCACGATGAGGGCAGGTGTAGAGAAATTATTGGAATCGATTCCAAGTATCATATAAGCTTTCTCCTTCTTTCTGGGAGAATCTGGCGATGCTGTCCTTGATGGTGGTTGTTCTGGCCGGAGGAAAGTATTCTTCAACGAAGTCCTGAGCTAGAGTATCTCAATCAGTGTAATAGCCAGGTGGTTTGCCAGTAAGCCACCTCTTAGCAGGGCCTTTCAGACAGAACGGGAAAGCTCTCAGACAAAAAGTGTTTTTGTCGAGGTTTCCGCTCTTGAAAGTGCTGCAGAGATCAAGGGAGTCTACAAGATGAGTGCACGGCTTGTCTAGAGGTCTGCCTTCAAACTGTAAATCCCTAGAGATCATAGTCAAGAATGGAATCTTGATCTCATAGTCAGGATCTCCTTCAATGCGCGGAACGACAATGGCGGATCGAACGCTAGTCGCGCTCGGCTTGTTATAGTCTGCTAGACTCTTCTGTGCAGGCGGTGGCGGTGGCGGTGGCGGTTGATCGCCATTAGGTGGTGGTGGTGGTAATCTATTGTCCATGGCGGGAGATGGAGGAGGTGAAAGTGACTCGGTGTATGAAGCGGATGAAGATGACGGTACAGGTGAAAATGGAGATGAGGAACTCTCCTTCAGTTCCTCGATCTTGATCAGAGTGATGAATGGATTGGATCTGCCTTTCTTCAGAATCTGTGATCGTAGAGGTGGAGCAGAACTGCCTGGTCTTTCTGCACTCTTAGCCTGTTCGGTTTGAGAGCGAGTCCAAGGACGGTGAGGCATACACCTGTAAACCTACAGATAACAAAGACAAACAAAACCAGTGTAAAATCGAAGTGGATGGAAGATGAAAGATTGAAAGTAGAAGAATATATTGCCAGTTCGTCTTTCGAACAATCAAAAGAAGTCCCCGGCAACGGCGCCAATTTGATGTGACAGCTGCAGAGCGGTGATCAAATACTACCAAGCTAACAAGAGCTAAGCAGATCGTATTCCAAGGGTCTTCTAAGATTGACTACTTCAAAACTGGCAAAATACTCGAATGCAAGCAAGTTGTGCGTGGTGTGAGTTCCACGACTTCTAATTCAAAGAAATGCAGAGAAAATAAAAATTAAACTAAAGCAGATTGGAAATTAGGGTTTGAAAACAGAGATGACAAACGAACTTAGACTTTGAATCCCCCTTCGTTCCCAGAGCATTGGCAATCAACAGATCAGCGGATTTCGATTCTCATTCAATCAATTACTAAGACACCACCATAACTCCTTACCCTTAGGTTTAAGACCGGCGAACGTTCGCTCTATTCGTTCTAACTACCAAGATTAACTAGCCGCCCGGGTACGGTCGCGTCTCGCAATGACCTAATTAACTGGTGCAATTACTAATGATTAATGAGTTACTCTTGCAGTGGATTAACCCTAACCGGTGCCTACGAAAGGCACGCTCCAATTATAAGGTTAATTGTTCAATTCGATGTTCTAAAGTAAGGCGAGTGTTCGCTTCTATCCTTAGCTTAACCAGAATCTAATCTAGGTGATCAATCCAGACAAGAAACATGAACAAAGAAGAACAAATCAAACATGAAAAAGAACTGATTGAATTTCGAGTCTAATCACCGCCGATCCGTGACCGCTTTAAAGCCCTGGGTCACTTAGGGTTCATCTAGTCTAAGCTCTAACGAGTTTAGCTACTCATGATTATTACAAAAGAAACAAAGACAAAGTGAGAGTTCATCATCCAGAGGAAGAACAGAAAGGAATCTGAAAAACCTAATTTAGACGACTCTGACAGACTTCGATCTTCGGTAGATAACACTCCTAGCTCCGGTTCTCTGAGATGAAAGGGATGGCGTCACTATCTCTTTCCGGCTCTTCGAACTCTAACTCTTCGCTCCAGAACTTGAGAGGATTCTCTGAATTCTGATCTCGAAAAGTTGTATTTTGCGAATTATGATATCCTCCCCTCTTTTGGGCCGCCGGGTACGGTATTTATACTTAACCCTAATCAGCCGGATTTCTTCTAATGTTTTCGCCAAAAATAGTGAATTATTTTCGCCGAAAACATGCTTGTGAATGGAAGTCCCGCCGGCTGATTCTCCTGTGATTTTCGTTTCGGTCCGAAAACCCAACGGTTTCGCCGAAAACTTCTTTGGCTGAGCATCAGTGAATTGTTCTTGCATTTTCGCCGAAAACCATAGGCCATTTTCGCCGAAAATGTAAGTGTGAACGGGCAGAAGTTTGGTTTGACTTGATCGGCTCCTTGGATCGATTCCGGTTTGATTCCTCGAGGTTCCAACGCCTTAGACACGTCCTTGGTTACTTATTCGATGGCAAAAACCTGTTCTAACATAAAAACACTAAAAAACCATCAAATAGACCTGAAACGGGCCAAGGTAACCCAAATGGCACGAGATAGGGCAATCGATTGAATATTCGTTATTCTACCCTAAAAACCATGTCTTAAGCAAAGAAATGTCGCTTAAATGAGGCTGATAATCACATCAAATCGAGTGTCATCAGACATCCCCGATATGCCCCTGACCAGGCCCGATACACCCCGGCCCCGACCTGGTGCGCCAGGAAATACCGAATTTCAATAGGAAGCTTTACCCCATCGACTTTTAAGGGCTTCCCCGATCGAGGAGGTAGAAAATATGGAGATGGATGAAGAAATGGGCTTGGGAATTGAGGAAACACCCTCACCCGTGACCTCCCCAAGCCTAGACATCCTCGTCGATAATCCCTCCGAGGAAGAGAACATGCACACCAACAACCCAAGCTCCGAAGGACCAGAACCTTGGTCTTTCACCGATTCTAGTGACACCCCAAGACCCAGACATGGGCACACAAGTCACTGAAGTTTGGAGAGGATTGTTGAGTGCACAATGGATTCTTGGACGAATCCAAGGCAAGAAGAGGGGGATGATGTGATCCTCCATAGCTGCCCCAATGCCAATAGGTACTCATACACACCCCACCAGGGTCCCCAGACAAAGAAAGAACCCTAGGGCCTTACAAGAAATGTGTAAGGCCAAGGAAAGCTCTCCAACATTGCTTCAGGCCCAGGTATGTGACCAAGTATAGGTTCAAACCCCCACTAGCACCCAAACAAGACAGGATGAGAGTGTGGCCACCCCAGGCCATGTTGCTAGCCAAGGCACCCGATCCGAGCCCCGAGCTGGACCGAGGGCCGAGCCTAAGGGCCCTAATAAGCCATGGACCGATCCTCACGAGCCCCGGAGGAACTGACCACTCCTGGGATCCCCTGAAAACATTTCTAGAGTACAGGAAATGAAGGACCTAAGAGTACCTGGCCAGCAGAGGCTGGCACCCAGAGATAGGCCTAGAGCGAGCCCTGAATCGGGCCAAATGCAAACACTAGGCCAATTGCCATGAGCCTTGACCAGCCCCAGCCCTTGAAGACCCTCTGGGGACATTTTTGAAGACTTGGCCGAAGCAGAATGCAAAAGGTCTGGCTAGAAATGAAGAAGGCCGAGACATGAGCCAGCCCTGGGCACCGGGCACGGCGCCAGGTGCTACAGAGGAGCACTTTGTGCTGAGCCGCCAAATGACTCAGGCCTTTTGGGAAATTGCAGTTGCCATGGATAGCTGGAAGCCTCAGGAACACGGCCCAATAAACGGTGTTGCATTTGGAGGAGGAATGAAGGAGGAGCCACGTAGGGAAGTGCTCATACACAATTTGGGTCCATACATGCAATCCTACAAAGACAAGGACTCCTATCCGGGCCAGGAATACTTGCTGCCACGTCTAGAAGACCACGGGCCTAAGTCCTTCTAGGACTAGGACACGAGAAGGAGGCCTAATCCGAGTCAAAATCTCTGCCCGCCGGCCCAAGACTTGCCCGACCGCCACGGATGCTGCCCGGATTTCCTGATTTTACCCATTTAGTAATTTTCTTGCTTTCCAAGACATTATTAGCTTCCATTTTTAGTTTTTCCTTTTTAGGGTGGATTCTTAAGGCATTCTAAATGTCCTAATTAGTATTTAGATAATTTAATTCCTAGTTTAGGAAGTAGCTAATATGGAGGAGAGCTTGTTCCATCCATATATAATAAGGCTGCCTCCCATCCTTGTACTAACAACTTTTATGAATCAATAAACCCCCCTTTCAAAACGTTGTTCTAAATCCCTCGAGTATTTGCTTGATGCATTACTAAAGGTTTAGCTTATCATCAAGAGCATACATCTCTTGGCGTGGCGCCCTCGACTTGTACTTCTGGTTCCTAGCTCTTTATAGCTAGTGGGTCAAAGTCCTAATCCGCCCTGGTTCCATAGGTTCTTCACGAGTGCTAGGAGATCACTTGTGGTGTTTAAGGTCGTCTGCCATGGTTGCAGTGGTTCACATCAAAAGTCAACTACAAACATGTAACGTATTGTCACGCATTGGCGTTCTAGTTTGCTTACAAAGATGTTCATTTTTGTAACTCGAATACAACAGACATACAATGAGAAACTTCCTCTCGATACTCCAGTTCTCCCGCTTTCTCTGATCAGCCTTCACTTTCAATTTAACAAGAGAGTGCTCTAGTGCAGCAACCTCCCTCTTCAGATCAACATTTCCTCCCTGGGTGTGTTAACCGCGCACACGAACTTGTATCTGCAATAAATCATGGTACCTAATACGCTCTTCGAGTTCGAGCTTCTTGGAGTCAACATACTAGAATTGGGGATTGGCAATTCCAACCTGAAATCAGAGAACATGACAACTTGAATCCTCTTCTTCCCACTCTTCTCTTGGACGCATGAATTGAAATCAACAGTGTAAAGGCAAGCGATCTTCCGACAACCCTACAATCGAGAAATTGAATTTACGACTTCTTCGGTGATCTGTAGAAGGATCCGAACTTCACACCTTCCTCTAGGACACAACAATCAGAATATCATGTTTTGCGAGGCCATCGATCTTCCCAATATCTATAGCTTCAAGAAATAGGAATCACTACCTGTTTTGCGATCTGCAAAAAGAATCGAAAATCAATGAGGGATAAGGGTTTCAAAGGTCGGTAGAGATGCGAGGTTGATTGCTGGAGATAGAGGAGAAGAGTTAGATGGGGGCTGAGAAGAGGCTATCAATGGCTGAGAGAGAGTTGGGGAAAAAAATCCGCTGATGAAGGAAGATGAATGATGAGGGAGGTGATTGTGAAGGTGCATCTCACCTTGCCCTAAAACCCACTACAAAAAAACAGCTGTTTGGCGTCGGTCATACACGCGTTTTAGCGTCGGTCATGACCGACGCCAAAATAAATAGCGTCGGTCGGACATTGGCGTTCACTCTCCTTCGTCACCTTTTTTTTTGTTTCCTCCATCACCTCTTGCTTTCTTCCTTGGCGGTTCACTCTCCTCGTCTTCCCAAAAGTAACATTGAGTTCTCAACCTGCTGTAAAATTTCAGAGCCAGATAAGAGTTTGGTTGCCTCTCTTAAATCAACATCACCATTGAATTGGTTTTTGTAATCTCCAAGGATGTTCTGCAGGTAAGAAAGGTCGACTTCCTATGAAACAATTCTTCCCACTCCCCGCCAAACGTAATGGCTCCTGGTCTAGATTACAAGTGGGGCATGCCTGTCCTGTATAAGTGTTCCACCCTGATAATAAACTAATTGTCCACATTAGCGCTGCCCTCAACGTGAATGATTCTTTCTTCACTGAATCATATGCTTCTACACCTTCCCATAACATTTTCAGCTCATCAAGTAAAGGTTGTAGGTAGACATCGATATCATTTCCAGGAGCTTTCTTTCCCGGAATGATACCAGACAATATCATACATGTTGACTTCATGCATTCCCACGGAGGCGTGTTGTTCGGCATTAGTACAATTGGCCATGTGCTATGACTAAGGCTCATATTCCCAAAAGGATTAAAGCCGTCAGTAGCAAGGCCGAGCCTAACATTTCTCGGATCTGAAGCAAACTCAGGATACCTAGTGTCAAAGTCAACCCACGCTTGACCATCTCATGGATGCCGCAACATTCCATCAGTAGTTCTTTCTATAGAATGCCACACCATACTCTCAGCTGTTCTAGGGCACATGAACAATCTTTGCAACCTTGGAATTATTGGAAAGTATCGATATATTTTCAATGCTTTAAGTTTCTTCTCTTTGCTTCCATCAACTATGTCATCATCAACACCACCATCCTTGTATCTAGACTACTTGCAAATCCTGCAACTCGTCTCATCTATGTCATTACCCCAGTACAACATACAATCGTTCACACATGCATGAATTTTCGTGTATCCCAACCCAAGCCGTTTGATCATTTTCTTTGCACTATATCCTGTTGGCGGTATGTTGGCAAACTCAAAAGCTTCATGCAGCAACTCAATGATCATTGATATTTCTTTATCGCTGATGTTATGCATCCCCTTGATATGATAAAGTCTCAGAATGAAAGATAGTTTGGAGAACTTCTTACATCCTTCGTATAGTACCGTTTCTCCATCTTTTAGTAAATCCCTCAAATTTACATTGTCATCATCAACCGGCTCTTGTATTGGCTCAGGGATGCTGGTGTCATTATCTTCGCTCATAGCAATTTCTTCATTCATTTGACCTGCCTCATTAACATCTTCATTAGCAAGTACTTCAGTAGTAGTCTCGCGGACCTCCTCAGTAACGACACCAAAAGCATCATTAACCATTGAACGAAGTGATCTAATATGATCACTTCCATGCACTGCAGTCCTAGAAGAAGATCCGTACAGACGCTCGCCATGTCGCTCTCCATGTCGATCCCAAACAGTATATCCTGGCGGAAATGGCTTGCGGAGTAAATGCTCGTACACATCATCTCTACACAACCACTTCTTGAATCCACATTTTCGACATGGACAGACTATTTACTCTCCGTCGTTGTTGTTGGAGAAAGCAAAATTCAAAAAGCTTTCTAAGCCAGTCATGTACTCCGGTGATAATCTTGGGGTGTTAATCCAAGATTTATACATTAGGAGATACCTGATTTCGTGTAGGGAATAGATTCTCAGTATTGTAGATCATAATCTATATATAAAGTTAACTTAGGTAAAATGCTAAGATGTTATAACATTAATTTAGAATCATGTAGTACCAAATAATATACTAGTAACTAGTGTTTGTACGAAATTACCATGAAGTAGCTAGCAATATGCTACTGAGTTTAGTTAACTTAAAAAACAAACCCTAACTCAACCATATTCTAACATTAATCATATTCTAACAATTACTTAAAAATAACAAACAATTCTACTAATTAATCTCATTTAAAAAAAAATTATAACTGATCATATTGAAAACAACATACATATTACTATACAAGTTTAATCAGTTTTATGAGACATGCATATTACAATCAATTAATTTACGTGTAAAAAAAAGACAACAAATGCATACCTTACACCGGGGTGAGCTCCAAAAAGGCAGAAGACAGAACCACGAGAAAATAACTACTCGAAACGGGCACTGAGAAAATAACCTCAACATGTACAATTAGAACTAATCAGAATAACTATTTCAATCCAAAACAATGCTATTGACACATACAATCTAGAAACTAAACGAAATTTAAATTACAATCTACAATTCAATACTATTCTAGGAGTCACAGCAATTTCAATTAACTACAATTCTAATAATCACAACGTATACAATTCTATAATTCTATAATTCTCTACAATCCTAAATAATCAGAACATATACAATTCTAATTCTCTACAAAATAAACGAAATTTAAATTACAATGCACAAATTAAATAACTTACACCGATACACAGGAGGAGATGTCAAGGAAGCACGGGAGATGAGAACAGCGTCACAGCAGCTCCTAGCTCGAATGCCGGCAATTTCAGAGGATTTGGGGAGTTGAGAGAACTTCAAACTTTAGGGAGGAGTTGCATAATGATTTCTGTCGTCTGGGATGGGTTTTTATATGTTCGCGGTTTAGCGTCGTTCGATGACCGACGCTAAAACGCGTGTTAGCCGACGTTATTCACACGCGTTTTAGCGTCGGTCACAATCGACGCTAAAGTGTTTCTGCTGACCGACGCTGATCTAACCGTCTGGTTAACCAAAAAATCGAACCAGGAAAGGCATATAGCGTCGGTTGTCACGCTAATTTTAGCGTCGGTCGGCAATCAACCGACGCTAAAACGCGAAGTCAACTACTCAGCGTCGGTTGTTGACCGACCGACGCTAAAATGCTACGTTTCAACCGACGCTATAAGCCTTTTTTTTGTAGTGACCATGTCCTAATTGTTAGCGTGGTCGCAACGTGGACTCGTTTATGATGTGGCATCCCACTTGAATTCATCGTCAGCACAACCTGATTTTTAACTGAAAACATGGCAGTGTTCCAAACGGTGTTAGTGTCGCCGTCGACGGACACCGTTATCTTTAACAGTCAACTTAGTCAACTGGACACAACTGTCCTAAAAATTAAACGTTTGGTGAAATTAATGTAATCGAAATAAAAGTGGCTAGAATTGACATTTTGGCGAAAGGTTTGGCTAGAATTGTGTATTAATCCGATTCAATTTGAAACCCACTTTTTGAGAAATAGTTTTTGGCTTTGTTTCTTTCTATATTAATATATTGGTTAATTTAGGAAGAGATATAAATATGGCTTTACGTATTGTTATTATTTTACACTTGTAATTAATGAGCTATTCAGATTTGAACTTTAATTAATTAAATTGAAAACTAAGCCTAAAACTACATCCAATATTGAGTCAAACTAATACAACACTTAGCCGGATTCAATGTACCAAAAAATATACACTCGATTTTCAAAGACGGGACCGAAAGAGGGGCGAGCCGCGGCTCCCCCCAGATTCTTCTCTGCGAAAAGGTACTGAAGAGTATAATTGCAACTATATGTAGTTAGCTTGATATGCTGAGAGAAGGATGAGGTCGACCAACACTTTGTTGTTTGTTTATGGAGAGACAGAACATGATTTTAAGTTGCAAAAGCAACTTGTTTATGAACGACCATTTTCGTTCTATAAAAAAAGTAATGAATCTTTAAAAATAGCAACAAACAATGAAGCACAACAAAATAGTAGGAGTGGAAAACGAGTGGGTCGGGGACGGGTTTGGTATATTCGATCCCCGCCTGTTTACCTGGCGGGTTTTACCCGTACCCACCCGGCCAAGCCAATTGGGTACAATTTCGAAACCATCCCCACCCACCTCGGGTGGACGGGTTTGTCGGGTAATTCCCGGTCAGCAATTTTAAGAACAAAATTCAAAAGGCTCAATCAAACTAAAAGCCGAAAAATGTATTTCTGAAACTCAAACAAACCAATAGCTGAATTTAATAACGTACGCATTAAACAAATAATGAGGGCAAAGACTTTAAAAGTGCTGCACAAATGAAACCAATGAAACTAAAAAAATATTAAAGAATATTTATATAGCAATGAAACTATGCCGTTTTGACTAAATGGGTGCCCAGCGGGTGGGTACCGGGGACGGGTTGGCTATATCCGATGCCCACCAGCCGCCCGCAACTAACGGGTTTTGGGTTTGCCCGGACCCGGAAAAAGCCCAAGCCGACCGGGTAAATTGAGCCCAATCTTGGTGGGTTTGGGCGGGTACCCATTATCTTGGGTCAAACTGCCAAGCCTACCAAATAGAAAACAAAGGAGACGAATTAATAAGAGCTACAATTTTAGAAACACTTTTAGAACCAAAAAGACCATGAAACTATCTCGAAGTCCTAAATTCTTAACCCTCATTTTTCTATCACCAAAGATGCGGCCACAATGTTTCGGCTAGATATGATAAATCATTACCTTCAAATGAATGTTTGTGCAACAAAAAAAGTGTAAGAACAATGACTCCCCAACATAAAATTCATCGTTTCATTCTAGGAAACAAAAGGACCACAAAAATCCACCAATATACCACAATTTTTCTAGACCTCAAAGCAATAAGTGCATTCTACAAAAATATGTGATCTATCTTCTAAGAACGAGCAAAAAACACAGCAGATATCAATTTGAATTCCCCAACTAGTTGCCTCTACTTGTAGGTAGTCTATCCTGATCAATAAATCAAAAAATAAATGAATGGTGATGGATCAAAGGCTCGCCTCTAACCATTTCAGACAAGAAGACAATGTGAGTAGAGAGCCTTATAACCTTCCAAACTCTGGAAATGAGAAAGAAGGCTCCCTATTCCACAAAGAAGACATGTCAAAACTTTAGGTAACAAAAGGAATAAAGTACGGTCATGCCTTTAAAACCTCTTCCAAACCCAAGAGCAATTGCAGTTGGCCTCACCAGACGTGATGTTTAATAGAATTAATAGTCTCATCTAATCACCAAATTTTGGTGGGGAGAGAAAGACGAAAAAAGGAAAAATCATTGGATTGAGTTGAGTAAATTATGTCAATCTAATGAAAAGGGAAGTTTTGACTTCCCTTTTCGTTAGATTAACATAATTTACTCAACTCAATCCAATGAATTTTATTATTAAGATTGAAAAGACAATAGGATGAGAGAGAAAAGTAGAGAGAGAGAAAGGGGTCGGGAGTGAGTCAAGGGTAGTTTCTAGGTTTTATTCTTGGGGTTCTAGAGCTAGGAGTCCGGATTTGTTGTTGTGTTCTTACAAGACAAGGGGAAGAGAGGTTGCTATCTTCTCCTCTCATCGATTTGCGAATGCAAATTTCAAGTTTGTTGTTCTCACTCGGGGAAAGAGCATTTCATTTTCGTTGATGATTTATTGATTCGGTGGATTCAAGGTGTTTTGAAGGCATTAATGGACAGGGGATGGAATAACTTAAAGAGTTTGACCAATAGGAGTGGGGCAAGATCTATCCAATTGGGAAGTTTTGTGGTTCGGGAAGTGCCTTTCCTCAGAATTTTAGAGAATTGTGGCAACGGAAAGCAATTTTTTGTTGCAATCCCTACGAATGAAGGCTTGGTAGGCTGGAGCTCTCGGCTTAAGGTTCTGCAAAGCGTATTGTCGTCGGGAACGGGGGTAACAACAGGAAGAGTTTTGCCTTCCATTTCTTTTGCTGCGGTTCTTGGGAAAGATGAACGGCCAGAGGCGTCTGGTAAGAGGGATTTCAGCGGTGGGGCACCAGTGGTTTTACAAGTTAGTGATAGAGTCGTTGAAGCGAGGTTGAGTAAGCTCCGGAGCTGGATTCTTGTGTCTTTCGATCTAGGATGTAATGGCTATGTTGCATGGAACTAGTTTCTCAAATGGGTAAGAAGATGGTGGGGGGTCAAGGATTGGTGGGAGAAGAGGAGGTTAGGAGACGATTTCTGTCTCATAGAGTGTGGGTCAGATGAAGCCGTTGACAGAATCGTCAAAAGGGATGCCTGGGTTTTCAGGGGTGCTCAGCTGGAGGTGAGCAAATGGGTTCCGGAGGCTGGTTGATCGGTCCTTTTGAGAAGTCAAGGAGTAAAGTGGATTCTCGTCTTGGGGATTCCGGTTCATCTGAGGTCGGATGAGCTTTTTCGCGATATAGGAAAATTGTGTGGAGGTTTCCTTTTTTGCGAGGAAACAGGGTTCTCGGCTGTCCGAATCAATGTTAGGGATATGGGTGTGTGTCCAAGGTCGATCGTCTTGTGTGTGGGGAACCAGTGTTTCACTGTGGTTGTTATGGAGGAACCAGAGTTTACCTCTGAGGTGATGATCAGAAAATCTCCAATCGTGACGGCGTCGTCGCCGCCGACAGAGGTGATGATGGAGGTAGGTGAGCCAAGCTGGGAGAACCCTTCTAGGGTTTCTGAAAAAGGGACAAGACTCAGGCCTAATGGGATGTGTGGGCCGGCGGAATTAGATTTTTTAAGTTGTGTGGTCTCAAAACGACTTGAAATTGAAGTGGGCCAAAATTTAGTTGGGCCAGTGGGGAATGAAGGTTTCAGCTTAGGTTTGTTTGGGGAGGGTGCTTTTGGGTCTTTCTTATTTAGAGATGGGCTTTCTGTTTTTAGACAGGAGGAGAGTTGTGGTCCTGCAGAAGGAGAAGGTTTGGGGCCTGTTTTAAGGGAGTTGCAGGAAACTTTGTTGGACCCTCCACTTCTTTCTTTGTCTCATTCTGAAACAGAAGAAGTTTCTCCGGAGGAAGAAAGAGTTATGGTAGGTGGATCTGATTTTTTCAGTGGCTTGGACGAGGTGTTGGAGAGAACAGTGGCTGAAGACATGCACTCTAAGAGTAGTGAGGATGGAGAAATACTTTTAGCTAAAGGAAGGGAGTTGGTGGATCTCTTCGACCTTCCCATTAATGATTCGAGAGAGGAAGCTGCTGCCCAGGTTGAAGAAGTCACTCACGAGGTCTTACGAACACGGTTCCGGTCAGTGCCGCGATCGAAGAAAGAGCTAGAGCTTAGAAGACTGAAATGGGATCTTGCGGAGGTTGACGTTGGCAGCAATGACTCGACTCGCAATTCAAGGTATGTTTCATCGCAGAACCCGTGTTAATGAATCCTAGAATTTTGTCTTGGAATTAATGTGAGAGGGCTTGGTGATGTTTCAAAACAGTTTAGGATTAAAGCGCGTGTTAGGGATTTGCGGAAGAATATTTGTTGCTTTCAGGAAACTAAGTTATCTAATTTGGATAGGACTACGGTGTATAGGATTCTAGGTAGACGAAGTTGGGGTTGTGAGTCGGTTGGTGCGATGGGATCGAAAGGTGGTTTATTGATAGTTTGGGACGAAGATGTGGTTGAGACTGAAAATCATTGGGAGGGACGGTTTGTCCTAGTGACCATTTTCAAATCTGTTGGCAGTGACTTTGTGTGGGCTCTTTGTAATACTTATGGTCCTGTGGTTGCGAATGAGAAGGATGACTTTATCAATGAGCATAGGGGGTGTTGAGTTGGTGGGACCTTCCTTTTTGTGTTCTCGGAGATTTTAACATGGTTAGGAATTTGGAGGAGGTGCCAAGCGGAGTGCGTTCTCAGAGAGAAATGCTTTTGTTCAATGTCTTTATTGAAGATTTTGGACTCATCGATCTTCCTTTGGGCGGAGCAACTTTTACTTACTCAAATTTGCAGGTGGATGCGGCTTTATCGAGAATTAATAAGGTTCTTGTGTCTTCGTCTTGGGAAGATGTTTTTAGGGATTGTAGTCTTTTAGCGGGGACGAGGACGTGTTCAGATCACTGCCCATTGGTTCTTGACTGCACTCTTGGAAGTGTGGTGAGGTGACCCTAGAGGTTTGAACTAATGTGGTTAGATGCTCTGGACTTTGAAGAGGTGATTCAGGAGGCTTGGGAAGCTCCGGGTCAGGGGACTAACGAGCTATTTAGGCTTGCTTCTAAATTTAAGAAGTTGAAGTCAAACCTTGCAAGATGGAATATAGACAGTTTCAGAAGAAATGAAGTTGTGATTAAGGAGATTTTAGATAAAGTGTCAGCTTTGGATAGGCTTGAGGAACATAACATGTTAAGCAATGTCGACAGATTGGAGAGATGTTTGTTGAAGTGTGATCTTGACAGATTATGGAAGAGGGAAGAGATTTCTTAGATGCAGAAGGCTAGAGATAAATGGGCAAAGAAGGGCGACAGAAATACAGCTTACTTTCATAAGGTAGCTAATCACAATAGACGAAGGAATTTCATTTCCTCTTTGAAGATTGGTGACGAGGTCTTCAAGGTTGAGAATCATTTGACGGAGGCCATGGTGGGTTTTTATTCTCATCTGTTAACTGAACAAAGGGTTGTAAAACCGTTTCCTTCTAATTTAGGCTTCAATCGCATTAACCCTATGGGGTGCAAGCCATCTTATTCAGCCTTTTTCCGAGAAGGAGGTTTGGGAAGTGGTCCGGAAAAGTGCGAGTGACAAGGCACCAGGTCCCGATGGTATTTCAATGGGATTACTCAAGGCTCACTGGGGGATCTTTAAACGGGATTTTTTGGCTGCACTTGGAGATTTCTGGAATCACCAAGGTCTTCCTAGATCTGTTAATAGCACTTTCTTGTGTCTTATTCCCAAGCTGGAGGCTGTTGAAGATATTAAGCAACTGAGACCGATCAGTTTGGTGAGTTCTTTTTATAAAGTACTTTCCAAGACTTTATCGGCAAGGTTGAAGGGGGTCATTTCGCAATGTGTGTCAGTTCAGCAATGTGCTTTTGTGGAGAAGCGACAGATTCTGGATGCGTCTCTTATTGCAAACGAGATTATCCATTCCAGGAGGAAGGCTGGGAGGGCAGGTTTGGTTATTAAGTTGGACATTGAAAAGGCCTATGACCATGTCAGTTGGTCGTGCCTTTTCAAGATTTTGGGTGAGATGGGCTTCTCAAATACTTGGATCAAATGGATAAGGGAGTGTATTTCTTCTGCGTATTTCTCTGTACTGGTGAATGGTGAAGCAAAAGGTTACTTTCCCAGTTCAAGAGGTCTTAGACAGGGAGATTCGTTATCTCCTTTCCTCTTCACCATGGTTATGGAGGTGCTCTCGTTGTTTTTCTCTAAGGCAAAGGAGGCCGATCTTTTTGAAGGTTTTTTCATGGATGAAGGGGAGAGAGCAGGGGAGGTCAATCACATTCTCTTTGCTGACGATGTCGTTGTCTTCTGCGATGCTTGCTTTGACCAGGTTTGTCAAGTTCTTGCCATTCTCATCTGTTTCGAAGCTGTGACTGGACTTAAAGTTAATGTTCACAAGTCAATTATCTTTCCCATTGGTAATGTGAGAGACGCTCATAGGTATGCTCACATTTTTGGGTGTTCACTTGGTTCTCTCCATCCTCGTATCTTGGACTCCCCCTTGGGGCACTGTCCTCTTCGGCACAACTATGGGAGCCGGTGTTGGGGAATGTGAGGAAAAGACTCGAGTCGTGGAGAGCAAAGTTTCTCTCCTTTGGGGGGAAGAGTAACACTCTTAAGAAGCGTTCTGTCTCAGATGCCGATTTATTATATGTCCCTCTTCAAAGCACCTGGTTCTGTTGTTTCTGAGATCGAGAAAATCCAGAATAGATGTTTGTGGGAAGGAGTGGGTGATGCGAGAAGACCTCACTTAGTGCGGTGGTCTTTAGTCAAGACTCCGAGGAACAAAGGGGGCCTTGGGGTGTTTGATTTGCGGTGCCTGAACACAGCTTTATTGGGGAAGTGGGGGTGGAGATTTGCTACAGAAAGGAATGCGTGGTGGCGATGTTTGATCGTGGAGAAGTGTGGGGTGGGGAGGTCTGAGTGGGTTCCAGCTTGGAATTTGCAAGGTGTAGGTTGGACGGTGTGGAGAGATATCGTCAAAGTCATTCACGAGTTTTGGAAGGTTGCAACAATTGATCCGAGGGGTGGTGGAGTGTCTTTTTGGTACGATTCGTGGGTTTTGGGTGAGTGTCTTGCTATTAGGTTTCCCAGGATTGTTGCAGTAGCACAATCCATGGAAGCATTGTTATCTGACTTAGTTGTGGTGAGTGACAGGTATACTTGGAGCGTTCCTCTCACTACAGAGCTTAGAGGTAGAGCCGAAGCTGAGAGACGGAGGCTGTTTGTTACCCTGCAAGGTATTCCGATGGGAAGGATTTCTCAGGGACCACCTTTCCCTATGTGGGACCTCGAGGCTTCTGGGATATTCTTGGTAAGCTCTTTTTTTCGAACCTTGCGTCAGCAAAGGTTTCCAGGATGGGTGATGACACTCGATTTGACGTGATTATCAGCCTTATTTAAGCGACATTTCTTTGCTTAAGACATTGTTTTTAGGGTAGAATAACGAATATTCAATCGATTGTCCTATCTCGTGCCAATTGTGTTACCTTGGCCCGTTTCGGGTCTATTTGATGGTTTTCTAGTGTTTTTGTGTTAGCACAGGTTTTCGCCGTTTAAATAAAGTAGCCATGGACGTGTCTAAGGCATTGGAACCTCGAGGAACCAAACCGGAATCGATCAAAGGAGCCAATCAAAGTCAAAGCAAATCCCTACCCGACCACAAAGATATTTTCGCCGAAAATACGCTATTGATTTCGGCGAAAATAATAGTACAAACCAACTGATGCCGAGTCAAAGGTATTTTCGGCGAAATTGATTAACTCTTCGATCCGAAAATAGAGTACAGAGAAATCAGCCGGCGGTATCTTCAATTGCAAGAATATTTTCGGCGAAAATACTTCATTATTTTCGGCGAAAATAACAGAAGGAATCTGGCGACTTAGTGTTTAAGTATAAATACTTAACCCGGCGGCCCAAAAGGTGGAATCATTATTCATATTTTCACGAATCAGACTTTTGAGAGTCAGCCGACTCTAGGGTCGATAGATAGAGTTTAGAGAGTTCGAAGATCCATGGAGAGATCGTGACGCCATCCTTCACCTCGGAGAACTCGGAGCTTAAAGTTGAAGTTCCAGGAGATTGAAGCTTCGCGGGAGTCGTCAGAATTAGGTTTTTCAGTTCTTATCTGTTCTTCCTCTGTATGATGATCTTCATTGTTGCCTTTGATTCTCTTGTTTCTGATATGAGTAACTGAACTTGTAGAGCTTAGATTAGATGAACCCTAAGTGACCCAGGGCTTTAAAGCGGTCACGGATCGGCGGTGATTAGATTCGAAATTCAATCAGTTCTTTTTCATGTTTGGTTTGTTCTTCATTGCTTATGTTTCTTGTCTGGATTGATCACCTAGATTAGATTCTGGTTAAGCTAAGGATAGAAGCGAACGCTCGCCTTACTTTCGAACATCGAATTGAACAATTAACCTTATAATTGGAGCGTGCCTTTCGTAGGAACCGGTTAGGGTTAATTCACTGCAAGAGTAACTCATTAATCATTAGTAATTGCACCAGTTAATTAAGTCGTTGCGAGAGGCGACCGTACCCGGGCGGCTAGTTAATCTTGGTAGTTAGAACAGATAGAGCGAACGTTCGCCGGTCTTAAACTTAAGGGTAAGGAGTTATGGTGGTGTATAGAAACCGATTGAATTAGAATTGAAAACCGCTGATCTTGTGATTGCCGTTGCTCTGGTGATCTAAGGGGGATTCGAAATCTAAGTTCGTCTATCTTCTCGTTAGTCAACCTTTTACTTTTCTGTCTTTTATTTTCCTTTGTTCATTAGATTAGAAGTCGTGGAACTCACACCACGCACTAAGTGCTTAAACCTGAATAAATTGTCAGCCTCTTTGAGTAGTCAATTAGTAGAAACCCTGTGGAATACGATCTACCCTAGCTTCACAGCTTGGTAGTATTTGATACCGCTAAAACTGCAGCATCAAATTGGCGCCGTTGCCGGGGACTTCTTTTGATTGTTCGAAAGAAGAACTGGCAATTTATTCTTCTACTTTCCATCTTTCATTTTTCCACCCACTTCGATTTTACACTGGTTTTGTTTGTCTTTGTTATCTGTAGGTTTACAGGTGTATGCCTCACCGTCCTTGGACTCGCTCTCAAACCGAACAGGCTAAGATTGCAGGGAATCCAGGCAGTTCTGCTACACCTCTATGATCACAGACTCTGAAGGAAGGCAGATCCAATCCATTCATCACTCCGATCAAGATCGAGGAACCAAAGGAGAGTTCCTCATCTCCATCTTCACCTATACCGTCATCTTCATCCGCTTCATACACCGAGTCACTTTCACCACCTCCATCTCCCACCATGGGCGATAGATTACCACCAAATGGGGATCAACCGCCGCCGCCACCACTTGCACATAAGAGTCTAGCAGACTATAACAAGCCGAGCGCGACTAGCGTTCGATCTACCATTGCCGTTCCGCGCATTGAAGGAGATCCTGACTATGAGATCAAGATCCCATTCTTGACGATGATCTCTAGGGATTTACAGTTTGAAGGAAGACCCCTAGACAACCCGTGCACTCATCTTGCAGACTTCCTTGATCTCTGCAGTACTTTTAAGAACGGAAACCTCGACAAAAACACCCTTTGTCTGAGAGCTTTCCCGCTCTCTCTAAAAGGCGCTGCTAAGAGGTGGCTTACTGGAAAAACCACCTGGCTACTACACTAACTGGGATACTCTGGCTTAGGACTTTGTTGAAGAATACTTCCCTCCAGCCAGAACAACCGCCATCAAGGACAGCATCGCCAGATTCTCCCAGAAAGAAGGAGAAAGCTTGTATGATACTTGGAATCGATTCCAAGAACTTCTCTACACCTGCCCTCATCATGGATTCGAGCAGAGGCAGTTAGCTGAAATCTTCTCTCGTGGACTTCGAGAAGAATCTGCCAAGTGGGTCAATTCTCTAGCTGAAGGGGATTGCACTACACTCACTACTGAAGCTGCTCTTCTTCACTTCGCAAACTGTGCCTCCAAGTCAAGGAACTGGGAGCGACAATCTGAAGGATCAAGGAGCAAGCTAGATCTCGAAGCTACTATCAAAGCAGAGGTAGAGAAGCATTTGAAGAAGTCTACCACACCGATCAAGCCACCGGCAGCTTCTGTCTATGTTGCTAATTGCGAGTGGTGTGGAGCTTGCTCACATAATGGAGGCCGTTGTCAGAATTTTGGTAAGGCAGAAGTCTGGTCTGCCGAAGAGGTAAATTTCATACAACAAGGCTTCGTCAATAATCAGAATGGTTATGCTGGTTACCGTAACTTCAGACAGCAAGGGAACTATCAAGACAGACCCCCCTACAATGCTGGCGCCAATCATAACCAGAACCAGAATAACCGCCCGGCTGGTCCAGCTCAGGATCAGAAGCCTAACCATCCGCCGGCAGGTGTCTACCAGCCGCCGCATCGCAATCCGGGTAATTATGGAACTGGATAATAATGTCCAATTGTGTTAGGGTAGAATAATGAATATTCAATCGATTGCCCTATCTCGTGCCAATTGTGTTACCTTAGCCCGTTTCGGGTGTATTTGATGGTTTTCTAGTGTTTTTGTGTTAGCACAGGTTTTCGCCGTCAAATAAAGTAGCCATGAACATGTCTAAGGCATTGGAACCTCGAGGAACCAAACCGGAATCGATCAAAGGAGATAATCAAAGTCAAAGCAAATCCCTACCCGACTACAAAGATATTTTTGCCGAAAATACCCTATTGATTTCGGCGAAAATAATAGTACAAACCAACTGATGCCGAGTCAAAGGTATTTTCGGCGAAATTGATTAACTCTTCGATCCGAAAATAGAGTACAGAGAAATCAGCCGGCGGTGTCTTCAATTGCAAGAATATTTTCGGCGAAAATACTTCATTATTTTCGGCGAAAATAACAGAAGGAATCCGGCGACTTAGGGTTTAAGTATTACTACTTAACCCGGCGGCCCAAAAGGAGGAATCATTATTCATATTTTCACGAATCAGACTTTTGAGAGTCAGCCGACTCTAGGGTCGATAGATAGAGTTTAGAGAGTTCGAAGATCCGTGGAGAGATCGTGACGCCATCCTTCACCTCGGAGAACTCGAGCTTAAAGTTGAAGTTCCAGGAGATTGAAGCTTCGCGGGAGTCGTCAGAATTGGGTTTTTTCAGTTCTTATCTGTTCTTCCTCTGTATGATGATCTTCATTGTTGCCTTGATTCTCTTGTTTCTGATATGAGTAACTGAACTTGTAGAGCTTAGATTAGATGAACCCTAAGTGACCCAGGGCTTTAAAGCGGTCACGGATCGGCGGTGATTAGATTCGAAATTCAATCAGTTCTTTTTCATGTTTGGTTTGTTCTTCATTGCTTATGTTTCTTGTCTGGATTGATCACCCTTGATCTCCATCTTCACCTATACCGTCATCTTCATCCGCTTCATACACCGAGTCACTTTCACCACCTCCATCTCCCACCATGGGCGATAGATTACCACCAAATGGGGATCAACCGCCGCCGCCACCACTTGCACATAAGAGTCTAGCAGACTATAACAAGCCGAGCGCGACTAGCGTTCGATCTACCATTGCCGTTCCGCGCATTGAAGGAGATCCTGACTATGAGATCAAGATCCCATTCTTGACGATGATCTCTAGGGATTTACAGTTTGAAGGAAGACCCCTAGACAACCCGTGCACTCATCTTGCAGACTTCCTTGATCTCTGCAGTACTTTTAAGAACGGAAACCTCGACAAAAACACCCTTTGTCTGAGAGCTTTCCCGCTCTCTCTAAAAGGCGCTGCTAAGAGGTGGCTTACTGGAAAAACCACCTGGCTACTACACTAACTGGGATACTCTGGCTTAGGACTTTGTTGAAGAATACTTCCCTCCAGCCAGAACAACCGCCATCAAGGACAGCATCGCCAGATTCTCCCAGAAAGAAGGAGAAAGCTTGTATGATACTTGGAATCGATTCCAAGAACTTCTCTACACCTGCCCTCATCATGGATTCGAGCAGAGGCAGTTAGCTGAAATCTTCTCTCGTGGACTTCGAGAAGAATCTGCCAAGTGGGTCAATTCTCTAGCTGAAGGGGATTGCACTACACTCACTACTGAAGCTGCTCTTCTTCACTTCGCAAACTGTGCCTCCAAGTCAAGGAACTGGGAGCGACAATCTGAAGGATCAAGGAGCAAGCTAGATCTCGAAGCTACTATCAAAGCAGAGGTAGAGAAGCATTTGAAGAAGTCTACCACACCGATCAAGCCACCGGCAGCTTCTGTCTATGTTGCTAATTGCGAGTGGTGTGGAGCTTGCTCACATAATGGAGGCCGTTGTCAGAATTTTGGTAAGGCAGAAGTCTGGTCTGCCGAAGAGGTAAATTTCATACAACAAGGCTTCGTCAATAATCAGAATGGTTATGCTGGTTACCGTAACTTCAGACAGCAAGGGAACTATCAAGACAGACCCCCCTACAATGCTGGCGCCAATCATAACCAGAACCACAATAACCGCCCGGCTGGTCCAGCTCAGGATCAGAAGCCTAACCATCCGCCGGCAGGTGTCTACCAGCCGCCGCATCGCAATCCGGGTAATTATGGAACTGGATAATAATGTCCAATTGTGTTAGGGTAGAATAATGAATATTCAATCGATTGCCCTATCTCGTGCCAATTGTGTTACCTTAGCCCGTTTCGGGTGTATTTGATGGTTTTCTAGTGTTTTTGTGTTAGCACAGGTTTTCGCCGTCAAATAAAGTAGCCATGAACATGTCTAAGGCATTGGAACCTCGAGGAACCAAACCGGAATCGATCAAAGGAGATAATCAAAGTCAAAGCAAATCCCTACCCGACTACAAAGATATTTTTGCCGAAAATACCCTATTGATTTCGGCGAAAATAATAGTACAAACCAACTGATGCCGAGTCAAAGGTATTTTCGGCGAAATTGATTAACTCTTCGATCCGAAAATAGAGTACAGAGAAATCAGCCGGCGGTGTCTTCAATTGCAAGAATATTTTCGGCGAAAATACTTCATTATTTTCGGCGAAAATAACAGAAGGAATCCGGCGACTTAGGGTTTAAGTATTACTACTTAACCCGGCGGCCCAAAAGGAGGAATCATTATTCATATTTTCACGAATCAGACTTTTGAGAGTCAGCCGACTCTAGGGTCGATAGATAGAGTTTAGAGAGTTCGAAGATCCGTGGAGAGATCGTGACGCCATCCTTCACCTCGGAGAACTCGGAGCTTAAAGTTGAAGTTCCAGGAGATTGAAGCTTCGCGGGAGTCGTCAGAATTGGGTTTTTCAGTTCTTATCTGTTCTTCCTCTGTATGATGATCTTCATTGTTGCCTTTGATTCTCTTGTTTCTGATATGAGTAACTGAACTTGTAGAGCTTAGATTAGATGAACCCTAAGTGACCCAGGGCTTTAAAGCGGTCACGGATCGGCGGTGATTAGATTCGAAATTCAATCAGTTCTTTTTCATGTTTGGTTTGTTCTTCATTGCTTATGTTTCTTGTCTGGATTGATCACCCTTTGATCTCCATCTTCACCTATACCGTCATCTTCATCCGCTTCATACACCGAGTCACTTTCACCACCTCCATCTCCCACCATGGGCGATAGATTACCACCAAATGGGGATCAACCGCCGCCGCCACCACTTGCACATAAGAGTCTAGCAGACTATAACAAGCCGAGCGCGACTAGCGTTCGATCTACCATTGCCGTTCCGCGCATTGAAGGAGATCCTGACTATGAGATCAAGATCCCATTCTTGACGATGATCTCTAGGGATTTACAGTTTGAAGGAAGACCCCTAGACAACCCGTGCACTCATCTTGCAGACTTCCTTGATCTCTGCAGTACTTTTAAGAACGGAAACCTCGACAAAAACACCCTTTGTCTGAGAGCTTTCCCGCTCTCTCTAAAAGGCGCTGCTAAGAGGTGGCTTACTGGAAAAACCACCTGGCTACTACACTAACTGGGATACTCTGGCTTAGGACTTTGTTGAAGAATACTTCCCTCCAGCCAGAACAACCGCCATCAAGGACAGCATCGCCAGATTCTCCCAGAAAGAAGGAGAAAGCTTGTATGATACTTGGAATCGATTCCAAGAACTTCTCTACACCTGCCCTCATCATGGATTCGAGCAGAGGCAGTTAGCTGAAATCTTCTCTCGTGGACTTCGAGAAGAATCTGCCAAGTGGGTCAATTCTCTAGCTGAAGGGGATTGCACTACACTCACTACTGAAGCTGCTCTTCTTCACTTCGCAAACTGTGCCTCCAAGTCAAGGAACTGGGAGCGACAATCTGAAGGATCAAGGAGCAAGCTAGATCTCGAAGCTACTATCAAAGCAGAGGTAGAGAAGCATTTGAAGAAGTCTACCACACCGATCAAGCCACCGGCAGCTTCTGTCTATGTTGCTAATTGCGAGTGGTGTGGAGCTTGCTCACATAATGGAGGCCGTTGTCAGAATTTTGGTAAGGCAGAAGTCTGGTCTGCCGAAGAGGTAAATTTCATACAACAAGGCTTCGTCAATAATCAGAATGGTTATGCTGGTTACCGTAACTTCAGACAGCAAGGGAACTATCAAGACAGACCCCCCTACAATGCTGGCGCCAATCATAACCAGAACCACAATAACCGCCCGGCTGGTCCAGCTCAGGATCAGAAGCCTAACCATCCGCCGGCAGGTGTCTACCAGCCGCCGCATCGCAATCCGGGTAATTATGGAACTGGATAATAATGTCCAATTGTGTTAGGGTAGAATAATGAATATTCAATCGATTGCCCTATCTCGTGCCAATTGTGTTACCTTAGCCCGTTTCGGGTGTATTTGATGGTTTTCTAGTGTTTTTGTGTTAGCACAGGTTTTCGCCGTCAAATAAAGTAGCCATGAACATGTCTAAGGCATTGGAACCTCGAGGAACCAAACCGGAATCGATCAAAGGAGATAATCAAAGTCAAAGCAAATCCCTACCCGACTACAAAGATATTTTTGCCGAAAATACCCTATTGATTTCGGCGAAAATAATAGTACAAACCAACTGATGCCGAGTCAAAGGTATTTTCGGCGAAATTGATTAACTCTTCGATCCGAAAATAGAGTACAGAGAAATCAGCCGGCGGTGTCTTCAATTGCAAGAATATTTTCGGCGAAAATACTTCATTATTTTCGGCGAAAATAACAGAAGGAATCCGGCGACTTAGGGTTTAAGTATTACTACTTAACCCGGCGGCCCAAAAGGAGGAATCATTATTCATATTTTCACGAATCAGACTTTTGAGAGTCAGCCGACTCTAGGGTCGATAGATAGAGTTTAGAGAGTTCGAAGATCCGTGGAGAGATCGTGACGCCATCCTTCACCTCGGAGAACTCGGAGCTTAAAGTTGAAGTTCCAGGAGATTGAAGCTTCGCGGGAGTCGTCAGAATTGGGTTTTTCAGTTCTTATCTGTTCTTCCTCTGTATGATGATCTTCATTGTTGCCTTTGATTCTCTTGTTTCTGATATGAGTAACTGAACTTGTAGAGCTTAGATTAGATGAACCCTAAGTGACCCAGGGCTTTAAAGCGGTCACGGATCGGCGGTGATTAGATTCGAAATTCAATCAGTTCTTTTTCATGTTTGGTTTGTTCTTCATTGCTTATGTTTCTTGTCTGGATTGATCACCCTTTGATCTCCATCTTCACCTATACCGTCATCTTCATCCGCTTCATACACCGAGTCACTTTCACCACCTCCATCTCCCACCATGGGTGATAGATTACCACCAAATGGGGATCAACCGCCGCCGCCACCACTTGCACATAAGAGTCTAGCAGACTATAACAAGCGAGCGCGACTAGCGTTCGATCTACCATTGCCGTTCCGCGCATTGAAGGAGATCCTGACTATGAGATCAAGATCCCATTCTTGACGATGATCTCTAGGGATTTACAGTTTGAAGGAAGACCCCTAGACAACCCGTGCACTCATCTTGCAGACTTCCTTGATCTCTGCAGTACTTTTAAGAACGGAAACCTCGACAAAAACACCCTTTGTCTGAGAGCTTTCCCGCTCTCTCTAAAAGGCGCTGCTAAGAGGTGGCTTACTGGAAAAACCACCTGGCTACTACTCTAACTGGGATACTCTGGCTTAGGACTTTGTTGAAGAATACTTCCCTCCAGCCAGAACAACCGCCATCAAGGACAGCATCGCCAGATTCTCCAGAAAGAAGGAGAAAGCTTGTATGATACTTGGAATCGATTCCAAGAACTTCTCTACACCTGCCTCATCATGGATTCGAGCAGAGGCAGTTAGCTGAAATCTTCTCTCGTGGACTTCGAGAAGAATCTGCCAAGTGGGTCAATTCTCTAGCTGAAGGGGATTGCACTACACTCACTCCTTAAGCTGCTCTTCTTCACTTCGCAAACTGTGCCTCCAAGTCAAGGAACTGGGAGCGACAATCTGAAGGATCAAGGAGCAAGCTAGATCTCGAAGCTACTATCAAAGCAGAGGTAGAGAAGCATTTGAAGAAGTCTACCACACCGATCAAGCCACCGGCAGCTTCTGTCTATGTTGCTGATTGCGAGTGGTGTGGAGCTTGCTCACATAATGGAGGCCGTTGTCAGAATTTTGGTAAGGCAGAAGTCTGGTCTGCCGAAGAGGTAAATTTCATACAACAAATCTGGACAAAGAATTGAGCAAGTCGTGAACAACATCTCGAGCATGCTAGCATCTGGTCGACCATTTGGCCAGCTTCCAAGCCAGACAGAGCCAAACCCGAGAAAAGAACAGGCTAAAATGGTAACTGCTTGAAAACTCCCGAACTTAATTGCTGACGCTTATTCTGTTTTACGTAGGATCGCTGAAACTCCGGAAGAAGAGGAAGAAGAGGAACAGAAACCGACGCCTAAGGAGGATCCTCCTCTTGCAACATACGCCGTAAAGCCTCCTTTTCCTAGAGCATTGCTGCCAAACGCAAGGATCGAGACTGGCATGAAGGGGAACAAGGAAGGATATCCTGACATTCGTGCTAAGAAACCTGTTTCTCCATATCCAGCTAAGTTATCTGATCCCGGTTCTTTTACTTTGCCGTTGGTTATTAATGATGTTGAGATTGAACGATGCTTAGTTGATCTAGGAGCATCTGTTAATGTTATGCCTGTGAGTCTATATGAAAAGTTAAACCTAGGAGAACTTGAACCACCTAGTATGCAACTCGTCTTTGCTGATAGATCGCTTAAAACCCCTAAGGGAGAGATTAAAGACGTTGTCACTAAATGTGGTCCGTTCACGTTCTTAGCTGATTATGTGATTATGGATATTAGTACAGATGATGCTACCATTCTCATAGGTCGACCTTTCATGGCTACTACTGGAATGAATATTAATGTTCCAAATGGTTCTTTAACTTTAAGAGTCGGTAAAGAAACAAAAACGTTCCGTCTTAAAGATGGCATGAAATATGACTCTAGGAATGAAGAATCTCACTGCCTAGCTGTTGAAACGGTGGGGTTGACTCCGGTCAACTCCGTTGCTAATGCTTCTCCCAGTGTCTCTAGATTAGCTGTTGCTGCAGATATTAAACAGGTCATTATGAAGAAGCCAGAAATTTCGGTTCAGAAGCCGCTTAAGAAGAAGAAGAAGGAACTGCAAGCCTCTTCTAAACCACCGAGCAGACCTCGAGGAAAGAACAAGAAGACGAAAAACCCAAATGGTCTGGAGACCAAAAATTCCACCGTCTTCCATCGAGCCAACTGCACCACCATTTCGTTCCGAGAGACCGGCGCCGGAACAAGTATGGAAGGAGAAGCCGAAAGCGTCTCCTAAGGAAGTACTAACGATCACCGATCCTGGTGATACCAAGCCGAAGATTAAAGAAAAGGAGAAACCGACAGTCCTCATTCCTTCCATCGTCACACTAAAGAAGGATGATCTCTCTAGAGAGTGTTCGGACCATTCAAGTTCGTTGATCATCTTCCCGACGGACGTACCAAGCTACTACATGCAAACGGGAAGAGATTCACGCTTACCGGAGAAGTCCCGAAGCTGTACTTCATGAACTCCGACACGAGCGTGAAGGAGAATCTGAGTTGGGATGTCTCCTAATACCGTCCAGGTATCGTCCAGCTCAAGGACGTTAATAAAAGAGCACTTCGTGGGAGGCAACCCACGGCTGGAGTAAGTTTTTGTTTTGTTTCAACCTTAGTGTTTTAGAGTCGGTTCGCGAGAGCCAAAAGTGTCATTTTGTTTGATTTATTATTTTTCGTGTAGAGTCTGCATGTCATAGAGTCAGTTGCAAGTTGATTGAGGTCGTTCCGATTTTTATGGATTTAACTGTGATTTTCTGAAGTTCGCCGAATTTACGAAAATATTTAAACACCCGAACAGTTCAAAATTTTCGGCGAAACCACCCTTGTTTTCGGCGAAATCGATTTTCAATTTTCGAACTCAAGCTCCCTGTTCATTGTTTTCGGTTTGAAAAGTTTTTGTTTTCGGCGAAACCATTTTAACTGATATTTTCGGCGAACCGTGCTATTGTTTTCGGCGAAACCGCCTTCACAAATCCGCAGTCCATTTTAACTGATATTTTCGGCGAAACCACCCTCCTATTTTCACCGAAAATAATTTTGAAAATCACCCAAATCTTCCTTTAAAAAAATCCGGTCCACCCCCTCTCTCATCCTTCACCCATTTTCGTTCAAATCACCGAAAACCCCCCTTATCTCTTTAAAATCGCCGACCGCCCACATTTTAAAAACTCGCCGTCGCCGCCGTAACCCACCGCCGCCGCCATCGCCGACCGCCGACCGCCGCCGCTCCCTTCCCTTCCCTTTTCCGATCCCAACGAGCCCTAGAACGTTCGAATCGGAGCTTTGCAGCTCCAGTTCTCCGAAACCCTCTTTTTCAACGTTTTTCACCGATTTCTCTCAACTCGTTCATTATTAGCAATCATGACTTAAAGGTAAGTTGTATAAATTTTCGACGAATCTTTTGACATATAGATTGTTGAATTTCGACGAGTTTAATATCGGTCTACCTCGTTTTGCGTGTCAGCTATTTCGGTGTGATTTTTTCTGAACTAATTGAGCTTGGATGATCTAGATTGCTCTAGGAGTGTCGTGCCGTGAATTTGAAAAAAAAAAAAAAGAGTCAAAATATTTTCAAAATTCCCCTTAACCTTCTTTGTTCGACTTTTATTCTGTGTGGATCCGGGACACTTGTCCCGGTATCCTTTTGATCTTTTTGTTGTTTTTGTTTTGTAGGATCTTGAGTAGATACTCCGCTCTGCTCCGGACGCTCCGTGTTCATCCCCTACACCGACCATCACCTTCCAGGTTCTTCGTATCTCTCTACTCTAGTTTAGTCCTGTGAGGACGCAGAACCGTTTAAGTGTGGGGTAGGATGTTAGAATTTGCCTGATCTTGCTTGCTATCTGTGATTCTATGGTTCAATTTTGAATGTTCTCTAGCATATAATTGGTCGATTCTTGACTTTTGATGTTAAATTGACTTCAATTTTGATGAATGACATCTAGACTGTTCCACTTAGAACCTGTAACCAACGTGTCGAAACTGATATTAAATGAGTCTAGGTCAGAACAGATCACAAATCACTTCGGTAGTTGAAACTTGAATTAATTGAATTGATTGACTTGTTAACAACAAAGCTCGATAACACCATTCTAAGATGATAAATGCTAGCTTCTTCCATGTTTTTCACTCCATATTTGATCACCTGTGATTGTGGCTTGAGATTAGGCGGAAATCCAATTCAAAATCTTGTGTAAAAAAGTTATAACTAGCTAGGATCAAATGGCTAAATTGTTAAATCAAGTAATCAAGTTGTGCTAATCAATGTTAAGTTCTTTAAAGTGTTGAAAATAAAGCTAGGCAAGCCCGACACCTAAGTGAAGTGTTCGGGTTGAGCACTAGCATAAGCACAAATACTGTGAGCTAGGCAGGTCCAACACCTAAGTGAAGTGTTTGGTATCGAGCACTAGTATGCAGTAAATAAATTGAAGGCAGAAGTTGAACTTGAAATAAATCATTGTTTAAATCGGTCCTAGCTAGAACATGTAACGTGCAGATCTAGAAACGGATGAAGTCGAGTCAATAGCCACGTCACTTTTCCTACCTCCGCATCCACATCATGCCTAGAGCTTAAAGTCTTTTTGATTAGAATTGGTGTTATCGTAGTCGGTTAATTATGATTAATTGTTTTGCCAAGAAACGAGCTTTGTTAAAACCACTACTTGAAGTGTGCAGAAATTAGTGAGATCGAAAACTTGTTTGGTTGATGTTCTTGCATGTGTAGGTCACTTTTTCTACGTGGAACAGTCTAAACCAAATTGTTAGAATTGAATCTCAGTTTAATCTCGTGTCATTTGTGAATTTGAGTGTGTTCTAGTTCAGTTTGCTTGAGGACAAGCAAAAGCTTAAGTGTGGGGTATTTGATGACACTCGATTTGACGTGATTATCAGCCTCATTTAAGCGACATTTCTTTGCTTAAGACATTGTTTTTAGGGTAGAATAATGAATATTCAATCGATTGCCCTATCTCGTGCCAATTGTGTTACCTTGGCCCGTTTCGGGTGTATTTGATGGTTTTCTAGTGTTTTTGTGTTAGCACAGGTTTTCACCGTCAAATAAAGTAGCCATGAACATGTCTAAGGCATTGGAACCTCGAGGAACCAAACCGGAATCGATCAAAGGAGCCAATCAAAGTCAAAGCAAATCCCTACCCGACTACAAAGATATTTTTGCCGAAAATACCCTATTGATTTCGGCGAAAATAATAGTACAAACCAACTGATGCCGAGTCAAAGGTATTTTTGGCGAAATTGATTAACTCTTCGATCCGAAAATAGAGTACAGAGAAATCAGCCGGCGGTGTCTTCAATTGCAAGAATATTTTCGGCGAAAATACTTCATTATTTTCGGCGAAAATAACAGAAGGAATCCGGCGACTTAGGGTTTAAGTATTAATACTTAACCCGGCGGCCCAAAAGGAGGAATCATTATTCATATTTTCACGAATCAGACTTTTGAGAGTCAGCCGACTCTAGGGTCGATAGATAGAGTTTAGAGAGTTCGAAGATCCGTGGAGAGATCGTGACGCCATCCTTCACCTCGGAGAACTCGGAGCTTAAAGTTGAAGTTCCAGGAGATTGAAGCTTCGCGGGAGTCGTCAGAATTAGGTTTTTCAGTTCTTATCTGTTCTTCCTCTGTATGATGATCTTCATTGTTGCCTTTGATTCTCTTGTTTCTGATATGAGTAACTGAACTTGTAGAGCTTAGATTAGATGAACCCTAAGTGACCCAGGGCTTTAAAGTGGTCACGGATCGGCGGTGATTAGATTCGAAATTCAATCAGTTCTTTTTCATGTTTGGTTTGTTCTTCATTGCTTATGTTTCTTGTCTGGATTGATCACCTAGATTAGATTCTGGTTAAGCTAAGGATAGAAGCGAACGCTCGCCTTACTTTCGAACATCGAATTGAACAATTAACCTTATAATTGGAGCGTTCCTTTCGTAGGAACCGGTTAGGGTTAATTCACTGCAAGAGTAACTCATTAATCATTAGTAATTGCACCAGTTAATTAAGTCGTTGCGAGAGGCGACCGTACCCGGGCGGCTAGTTAATCTTGGTAGTTAGAACGGATAGAGCGAACGTTCGCCGGTCTTAAACTTAAGGGTAAGGAGTTATGGTGGTGTATAGAAACCGATTGAATTAGAATTGAAAACCGCTGATCTTGTGATTGCCGTTGCTCTGGTGATCTAAGGGGGATTCGAAATCTAAGTTCGTCTATCTTCTCGTTAGTCAATCTTTTACTTTTCTGTCTTTTATTTTCCTTTGTTCATTAGATTAGAAGTCGTGGAACTCACACCACGCACTAAGTGCTTAAACCTGAATAAATTGTCAGCCTCTTTGAGTAGTCAATTAGTAGAAACCCTGTGGAATACGATCTACCCTAGCTTCACAGCTTGGTAGTATTTGATACCGCTAAAACTGCAGCATCAAATTGGCGCCGTTGCCGGGGACTTCTTTTGATTGTTCGAAAGAAGAACTGGCAATTTATTCTTCTACTTTCCATCTTTCATTTTTCCACCCACTTCGATTTTACACTGGTTTTGTTTGTCTTTGTTATCTGTAGGTTTACAGGTGTATGCCTCACCGTCCTTGGACTCGCTCTCAAACCGAACAGGCTAAGATTGCAGGGAATCCAGGCAGTTCTGCTACACCTCTACGATCACAGATTCTGAAGGAAGGCAGATCCAATCCATTCATCACTCCGATCAAGATCGAGGAACCAAAGGAGAGTTCCTCATCTCCATCTTCACCTATACCGTCATCTTCATCCGCTTCATACACCGAGTCACTTTCACCACCTCCATCTCCCACCATGGGCGATAGATTACCACCAAATGGCGATCAACCGCCGCCGCCACCACTTGCACAGAAGAGTCTAGCAGACTATAACAAGCCGAGCGCGACTAGCGTTCGATCTACCATTGTCGTTCCGCGCATTGAAGGAGATCCTGACTATGAGATCAAGATCCCATTCTTGACGATGATCTCTAGGGATTTACAGTTTGAAGGCAGACCCCTAGACAACCCGTGCACTCATCTTGCAGACTTCCTTGATCTCTGCAGTACTTTTAAGAACGGAAACCTCGACAAAAACACCCTTTGTCTGAGAGCTTTCCCGTTCTCTCTAAAAGGCGCTGCTAAGAGGTGGCTTACTGGCAAACCACCTGGCTACTACACTAACTGGGATACTCTGGCTCAGGACTTTGTTGAAGAATACTTCCCTCCAGCCAGAACAACCGCCATCAAGGACAGCATCGCCAGATTCTCCCAGAAAGAAGGAGAAAGCTTGTATGATACTTGGAATCAATTCCAAGAACTTCTCTACACCTGCCCTCATCATGGATTCGAGCAGAGGCAGTTAGCTGAAATCTTCTCTCGTGGACTTCGAGAAGAATCTGCCAAGTGGGTCAATTCTCTAGCTGAATGGGATTGCACTACACTCACTCCTTAAGCTGCTCTTCTTCACTTCGCAAACTGTGCCTCCAAGTCAAGGAACTGGGAGCGACAATCTGAAGGATCAAGGAGCAAGCTAGATCTCGAAGCTACTATCAAAGCAGAGGTAGAGAAGCATTTGAAGAAGTCTACCACACCGATCAAGCCACCGGCAGCTTCTGTCTATGTTGCTGATTGCGAGTGGTGTGGAGCTTGCTCACATAATGGAGGCCGTTGTCAGAATTTTGGTAAGGCAGAAGTCTGGTCTGCCGAAGAGGTAAATTTCATACAACAAATCTGGACAAAGAATTGAGCAAGTCGTGAACAACATCTTGAGCATGCTAGCATCTGGTCGACCATTTGGCCAGCTTCCAAGCCAGACAGAGCCAAACCCGAGAAAAGAACAGGCTAAAATGGTAACTGCTCGAAAACTCCCGAACTTAATTGCTGACGCTTATTCTGTTTTACGCAGGATCGCTGAAACTCCGGAAGAAGAGGAAGAAGAGGAACAGAAACCGACGCCTAAGGAGGATCCTCCTCTTGCACCATACGTCGTAAAGCCTCCTTTTCCTAGAGCATTGCTGCCAAACGCAAGGATCGAGACTGGCATGAAGGGGAACAAGGAAGGATATCCTGACATTCGTGCTAAGAAACCTGTTTCTCCATATCCAGCTAAGTTATCTGATCCCGGTTCTTTTACTTTGCCGTTGGTTATTAATGATGTTGAGATTGAACGATGCTTAGTTGATCTAGGAGCATCTGTTAATGTTATGCCTGTGAGTCTATATGAAAAGTTAAACCTAGGAGAACTTGAACCGCCTAGTATGCAACTCGTCTTTGCTGATAGATCGCTTAAAACCCCTAAGGGAGAGATTAAAGACGTTGTCACTAAATGTGGTCCGTTCACGTTCTTAGCTGATTATGTGATTATGGATACTAGTACAGATGATGCTACCATTCTCATAGGTCGACCTTTCATGGCTACTAATGGAATGAATATTAATGTTCCAAATGGTTCTTTAACTTTAAGAGTCGGTAAAGAAACAAAAACGTTCCGTCTTAAAGATGGCATGAAATATGACTCTAGGAATGAAGAATCTCACTGCCTAGCTGTTGAAACGGTGGGGTTGACTCCGGTCAACTCCGTTGCTAATGCTTCTCCCAGTGTCTCTAGATTAGCTGTTGCTGCAGATATTAAACAGGTCATTATGAAGAAGCCAGAAATTTCGGTTCAGAAGCCGCTTAAGAAGAAGAAGAAGGAACTGCAAGCCTCTTCTAAACCACCGAGCAGACCTCGAGGAAAGAACAAGAAGACGAAGACCCAAATGGTCTGGAGACCAAAAATTCCACCGTCTTCCATCGAGCCAACTGCACCACCATTTCGTTCTGAGAGACCGGCGCCGGAACAAGTATGGAAGGAGAAGCCGAAAGCGTCTCCTAAGGAAGTACTAACGATCACCGATCCTGGTGATACCAAGCCGAAGATTAAAGAAAAGGAGAAACCGACAGTCCTCATTCCTTCCATCGTCACACTAAAGAAGGATGATCTCTCTAGAGAGCTGTTCGGACCATTCAAGTTCGTTGATCATCTTCCCGACGGACGTACCAAGCTACTACATGCAAACGGGAAGAGATTCACGCTTACCGGAGAAGTCCCGAAGCTGTACTTCATGAACTCCGACGCGAGCGTGAAGGAGAATCTGAGTTGGGATGTCTCCTAATACCGTCCAGGTATCGTCCAGCTCAAGGACGTTAATAAAAGAGCGCTTCGTGGGAGGCAACCCACGGCTGGAGTCAGTTTTTGTTTTGTTTCAACCTTAGTGTTTTAGAGTCGGTTCGCGAGAGCCAAAAGTGTCATTTTGTTTGATTTATTATTTTTCGTGTAGAGTCTGCATGTCATAGAGTCAGTTGCAAGTTGATTGAGGTCGTTCCGATTTTTATGGATTTAACTGTGATTTTCTGAAGTTGGCCGAATTTACGAAAATATTTAAACACCCGAACAGTTCAAAATTTTTGGCGAAACCACCCTTGTTTTCGGCGAAATCGATTTTCAATTTTTGAACTCAAGCTCCCTGTTCATTGTTTTCGGTTTGAAAAGTTTTTGTTTTCGGCGAAACCATTTTAACTGATATTTTCGGCGAAACCGTGCTATTGTTTTCGGCGAAACCGCCTCCACAAATCCGGCAGTCCATTTTAACTGATATTTTCAGCGAAACCACCCTCCTATTTTCGCCGAAATAATTTTGAAAATCACCCAAATCTTCCTTTAAAAAAATCCGGTCCACCCCCTCTCTCATCCTTCACCCATTTTCGTTCAAATCACCGAAAACCCCCCTTATCTCTTTAAAATCGCCGACCGCCCACATTTTAAAAACTTGCCGTCGCCGCCGTAACCCACCGCCATCGCCGTCGCCGACCGCCGACCGCCGCCGCTCCCTTCCCTTCCCTTTTCCGATCCCAACGAGCCCTAGAACGTTCGAATCGGAGCTTTGCAGCTCCAGTTCTCCGAAACCCTCGTTTTCAACGTTTTTCACCGATTTCTCTCAACTCGTTCATTTTTAGCAATCATGACTTCAAGGTAAGTTGTATAACTTTTCGACGAATCTTTTGACATATAGATTGTTGAATTTCGACGAGTTTAATACCGGTCTACCTCGTTTTGCGTGTCAGCTATTTCGGTGTGATTTTTTCTGAACTAATTGAGCTTGGATGATCTAGATTGCTCTAGGAGTGTCGTGCCGTGAATTTGAAAAAAAAAAAAGAGTCAAAATATTTTCAAAATTCCCCTTAACCTTCTTTGTTCGACTTTTATTCTGTGTGGATCCGGGACACTTGTCCCGGTATCCTTTTGATCTTTTTGTTGTTTTTGTTTTGTAGGATCTTGAGTAGATACTCCGCTCTGCTCCGGATGCTCCGTGTTCATCCCTACACCGACCATCACCTTCCAAGTTCTTCGTATCTCTCTACTCTAGTTTAGTCCTGTGAGGACACAGAACCGTTTAAGTGTGGGGTAGGATGTTAGAATTTGCCTGATCTTGCTTGCTATCTGTGATTCTATGGTTCAATTTTGAAATTTCTCTAGCATATAATTGGTCGATTCTTGACTTTTGATGTTAAATTGACTTCAATTTTGATGAATGACATCTAGACTGTTCCACTTAGAACCTGTAACCAACGTGTCGAAACTGATATTAAATGAGTCTAGGTCAGAACAGATCACAAATCACTTCGGTAGTTGAAACTTGAATTAATTGAATTGATTGACTTGTTAACAACAAAGCTCGATAACACCATTCTAAGATGATAAATGCTAGCTTCTTCCATGTTTTTCACTCCATATTTGATCACCTGTGATTGTGGCTTGAGATTAGGCGGAAATCCAATTCAAAATCTTGTGTAAAAAAGTTATAACTAGCTAGGATCAAATGGCTAAATTGTTAAATCAAGTAATCAAGTTGTGCTAATCAATGTTAAGTTCTTTAAAGTGTTGAAAATAAAGCTAGGCAAGCCCGACACCTAAGTGAAGTGTTCGGGTTGAGCACTAGCATAAGCACAAATACTGTGAGCTAGGCAGGTCCAACACCTAAGTGAAGTGTTTGGTATCGAGCACTAGTATGCAGTAAATAAATTGAAGGCAGAAGTTGAACTTGAAATAAATCATTGTTTAAATCGGTCCTAGCTAGAACATGTAACGTGAAGATCTAGAAACGGATGAAGTCGAGTCAATAGCCACGTCACTTTTCCTACCTCCGCATCCACATCATGGCTAGAGCTTAAAGTCTTTTTGATTAGAATTGGTGTTATCGTAGTCGGTTAATTATGATTAATTGTTTTGCCAAGAAACGAGCTTTGTTAAAACCACTACTTGAAGTGTGCAGAAATTAGTGAGATCGAAAACTTGTTTGGTTGATGTTCTTGCATGTGTAGGTCACTTTTTCTACGTGGAACAGTCTAAACCAAATTGTTAGAATTGAATCTCAGTTTAATCTCGTGTCATTTGTGAATTTGAATGTGTTCTAGTTCAGTTTGCTTGAGGACAAGCAAAAGCTTAAGTGTGGGGTATTTGATGACACTCGATTTGACGTGATTATCAGCCTCATTTAAGCGACATTTCTTTGCTTAAGATGTTGTTTTTAGGGTAGAATAACGAATATTCAATCGATTGCCCTATCTCGTGCCAATTGTGTTACCTTGGCCCGTTTCGGGTCTATTTGATGGTTTTCTAGTGTTTTTGTGTTAGCACAGGTTTTCGCCGTCAAATAAAGTAGCCATGGACGTGTCTAAGGCATTGGAACCTCGAGGAACCAAACTGGAATCGATCGAAGGAGCCAATCAAAGTCAAAGCAAATCCCTACCCGACTACAAAGATATTTTCGCCGAAAATACCCCATTGATTTCGGCGAAAATAATAGTACAAACCAACTGATGCCGAGTCAAAGGTATTTTCGGCGAAATTGATTAACTCTTCGATCCGAAAAAAGAGTACAGAGAAATCAGCCGGCGTGTGTCTTCAATTGCAAGAATATTTTTGGCAAAAATACTTCATTATTTTCGGAGAAAATAGCAGAAGGAATCCGGCGACTTAGGGTTTAAGTATAAACACTTAACCAGGCGGCCCAAAAGGAGGAATCATTATTCATATTTTCACGAATCAGACTTTTGAGAGTCAGCCGACTCTAGGGTCGATAGATAGAGTTTAGAGAGTTCGAAGATCCGTGGAGAGATCGTGACGCCATCCTTCACCTCGGAGAACTCAGAGCTTAAAGTTGAAGTTCCAGGAGATTGAAGCTTCGCGGGAGTCGTCAGAATTAGGTTTTTCAGTTCTTATCTGTTCTTCCTTTGTATGATGATCTTCATTGTTGCCTTTGATTCTCTTGTTTCTGATATGAGTAACTGAACTTGTAGAGCTTAGATTAGATGAACCCTAAGTGACCCAGGGCTTTAAAGCGGTCGCGGATCGGCGGTGATTAGATTCGAAATTCAATCAGTTCATTTTCATGTTTGGTTTGTTCTTCATTGCTTATGTTTCTTGTCTGGATTGATCACCTAGATTAGATTCTGGTTAAGCTAAGGACAGAAGCGAACGCTCGCCTTACTTTAGAACATCGAATTGAACAATTAACCTTATAATTGGAGCGTGCCTTTCGTAGGAACCGGTTAGGGTTAATTCACTGCAAGAGTAACTCATTAATCATTAGTAATTGCACCAGTTAATTAAGTCATTGCGAGAGGCGACCGTACCCGGGCGGCTAGTTAATCTTGGTAGTTAGAACGGATAGAGCGAACGTTCGCCGGTCTTAAACCTAAAGGTAAGGAGTTATGGTGGTGTATAGAAACCGATTGAATTAGAATTGAAAACCGCTGATCTTGTGATTGCCGTTGCTCTGGTGATCTAAGGGGGATTCAAAATCTAAGTTCGTCTATCTTCTCGTTAGTCAACCTTTTACTTTTCTGTCTTTTATTTTCCTTTGTTCATTAGATTAGAAGTCGTGGAACTCACACCACGCACTAAGTGCTTAAACCTGAATAAATTGTCAGCCTCTTTGAGTAGTCAATTAGTAGAAACCCTGTGGAATACGATCTACCCTAGCTTCACATCTTGGTAGTATTTGATACCGCTAAAACTGCAGCATCAATGGGATGACTTTCCTTGCTCTTTAATCTGGTTAGGGGATGTCCCGACCATGGTGGCCGGTTTTTTATGGCAGGTGTTTCACATGTGCATTTCGACTTTTGAGAACCTCCAAAAGAGAGGTTTCATTGGTCCAAATGTTTGTGTTTTGTGCAGAGCCGACCTCGAGTCGGTGTCGCACTTGTTTTTGTTTTGCCCTTTTTCCTTACAGGTTTGGACTACTTTTAGTTCCAAGCTTTCCATCTGGGGTCCGAACCATGGAGATATCAGGGGTTTCATTCAAGAATGGAAGGCTAGGAACTACTCTAGTAGTAGGCAAAAATTCATAGTTAGGTTGATTCATGCATTCCTTTGGTCGATTTGGCTTGAAAGAAACAATAGAATTTTTCGGGATTGTGAGAGGAATGCCAACCACGTGGTTTGGAAGGTTGCTTGGTCGGTAGGGCGTTGGCTGAGAGAGGCTGGGCTTAGTACAGATGACAAGTTGCGTGATTGGTTAGCTCTATGGAGGCCAGTTTTTCATCTGGGTTAGGGTTTTGGAGCGTTTTGTTTCCATTTCATTGGTGGGGGTGGTGTGTTTTGGACCAATTTGTCTCGCGTTAGGCTTTTTGTTCCAGCCTTTTTGGGTGGTTGCGGGTGAGCAGAGAGTTTGTCCTCCTCGGAGGTCATTTCCTGTTTTCTGTGGGGGGTGTGTATACGGGTCTAGTGTGAGGGCATAAGTGTTTTGAGGATCGAGGGGGTTAGCACTTTGTGACTTCCACCTTTTGTATATTTGTTCCGCTTCTGTGCAGGTTATATATATATATACAACTACCATCATTCATCAAAAAAAAAAGAGGAAGTTTTGGCATCGTTATTTAAGCAAATTTCACTAGACTCTTCTTGCAAAGCAAGGTTACAGAAATTAAATAACCCATATTTACTTCATTGTCGTGTGTTAAAAAGTAGATACTTCCATCAAACAACTTTCTTACAAGCTGAATTAGGATATAAACCGGAGCTTGGTGGGTGACAAAGTCTATACTTTGTACCCTACACAAAGTTTAATCGTAGCCATTAGATCTCCCTAATTTAATCTAACGGTAGATAGTGCTAGTTTAAAAGGGAGTAAATTAAATTTTTATTTTTATTTTTACCACAAACCTAGGGTAAACTGCCGCCCCCTACTATCTTTGTTACCACAGAAAATCCACCTTCTAGACGGCGCCGATGCTTTCTTCGTGTCGGTCGGGAGCCTTCATCCGCAACCATCATCGTCCTCAACAAAGCAATTGCCGCCGGTCTCCATTCTTTATTTCGCAGTCGTTCGGGAAGCACAGCTCAACCCCATAGCAGCAATCCTAATCCTCGCATCAAGCGGCCTCGTCCCAATCTCCGATTTCACCTTCGTCGTCCTCTCCTTTCCTCGGAACTTCGGGCGGCGCCGGCGGTAAGCAACTCTAGTCCTTGCGCCGGCGGTTTTCACTTCAGTTTTTATTGTGCCTCCTTCCCTTTTCCCTAATTGAAATTAACTTCATTCCTCTGTTCTTTGTGCAGTTGACCGCGAGCCAAAAAGAGGTGAGTTTTCGCCGCCGAGGTCAGAAGGTAAGATCACCTCCCTTTTTTTGCTGAATACTAGTATTTTTTCCTATACAAGTATGTGATGAATACTAGTTTTGTCTCGACTATTTGTTTTCTCCCTTGCATGTCAGTCCGAATCAGAGTCTCTATCTCTGATTTCTCTGCTTGAATAACAGCCACGGCTAAGCTCTGATTCAATTATCGAAGAAGAAATATACAGGAAGTTCTGAATACATAGCTCTTCTCTTGCTTTCGGTACTGCAATCCAGGTCAGTCACCGTTTTTATCAATGATTTTGGTGGTTTTTTAGTTCGTTCATGGATTGTGATGAATGAATATCATGAAACATTACATGTAGATATACAATACTAGTATGCTCGAAGTACTAGTATGTGTAATTACGTTTTCTAAAGAGATGATTTTGGGCAAAACTTTCTCGATTTTTCAGTGTGACATAGAATTTCGATGGAGAAGTAGGTTAATGGGCAGCAGTTCAATGTGTGTTCTGTCTCTTTGTCGTATTTTTTTGTTCAAATCATGCGGTTCATTAGTGGCAGATTGTGCAACTTGTCCTTTATCTCTATACATTTTTGTCCTCTTTGTTAGTTCCATGTTATGAATTAGTGTTCATGCCTCTGTTCTGTTTTTTGTCATTGTGGTTAGCAATTGCAGTTGCTGATTCTTGTTGGACTGAAATACTTGTTTTTAGTTTGAATGGCAGCTAGCAATTACTTGTAGGTTCTTGTGGAATTGCAATACTTGCGTGGGTCTTGAAATACTGTTATGCATAGAATACTTGTAGGCTCGTAGTACTAGAATACTTTTAGGGGATTTTGTGGACTTTTTTTGGGTTGTTGTTAGTCTTAAAACCTGCAACTGATAATTCTGAGTTTAGGGTTGCTGTGTTTTTTATTAATTTTTGAGTTTGAGTCATCCATAGATTCCAGAGCCATATTTAAGACTGTTAATGTTGGTATTTCCGAACTCTTATCCGCTTGTGACTCTGCATGTGAGTGTGCAAGTGTAGCATAGTGCTGTTAATCAGTAGTTTATTGTATCAAACTCACTTGTTTATGCCTACTGTTGCTCATTTTGTGATACCATTTGATGTGATTACCAGTTTTCGAACCTGTTGTTTGATCACATATAACTCAATTTTGCCATCTTTCTGTTGGATTAGATTATATATACTGGTTTCTACCAAAAAAAAGATTATATATACTGGCCCGGAAGTTCAACGGAAGCAAAATCAGTTGATGGTAAATTGGGAGCGGATAAAAGCATAAGAGGGTCCAATGACAATTTGGCAGTTGTTCCTTGGTTTGCTCCTCAACCACCAAATTTCTCAGTGTCATCAGGACAAGTCTCTTCAGAACCGGTAGAAGCAGAAGAAAGCGATATGATGGACTAGAGGTTGGTGGATGAATCAGACTGCAGTCATTGTTCATTGACACATAAAGAGGTTGGTGGGATGGCACTAGAGAAAGAATTGCAACAATGGCAGTAGCACTGCATTGCACCTGAAGTAATTGAAAACATATCTACTCCAGTATATTGGTGAAAAAAACATGTATTGGATTGTTAAACAAGTCCTTTAGAAACACAGCACCATGTATGTACGTGGTGCAAATTTTGATGTAGAGGAAGATAGGAGTTCATATCAAAGAACGGGAGTCATGTGAAAATCAAAATAGATTGTTCTACCATGATATGATTATGTTCAGGTACTGATGGTGAACTGGACGTATACTCTTAATGCAAAATCATGTGAACTGATTAATCATTAATCCCAAAAGACATATCGACAAATTTGTCCTTGTTTCTTTTATCAACTCCTTGATAGACGGGTCCAAGTTCTCATTCTAAACCTTGGACATTTACTATCAGCTTCCTAGCTTGTACTTGAGGTTTGATTTCTTCAGACTATATTGTCCATCTAGATTTAACCTCATAAGATATTAAGCATTTTGCTTCCAGTTTTCACTTAGTTAGTACAACTGGTTATAACTGATCAGCGATCAGACGTTCATAATCACTTCCAGACCATTGTAAGATAGTAGTTTCATTCAGCAGTTATATAGCAGTGCATTATTCTTCAAAAATTAAATCATCATTCATCACCATCTCCGATCTTTATCAGAAAAATCACCATCTCCGATCTTATCAGAAAAATCGCCATCTCCGATCTTATCAGAAAAATCACCATCTCCGATCAATTATGCATTATTTATCGTAAACTATTGACATCATCTGCAAAGAATGGCGGATATCAGGAATCACTTGCAGGCAACAACAGAGCAACAAGAGATGGCGACTTATAAAATGGAAGAGATTGCGTATTTGTAAGAGGAGATGGCTTATTTGTAAAAGGAGGAAGAAGAAAGGATTAGTAAAAATTGTTAAGCGAATATATGGTTGCATATTTTAAGGATGAAATCTTTAAAAAAATTATTAAATAATTAATCCTTTTTCCCCTCATCATCCAGCGGTTATAATTTGGTGGGGTGTAATTAACATTGTTAAATTAAATGCATTTATTTAATAGGGGATTAAATGCATTTATTTAATAGGGGATGAGATGAGCTGAAGGGTGGGGATTAAACTTTGTATAGGAGACAAAGTTTCTCCTTTGTCACCGAAAAAAATCCCGATATAAACCATCATGGGAGTGGAGACTTATACTTAATGGGAGAGAGGTCATGGACATAGTCATCATCAGGTGGGAAATTGGCTCAGGAAGTGGCATTAACGCCTTCAATGATAAATTGATTCCTACATATACCTCGAAGGTTAATTGAAAGAAATACATGGAACATCTCACTTTTAAAAGAATTATTCATTCCAATTGACGTCCAAACAATCATTTTCATGTGTCCATTGTGAAGATGGTATTACTTGGCAACTGTCAAAGTAAGGAGTGTATACTACTTTATCCGGCTATGAAATAATCATGACTAACCAGACTCAAGTTAATGAGTTTTGTCTCACCACTACGTGGAAAGGCATGTAAATTCTAGAGATTAGATACAACCAAAGTGAACAATTTTCTACTGGAAATTATTTCATTACTTTCTCCCAACAAGAAGAAATTTACAAAGAAAGATTAAAGATTTGTTGGAGATTTGCCCAGTTTGTTGTGAGAATAAAGAAATAATTTAACGCTTATTAATGAATGAACTGCATATTGGCAAAAAATTGGCTAACCTATTAGGTGCACCTCTGAGAATTTTTAATGGTCCAAACATTATAATGGCCTAGAGAGCAGTATCGAGGACACCAAATTTATCGCCACATGTTGTATTAATTTTTTTGGCGGAGAGTGTGGAAATCAAGAAATGATGTTATTTTTAACCTTAGACAAATACATCCAGATGTACTTAAAACACAAGTTGATGCTAAACTACGAGATTATGAGGGCATAAAAAACTTCAAAAAAAGAATTCTATAGCTAAGGTAAACACGAGTGACAAAATTCAAAGAGAAATAACATTTGCATGGTCGTGGGTCAAAGTAAACGTGGATGGGGCAAAACTCTAGAAGCAAGGGGGATCAATTGGGATGATGGTGAGAGATACATTTGGGAATACAATGTTCGCAAGTGGCCAATGTTTCCCTAATATCAATGATCCTTCACAATCGAAGCCTTGGGTATCTATGTAACCTTGGCGTGTATATAAGATCATCATCTCTATAATATTTTGGTTGAAGGAGACGTCGATTAAGTTCATTAAAGAGTAAAGGATTTTCAAGGATCTCATCTTTTAGCAGATGCAATTGTACAAGAAATTAGATATTAGCTCTCGATGATGCAATGGATCAAATATAGAACCATTGTAGAACAAGAAACTCTAAAACTCATAATCTAGGAATTTTTTTACTTACTTTCGTGTCGCAACAAAACATTCTTCATAATTTTATGTGGTTTTTAGTCTTGTACGTATATTAGATGACAAGGTAGTCAACTTTTAGTGGTTAATCGTATCCATCTATAAGTTTTATAGGTTCAATAAAAATGGATCTTCTCCCCCCCAAATCATCTCGTTTCTCTCTTTCCCCTTTTAGTTAGGATAGTGCACGGTCTATGGTACTCGATCCCATGAGATTCCACGCCTAAAAAAATTATAGCTTTCCATACACATCCAATAGTTATAATAGTGCGTTCAAGCCACCCAAATCGATCCACTTCACCTCTAACAACATTACATGAGAGTACTAATTTATTGTGTCTTTTAGTAATGAATACTCAATTTAAATTTCATGTATTACTAGCTTTGTACCCGGCCCGTTAGCTGGATAAAATTGTTCATTTGTTGAAATTGTTTACCCTTTCAAACCTGTAATAAGATGAACTCATAATATGACTAACATTCACCTCTATTTAACTAAACTCAAATTCAATCAAGTAAGGTTACACAACATTTCTAAATGCATACCAAACTATGACAAAATCAACTACATTTTTACTACTTGCAAATGGCCCTTAAAGCGGTTGATAGATCAATGAACATACAACATATATAACTTGTTGTCGAGTGAATTATACTATATGCAAACCAAAATACTCTAATGCTATAAAAATTGAAATATTGTTTTTTTAAAATAATCCAAATAGCAAAATTTATGCAACATGACCCAACTTGTGGTCGAGTGAATTATACTATATGCAAACCAATGACTTAAGTTCAACCAATTGCAACTAAAAAAATCTCATAAATATGATGAACCTGCAATTTAGATGGTATATAACTTCATTAATTTATAACTCAAATAATATAAATTCAAAATATATTAAATTTGTCACACACCTCTAAGAATTTTTTTTTGATGATTTTTAAAAAAATATTTTGATACTTATTTATTCTTATTATCATCATCTCATATTAGTTTAAGTATATTTAATAGAATAGTAGTTATTTTCCAAAATTATAAATTATTACTTTATTATTGTCATGTATATGATAAATAAACATAGTTATAAATGATAATTTTTTATAAAGTTGAAGTTATTTTTCAAAGAATCCTTCTTCATTAATCTGAAGCATAACAAAGAGCATATATTAATTAATAAATTTTTATTTGATATTATTTTAAAATTTAGAGATACTAAAATTGGTTTTATTTTGATTTATAGATATTTTGTGTTAAGATCATATTAAAACGTAATTTTTATTATTTAATTAACAATATATTTAATTTTTAAGTATTTAATACATGAGCATTTAATAATAGGGAAGAGAAAATAATCAAATTTTAATTTAAAAATTGTGTGATGATGTGGAATTTTGTAAAAAGGGTTATATCCTATGTGTCAAAACGAAATCTACTATATTACCATTAAGATTATCAAGATATCTTTCAATTTTTTATTGTATTGTCTCCTATGTTTCCCTAAATATTGTACTTTTTACTTTCATAACATACTAATCACGTTGATTGAGTCTCCCTTTCAGTATTGTTCTATCATGTATTCTACTTCGTAATTAAATCGTGACCTTAAGTGCTTCTCCCTTAAGTATGAGGAATAGTTGATAGCACAACTCATTCAACATAAAGTTTGATGAACAATCATCTAGAGAAAGTTTGAGAAACAGTTGATGGTACAACTCAATGTGAGTAATGTATGTGGAACATTTGCTGAGACAACACATTATGACTTTATGATGATTTAAAATAGTAATTAAATATTTCTTATTGACAACGAAAACAAAAATAATTACATCCAAATGTTCGTTCTAATTAACTAATAATATCTTCATATATACGATGAACAAATTATTAAAGAAATGTAGATTTATCCAAAATAAAAATTGTCATGACTAAATTTAACCCTCAGCATATTGAAGTAGATTTACTTTTCGCAGGACTAAAATAAATAAAAATAACCATGAAAATAATAATTTTACCGTGGTGCATTAGAGATGGGCTTACTATCTATCCATTTTGTTCATTAACCTATAGGGGTTGGAAGAAAGTGCTCATTAACATTTACTTTGTAACCTAATTGTCACTAACCTATTTGTAATTGTAACATTATGGTCATTCCGTCAACTATCTTTCCAAAATCTTCTTTAAGTGTTGAGATATCATTAAGCCAACTAATCAATTTTTTTTACGTCACCTCATGTCATGTCACATAATTCATCATAGACTCAACCCAACTAACCAATTCAACCCTAGACTAACCCCATGCCATGTTTACATCTTCTCTTTGTCGCTTAGATTGAATCTGATTAATTAGTTGGGCTGAGTCTAGGGTAAATTAGGTGACACAACTTTGGATAAAGTGGAAAAAATTGATGAGTTGGATTGATGATATCGACACTTAATGGAGATTTTGGAAGGAGAGTTGATGAACGTTGTAATGCGTGCAATCAAATAACTACTAAGCTAAAAGCTAAGCAGATCATATTCCACAGGTCTCTTCTAATCGTCTACTCGAATAAGAAGGCAAATTACTCAAGTTTAAATCACAAGTTGTGCGTGGTGTGAGTTCCACGACTTCTAAACTATAAAGCTGGAAAATAAGAAATGAAAAACAGAAAACAGATGAAAGATTGGTTGACTTAAAAAGACGACAGACAAGCTTAGATTTCGAATCCCCCTAAAATCACCAGAACATTGGCGATCACAAGACTAGCGGTTTTCAATCCTGATTCTTTCAGTTCTCAGACACCACCATGACTTCTTACCCTTACTGGTGAACGTTCGCTCTATCCGATCTGACTCCCAAGATTAATTAACCGCCCGTGCGTTCGCTTCTGCAACGAAAAACTAACTGGCGGGATTACTAATGATTAATGAGTTACTCTTGAAGCGGATTAATCCTAATTGGTTCCTACAAAGAGAAATTTTTCCAATGAATAGGTTAACTGTTGATTTGGTGTTTTGAAGTGAGGCGAACGTTCGCTATTATCCTCAGCTTAACTAGAATCTTAACTAGAATCTTAACTAGGTGGCCAAACAAGAAAGAGAAACATAAAGCAATGAAGAACAAACCAACCATGCAAGAGAAACTAATTGAAACTGGATTTAATTACCGCCGATCCGTGACCGCTTTAAAGCCCCGGGTCACTTAGGGTTCATCTAATCTAAGCTCTATGAGTTTAGCTACTCATATTCGAAACAGAAGAATCGAGAACAAACAAAGAATACATCTTCAACTAGGAAGAATAGAGAAGAACTGCAAAACCTAATTTCAGATGAGTCTGTGAAGCTTCAATCTCCTGAATCTTCAACTCCTAGCACCGAGCTCTCCGAGAGGGAAGGATGGCGTCACGATCTCTTCCTCGCTCCTCAAGCTCTCTAAACTCTTTCCCGAATTGTTCTAATTCTGGAAATTAATCCAAGGTAAAGTGTGTATGAATGTGGCCGCCGATCCTGTATTTGTAGGTTTTCGAATCCCAGCCGAAAAGAGAATTAATTTTCGGCGAAAACTTTGAAGTTTTCGCCGAAGACTTTAGGTGAAACCCCGGCTGAGTCTTCTGTCTTCGACTGACCAGCTTGTGCCTTAGTTTTCGACCGAAAACTTTGGAGTTTTCGACTAGGACTGATTTCTCCCATTTGGCAGTAATACTGTCTGCACACTTTTCGGCGAAGACTTTTGAGTTTTCGCAGAAAACTCTAGTGAATGACCGGTGTGCTTCCTTCTGACTTGGTTGACTTCTGGATCGATTCCGGGACACTCCTTAAGGTTCCTTTCCTTCTCGAGCTCGTCCATGACTATGTATTTGACGGCAAAAACCTGTGCATTCTCAAAAGCACTAGAAAACCATCAAATAGACCCATAACAGGTCAAAGTAACCAAAACGGCAGGAATTAGAGCATTTAAGTGAAAACATGCTAAATCACCCTAAAACCCGATATTCAAGCAAGGAAATGTAGCTTAAATGAGGCTGATAAACAAGTAAAATCGAGTGTCATCAAATACCCCACACTTAAGCCTTTGCTTGTCCTTAAGCAAACTGAACTAGAACGCACTCAGATTCACAAATGACACGATCGATCAAGTTAAGGTTCAAGCAATCACAATGAATTATTCAACTGCTACTTCTAGAACAAGTGACCTAACATGCATACACGTCAACCAAACAACCTGGTCTCACTAATTATCTGCACACAACAAGTAGTGATAGCTGCAGTTTAGCGGTATCTGATGCTGCAGTTTTAGCGGTGTCAAATAACTAACCTACCGAAGTAGACTAGATCGTATTCTACTCGAGGTCTCTTCTTATTGTCTACTCAAATATGTTGGCAAATTACTCAGGTTTAAACAGGTTGTGCGTGGTGTGAGTTCCACGACTTCTAATCTAACAAACAAGGAAATTAAAAGCAGGAAAAGTAAAAAGGTTGACTAACAGGAAGATAGACGAGCTTAGATTTTGAATCCCCCTTAGATCACCAAGGCAACGGCAATCACAAGATCAGCAGTTTTCAATTCTAATTTAATTGGTTTCTATACACCACCATAACTCTTGACCCTTAGGTTTAAGACCGGCGAACGTTTGCTCTATCCGTTCTAACTACCAAGATTAATTAGCCGCCCGGGTACGGTCGCCTCTCGCAACGACTTAACTAACTGGTGGAATTACTAACGATTTATGAGTTACTCTTGCAGTGGATTAACCCTAACCGGTTCATACGAAAGGCACACTCCAATTATAAGGTTAATTGCTTGAATTGACGTTTTAAAGAGAGGCGAGCGTTCGCTTCTATCCTCAGCTTAACAAGAATCTAAACTAGGCGATCAAGGAAGACAAATTTATGCGCCAAAGCAGGGAAGCTGTCTGACGACTAACCCTAGCTTGCATAAACCTAATCTAGGCGATCAACCATGGAAGAAACATAAACAGTCAAGAACAAAACAACCATGCAAAGAGAAACTGATTGAACTTCGAATCTAATTACCGCCAATCCGTGACCGCTTTAAAGCCCTGGGTCACTAAGGGTTCATCTAATCTAAGCTTTACAGGTTTAGCTACTCATAACGATAACAGAAGAATCAAAGGCAACAAAGGAAATCATCATACAGAGGAAGAACAGATAAGAACTGAAAAACCTAATTCTGACGACTCTGGTGAAGCTTCGATCTCCTGGATCTTCAACTTTAAACTCCGAGCTCTTCGAGGTGGAAGGATGGCGTCACGATCTCTCCACGGATCTTCGAACTCTCTAAACTCTATTTATCGACCCTCTAAGTCGTGGCTAATCAGCCAAAATTTGTGTGTATTCAATCTGGCTTCAAAAAGTCTATATATAACCCTAGAAACCCTTTACAAGTTGGAAAAGGCTGAATTTTCCCGTCTGGGGAGCTTACACGGCGTGTAAGCTCACAGTGCATTGAGCTTACACGGCATGTAAGCTCCAAAACGCAGCGTTTTGAGCTGTGCAGCACTCCGACTTGTTTCGATCATTCCCGCTCCGTTTGAACTCCGATTTGGTCTCCGTTTGAAGCGCTGGACTCGTGAGAGAGTCCTCTATAATGTGGTAACCTGGGGGCTCAACATAAAAGCTCAAAAAAGGGTAAAAATAGCCAAGAAATGGACAATGTACGCACTAGGAGCCGATAATCACAAAGTTACGACAAATGCACCAAATACTCATCAAAATGGCATCAAAGGGTATGAAATGTTGCTTAAATGGGGCTGATAATCACGTCAATTCGAGTGTCATCAAAATACCCCACACTTAAGCTTTTGCTTGTCCTCAAGCATACTGAACTAGAACACACTCAAATTCACAAATGACACGAGATTAAACTGAGATTCAATTCTAACGATTTGGTTTAGACTGTTCCACGTAGAAAAAGTGACCTACACATGCAAGAACATCAACCAAACAAGTTTTCGATCTCACTAATTTCTGCACACTTCAAGTAGTAGTTTTAACAAAGCTCATTTCTTGGCAAAACAATTAATTATGATTAACCGACTACGATAACACCAATTCTAATAAAAAAGATTTTAAGCTCTAGCCATGATGTGGATGTGGAGGAAGGAAAAGTGACGTGGCTATCGACTCGACTTCATCCGTTTCTAGATCTGTACGTTACATGTGCTAGCTAGGACCGATTTAAACAACAATTTATTTCAAGTTTCTGTTGAGGTAGAAAGGGATCTGTTCGGTTTAACCACAACTTTCCTTGGTCCGTCCGGTTGGGTCGATCCAAGAAAGGTATTTGTTTTTTCTCTGTGTGCAGAAATCCAATGTAAGAATTGAAAAAGGAAAGACGCGCTCCTAAAAGAAGTTGGGGATTTACACTGAAAGAATGGAGGCGGAAATCATGTTCTTGGCATCTCAATCATCAGAGCTAATCTCGTCTGAGATCAAGCCGGAGGAAGGAGTGCTGAGTTTTTGTTTCGTCTATTTATAGTTCCGTCTCGTGCAAAGCAAAAGTGGAAAATGGAAGGCGAATTGGTTTTTCTGGTTTTGTCACTCACGGCTGTTGTGAGGTTCCTTTCTTCTGTCTAGCTGTGTGCTGGTTGTCTACCAAGGCTTGGTTGTAAGTCTTGGGGTGAGTTGGTAATTCTCTGTAATAAAAGGGACTTCTCGAGCTCTGCTCGAGCGTGGATGTAGACAAGAAACCCTTGTCGAACCACGTTAAATTGTGTGTGTGTTCTGTGACTTGCATTCCATTCTTGGTCGCTCCGACTATCCGCTCTACGCTTCGCGATTCCTGAAAACATAGTTCAGGGGTGACACAGTTTAGGGTTTTCGTATCAAACCCTAAAACTCCTTTCAAATCAGTTTCTTTTTTATCAAACCTTGCTGAAGTTCGAAATTCAGTTCTGTCTAACCATCTTTCTGTTTCAATTGGTATCAGAGCAGGTTTTCCGAGAAGGTTAATCACTACCGGAAAGGATTCAGGACATGGCTAACACTGTTGGACATGGAATTGAGGGTATGTCACACTCTAGGCCTCCATGGTTCGATGGCTGCAATTATCAGTTCTAGAAAAATCGAATGAAAGTTTTCTTTCAAGGTATGGATCTCACTCTTTGGAGAATTGTTGAAAAAGGGGGAGTTGACCTCACTGGATATGAGGAAGAGTGGGATGAGGATAAAAAGAAAAAGGTTCAGTTGAATGCTAAGGCTTTAAACATCTTTTACTGTGATTTATGCAATGATGAATATAATCGTATAAGTTCATGTGAAACTGCAAATGAAGTCGGGATTACCCTTGAAACTACTCATGAGGGTACATCTCAAGTAAAGGAAACTAAGATTAATGTTTTAATGCATGAGTATGAGATGTTTAAAATGAATGAAACTGAGTCAATATCTGCTATGTATGATCGTTTTAATCTTATTGTTTCTAAACTAAAGTATTTAGGCAAGAAACTTGATAGGGGAGACCTTGTGAGGAAAATCCTAAGATCACTACCTAGGGAATGGATGCCAAAAATTACTTCTATAGAGGAGGCTAAGGATTTAACTGTTCTGACTTTAGAAAATCTGATAGGATCACTTATAAGTCATGAAGTCGTGTTAAGACAAGCTGATCCAATAAAAGAGGATGTCCATTCTAAGAGTATTGCACTTAAGGCTGTTCAGAAAAGTGTGTCTAGTGATGATGAATTTGACACATATGAAGATGAGATTGCATTCATGACTAAACAGTTCAGACAATTTCTTAAAAACAAAAGGAAAAATGCAAAGAACAGAGGTCAAAGTTCATCTAGGGAAAGGTTTCAAATAAAGAGTAGAAAGGAAGAAAATAGAGATAATGAAGAAAAAGATACTATTACTTGTTTTAAGTGTGGCAGACCAGGTCATATAAGGTCAGAATGTCCGAATAAGGGATATTCGAAGGAAAGGGCATTTAAAGTCTCTTGGAGTGACTCAGAGATCGACGATGAGGAAGCACTCATGGCACTGACTGACAATGAAACTGAAGACTCTAATTCCACTTCAAGCGAGGTATGTCTTCATTCTGAATTCTCAAGAGAAGAAGTTATGAATACTTACTTGAAGCTTGCTGAATGTTTTCAAAAGCTGAAAGATGAGAAAAATTCAATTGAATGTGTGGTTAATGACTTACTTGAGGAAAGAAATTTTCATACTAAGATTATTGACAAAAATGAATTACAGATTAGTAATCTTAAAACTGAAATTAATATACTCAGAAGACAGAATTACTATTGGGAAACATCTAAAAGGACTGGGAATACAAACTTTCTTATTTGGAGACCTAAAAATTTTTTTCGTTAATACAAAGTCAGGTCACAAAGTGTTAGATGTGGATTTTGCTTTCAGTTTGGACACACTAACTTTGATTGCACTTTCTCTCATTATAAACAGGTACCCAAGAAAGTATGGGTACCTAAGAAGATTAATCATGCTACATGTGCAGAAAAACTGCACTGAATGGTACTTGGACAGTGGTTGCTCCAACCATATGACTGGAGATAAAAGAAATTTCAGTTATCTGGAGGAGAAGAAGGGAGGGAAAGTCACGTTTGGAGATAACAATAAAAGCCGGATAATGGGCAAAGGTACTGTAGGAAGTTCATCTGATCCAACCTTTCATAACGTTTTGTATGTGCCAAACCTGAAACATAATCTGTTATCCATAAGTCAATTATGTGGGAATACAAATAGAGTCATTTTTGAATCTGAGACATGTACTGTTGAACGAATTTCTGATGGAAAAATTCTCTTCACTGGAGTTAGAAATGGTAATATCTACTCTATTAACTTAAAGAATCATCTTGTTTTTAATGAAAAATGCTTCACTGTTGTTAAATATTCATCTCAATTTGTTTGGCATCGAAAACTGGGTCACATTAGCTTAACTCGCATTGCCAAGTTGAGCTCTCTTAATCTTGTTAGGGGACTCCCTTGTTTGTCGACAAAACAGGATTTTTTCTGTCAAGCTTGTGTTCAAGGAAAACAAACTAAATCTTCGTTTAAAACAACTTCGGGAATTTCCACAAAAACACCTCTTGAACTCATTCACATGGACTTGTTTGGACCGGCTAGTATTAGAAGTCTTGGTGGAAAAATCTTTGCTTTTGTTATTGTGGGTGATTTCTCAAGATTTACTTGGGTGTTCTTTCTTGCTCGTAAGGATGATTGTTTTGATGTGTTTAAGGAGTTTGTAAAACAAATTTTCTTAACTACTAATTTTCAAGTTCAAACTCTTCGTAGTGACCATGGTGGAGAGTTTGCCTCTACAGCCTTCTCTACCTTTTGCAAATCCTTAGGCATTCTTCATATGTTTTCTGCACCTAGAACTCCACAACAAAATGGAGTTGTGGAGAGGAAAATCGATCTCTTCTTGATCTCTCCCGCACAATGTTGCTTGATCATCAAACTCCTAAGCGGTTCTGGGTTGAGGCTGTCTCGACAGCTTGCTATGTTCTCAACAGAACACTCATCCGGAAATCCTTGAACAAAACTCCCTATGATTTGTTCAAAGGAAAAACTCCTAACATTAGCTACTTTCACCCATTTGGGTGTCGATGTTTCGTGCTTAACACAACTGGGCAAAGAGGGAAGTTTGATGAGCGATCAAATGAAGCAATTTTCCTTGGTTACTCTCAAACTAGTAAAGCCTTTAGGATTTTCAATTCTAGAACTTCTAAAGTAGAAGAATCCATTCATGTGGTATTTGATGATCAGTTCTCGAATAATAGAACATCTTCGTCTGAAGATGATGAGCCATTTCTTCTGACTCCATCATCTGCAGCCACACCTTCTTCTGCTCAAATTGCTCCTACTTCTTCTTCGACTCCACCTACAAGTGTTCACTCACCACTTCCAGACCAAATTCCTTCATCCTCTGACGATACAGAAGACCAACAAACACCGTCCTCGTCTTCTGTTCCTGAAATTCAACCACCTCCTCATATTCAAAAACGCCCCCCCCAACTCTTCTTATTGGTGGCCAGAATGACAGATTAGTTACCAGGTCAAAAAACTCCTTGATTTCATTGCAACTGAGGACATAGCTTTGATGTCGTTCATTGAACCCACTTCGATCAGAGAAGCTCTCAAGGATGAACACTGGATTCTTGCTATGCAAGAAGAACTCCTCCAATTTGACAGAGCAAGTGTTTGGGAACTTGTATCGCCTCCATCGGGGAAAACTGTCATTGGTATCAAATGGATTTTTCGTAATAAAACCAATGACAAAGGTGAAGTTGTCCGCAACAAGGCCAGACTTGTGGCTCAAGGATATTGTCAGGAAGAGGGTATTAATTTTGACGAAACATTTGCTCCCGTGGCCCGCTTAGAAGCAATAAGGATCTTATGTGCCTATGCTAGTCATTTACAATTCACTCTTTTTCAAATGGATGTCAAAAGCGCGTTTCTTAATGGTTACATTAAGGAAGAAGTCTTTGTTCGACAACCTCCTGGCTTTGATGATCCACACTTCCCTAATCATGTCTTCAAACTCAAAAAGGCTCTTTATGGTCTTAGACAAGCTCCCCGAGCATGGTATGATAGGTTAACATCCTTCCTTCTCTCAAAAAACTTGAAACGAGGCCAAGTTGAGAACACTCTGTTCATTAAAATTCAGGGCAAAGATATTCTGCTTATTCAAATCTATGTCGATGACATTATATTTGGATCAACAAATACCTCTCTTCGACAAGAATTTGCAGAATTAATGACGAATTCATTCGAAATGAGTATGATGGGGGAAATGAAGTTTTTCCTCGGCCTTCAAATTCAACAACTTCCTTCCGGCATTTTCATCCATCAATCCAATTACATTCAAACCCTCCTTACTAAATTTAGTTTCGACAAGGCTAAACCCGCTTCAACTCCCATGGCAACCACTACAAAACTGGTCAAAGATGAATCTGGAGAACCTGCCAACCAAACTCAGTTTAGAGCTCTTATCGGCTCCTTACTTTATTGATGACACTCGATTTGACGTGATTATCAGCCTCATTTAAGCGACATTCCCTTGCTTGAAACGTGGTTTTAGGGTAAAATAGCGAATATTCACTAAACTACCCTATTTCCTACCGATTTGGTTACTTTGGCCCTTTTTGGGTCTATTTGATGGTTTTCTAGTGTTTTTGTGAAAGCACAGGTTTTTGCCATCATTTATGTAGCTACGTACATGTTCAAGACCTCAAGGAGTGAACCGGAATCGAACCAAAAATCAAACCAGAGTCAGAACCGAAGATCCAACTGCCCAGCACAATGTCTTCGCCAAAAATACTATGAGGTTTTCGGCGAAAATACCTTCAGAAACTCATAGGCTGATTTACACTGAAGTTTTCGGCGAAAACTTCTTTGAGTTTTCGCCGAAATTCCTAGAAGAAATCACACATGGGATTTTAACTAAAGATTTCGCCGAAAATTATTTGATATTTTCGGCGAAAATTCCTTCCAAATCTGGCGCTGTATTGGAAACCTAATCATACCTATTTAAATAGAGGCAGCCGGCAGACAGAAAGGCATCAATTCATTATTCATATTTTTCACAAATCATACTTTTGAGAGTCAGCCGACTCTAGGGTCGATAGATAGAGTTTAGAGAGTTCGAAGATCTGTGGAGAGATCGTGACGGAGAACTCGGAGCTTAAAGTTGAAGATTCAGGAGATTGAAGCTTCACGAGAGTCGTCAGAATTAGGTTTTTCAGTTCTTATCTGTTCTTCCTCTGTATGATGATCTTCATTGTTGCCTTTGATTCTCTTGTTTCAGATATGAGTAACTGAACTTGTAAAGCTTAGATTAGATGAACCCTAAGTGACCCAGGGCTTTAAAGCGGTCACAGATCGGCAGTAATTAGATTCGAAGTTCAATCAGTTTCTCTTTGCATGTTTTATTCGTTCTTCATTGTTCATGTTTCTTGTCTAGATTGATCACCTAGATTAGATTCTTGTTAAGCTAAGGATAGAAGCGAACGCTCGCCTTACTTTAGAACATCGAATTGAACAATTAACCTTATAATTGGAGTGTGCCTTTCGTAGGAACCGGTTAGGGTTAATTCACTGCAAGAGTAACTCATTAATCGTTAGTAATTACACCAATTAATTAAGTCGTTGCGAGAGGCGACCGTACTTGGGCGGCTAGTTAATCTTGGTAGTTAGAACGGATAGAGCGAACGTTCGCCGGTCTTAAACCTAAGGGTAAGGAGTTATGGTGGTGTCTTAGTAATTGATTGAATGAGAATCGGAATCCGCTGATCTGTTGATTGCCAATGCTCTAGTGATCTAAGGGGGATTCGAAATCTAAGTTCGTCTATCTTCTCGTTAGTCTACCATTTTAATCTTTCTGTCTTTTATTTTCCTTTGCTTATTAGATTAGAAGTCGTGGAACTCACACCACGCACTAAGTGCTTAAACCTGAATAAATTGTCAGCTTCTTTGAGTAGTCAATTAGAAGAAACCCTGTGGAATACGATCTACCCTAGCTTCACAGCTTGGTAGTATTTGATACCGCTAAAACTGCAGCTATCAAATTGGCGCCGTTGCCGGGGACTTTTCTAATTGTTTGAAAGAAGAGTTGGCAAATTATTCTTCTACCTTTCCGCCTTACCATTTATTTTTTCCTCCATATTTTCATGATTTACCTGGGTAGTGCTTCTTAGTTTTGATTATGCAGGATAACAGGTGGGATGACCGGTACCGAGAGCGGTACATCAATGAAGCACCATATCCTGAAGATTATCAAGAGTTGTTACATCATCAACAACAACAAACGGCGAGAATTGACTCCTTCTTTGATAATATCTTTTCAGTGCTACAAGCTCACCAAGAGATACACCAACAAGAGCATCAAAGAGACGCTAGAGATAACCAAGAGATGCTTCATGAACATCAACAATGCTCGTCGAAAACCCAATCTGCCTTGGATAATATCTCTTCAATGCTACAAGCTCATCTCGCGACGGACATCAAGCTCGAGCAACCAAAGCAGTTGATGACAGAAGACGATCAAGAGCTGTTCGAAAAAGAAGATGATGATCCTATCCATGACTATTATGAGCTAGAAGAATCCTTGGCAGTGGTGGTTGATGAAGACATAGAGCCAATCCATCTTGAAGTTGAAGCCGAAGAGGAGCACATAGAGATTGAGGAGATACCCTCACCTACACTTCCGCCGAGTCAACCTGTAGAGAAGATGGAGCTCATTGAACATGTCGCGCCGTACTACCTCTTTCCTCCTCGAGTAGGAGAATTCAAGAAGAACTGGTCATCCAACCAAGATCGCGATCTATTGGAGCACTACCGGCTACATCACCCTTCTGGAGTGCTACATGGCACTCAACCGCTGTCCTTGAAGAAGACGATTGACTTCAAGGAACTTCTGAGTTGGGGTCCCTAACAGGTACCGTCCGGCTCAAGGACGTTAAAAAAGAGCGCTTCGTGGGAGGCAACCCACGGCTGGAGTCTGTTTTTGAATTTTTGAGTCAGTTTTTTCGTCGTTCGAGTCAGGTTCGGGGGAGCCAAAGTCTCAGTTTAATTTTCTTTCGTTTTGATTTGTTTATCGTCAGTTGTTGAAAAAAAAAGATTTTTAAATAAATTTTCGGCGAAAATTTCACAATATTTTCGCCGAAAACTTGTGTCTATTTTGAAAATCAGATTCTTTTTTTCGGTCCGATTCTAACGCACACTTGATCGTCCAAATCGGAGCTCTGTAGCTCCAGTTATGCCCGAAACAAGTTTTTCACGTTTTTGGCCAACTTCGTCGTTTTCTGTCCATTTTCTTGAGTAGTGTCTTAAAGGTTAGTTGTTGGGTTTTCAATTTCAAATCTTTTGACATGCCGATCATTTATTTTTGATGAGTTTATATTTGGTCTACCTCGTTTTGCGTGCCTGTTGTTTCGGCGTGAATTTTTCTGAACTGATTGAGCTTGGATGATTTAGATTGCTCTAGGAGTGTCGTGCCGTGAATTTGAAAAAAAAAAGAGTCAAAATATTTTCAAAATTCCCCTTAACCTTCTTTGTTCGACTTTTATTCTGTGTGGATCCGGGACACTAGTCCCGGTATCCTTTTGATCTTTTTATTGTTTTTGTTTTGTAGGATCTTGAGTAGCTACTCCGCTCTGCTCCGGACGCTCCGTGTTCATCCCCTACACCGACCATCTCGTCACAGGTTCTTCATATCTCTCTACTCTAGTTTAGTCCTGTGAGGACACAAAACCGTTTAAGTGTGGGGTAGGAGTCTAGGATTATGCATGATCTTGCTTGCTATCTATGATTCTGTGGTTCAAATTTGAAATTTCTCTAGCATAGAATTGCTCAATTCTTGACTTGTGATGTTAAATTGACTTCAATTTTGAACAATGACGTCTAGACTGTTCCACTTAGAACCTGTAACCAACGTGTCGAAACTGATATTAAATGAGTCTAGGTCAGAACAGATCATAAATCACTTCAGTAGTTGAAACTTGAATTAATTGAATTGATTGGTTTGTTAATAACAAAGCTCGATAACACCGTTCTAAGATGATAGATGTTAGCTTCTCCCATGTTTTTCACTCCATATTTGTTCGCCTGTGATTGTGGCTTGAGATTAAATGGAAATCCAATTCAAAATCTCGTGTAAAAAGTTATAACTAGCTAGGATCAAGTGGTTAAATCGATAAATCAAGTGTTTGAGTGGTGAAATTCGAGTTGTGCAAATCAATGTAAAGTTCTTTGAAGTGCTGAAAAAAAAATCTAGGCAAGCCCGACACCTAAGTGAAGTGTTCGGGTTGAGCACTAGCAAAGGCACAAATACTGTGAGCTAGGCAGGTCCAACACCTAAGTGAAGTGTTTGGTATCGAGCACTAGTATGTAGTAAATAAATTGAAGGAATAAGTTGAAGCTTGAACGAAATTGTTGTTAAAAAGCGGTCCTAGCTAGCACATGTAACATACAGATCTAGAAACGGATGAAGTCGAGTCAATAGCCACATCGCTTTTCCTACCTCCACATCCACATAATGGCTAGAGCTTAAAGTCTTTTTTATTAGAATTGATGTTATCGTAGTCGGTTAATTATGATTAATTGTTTTGCCAAGAAACGAGCTTTGTTAAAACCACTACTTGAAGTGTGCAGGAAATAGTGAGATCGAAACTTGTTTGGTTGATGTTCTTACATGTGTAGGTCACCTTTTCTACGTGGAACAGTCTAAACCAAATCGTTAGAATTGAATCTCAGTTTAATCTCGTGTCATTTGTGAATTTGAGTATGTTCTAGTTCAGTTTGCTTGAGGACAAGCAAAAGCTTAAGTGTGGGGTATTGATGACACTCGATTTGACGTGATTATCAGCCTCATTTAAGCGACATTCCCTTGCTTGAAACGTGGTTTTAGGGGTAAAATAGCGAATATTCACTCAACTACCCTATTTCCTACCGATTTGGTTACTTTGGCCCTTTTTGGGAATATTTGATGGTTTTCTAGTGTTTTTGTGAAAGCACAGGTTTCTGCCATCATTTATGTAGCCACGTACGTGTTTAAGACCTCAAGGAGTGAACCGGAATCGAACCAGAAATCAAACCAGAGTCAGAACCGAAGATCCAACTGCCCAGCACAATGTCTTCTCCGAAAATACTATGAGGTTTTCGGCGAAAATACCTTCAGAAACTCACAGGCTGATTTACACTGAAGTTTTCGGCGAAAACTTCTTTGAGTTTTCGCCGAAATTCCTAGAAGAAATCACACAGGGGATTTTAACTAAAGATTTCGCCGAAAATTATTTGATATTTTTGGCGAAAATTCCTTCCAAATGCGGCGCTGTATTGGAAACCTAATCATACCTATTTAAATAGAGGCAGCCGGCAGACAGAAAGGCATCAATTCATTATTCATATTTTTCACAAATCAGACTTTTGAGAGTCAGCCGACTCTAGGGTCGATAGATAGAGTTTAGAAAGTTCGAAGATCCGTGGAGAGATCGTGACGCCATCCTTCATCTCAGAGAACTCGGAGCTTAAAGTTGAAGATCCAGGAGATTTAAGCTTCGCGGGAGTCGTCAGAATTAGGTTTTTCAGTTCTTATCTGTTCTTCCTCTGTATGATGATCTTCATTGTTGCCTTTGATTCTCTTGTTTCTGATATGAGTAACTGAACTTGTAGAGCTTAGATTAGATGAACCCTAAGTGACCCAGGGCTTTAAAGCGGTCACGGATCGGCGGTAATTAGATTCGAAGTTCAATCAGTTTCTCTTTGCATGTTTGATTCGTTCTTCATTGTTCATGTTTCTTGTCTGGATTGATCACCTAGATTAGATTCTTGTTAAGCTAAGGATAGAAGCGAACGCTCGCCTTACTTTAGAACATCGAATTGAACAATTAACCTTATAATTGGAGCGTGCCTTTCGTAGGAACCGGTAAGGGTTAATTCACTACAAGAGTAACTCATTAATCATTAGTAATTACACCAATTAATTAAGTCGTTGCGAGAGGCGACCGTACCCGGGTTGCTAGTTAATCTTGGTAGTTAGAACGGATAGAGCGAACGTTCGCCAATCTTAAACCTAAGGGTAAGGAGTTATGGTGGTGTCTTAGTAATTGATTGAATGAGAATCGAAATTCGCTGATCTGTTGATTGCCAATGCTCTGGTGATCTAAGGGGGATTCGAAATCTAAGTTCGTCTATCTTCTTGTTAGTCTACCGTTTTAATCTTTCGGTCTTTTATTTTCCTTTGCTTATTAGATTAGAAGTCGTGGAACTCACACCACGCACTAAGTGCTTAAACCTGAATAAATTGTCAGCTTCTTTGAGTAGTCAATTAGAAGAAATCCTGTGGAATACGATCTACCCTAGCTTCACAGCTTGGTAGTATTTGATACCGCTAAAACTGCAGCTAACTGCCAGCAGGCCAGATATTTTATTTGCAGTCTGCCTCTGTGCACGGTTCCAAGCAGATCCTCGGTTAAGTCATCTCTCTGATCTTAAAAGAATCCTCCGTTATCTTCTTTCCTCCTCTGCTTCATTCGAGCTTGTTGGATACAGTGACTCGGATTTTGCTGGCTCAACTTCGGACAGAAAGAGTACAACAGGAGTATGCCAATTTCTTGGACCTTCTCTTGTCTCTTGGTCGAGTAAGAAACAAGGATATGTTGCTCTCTCAACTGCTGAAGTAGAATATGTAGCAGTAGGGAGCTGCTCCACCCAAATTCTGTGGATTCGATGTCAACTTACTGACTATGGACTCAAGCTTAAGTCAACTGCACTTTTGTGTGATAACACAAGTGCCATTAATATTGCCAAAAATCCCATCCATCACTCTAGAACTAAACACATTGATATCAAGTTTCATTTCCTCAGGGAACTTGTCTCTCAAGGTGTTATTGACATCAAATTTATTCCAACCCAACTACAGCTGGCCGACATTTTCACAAAACCTATCAAAGAAGATCAATTCATCCAAATTCGCAGGAATCTTGGTATTATTTCAAAAATGGACCTTCCATCTTCTTCTCTCATTGATTCTCCTTGATCTTCTACAATCATTGATTCTCATTGACTGATTGACTTACCTTTTCATCTACCTTCCTTTTCTCTTCTCTTCTGCCTCTTTATTTACCCATCAGTTCTCTTCTTTTTCTTCATCTCCTCACTTCAACATCTCTTTCCTACTCTCTCCTATGGCGGCACGTCTTGTCTCAGAGGTCAATGGACTCATGTTCAGGACAGATGCTGACCGGCAATGGTACATCCGGAAGTTCAGAACTCGTCCCCTGCTTCCATCTCTCCGTCACTTTCCTCATGCTTTTGACAAATACGGTATCAATGTTTATGAACCTCTCTTTTGTCTTGGCTGGTCAAATCTTATTTCCACTGCTACTCCACTGTGTTATCCAGATCCCGTTCGCATGTTCTATGCAAATGTTAGGGTCACATCTGTTTCTCCGCTTGAACTGGAAACTCAGGTCCTGGGGCACTTTATTCGCCTCACACATCAGCTTCTCTCCCGGGTTCATGGTGGTGGTCTCTACGGCTATCAAATCTCTTCTGAACACCAGCTTGCTCAATCAGGTTTCAAAATTCAAATGGCCCTCTCCCATCTCCTCATTTTTGCACCTCCTCATGTCTGTCCTATCCCTATTTGCTATCTCAATACAAAGTATCGGGTTCTTTTTTTCTATATCACACGACATTTTGTGCCACGAACTCATCATCTTTTTTTTCTATATCACACGACATTTTTTCTATATCCCTATTTTCCCTATTTGCTGTTCTTCTTCAAGGACAGCGGTTGAGTGCCATGTAGCTCTCCAGAAGGGTGATGCAGCCGGTAGTGCTCCAATAGATCGCGGTTCTGGTTGGATGACCAGTTCTTCTCGAATTCTCCTACTCGAGGAGGAAAGAGGTAGTACGGCGTGGCATGGTCAATGAGCTCCATCTTCTCTACAGGTTGACTCGGCGGAAGTGTAGGTGAGGGTATCTCCTTAATCTCTATGTGCTCCTCTTCGGCTTCAACTTCAGGATGGATTGGCTCTATGTCTTCATCAACCACCATCGTCAAGGATTCTTCTAGCCCATAATAGTCATGGATAGGATCATCATCATCTTCTTCGAATAGCTCTTGAGCGTCTTCTGTCATTAACTGCTTTGGTTGCTCGAGCTTGATGTTCGTCGTGAGATGAGCTTGTAATATTGTAGAGATATTATCCAAGGCGGATTGGGTTCTCGACGAGCATTGTTGATGTTCATGAAGCATCTCTTGGTTATCTCTAGCGCCACTTTGATGCTCTTGTTGGTGTGTCTCTTGGTAACCTTGTAGCATTGAAGAGATATTATCAAAGAGGGAGTCAATTCTCGCCGTTTGTTGTTGTTGTTGATGTAACATCTCTTGGTAATCCTCAATATTTGGTGCTCCATTGACGCGCCACTCTTGGTACTGGTCATCCCACCTGTAATCCTGCATAATCAAAACTAAGAAGCACTACCCAGGTAAATCATGGAAATATGGAGGGAAAATAAATGGTAAGGCGGAAAGGTAGAAGAATAATTTGCCAACTCTTCTTTCAAACAATTAGAAGAGTCCCCGGCAACAGCGCCAATTTGATGCTCTGATTTTAAAAGCAGGAAATTAAAAGCAGGAAAAGTAAAAAGGTTGACTAACAGGAAGATAGACGAGCTTAGATTTTGAACCCCCCTTAGATCACCAAGGCAACGACAATCACAAGATCATCGGTTTTCAAATCTAATTCAATTGGTTTTTATACACCACCATAACTCCTGACCCTTAGGTTTAAGACCGGCGAACGTTCGCTTTATCCGTTCTAACTACCAAGATTAATTAATCGCCCGGGTACGGTCGCCTCTCGCAACGACTTAACTAACTGGTGCAATTACTAATGATTTTTGAGTTACTCTTGAAGCCGATTAACCCTAACTTGTTCCTACGAAAGGCACACTCCAATGAATAGGTTAACTGGTTGAATTGATGTTCTAAAGTGAGGCGAGCGTTCGCTTCTGTCCTCGGCTTAACAAGAATCTAAACTAGGTGATCAAGAAAGACAAGAATCTAAAAGTGACCTACACATGCAAGAACATCAACCAAACAAGTTTTCGATCTCACTAATTTCTGCACACTTCAAGTAGTTGTTTTAACAAAGCTCGTTTCTTGGCAAAACAATTAATCATAATTAACCGACTACGATAACACCAATTCTAATAAAAAGACTTTAAGCTCTAGCCATGATGTGGACGCGGAGGTAGGAAAAGTGACGTGGCTATCGACTGGACTTCATCCGCCTCTAGATTTGTACGTTACATGTTCTAGCTAGGACCGATTTAAACAACAATTTCTTTCAAGATTTAAACTTTCTCCATTGATTTACTGCATACTAGTGCTCGATACCGAACACTTCGCTTAGGTGTCGGTCCTGCCTAGCTCACAGTATTTGTGCCTATGCTAGTGCTCAACCCGAACACTTCACTTAGATGTCGGGCTTGCCTAGCACTTTAAAGAACTTAACAATTAATTCGAACAACTGAATTACTTGATTCAACAATTTAGCCACTTGATCCAAACTAGTAATAACTTTTTACACAAGATTTCGAATAGGATTTCCGTCTAATCTCAAGCCACAATCACAGGTGAACAAATATGGAGTGAAAAACATGGGAGAAGCTAGCATTTATCATCTTAGAACGGTGTTATCGAGCTTTGTTATTAACAAGCCAATCAATTCAAATAATTCAAGTTTCAACTACCGAAGTGATTTATTATCTGTTCTGACCTGGACTCATTTAATATCAGTTCCGACACGTAGGTATACAAGTTCTCAGTGGAATAGTCTAGACATCATTGTGAAAAATTGAAGTCAATTTAACATCAAAAGTCAAGAACTGAGCAATTCTATGCTAGAGAAATTTTAAAATTCAACCACAGAATCATAGAAAATCAAGCAAGATCATGCAAAGAATCTAGCATCCTACCCCACACTTAAACGGTTTTGTGTCCTCACAGAACTAAACTAGAGTAGAGAGATACGAAGAACCTATGACGAGATGGTTGGTGTAGGGGATGAACACGGATAGCCCGGAGCGGAGCGGAGTAGCTACTCAAGATCCTACAAAACAAAAACAACAAAAAGATCAAAAGGATATCGGGACAAGTGTCCCGGATCCACACAGAATAAAATTCGAACAAAAAAGGTTTAGGGGAATTTTGAAATTTTGATTTTTTTTACGGCACAAATTCACGGCACGGCACTCCTAGAGCAATCTAGAACGTCTAAGTTCAATCAGATCTGCAAAAATCACACAAAAACAGCAGGCACGCAAAACGAGGTACACCGGAATTAAACTCGTTGAAATTCAACAAAAAACATGTCAAAAGATTCAAAATTGAAAACCCAACAACTAACCTTCAAGACATGACTCAAGAAAATGGACGGAAAGCGACGAAGTTGGCCAAAAACGCGAAAAGCTTGTTTCGTGGATAACCGGAGCTTCAGAGCTCCGATTTGGGCGATCAATTATGCGTTGGAAACGGACCAAAAAAAGAAAACTGACTTTAAGAACAGACACAAGTTTTTGACGAAAACTTTAGAAGTTTTTGCCGAAAACTTCTTCGAAAACACACAAAAATAAAGGAGACGCTCACTGTTTGAAAAAGAGAGAAAGTATTCGGCGAAAACTTTAAGTTTTCACCGAATACTCATTTGAAAACTTTTTTTTTTCAAAAACCTAACAGAAAATAAATCAAAATGTAAGGAAATTGAACTGACACTTTGGCTCCCCGAAACCGACTCGAACGATGAAAAGACTGACTCAATATTTCAAAAACGGACTCCAGCCATGGGTTGCCTCCCACGAAGCGCTCTTTTTTAACGTCCTTGAGCCGGACGATACCTGTTAGGGACCCCAACTCAAGAACTCCTTGAAGTCAATCGTCTTCTTCAAGGTGTGTGGTTGAGTGCCATGTAGCACTCCAGAAGGGTGATGCAGCCGGTAGTGCTCCAGTAGATCGCGGTCTTGGTTGGATGACTAGTTCTTCTCGAATTCTCCTACTGGAGGAGGAAAGAGGTAGTACGGCACGGCATGGTCAATGAGCTCCATCTTCTCTACATGTTGATCATCCAGAGGTCTCTCGGGATCGAGTATGTAAACTTCTAAATCCATGACCTTGCTGCTTTCCACGTGCTCGTCTCTTGCTTGATCTACAGGTTGACTCGGCAGAAGTGTAGGTGAGGGTATCTCATCAATCTCTATGTGCTCCTCTTCGGCTTCAACTTCAGGATGGATTGGCTCTATGTCTTCATCAACCACAACCACCAAGGTTTCTTCTAGCTCATAATAGTCATGGATAGGATCGTCATCTTCTTTTTTGAACAACCCTTGAGCATCTTCTGTCATTAACTGCTTTGGTTGCTCGAGCTTGATGTCCGTCGCGAGATGAGCTTGTAGCATTGAAGAGATATTATCCAAGGCAGATTGGGTTCTCGACGAGCATTGTTGATGTTCATGAAGCATCTCTTGGTTATCTCTAGCGCCTCTTCGATGCTCTTATTGGTGTATCTCTTGGTGACCTTGTAGCATTGAATAGATATTATCAAAGAGAGAGTCAAATCTCGCCGTTTGTTGTTGTTGATGTAACATCTCTTGGTAATCTTCGATATATGGTGCTTCATTGATATACCGCTCTCGGTACCGATCATCCCACTTGTTATCCTGCATAATCAAAACTAAGAAGCACTACCCAAGTAAATCATGGAAATATGGAGGAAAAATAAATAGTAGAGCGGAAAGGTAGAAGAATAAAATGCCGACTCTTCTTTCAAACAATTAGAAGAGTCCCCGGCAACGGCGCCAATTTGACAGCTTGCAGTTTTAGCGGTATCAACTAACTAATCTACCAAGGTAGACTAGATGGTATTCTACTCGAGGTCTCTTCTTCTTGTGTACTCAAATATGTTGGCAAATTACTCAAGTTTAAACACGTTGTGCGTGGTGTGAGTTCCACGACTTCTAATCTAATGAACAAAGGAAATAAAAGACAGAAAAAGTAAAAAGGTTGACTAACGAGAAGATAGACGAGCTAGACTTCGAATCCCCCTTAGATTACCAAAGCATTGGCGATCACAAGACCAGCGGTTTTCAATTCTAATTCAATCAATTTCTATACACCACCATAACTCCTTACCCTTAGGTTTAAGACTGGCGAACGTTCGCTCTATTCGATCTAACTACCAAGATTAATTAGCCGACTGAGTACGGTCGCTTCTTGCGACGACAAAACTAACTGGTACAATTACTAGTGATTGATGAGTTACTCTTGAAGCGATTAACCCTAACTGGTTCCTACGAAAGGCACACTCCAATGAATAGGTTAATTGGTTGAATTGATGTTCTAAAGTAAGGCGAACGTTCGCTCTATCCTTATCTTAACAAGAATCTAAACTAGGTGATCAAGGAAGACAAGTTTATGCGCCAAATCAAGGAAGCTGTCTGGCGACTAACCCTAGCTTGCATAAACCTAATCTAGGCGACCAACCAGAAGAGAAACATAAACAATGAAGAACAAAACAACCATGCAAAGAGAAACTGATTGAACTTTGAATCTAATCACCGCCGATCTGTGACCGCTTTAAAGCCTTGGGTCAGTTAGGGTTCATCTAGTCTAAGCTCTACGAGTTCAGCTACTCATAACGATAACAGAAGAATCAAAGGCAACAAAGGAAATCATCATAAAGAGGAAGAACAAATAAGAACTGAAAAACCTAATTCGGACGACTCCGGCGAAGCTTCAATATCCTGGATCTTCAACTTTAAGCTCCGAGCTCTCCGAGGTGAAAGGATGGCGTCACGATCTCTCCACGATTCTTCGAACTCTCTAAACTCTATCTATCGACCCTAGAGTCGGCTGCCTCTCAAAAGTGTAATTTTATTGTGTGAAAATATGAATAATGATTGATGTCTCTCTTCCTTGTAGCAGCTACTTCTTTAAATAGGGTTGATTAGGGTTTGCCAATTCTATCGCGGAAAAGGAAGGAGTTTTCGGCGAAAACTTATAAAGTTTTCGCCGAAAACTTTAGTTCAAAGCCTTATGTTTCCTTCGTTGATTTCTTCATAACTTTTAGGCCAAAACTTAAATAGTTTTCGCTGAAATATTCAGTGTAAACTCCTCTGCCTGTGTTTGTTAACATCTTTTCGCCGAAAATTTCGGTGAAGACTTAGTGCTGGGCAGCGATTTGATTGATTCTCTGATTGGTTTGACTTCTGGTTTTGATTCCGGTTCACTTCTTGAGGTCTTGAACACGTCCGTGGCTACATAAATGATGGCAAAAACTTGTGCTATCACAAATACACTAGAAAACCATCAAATAGACCCAAAAAGGGCCAAAGTAACCAAATCGGTAGGAAATAGGGTAGTTGAGTGAATATTCGCTATTTTACCCCTAAAACCACGTTTCAAGCAAGGAAATGTCGCTTAAACGGGGCTGAAAATCACGTCAAATCGAGTGTCATCTAATACCCCACACTTAAGCTTTTGCTTGTCCTCAAGCAAACTCAACTGGAACACACTCAGATTCACAAATGACACGAGATTAGACTGAGATTCAATTCCTAACGATTTGGTTTAGACTGTTCCACGTAGAAAAAGTGACCTACACATGCATATCAACCAAACAAGTTTTCGATCTCACTAATTTCTGCACACTTTAAGTAGTGGTTTTAACAAAGCTCGTTTCTTGGCAAAACAATTAATCATAATTAACCGACTACGATAACACCAATTCTAATAAAAAAGACTTTAAGCTCTAGCCATGATGTGGACGCGGAGGTAGGAAAAGTGACGTGGCTATCGACTCGACTTCATCCGCCTCTAGATATGTACGTTACATGTTCTAGCTAGGACCGATTTAAACAACAGTTTCTTTCAAGATTCAAACTTCTCCATTGATTTACTGCATACTAGTGCTCGATACCGAACACTTCGCTTAGGTGTCGGACCTGCCTAGCTCACAGTATTTGTGCCTATGCTAGTGCTCAACCCGAACACTTCACTTAGGTGTCGGGCTTGCCTAGCTTTATTTTTCAGCACTTTAAAGAACTTAACAATTAATTCGAACAACTCAATTACTTGATTCAACAATTTATCCTAGCTAGTAATAACTTTTTACACAAGATTTTGAATAGGATTTCCGTCTAATCTCAAGCCACAATCACAGGTGAACAAATATGGAGTGAAAAACATGGAGAAGCTAGCATTTATCATCTTAGAACGGTGTTATCGAGCTTTGTTATGAACAAGTCAATCAATTCAAATAATTCAAGTTTCAACTACCGAAGTGATTTATTATATGTTCTGACCTGGAATCATTTAATATCAGTTCCGACACGTTGGTTACAAGTTCTAAGTGGAACAGTCTAGACGTCATTGTGAAAAATTGAAGTCAATTTAACATCAAAAGTCAAGAATTGGGCAATTCTTTGCTAGAGAAATTGTAAAATTGAAACACAAAATCATAGAAAATCAAGCAAGATCATGCAAAGAATCTAGCATCCTACCCCACACTTAAACGGTTCTGTGTCCTCACAGAACTAAACTAGAGTAGAGAGATACGAAGAACCTGTGACGAGATGGTCGGTGTAGGGGATGAACACGGATAGCCCGGAGCGAAGCGGAGTAGCTACTCAAGATCCTACAAAACAAAAATACCAAAAAGATCAAAAGGATACCGGGACAAGTGTCTCGGATCCACACAGAATAAAAGTCGAACAAAGAAGGTTTAGGGAAATTTTGAAATTTTGATTTTTTTTACGGCACAAATTCACAGCACGGCACTCCTAGAGCAATCTAGAACGTCTAAGTTCAATCAGATCAGCAAAAATCACACCAAAACAGCAGGCACGCAAAACGAGGTAGACTGGAATTAAACTCGTCAAAATTCAACAATCAACATATCAAAAGATTAGAAATTGAAAACCCAACAACTAACCTTCAAGACATGACTCAAGAAAATGGACGGAAAGCGACGAAGTTGGCCAAAAACGCGAAAAGCTTATTTCGGGGATAACCGGAGCTTCAGAGCTCCGATTTGGGCGATGAAGTATGCGTTGGAATCGGACCGAAAAAAGGAAACTGATTTTAAGAACAGACACAAGGTTTGGATGAAAACTTTAGAAGTTTTCACCGAAAACTTCTTCGAAAACACACAAAAATAAAGGAGACGCTCACTGTTTGAAAAAGAGAGAAAGTATTCGGCGAAAACTTTAAGTTTTCACCGAATACTCATTTGAAAACTTTTTTTTTTCAAAAACCTAACAGAAAACAAATCAAAAGCAAAGGAAATTGAACTGACACTTTGGCTCCCCGAAACTGACTTGAACGACGAAAAGACTGGTTCAATAATTCAAAAACGGACTCCAGCCGTGGGTTGCCTCCCACGAAGCGCTCTCTTTTAACGTCCTTGAGCCGGACGATACCTGTTAGGGACCCCAACTCAAGAACTCCTTGAAGTTAATCGTCTTCTTCAAGGTGTGTGTTTGAGTGCCATGTAGCACTCCAGAAGGGTGATGCAGCCGGTAGTGCTCCAGTAGATCGCGGTCTTGGTTGGATGACCAGTTCTTCTCGAATTCTCCTACTGGAGGAGGAAAGAGGTAGTACGGTGCGGCATGGTCAATGAGCTCCATCTTCTCTACCTGATGATCATCCAGAGGTCTCTCGGGATCGAGTATGTAAACTTCTAAATCCATGACCTTGTTGCTTTCCACGTGCTCGTCTCTGGCTTGATCTACAGGTTGACTTGGCGGAAGTGTAGGTGAGGGTATCTCATCAATCTCTATGTGCTCCTTTTTGGCTTCAACTTCAGGATGGATTGGCTCTATGTCTTCATCAACCACCACCACTAAGGATTCTTCTAGCTCATAATAGTCATGGATAGGATCGTCATCTTCTTCTTCAAACAACTCTTGAGCGTCTTCTGTCATTAACTGCTTTGGTTGCTCGAGCTTGATGTCCGTCGCGAGATGAGCTTGTAGCATTGAAGAGATATTATCCAAGGCAGATTGGGTTCTCGACGAGCATTGTTGATTTCATGAAGCATCTCTTGGTTATCTCTAGCGCCTCTTCGATGCTCTTGTTGGTGTGTCTCTTGGTGACCTTATAGCATTGAAAAGCTATTATCAAAGAGGGAGTCAAATCTCGCCGTTTGTTGTTGTTGTTGATGTAACATCTCTTGGTAATCTTCAATATATGGTGCTTCAATGATATACCGCTCTCGGTACTGGTCATCCCACTTGTTATCCTGCATAATCAAAACTAAGAAGCACTACCCAGGTAAATCATGGAAATATGGAGGAAAAATAAATGGTAGAGCGGAAAGGTAGAAGAATAAAATGCCAACTCTTCTTTCAAACAATTAGAAGAGTCCCCGGCAACGGCGCCAATTTGATAGCTTGCAGTTTTAGCGGTATCAAATAACTAATCTACCAAGGTAGACTAGATGGTATTCTACTCGAGGTCTCTTCTTCTTGAGTACTCAAATATGTTGGCAAATTACTCAAGTTTAAACACGTTGTGCGTGGTGTGAGTTCCACGACTTCTAATCTAATGAACAAAGGAAATAAAAGACAGAAAAAGTAAAAAGGTTGACTAACGAGAAGATAGACGAGCTAGACTTCGAATCCCCCTTAGATTACCAAAGCATTGGCGATCACAAGACCAGCGGTTTTCAATTCTAATTCAATCAATTTCTATACACCACCATAACTCCTTACCCTTAGGTTTAAGACTGGCGAACGTTCGCTCTATCCGATCTAGCTACCAAGATTAATTAGTCGCCCGGGTACAGTCGCCTCTCGCAACGACTTAACTTAACTGGTGGAATTACTAACGATTTATGAGTTACTCTTGCAGCGGATTAACCCTAACTGGTTCCTACGAGAGGCACACTCCAATGAGTAGGTTAATTGGTTGAATTGATGTTCTAAAGTAAGGCGAATGTTCGCTCTATCCTTATCTTAACAAGAATCTAAACTAGGTGATCAAGGAAGCTGTCTGGCGACTAACCTTAGCTTGCATAAACCTAATCTAGGCGACCAACCAGAAGAGAAACATAAACAATGAAGAACAAAACAACCATGCAAAGAGAAACTAATTGAACTTTGAATCTAATCACCGCAGATTTGTGACCGCTTTAAAGCCCTGGGTCACTTAGGGTTCATCTAATGTAAGCTCTACGAGTTCAGTTACTCATAACGATAACAGAAGAATCAAAGGCAACAAAGGAAATCATCATAAAGAGGAAGAACAAATAAGAACTGAAAAACCTAATTCTGACGACTCCGGTGAAGCTTCAATCTCCTGGATCTTCAACTTTAAGCTCCACTTAGAACCTGTAACCAACGTGTCAGAACTGATATTAAATGAGTCTAGGTCAGAACAGATCATAAATCACTTCTGTAGTTGAAACTTGAATTAATTGAATTAATTGGTTTGTTAATAACAAAGCTCGATAACACTGTTCTAAGATGATAAATGCTAGCTTCTTCCATGTTTTTCACTCCATATTTGATCACCTGTGATTGTGGCTTGAGATTAGATGGAAATCCAATTTGAAATCTTGTGTAAAAAGTTATAACTAGCTAGGATTAAGTGGCTAAATTGTTAAATCAAGTAATAAAGTTGTGCAAATCAATGTTAAGTTCTTTAAAGTGTTGAAAATAAAGCTAGGCAAGCCCGACACCTAAGTGAAGTGTTCGGGTTGAGCACTAGCATAGGCACAAATACTGTGAGCTAGGCAGGTCCAACACCTAAGTGAAGTGTTTGGTATCGAGCACTAGTATGCAGTAAATCAATGGAAGAAGTTGAAACTTGAAATAAATTGTTGTTTAAATCGGTCCTAGCTAGAACATGTAACGTACAGATCTAGAAACGGAAGAAGTCAAGTCGATAGCCACGTCACTTTTCCTGCCTCCGCGTCCACATCATGGCTAGAGCTTAAAGTCTTTTCTCATTAGAATTGGTGTTATCTTAGTCGGTTAATTATGATTAATTGTTTTGCCAAGAAATGTGCTTTGTTAAAACTACTAATTGAAGTGTGCAGAAATTAGTGAGATCGAAAACTTGTTTGGTTGATGTTCTTGCATGTGTAGGTCACTCTTTCTACGTGGAACAGTCTAAACCAAATTGTTAGAATTAAATCTCAGTTTAATCTCGTGTCATTTGTGAATTTGAGTGTGTTCTAGTTCAATTTGCTTGAGGACAAGCAAAAGCTTAAGTGTGGGGTATTTTGATGACACTCGAATTGACGTGATTATCAGCCTCATTTGAGCAACATTTCATTGCTTAAGACACGGTTTTTAGGGTAGAATAGTGAATATTCACTCAATCGATCCATCTTATGCCTTTTGTGTTACCTTGGCCCTTTTTGTGTCTATTTGATGGTTTTCTAGTGTTTTTATGTTAGCACAGGTTTTTGCCGTCAAATAAAGTAGCCAAGGACGTGTCTAAGGTGTTGGAACCTCGAGGAATTGCACCGGAATCGAACAAAGGAGCCAATCAAGTCAAACCAAAAGTCTGCCCGTTTACACTGACATTTTCGGCGAAAAGAACCCATGGTTTTCGGCGAAAATGCAAGGAAAAATCCATTGATGCTCAGTCAAGGAAGTTTTCGGCGAAAACCCAAAGTTTTCGCCGAGAACCATCAGTCCGAAAATCACAGGAGAGAAGCAGCCGGACACCAGCCATTTATGAAGGAATTTTCACCGAAAATTCCTCAAGATTTTCGGCAAAAATATCAGTTAAAATCCGGCTGACTTAGGGTTTAAGTATAAATACTTAAACCGGCGGCCCAAGAGATGGAATCAATTCATAATTCATATTTTCACAAATTAGACTTTTGAGAGTCAACCGACTCTAGGGTCGATGGATAGAGTTTAGAGAGTTCGAAGATCCGTGGAGAGATCGTGACACCATCCTTCCACCTCGGAGAATTCGGAGCTTAAAGTTGAGATCCAGGAGACTGAAGCTTCGCGGGAGTCGTCAGAATTAGGTTTTTTAGTTCTTATCTGTTCTTCCTCTGTATGATGATCTTCTTTGTTGCCTTTGATTCTTCTGTTATCGTTATGAGTAGCTAAACTTGTAGAGCTTAGATTAGATGAACCCTAAGTGACCCAGGGCTTTAAAGCGGTCACAGATCGGTGGTAATTAGATCCGAAGTTCAATCAGTTTCTTTTTGCATGGTTGTTTTGTTCTTAATTGTTCATGTTTCTTTTCTGGTTGGTCGCCTAGATTAGGTTTTTGCAAGCTAGGGTTAGTCGCTAGACGGTTCCCTGCTTTGGCGCTTAAACCTGTCTTCCTTGATCACCTAGTTTAGATTCTTGTTAAGCTGAGGATAGAAGCGAACGCTCGCCTCTCTTTAAAACATCAATTCAATCAGTTAACCTTATAATTGGAGTGTGCCTTTCGTAGGAACCGGTTAGGGTTAATCCACTGCAAGAGTAACTCATAAATCGTTAGTAATTGCACCAGTTAATTAAGTCGTTGCGAGAGGCGACCGTACCTGGGCAGCTAGTTAATCTTGGTAGTTAGATCGGATAGAGCGAATGTTCGCCAGTCTTAAACCTAAGGGTAAGGAGTTATGGTGGTGTATAGAAACCGATTGAATTAGAATTGAAAACCGATGATCTGTTGATTGCCAATGCTCTGGTGATCTAAGGGGGATTCGAAATCTAAGTTCGTCTATCTTCTCGTTAGTCAACCTTTTACTTTTCTATCTTTTATTTTCCTGCTTTATTAGATTAGAAGTCGTGGAACTCACACCACGCACTAAGTGTTTAAACCTGAGTAATTTGCCAGCTTCTTTGAGTAGTCGATTAGTAGAAACCCTGTGGAATACGATCTAGTCTACTTTGGTAGGTTAGTTATTTGATACCGCTAAAACTGCAGCATCAAATTGGCGCCGTTGTCGGGACTCTTCTAATTGTTTGAAAGAAGAGTTGGCAAATTATTCTTCTACCTTTCCGCCTTACCATTTATTTTCCCTCCATATTTCCATGATTTACCTGGGTAGTGCTTCTTAGTTTTGATCATGCAGGATTACAGGTGGGATGACCGGTACCGAGAGTGGCACATCAATGAAGCACCATATCTCGAAGACTCCCAAGAGATGGATTTACACACTTATGAGCATCAACAATGGATGGCAAGCACCCAAGCCGCGATCGACAACCTCCAATCAACGGATGATGTTGTTGATGCATTGAACGCCGCGCTCAAGCGACTAGTGCAATTGAAGGGAGAAGATGCTCAAGAACATTTTGAAGAAGAGCCAGAAGCTACACACCACCAAAAAAATCACCAAGAGGTGTATATACCAGTTCATCAGCATCGACAACAGACGGCAAGAGTAGAATCCGCCTTGGATGATCTCGTTTCGAAGCTACAAGCTCGTAACATGGTGGATGTCGAGCTCGAGCAACCAAATCCACTAATGGAAGAAGATGCTCAAGAGCCGTACGAAGATGAACATGACAATCTCACCCATGACTATTGCGAGCTTGAAGCATCTGATGAAGAATCCTTGGTGGTGGTGGTTGATGAAGACAAAGAGCCAATCCATCTTGAAGTTGAAGCCGAGGAGGAGCACGAAGAAATCGAGGAGATATCCTCAATAGAGCTTCCGTCGAGCCAACCTATAGATCAAGCCAGAGACGAGCACGTGGGGATTGAAGACGTCAAGGGTTTGGAAGCATACATACTCGATCCGGATAGACCTCTAGATGATCATAAAGTGGAGAAGATGGAGCTCATTGACCATGCCGCACCATACTACCTATTTCCTCCTCCAGAAGGAGAATTCAAAAGAACTGGTCATCCAACCAGAACCGCGATCTACTGGAGCACTACCGGTTACATCACCCTTCTGGAGTGCTACATGGCACTCAACCGCACACCTTGAAGAAGACGATTGACTTCAAGGAACTCCTAAGTTGGGGTCCCTAACAGGTACCGTCCGGCTCAAGGACGTTAAAAGAGAGCACTTCGTGGGAGGCAACCCACGGCTGGAGTCCATTTTTGAATTATTGAGTCAGTCTTTCTCGTCGTTCGAGTCAGTTTCGGGGAGCCAAAATGTCAGTTTTCTTTTATTTTCGTCTGTTTCAATTTTCTGTGTCAGGTCAAATTTTCGCCAAAAACTCCTCAATTTTTCGGCGAAAACTTTAGTTGGTTCGAGTCTGTTTTCCAGTGGGTTTTCAAAGTTGTTTTCACCGAAAAACTACTAAAGTTTTCGGCGAAATGTTTAGTCTGTTTGAGTCTGTTTCTGTGTTTGAATTAGTTTTCGTCGAAAACTTCTAAAGTTTTCGGCGAAAATGTGTAGTTAAGTCGTCTATCTTTGTTTTCGAAGTAGTTTTCGCCGAAAACTTCACCAGTTTTCGGCGAAAACCTTAGTTGGGTCAGAAAATTTTCGAAAACCTTTTCAAAAAAAAAAAAAGAGAAAGAGTCAAAATATTTTCAAAATTTCCCTAACCGTCTTTGTTCAACTTTTATTATGTGTGGATCCGGGACACTTGTCCCGGTATCCTTTTGATCTTTTTGTTATTTTTGTTTTGTAGGAACTTGAGTAGCTACTTCGCTCTACTCTGGACTCTCCGTGTTCATCCACTACACCGACCATCTCATTCCAGGTTCTTCGTATCTCTCTACTTTAGATTATTTCTGTGAGGACACAGAACCGTTTAAGTGTGGGGTAGGAGTCTAGGATTATGCATGATCTTGCTTGCTATCTATGATTCTGTGGTTCAAATTTGAAAATTCTCTAGCATAGAATTGCTCAATTCTTGACTTTGATGTGAAATTGACTTCAATTTTGAACAATGACGTCTCGACTGTTCCACTTAGAACTTGTAACCAACGTGTCAGAACTGATATTAAATGAGTCTAGGTCAGAACAGATCATAAATCACTTCTGTAGTTGAAACTTGAATTAATTGGTTTGTTAATAACAAAGCTCGATAACACTGTTCTAAGATGATAAATGCTACCTTCTTCCATGTTTTTCACTCCATATTTGATCACCTGTGATTGTGGCTTGAGATTAGATGGAAATCCAATTCAAAATCTTGTGTAAAAAGTTATAACTAGCTAGGATTAAGTGGCTAAATTGTTAAATCAAGTAATAAAGTTGTGCAAATCAATGCTAAGTTCTTTAAAGTGCTGAAAATAAAGCTAGGCAAGCCCGACACCTAAGTGAAGTGTTCGGGTTGAGCACTAGCATAGGCACAAATACTGTGAGCTAGGCAGGTCCAACACCTAAGTTAAGTGTTTGGTATCGAGCACTAGTATGCAGTAAATCAATGGAAGAAGTTGAAACTTGAAATAAATTGTTGTTTAAATCGGTCCTAGCTAGAACATGTAACGTACAGATCTAGAAACGGATGAAGTCAAGTCGATAGCAACGTCACTTTTCCTACCTCCGCGTCCACATCATGGCTAGAGCTTAAAGTCTTTTCTCATTAGAATTGGTGTTATCGTAGTCGGTTAATTATGATTAATTGTTTTGCCAAGAAACGTGCTTTGTTAAAACTACTACTTGAAGTGTGCAGAAATTAGTGAGATCGAAAACTTGTTTGGTTGATGTTCTTGCATGTGTAGGTCACTCTTTCTACGTGGAACAGTCTATACCAGATTGTTAGAATTAAATCTCAGTTTAATCTCGTGTCATTTGTGAATTTGAGTGTGTTCTAGTTCAATTTGCTTGAGGACAAGCAAAAGCTTAAGTGTGGGGTATTTTGATGACACTCGAATTGACGTGATTATCAGCCTCATTTGAGCGACATTTCATTGCTTTAGACACGGTTTTTAGGGTAGAATAGTGAATATACACTCAATCGATCCATCTTATGCCTTTTGTGTTACCTTGGCCCTTTTTGGGTCTATTTGATGGTTTTCTAGTGTTTTTATGTTAGCACAGGTTTTTGCCATCAAATAAAGTAGCCAAGGACGTGTCTAAGGCGTTGGAACCTTGAGGAATTGCACCAGAATCGAACAAAGGAGCCAATCAAGTCAAACCAAAAGTCTGCCCGTTTACACTGACATTTTCGGCGAAAAGAACCCATGGTTTTCGGCGAAAATGCAAGGAAAAATCCACTGATGCTCAGTCAAGGAAGTTTTCGGCTAAAACCCAAAGTTTTCGCCGAGAACCATCAGTCCGAAAATCACAGGAGAGAAGCAGCCGGACACCAGCCATTTATGAAGGAATTTTCGTCGAAAATTCCTCAAGATTTTCGGCGAAGATATCAGTTAAAATCTGGCTGACTTAGGTTTAAGTATAAATACTTAAACCGGCGGCCCAAGAGAGGGAATCAATTCATAATTCATATTTTCACAAATTAGACTTTTGAGAGTCAACCGACTCTAGGGTCGATGGATAGAGTTTAGAGAGTTCGAAGATCCGTGGAGAGATCGTGACGCCATCCTTCCACCTCGGAGAACTCGGAGCTTAAAGTTGAGATCCAGGAGATTGAAGCTTCGCGGAGTCGTCAGAATTAGGTTTTTCAGTTCTTATTTGTTCTTCCTCTGTATGATGATCTTCTTTGTTGCCTTTGATTCTTCTGTTATCGTTATGAGTAGCTAAACTTGTAGAGCTTAGATTAGATGAACCCTAAGTGACCCAGGGCTTTAAAGCGGTCACGGATCGGCGGTAATTAGATTCGAAGTTCAATCACTTTTCTTTGCATGGTTGTTTTGTTCTTAATTGTTCATGTTTCTTTTCTGGTTGGTCGCTTAGATTAGGTTTTTGCAAGCTAGGGTTAGTCGCTAGACGGTTCCCTGCTTTGGCGTTTAAACCTGTCTTCCTTGATCACCTAGTTTAGATTCTTGTTAAGCCGAGGATAGAAGCGAACGCTCGCCTCTCTTTAAAACATCAATTCAACCAGTTAACCTTATAATTGGAGTGTGCCTTTCGTAGGACCGGTTAGGGTTAATCCACTGCAAGAGTAACTCAAAAATCGTTAGTAATTACACCAGTTAATTAAGTCGTTGTGAGAGGCTACCGTACCCGGGTGGCTAGTTAATCTTGGTACTTAGATCGGATAGAGTGAACGTTCGCCAGTCTTAAACCTAAGGGTAAGGAGTTATGGTGGTGTATAGAAATCGATTGAATTAGAATTGAAAACCGCTGATCTGTTGATTGCCAATCCTCTGGTGATCTAAGGGGGATTCGAAATCTAAGTTCGTCTATCTTCTCGTTAGTCAACCTTTTACTTTTCTGTCTTTTATTTTCCTGTTTTATTAGATTAGAAGTCGTGGAACTCACACCACGCACTAAGTGTTTAAACCTGAGTAATTTGCCAGCTTCTTTGAGTAGTCGATTAGTAGAAACCCTGTGGAATACGATCTAGTCTACTTTGGTAGGTTAGTTATTTGATACCGCTAAAACTGCAGCATCAAGTAACTACTCAAAAAGACTTTTGCAAGGGACTGTAACGATTCCTACACTACACGGGTTTATAATGAGATGGATGAAGGGATGAATGATGGAATTTGCTTTGGTGCGGTGCAGCTTTCCACTAACTTCCCTCGAATCTAGCCTATGACTTCCTACCGTCTAACCAAACACGGGTGGAATAGTGTACGCTCGTCCTATGATACTCTCAAGCAACTTAGCACTTTATCTTGCAAAAAATTTTTCTGAATTTTTCTTTACATTTTCTTTTGACTTCATTCTTCCATTTGTAGGGAGAAGAACGTTATTGAACTATACTATAAACTTTGAAACTTTGAATTTTTCTATTTTTTCGAATTTTCTTCTTTTTCTTTCTTTTTTTGTGTCGATTTTCTTTTAGTTGCTAGAGGGGTTTACACATTTGGACATAATAGGTAAAACCACCTGTTTAATGGCTATAGGAAAGTTACCACAGACCGACTTCCGGTAGGCTAATCTAGAACGACAACCACAAGGGATCAACGGGTGATGAAAGATGGGGATTAGATGTAATGTATAACGAACGGAAAGAAGGGCAAAGCTCAAGGGTTTACACCTAATCGATTTGATGTTAGGTTGGCTTTCGGGCTTAAGTAGCTTCACTAGGTGCCTCTATCCTCCTAGAACTCATGTTATCGTGTGGTCTCGAATTGGTCTAATGCAAATTCTAACTCATTCAAAGTACGAGAAAGCCACTAAAAAAAAATTGAAATTGCAAGTTTATGTGCAATGGATCAAAAGCTCACAGTTGGTTTGCTGGTCGGATTCGGTAATTATCATGAAATCAAAGTGAAATACTACAAGCGTGATAAAACTTTCTGTTATGACCAGGAAATTTAGTATTAATGCAGCAAGTTGGCTACAGGTTCTAGGTTAAGAAGTCTAAGCATCATTATGAGAAATTGAAAACTAACTTAACATCACAAGTCAAGAATTGAGTAATTCTATGCTGGAGGGACTGCAATGCACCACGAAAATCACACAAAAAGGCCATCAAGATCATGCAAGGTTCTCTAGCATCCTACCCCACACTTAGACGGTTCTGTGTCCTCACAGGACTAAACTAGAGTAGAGAGAAACGAAGAACCTGGAACGAGATGGTCGATGTAGGGGAGGAACACGGAGAGTCCGGAGCGGAGCGGAGCAGCTACTCAAGTTCCTACAACAACAAAAACATCAAAAGATCAAAAGGATACTGGGACAAGTGTCCCATATCCACACAGACAAAGATGGATCGAGATCCGAAAAGAAGAAATAGAAAGAAACGAAAAGGGGACGATATGACCTGATCACTGTCCCTCAGGTGGGAGTGGTGGTGGTGCAATATTGAGGTACTCATTCACCTGCTGCTGCCAGGCCAGCTCTGCTTGGTGCCGAGTGTGTTGCTCGGTCATGAACTGCTGCTGGAGTAGCCACCTAGCATTTTGTGTCTTCTCGTGCTCTATGCTGTCCTTCTGCCATTGATGGGAACCGGAGGAGTAGTCCTGTTGCCACTTATATATGCGAGCTAGTCGCTCACCGTGTGGGCCCGATGGTTGTGGACGAGGCACTGGTGTGGGAAAATTTGAGGCTGAGAATGGTATGTAGAAGTTGAGACTGACCGAGAGGTCGAGGCCACGCGCGATGGCGAGTTCTGCTCCAATGTAATCGACCTTGGAGCTGGGAAGGCTGGGGTCCCACTTGTCACGGATCTTTAGATTGTCAATCAGACAAGAGACGAAAGGACCGCCAGGAAGAGCGGTGGGCAGCTTCTTTGTAGTGGTGCGCTTATGAAAGAACCGGGCTAGCCACCACCCTTGGTGAAGGCGGCTGAGCTCTTCGACGGCACGGAAGAGGATGAACTCCTCTAGAGAGATGTGGTGAGCTTCCTTGCTGCAATAACATAGAAAACAAGTCCAAACATAATGAAGGAATTTGAAGAGGGGATGAGCGATGTTACCTACAATGGCGCGGCTGGGGTCGGGTTCAGGCTCACCGGAGATGAAGCGCCACACCTCCGGATATGAGTGATGTGTCACCGAGCTCATCTACTCAAAGCCGAGGTAGTCATCTGTGTGGGTGGCAATGGGGTCAAAGAGGAGGGCAAACTCATTGAGGGTCCGGTCGTACTGGACACCACCGAGACGAAAGCGTATGCACTTCAGGAGCCGATGAGGCTTTTGGGTGGTCATCTCAAACGAGCTCCAGAATTCCTGGAGGGCGAGGAGAGGGCAGGTGGAGCTAGATGTGGTCAGAGCGCTCAGACCGGATAGCTCGAGGGCACGGGTGACGCTGGCGTACCATCCCAAGTGATGACTCTTGATGCAGTCTAGAGAGAGGATAGCCACCTTGGCAAGAGGAATGTCCTTGATCTTGTCGTAGGTCACCCGGTGTGCAGGAGGAAGGGCAGAAATGAACGGATGAGAGCCCTCGGAGGGAATGGAAGCTGGAGGTATTGGTGGAGGTACCTCCGGGATCACGGGTCTTGGGGCGGAAGAGGAGGTGAATGGAGCTTTGTCCAATCTGGCCTTCGTTCGTCGCTCTTTGTCGGCACTAGTAGTCTTAAACTTACCAGGGTTCCTGAAAGGAGAAACTCAAAACAACATGATGAGAACAAAAGTGGCCTCACCCAACACTTAGTTTGAAACGTCAACTTCACAAGGAAGTGAAGATAGTCGAGCGGGAATAAACAAAAAACCCGAAATTAGAGCCCAACACGATGTAAGCATAAAAAGTAGGCAACGTATATTACACAAACAAAGCTAAAACCACCAAGTATGACAAAGCAATACCATAACATATTCAGCAAATAAGCATAGCTACCCACGATAAAAGGGTATTCCAAGGCACACTCAAAGGATCAACGGCATTTAACAATCATTAGGCATGAGAAGAATTGAACATAGCATTCAAATTGGCTCCAAGAATAGAAAGGAAAACCGCAAGCTCGCAGAACGACAATTCCGCAAGAAAATCATCAAGAAATCAAGGCAATCCTCGTCCGAAAAACATCAAATCGTAGCACAATAATCCCTAAGCAAACTTGATCAACTATGTTCAAACATTCTACAAAAATCACACCGAAACAATAGGCACGCAAATCGAGGTAGACCGAAAAGTCAACCGAAGTCATACCCAACGAAATTCAGAACCTATATGTCAAAAGATTCAGAATGAAAAACCCAACAACTTACCTTAAAGACATGGTGGCTGAAAACGAATGAAAATCGACGAATCAGAAAAAACTTGAAAAAATGGTTTCGGGTAGTACTAAAGCTCTAGAGCTCCAATTCAGGCGATCTATATGTCGAAATGCTCAGGGGAGAGAGGGGAGGAGAGCGGCAGTGGTCGGAATCGGGTGGCGGCATGGTGCGAAAATTGGTAGCGATAGGGGTTGAAAACGCGGTAGAGCGAAAAGAGAGAGAGTTTGTTTGTTCCGCCAAAAATCGTTAATAAAGGGGAAAGATTTTCTGGATTTTTTGAAAATTTTTGGTGAAAAGAATAAAGTTTTCGCCGAAGAATGAATTTTGAAAACGGTCTGCCGGATTTTTAAGAAAAGTTTACGGCAAAAAGTGGAAACTTCTCTACCGAAAAATAAATTAAAAACTGGCCAAAATTCAAAGAAAAGTTTTCGCTGAAAACTATGACCTGCAGTGTTAACTAAAATTTCTAAAATGCCGGCAAACTTTGAAAAATCAAAACAAAATCAACAACGGTCAGAACAATCCCAAATGAATTAGAACTGACCCGATGACACACGACACACACAAAGAAAAATAGAAGATCATACAAAAGACACTTTTGGATCCCCCGAACCGACTCTAAAACTAGACTGACTCAAAAATTCAAAAACTGACTCCAACCATGGGTTGCCTCCCACGAAGCGCTCAATCTTAACGTCCTTGAGCTGGGCGATAACTGGATGGTTGTCACGGGGTCGAGTTGAAATGGTGAACGTTGATAAGGGTAGCAACTAAACCTTGGAGATACCTCTTGAGCCTACGACCATTGACCACAAGGGGTACTTGATCGGGGCCTTTTATCTCGACAGCTCCCATCGGTGTTTGCTTAATCACTGTATAGGGACCGGACCATTGAGACTTCAACTTCCCAGGAAAGAGCTTCAGGCGTGAGTTGTATAGAAGGACCTGGTCGCCGGCGTAGAACATCTTATGTTCTATCAGATGAGAATCGTGAATCCGCTTGGTTCGTTCTTTATAAAGCCTTGTGCTCTCGTAGGCGTTGAGGCGGTGTTCCGCAAGTTCATTTATCTGCATAAATCTTTTATCCCTACAAACTAGGGAGGCAGGTTTAGATCTTTAATAGCCCAGAACGCCTTGTGCTCAAGCTCGACCAGTAGATGGCATGCCTTGCTATAAATGAGCCGATACGGCGAAGTACCGATAGGAGTCTTGAAGGCAATTCGGTACGCCCATAAGGCCTCATCGAGCTTAGATGACCAGTCCTTTCGAGACCGGCCAACTGTTTTATCAAGAATCCGCTTGAGCTTACGGTTTGTCACTTCCGCTTGACCATTAGCTTGAGGGTGATAAGCGGTGGACATTCGATGGGTGACGCCGAAACGCTTGCATATCCGATCGAAGTGTCCATAGAAGTGGGTGCCCCTATCACTTATAATGAAGCGTGTGGAGCCAAAACGCTTGAAAAGACGTTGAAGGAACTTCCCTACCACTCTTGAATCATTAGTGGGTAGGGCTTCCGCCTCTGCCCACTTAGAAACATAATCAATGGCTACAAGGATGTACTTGTTTCCGTTGGAGAGTGTGAAAGCTCCCCATGAAATCAATTCCCCAAACATCAAAAACTTCAGCAGTCAAGGAAATATTCTGAGGCATCTCATTACGGTTTGAAATGTTACCTGATCTCTGGCATGCATCACAATGGCAGGCAAATTCGTCAAAGTCACGGAATATAGTCGGCCAAAAGAATCCGGCTTCCAGCACCTTCTGTGCGGTTTCGATTCCCTCTGAAATGGCCTCCGAACTGGCCTTCATGGCATCGTCGCATGATGTCGGCTACCTCTTCTAGAGAGACACATCTTCTGATCATTTCGTCGATTCTGATTCGGAATAAGAAGGGGTCATCCCGGAAGTATAACTTGGACATCTTGATCAGCCTTCTTCTCATGTTGTGGTCGAACTCCTTTGGAATGGTACCGGAGGCGAGAAAGTTGGCGGTGGCTATGTACCATGGCTCATTTGGTGTGGTTGCATTACTCAAGGTCTGAGTGTGATGGATTGCCCATGGTTTAATGGCTACGCTATTTATCTGTTCTGGACACTCAAAACGCAACAGCTCATCAGGGAAAGAATCATCGATAGGAGAAGTAGAAGACTTACCTGGTTGAGATTCTTCAAGTCGAGATAGGTGGTCGGCTGCTACGTTTTCTACTCCCTTCTTATCCTTGATCTCTATGTCGAATTCTTGAAGTAAGAGAACCCAACGAATCAGCCTGGGCTTTGAGTCTTGTTTTGCCAGTAGGTGGTGCAGCGCAACATGATCAGTATAGACTATGGTATGTGAGAGCACCAGATACTGTCTGAATTTGTCGAATGAGAACACAATTGCCAGGAGCTCTTTTTCTATTGTGGTTTAGTTGCGTTGAGCATCGTTAAGAGTCTTGCTAGCGAAGTAGATTGGATGGAATCTCTTTTCCGTCCTCTGTCCCAGAACGGCCCCAACCGCGAAGTCGCTAGCATCGCACATGATTTCAAAGGGAAGGCTCCAATCCGGTGCCGTGGTGAGCTGGGTTTTCAAGATCTCAAAGGCTTCAAGACACGCCTTGTCAAACACAAACGGTGTATCCTTCTCCAAGAGTTTGGTCATAGGGAGAGTTATCTTGGAGAAATCTTTAATGAATCTCCGATAGAACCTAGCATGACCAAGGAAGCTACAAACTGTCTTGACTGAGGAGGATGGCGGAAGGCTAGAAATTGTTTCAAGCTTGGCGCGGTCAACTTCTATTCCAAGTCTAGATATCTTATGACCGAGAACAATACCTTCGGTCGCCATGAAATGACATTTCTCCCAACTTAGAGCTAGATTCGTCTCTTCGCATCGAGCTAGCACCTTGTCCAAGTTAGCCAGGCATTGAGAGAATGAATCACCATAGACAGAAAAATCGTCCATGAACACCTCCATGATGTTCTCTACTAAATCCCCAAAGATATCAAGCATGCATCTCTGAAAAGGGGTTGGAGCATTGCACAATCCAAAGGGAATACGACGATAAGAAAAGGTACGAACCGGGCAAGTGAAGGTCGTTTCTCTTGGTCGTCGAGCTCTATCAGAATCTGGAAGTAACCGGACATCCCATCCAAGAAATAGTAATATTCATGGCCAGCTAACCTTTCAAGCATATGATCAATGAATGGTAATGGAAAGTGATCCTTCTTGGTTGCATCATTGAGGCGTCTATAATCAATGCAGACTCTTCATCCTATGACGGTACGGGTAGGAATAAGCTCGCCCTTCTGGTTAGGAATCACCGTGATCCCTCCCTTCTTTGGAATGACTTGAGTCGGGCTGACCCAAGGACTATCGGTGATGGGGTAGATAATACCGGCGTCAAGGAGCTTCATGACTTCCTTCTTCACGACATCTTGCATCATCGGGTTCAACCGGCGTTGTGGTTGTCTCACCGGTTTGAACTCCTCATCTACCACTATCCGGTGTTTGCAGAACGTCTCGGAAATCCCCCCGGATGTCGGATAGTTGCCAGGCTATAGCCCAAATGTGTTTCTTTAACAGCTTGCTAGTTGTTTCTTCTGCCCGGATGATAGTGCGGAACTGATGATAACTGGCAGCTGACACTCCTTTCCTTTTTTTTTTGGTTAAGACACTCCTTTCCTAAGAATGCATATTCTAGATGATCTGGGAGTTCCTTTAGTGTAAGCTCTGGTGGCTGTTCATATGAGGTAGTGATCCGGTTGGTTGAACGCTCAAGAGGTGATAGGGTAGGAGTAATTGTGGATGCCAATTTCTGATCGGCGAGCTCCTCTTGCCATTGGAGTTGTTCTGGATCATCCAATGCGTCCTCCATACCTGAAATCAAACACAACTCTAGCGGATCGCTAGTCAAGGCATTAGTAACAAAACTGGTCGAAGCCAGCTCCAAAGCATCAATCGAAAAACATTTATCATCTTGCGTAGAAGAATTTTTCATGCTATCCTTGATGCGGAACGTTACACTATCACCTCCGACCATCAAAGTCAACGAGCCTTGTTTGCAATTGATATTTGCACCAGCTGTTGTCAGAAATGGTCGTCCTAGGATGAGAGTGACATCCACCTCTCGGGTATCTAGAATAACAAAATCTTCTAGAATGGTAAATGGACCGCAACGAACAGCAACATCTTCTATAACTCCCCTAGGAAATTTGACTGTCATATCAGCTAGAACTAGGTGTAAGCTAATGGGTTTTAGTTTACCTAAGTTCAATTTCTCATAAAGATAAGTAGGCATAACGTTAATAGACGCACCAGAATCAGCTAGACTACGCTATATTTCCATACCGTTAATTATGCATAGTAATGTAAAAGGACCAGGATCAGGACACTTAGCTGGAGGGGGTGGCGGCTGATGTAGGAGAGACATTTTATCAAGGATGTCGGCATACTCGTTGGTGAGTGACAGAAAACACCTCCCCGCTCTTCACGTTCTTCACTAGATCTTTAAAGAATTTACCAAGCGGCAATATGATTTGCACAGCTTCAGTCACTGGTATCTTGATCTCTGTATTCTTCAGAACCGAGTACAATCTTTTGTACTGAGTATTCAATGTCTTAAGCTTCATGGCCTTCGGATACGTGATCCTTGGTTGGTAAGGTGCCAAGACTGGTGTAGGAGAAGGTGTTGTTGGAGGGGGTTGCGGAGCTGCTTCATCCTCTCCTGCCTCCTTATTCTCTTCCTCTGCCGTGATGTCCTCAACTTCTGGCATGTCTATAGCAATAGCATCAGGCATCATATCTAGCTCTAGGGCCGTCTACTTTCCGCTCCTGTTTGTGATAGCTTTGTCGTGTTCACTCTTCACGGAGGGATTGCTTTAAATGATGCTTGATCGAAAAAGGGTCTGTTGGACTTCGGCTTCAATCTGTTCTTCAATATTCCAACGTCTCTTTGCTGCTCGGTTTGCCTCTCCCAATTTCTGGATTTGGAGGCGTATCTTTCAAAATGGAGAAGAGCAGCTTCTGGTGTGAGGGCGGTACAATCTCCATCGGCTAAGGAATTGACCCATTTTGATGATTCCTCATTCAATCCCTGAGCAAAGATATCAGCTAGTTGTCTTTTTCGAAACCATGATGAGGGCAACTGTAGAGGAGTTCTTGAAATTCATTCCAAGTGTCATATAAACTAGTTCCTTCCTTCTGCCTGAACCTGGAGATGCTATCTTCATAAGCAGTTGTTCGAGAAGGAGGGAAGTACTCCTCGACAAAGTCTTGAGCCAGCCGACCCCAACTTGTGTAGTAACCAGGAGGTTTACTAATCAACCACCTCTTCGCAGCACCTTTGAGAGAGAATGGGAAGGCTTGCAAGCACAAGGTGTTCTTGTCGAGATTCCCGTTCTTGATGGTCTCGCAAAGAGTAATGAAGTCAGCCAAGTGGGTGTAAGGGTTGTCAAGCGGCTTTCCTTCAAATTGTAGATCCCTAGAGATCATCCCCAAGAAGGGGATCTTAATCTCATAGTTAGGATCGCTGTCATTAAGTGGTACAGAGATGGATGATCGAACGCTAGCAGCGTTCGGCTTGTTGTAGTCCGCAAGACTTCTCTGAGTAGTCATCGCGGTAGGGAAAGATGGATCGGAAGTGGCTTGTTTATGAACTTGCTTGATCTGCAGAAGGCAAAAACAAACACGACCGGTGTAGAATCGAAGTGTGATGGAAAAAATGAGAGATGGAAAGGTAGAAGAATAAAGTGCCAACTCGTCTTTCAAACAATTAGAAGAGTCCCTGGCAACGACGCCAATTTGATGAACGTTGTAATGTGTGCAATCAAATAAATACTAAGCTAAAAGCTAAGCAGATCATATTCCACAAGTCTCTTCTAATCATCTACTCAAATATAATGGCAAATTACTCAAGTTTAAATCACAAGTTGTGCGTGGTGTGAGTTCCACGACTTCTAAACTATAAAGCGGGAAAATAAGAAATGACAAACAGAAAACAGATGAAAGATTGGTTGACTTAACAAGACGACAGACAAGCTTAGATTTTGAATCCCCCTAAGATCACCAGAACATTGGCGATGACAAGACTAGCGGTTTTCAATCCTGATTCTTCCAGTTCTCAGACATCACCATAACTCCTAACCCTTAGGTTTAAGACTGGCGAACGTTCGCTCTATCCGATCTAACTCCCAAGATTAATTGCCCGCCCGTGCGTTTGCTTCTGCAACGGAAAACTAACTGGGGCAATTACTAATGATTAATGAGTTACTTTTGAAGTGGATTAATCGTAACTGGTTCCTACGAAGAGAAATTGTTCCAATGAATAGGTTAACTGTTGATTTGGTGTTTTGAAGTGAGGCGAACGTTCGCTACTATCCTCAGCTTAACTAGAATCTTAACTAGGTGGCCAAACCAGAAAGAGAAACATAAAGCAATGAAGAACAAACCAATCATGCAAGAGAAACTGATTGAAACTGGATTTAATTACCGCCGATCCGTGACCGCTTTAAAACCCCGGGTCACTTAGGGTTCATCTAATCTAAGCTCTATGAGTTTAGCTACTCATATTCGAAACAGAAGAATCGAGAACAATCAAAGAAGTACATCTTCAACCAGGAAGAACAGAGAAGAACTGCAAAACCTAATTTCAGATGAGTCTGTGAAGCTTCAATCTCCTGAATCTTCAACTCCTAGCACCGAGCTCTCCGAGAGGGAAGGATGGCGTCACGATCTCTTCCTCACTCCTCAAGCTCTCTAAACTCTTTTTCGAACTGTTCTAAGTTTGGAAATTAATCCAAGGTAAAGTGTGTATGAATGTGGTCGCCGATCCTGTATTTGTAGGTTTTCGAATCCCAGCCGAAAAGAGAATTAATTTTTGGCGAAAACTTTGAAGTTTTCACCGAAGACTTTAGGTGAAACCCCGACTAAGTCTTCTGTCTTCGACTGACCAGCTTGTGCCTTTGTTTTCGACGAGGACTGATTTCTCCCAGTTGGCAGTAATACTGTCTGCACACTTTTCGGCGAAGACTTTTGATTTTTCGCCGAAAACTCTAGTTAATGACCTGGTAGTGCTTCCTTCAGACTTGGTTGACTTCTGGATCGATTCCAGGCCACTCCTTAAGATTCCTTTGCTTCTCGAGCTCGTCCATGACTATGTATTTGACGGCAAAAACCTGTGCATTCTCAAAAGCACTAGAAAACCATTAAATAGACCCATAACGGCTCAAAGTAACCAAAACGGCAGGAATTAGAGCATTTAAGTGAAAACATGCTAAATCACCCTAAACCCGAGATTCAAGCAAGGAAATATAGCTTAATTGAGGCTGATAAACATGTAAAATCGAGTGTCATTAAGAGTTGACTGAATGACCACAATGTTATAATTGCAAATAGGTTAGTGACAACTAAGTTACAAAATTAAAGATCAATGACCACTTTGTTAAAACCCTTATAGATTAATGACCAAAATAGATATTAAGCCACCTGATTTTACCTTTGGCCCATTTAATTAAGGTAATTGAATTCTCGTTAAAAAGGGAGTTTATAACTTTTTGAATTAATTCGCAGGGAATTGTCTGGATGAGCGTCTCTGACAAAAAAAAAAATGCAGCAGGTAGAAGAGAAGGACCTGGAAGCCGCCAGAGCTGAGAGTTGGACTGATGGATGATGGACTGGGCTCCGTATTCATTCATGGCTGGGAGATTGTATCCAAGAGAGGCTCCATTCTCAACTCAACCTCTACTTCACAATAATCCCCTTTCCTTTTCTCCCTCTCTTTCGGCGTAGAATTTATTTATGTCATATGCATCCGTCATTTGAATTGATGAAACCTTACATATTGAAAGTATACAGATGTTCATGATTGCGTAGAATGTCACTATTTTGAATATTGATGGGGAATTTCTCTCTAGATAAATTTCTTTGTCCTCTTTGGAATGAATGTGTCTCCCAATTGAAATTTGGTTGGGTGTCATTAAGTTTTCTGTCCTTTGAAAAATTAGATACAGTTTCTTAGCATCAAGTTTCATTTTTAAGTTGTTGGTATAGGTTACAAAGACAGGCAAACGCCAAGTATCTAATTAATCATTCCAAGTCTGGTTATTTGCTGGTTATCATTTTCTTTCCATCTTAATTCTGCTCCCTTCAGCTGTTCAGGGAGGTTACGTAGCTGGACCTTATTGTTTCATGTTCCTTTTAGTTTTTTTTTTTTTTTATATCAATTTGTTACTATGGTGTTCCTTCTATTAGATAATTTAAATAATCACTACATACCAGAGGCTATAATTTTTTATGTCAATTCCCATCTCTAATTCTCAAATCCAAACTACTAATCTTACTCTTTTTTTGCAACAATCATAATGAAGTTGGAATAGAAATTATGCTACCATAATGTCGGTTGGTCATGTTTGTTTTTATGCACATCTACTCATTTTAAGCGCTTTCCTTGAATGCTTCATTTCTAATGATTCAACATTTTGATCGTCTTGTGTGGTATGTTTATATCTTTTTATGTCCTTCCTTTATTTGTATTTTCAAGAATTACGCGGTAAAGCATTTTTTTCCTACTGGGGATAGTCCTTAGTTCCCAATTTTGCAGCTTTATGATGTATAACTTTCTCAATGACCTTCTTAATTTCAAACCTTGACTTCGTCCATAAGATTTCTCTAGTTTGTGGTAAATGGTTGTCTTTCTGTATGTGTTGTTTAAACTTGAACGAATTGCAACATTTGTTAGTTTATCAGGTTGAAAGTGGGAAGCCCATTGATGCAAGCCGTATAGTCTCCACTGAGAAGATTGTATGGAACAAAATGACTTGGTACCTCTAGCATCAAGAAAGCCTATTCTTTTATATGATGAGGTGACCAGCTGATTATCTTGCATGTGTTTTCATCTATTCTTCGTATCTTACTTACAAGTGGTTTTGTATGGAGATGAACAAGTTGATAATGGAGTGTCACTTTTTTAACTGTGACAGTGGTAAGTAGCAATATTTTGTTGTGCATCAATTATTGTTAAACATTAGTGTTTTAGAATTTTGTAGATGTTAAAGCTAACTACTTAGTCTGTCATTTTGCAGAGAGTGATAGAAACCTATTGGTTTCTTCTTTTAAGATTTTGGGTAAAGTAGTCCTTTTCACATTATTTTATTCAAAATTTCCAATATAGTGACTAATTGCAAACTCCTGAATTACTGGCTTGGATCCTCTTTGGGACGTGAAGTATCTGCATTTCCAACAACATAATTACTTAATGATGCCATGTATTGCGGTATGAAAATTAACTATCTTGTTCTGGGTCGAATGTATACATGCTTTGAAGAGTTAGTTATTCCCTTGTGCATAAGTTTCGAATGTGTTCAAGATTTAACGAAATGCTAAAATTTGCAGTGCTATCCACCTATGATAATAAATAGCTTAATGTGATTTAGTCTTGATGAGATTATGGGATACACGCATCCTTTATGGGTGACAGTTACGTTTGAACCTTGTTATCCATCGTGGAAATTGCTAGAGACAAGCGAGTTTTCAAGCTCTGTCTGCTGTAATTCTCACTTTCTCTCTTTGTGTCTCCAAAGTTTGCTATCAGTTGCGTGTGTGTGCAACAAACGTGCAGTCATGTGCCTGACAATTACTTATCTTACCTATCCTTGTTGGTTTGTTTTGGATGGGCAATGCTTCAATTCCTTACTTTGACAAACTGAATAAAGCTTATATTAACAAACATTTTTTGTCTTCTTTCTAAATTTTTATATATATGTTATCATTTTGGTCTCTCTTTTTATATGCTATTAATTTTATTTATTTATATATAAATAAATTAAATTTTTTCACAAATTTTTATTGTTTTAAGAAAAATTCATGTAGGCTAGGAATGACAATGGGTCTAGGTCAGGGTGGGTAACTCAATACTCTAGATGAAACCGTGAAACGTATGAGTAATTTACTATGGAGCAATGTGGGGGTATAAACATTATGACAAATGATTTAAATAACATAAACATGAAAACTCGATTTTTCACCTAAAAATTATTAAAATATAATTTTCAATTTAAAAGACATAATAATAGTTAAAAGATAAGTTATATTAATAATATAGTAAAGTTAAATTTAAGAATAAACATGATAGAGTCATACGTACATAAAAAAAATAATTAGAATTTAATAAATAATACTATAAGTCTTATAAACAACAAGTCAGGAATGGGGTGAAACGATGCATACGAAAAATTCCAATATGTTATAAATCTATCACGAGTCAAGTTTTTGTGCCCTATATAATCTCATGTCATATTCAGTGGTGGAACCAGGAATTTAACCAAGGGGGTGCTTCGTTTGGGAAAAAAAATTACGTAATAGAAAAAAAACACTAAACGAAACAAAGGGTCAACAAAATGACATTTAAGATTCGTACAATAACTCAATAATCGTCACCAGTTGCAACGAACCACGACGAGATTTCATATTTTGAAAGCATTGTAGACCATATTTCTTGTCCAAACTAGCACAAAAATCTTGTTTAGTATATTTCATCAATGCATCGTTCAATTACTCATCATTCATTCGATTTAGAAGCTAATTCTTGATATATTTCATAGACGAAAATGATATTTCCACACTTGTTGTTGCAACCGGCAAAATAGGTTTCAACATGATAACCAAACAAATTGATGAATACAATTCGTGCTTATGTGAGAAGCAAATAAAATAGTTTCTCTTGCTTGCTTCCATCCGATTCAGTTTCTTCCACATTCGCAGAAGTAGCTTTTTCAATCATCGAAAATTATCTCTTCAAACGATATCACATAGTAAATTTACTTTCATATCGAAGATGATAACATAATGTGTGAGACTTAGGATATGTGAATAGATTTAAATGGTTACACATAGACCAGTAAATGCAGGCAGTTGGATGGTAAGTGATATAGCCATCTATTGTGACATCATGGGTTCGAATTCAGGAAGAGCTGTTCTTCTTTTTCCACTCACAGCCACAGCACCCCCTATGGCAAAGGTGGCTCCGCCCATGGATAGAGACGCTTCTAGGATGTATAATTTATGCTTATGTTTGGCGCTGTGCTAAGTTAGTAAAATGGATTCAGAGACATCTGATTGCTGCCTCTAAATTATGTCTTGAAGAACATTGACTTGAGAAATCACAGAGAAGGACATGTAAGAAGAAGATGGAAAAGTCTTCTAAGTGTTATTGATATTTATAACATGAACGGGTGGCTAATCGGTCATTTCGGTCAAGCCGCACTGAATTCTGTCGATCACCGATTTTGAGTTCGGTCAAAACATGGAACCTTGACCATGATCGATTTGAATTTGGTTTCACAGTGCCCGAATTACCGGTGATTGACCAAAAACTAGAAATCATTGGCCTTCAAACGTCGGCCCAGTCCATCGCATCTCAACTCCCGACGTCGGAGAAAGTGTCGAGCTCATACCAAAGCTCCTTGTCCTTCAAACGCCGTCCACTCTTCTCGTCGACGAAGAAGATCGGGATCTGGATCTAAGAAACGAGATCAAACAAGAATCAGACGAATGGATTCTACTATTTTCGCCGATTTAGTCGAACGGAGGAGCTCTTCTCACCGACAGTCAGCGACTCTGATGGTCGACGGAGGATATTGGTGCTTGTAGGGAAGAGGCACCGACGGAGGAGATGGTTGTTGTAGGCAAGAGGCACCGACGAAGCAGATTGGTGGTTGTAGGCAAGAGGCACCGGACAGAGGAGATTGGTGGGCCCGAAGCTCCGACACTGGCACCGGCGGGACGGCGACGATGTAGACTTCAATGGATCTGATAAAGAAGAAGAATGGGATCTGGATTGTGGGATAAAGAAACTAGATCAGATCCGAAGAAGAAAAAAAATGGGATCTGTAATAAAGAAACTTGATCTTGAATAGAGGAGGGAGAAGAAGGAGATATAGAGTTAAGCGAGGGAGTAGGGACTGATGGTGATTGATGAAGCAATTTAATTCGACCAACTCGGCGAAATTGGTCATTGACTGAATTAGAGGAATGTGACCGATCACTTGAATCTCATTTTCAAATCGACCACCAATTCGGTTTGCCCAAAAACCAAACCCGTTCAGCCACCCGTAATAACATGAATACAATGCCTTTGATCCCAATCATTCCAAAAAGGCAAAAGAAAAAAGAACGGAACCTCACTTATTAGTAATCTTCATCTATGGACACCTATACAAATCATGCCTAGTACTATCAAGTATATTGACATTATTTTCTACTACGAATAGTGTTGAGAATTTTTGAGAAATCTGCTTTTTGGGTGTAGAAAGATGATAAATGGTTGGCTTCCTTGAGGATTTAGCTAAAGCAGAAAGAACTAATATTGCAAGGTTTGAGATCTCAGATTTTGCTGTCCAACTCCATCAAGGGAGAGAAGCTGGTCAGAGTTTGAGGTTTAAGTCAATATCAAGGGACTCTGGTGGTGGTGGATCCATGCGAAAGCTGCCTGGCCACATCAATTCAACTGAGAAAGGTTTGCATGATTCAAACCCACCATTGACCTCATTAAATTATTCCGTTGGAGAGATCCCATCTCTATTTGGTTTGTGAACCAGTGAATGTGGTCTGACACAAAGTGATCTTTCTATTGGAGTAGTATTCATAGGTAAACCCATCATCATCATCATCCTTTGTGACTGATATCTTCTGATTGTGCCTCTTTTTCTCTTGTGGGCATTCTGGTGACCTCCGAGTGCCTGTGCACTAAAGAATTTTCTGCTGCATAAGTTGCATGAGAAAACCTTGCCAGATACAGGTGTGGATTTTGAATCACACGCTGTGGCTGCTGTTGAATGCAAACTCGCCCCACCTAGGCTGAGGTTCAACCATACTTGAGGGTTTTCTTCATCTCCATTTCCATGGTTGCTTGCATCTAGTATTTGATTGCTTTCTTCTTGAAAGAACATAGCTTCCCAGACAAATAATGTTAGATTTGGTGAGTTTTGAGGGAGCTGGATCGAAGTGAGAACTTGGAAGGGAGGAAATAGATGAAGCAAATACTCCATTGGTCGTTTTTAAATGATATCATGGTTGGTTTTCAGTTCATTTGATGTGTTTCAGGAGACAATGCTCACTTTTCCTTTGTCTTGCTTTCAATATTTCGTATCCTTCCTTTTTATCTCGTAAAAAAATGAAACCTACTTTCGGTTGTTTTCCTAGTTAACAGATCAGTCGATTGTCAACTTAATAATCTCCATCTGCATCGATACTGTTTCTTATCCACTTGCTTCTTATCCTTGAGCAAACTTGTTTTATTACTGTCACTAAATGACCCCCAAGGGCACAAGCAGTCATGTGAAGTAGTTACTCGTCATAAAGAGTGACCAACTCGGTAAAGTATTTGGTGACAGACTGCGAACCTTGATGGAAGTCGAAAATTTGTTCCTGTAAGTCAGCAATCTTGAACGAATCTCCTTGAGAAAACCGTTGTCGAAGAACCGTCCAAGCAACTCGAGCAGTCTTCGAATACAGAATATTCTTGGAGATGGTCGGGGATACAGACCGGAGAATCCAACTGAGGACGAGCTTATTGTTGTGGAGCCAGAAAGGGTAGAGAGGCTGGCTGGAATCTGGAGCCAAGATGGAGCCATCAACGAAACCTGTTTTGTTCTTCCCATCAAGAACCATAAGCATTGACATAGACTAATCTGAATAATTGGATTCGGTTAGAACCTCTGAAACCAAACACTGACCCCAATGCTCGGAGGGATGGATGTAGTACGGATTAGTGACATCAAGAATCCCTAGAACCGCACCTTGGCCACCAGCAGCATTCGTCACTTTCAGGCATGACTGTTACTGGGGATCAAACAGACAATCCAATCGGTGATTGAAGAAGACATTAGCAACGATCGAATGAAGAGTTGCTCAAAAAACTGAAGAAGCAAGAACTGATCTGACAAGATCTGAAGAGCGACGCGATCTGACAAGATCTGAATAATTGGCGCAACCACGAGATCTGAAGAAGCGGCGATCTGACCAGACGATCGGTGGGGCGATGATACCGGAACGACGAAGCCGGAGCTGAAGCGACAGAGCGGCGAAGGGAACGACGGAACCGAAGTGACAGAGCGTCGTCGGGAATCTGGAGCGACGGAGAGGCGTCGGAGCGTCGGAGCAACGGAGCGGACCGTCGGAGCGACGGAGAGGCGTCGGAGATCGAAGGCGATCAAGAGGCGTCGGACGATCGAAGGCGATCGTAAATGATGAAGTGAGAGAAAAAAATGCAGCGGAAAACAGGAAAGATGAGAAAATCAAGAAACGTAACAGTCAACTGTTACGTCTGATACCATATTTGGTTTGTAAACTTTGGAAGGAAAAGAAAGTTTATTGAATGAATTGTAATTGTGAGTAACAAGCTTGACTCATTAGCTTAAATACATGAGACCAATACTAACAACCTAACTAACACACTAACCAATCTAACAACAAAGAAAAGGATAAAATAGTAATACCATCTAATACTATATACCAAAGGCACAAGCAGTCATGTCTTTTTTTAATTGAATTGGAATATATACCAAATGAAGGTTGGACCGATCCAACTCATTTAACCAGAGGGCAATTTCGTCATTTCAAATGAAAAACCCTGTCCCTTTCTCTCACCTGCCCCTCCAAGATTCGTAACTTCGGCGACGACCCCTACCACCGCTGACCCCTATCGCCGCCGACCCCTACCGCTGCCGACCCCCTACCGCCTCCGAATTCAAGTCACTGACCTCCACCGTCGCCGGCGCTCTTCATCATCGGATGCCCGGAAAATAGATGGGAAACTCGTGGTGTATATTTCCAATCGTCGGGAAACGGACGGCGGACCCGGATTCAGATCTAGAAGAGAAGACTCGACCATCGGCGACACTGTAGGAGGTGGAGCTTCGTCGGAAGAGCCATTCCGAGCAACGTCGGAGGCTCGGAGCATCGGTGGTGTCGGTAACGACGGAGCGTCGTCGGAGGATTCAATGTTGAAGACGATTCTGATTTAGCAATTATGGCAAATTACAATTTAGTCACTATATTTTAAGTTATAGATAGTTTGATTGTTCAGTATTAATAATTACAGTTTCAGTCACTAAATTTTATGTTGTTGATAATGTTGGAATAATCTTTGGACTATATAATTGACTGGTTAACTAATTAACTCGATTAGATAACTCGAGTTAACTTGATTGGTAACTAGTTAACTCGATTGTTAACGAGTTAACGCGATTGTTAACTAGTTAACTCGATTGGTTAACTAGTTAACAAGTTGATAAGTTAACTAGTTAACAACTTGATAACTAGTTAACTACTCAACTCAATTGGTTAACTAGTTAACAAGTTATCAACTAATATCTTGTTAACTAGTTATCTTAAATATCTTGTTAAATAGTTATCTTAAGCATAATGTTAACTAGTTAACAACAACATACTAGTTAGATAATCTATTAACAAAAATCTTGATAAAATTTGATCATAAAAATTAGTTAACTAGTTATAAGATAATAACCTGTGAACTAGTTATCAACAGAAAAATTTGTTAACTAATTAACAGCAAAAACATGTGTTAACTAGTTATTAATAGAAAAGGATGTTAACTAGTTAACAACAAAAAAATGTGTTAACTAGTTAACAAATTTTGATAACTAGTAATAACTAAATTTTTTGTTAACTAGTTATCTAAATTATGATGTTAACTAGTTATCAAACAAAAAACAATGTTAACTAGTTATCAGGTAAAAATCATGTTAACTTGTTATCAATTAAAAAAATACTGTCAGCAAAAAAGTGTTAACTAGTTTTTTAAAAGAAATTTTTTTAAAAAATTTTCAAAAAAAAAAAAAATTTGCCGGAGTCTCGCCGGAAAAGTCGCCGGCGACGGTGGCCGGCCGCCGGAAAGCCAACGGCAGCCCTGGAAATTAAATTATTTATTTTAAATATAATAATTAAATTATATGTGTAAAGTCCTAAATACCCCTAATAATCTAGACCATTTGATTGGTCAAAGGGTCAAAGGGTGATCTAATGGATGAGATGAAGGTTGGAAGTTTCCAACCCTTGGAAAGGGTTGGATGGGGATCAGCTGCCTGTGGTAGGGTCTTGTTATAGTATTTTAGTGGAGGTCTGATGATGGGGCAAAATCTACCATTAGGACACCTCTTAGGGCCGTAGGATTTAATCTTACAGATCTGAAGGCCAATATTAATTGGACATAAGGGTAATTTCAATATTTTATTTATTGCAGATTTTTAATTATTGTTTATTAATTTTCGGATTTGCAGTTAAATTGCTGATTTTATTCCTTTTCTGCTCCTTTTTTTGCTCCATTTAATTTATTATTAAATTAATTATCTTTTTTTAATTACTTCTTCATCTTCTTCTCTATGCTTGGCGGTTTTTGTTGTGTATCTCCGGTGGTTTTTATTTGAGATTAGTTTCTAACACTTTTTTGTGGAAATGGTTTCGAATCAGTTCCTCTTTTATCGTTTCGGAACAGTTCCTCTTTTATTATTTCGAAACAGTGATCCATTTTAAAAGTAATGGAACGTGTTGAAAATCGAATTTGTTCCTTATTACCAATTCGGAACACAGGAAATCATAAAACATTAAATCAAATTGAAAATGAAACAATAATATCAAATATCTGTTCCATAAGTAACTATATGGAACAATACAAACATGTTCCTAAAATTGTCAAAATAGAACAACGTGGTAAGAGGGGGGAAGTTGCACAGAAACAAGGGAGGAAAAATGAAGAAGTGGCGGCGTGGGGGCAGATCTGATGATGGCAGCGGCGGATCTGATGGCGACAGCGGGGTTGGAGCGCGGTGGCAGATCTGATGATGGCGGCGGCGAATCTGATGACGGCAGCGGCGGATTTGATGATGGCAGCGGGGTTGGAGCGCGGTGGCAGATCTGATGATGGCGGCGGCGGATCTGATCCTTAAGGGGCTGGAGCGCGGCGGCGGATCTGATGCAGCAGCGCGTCTTCCCTTCTTTTCTCCCCGATCTGATGCAGCGGCGGAGTTTCAAATTACTATTTTGTCCAGATTAATTTAGGCTATTAGATCTACATTCTAATCCTGTGGTTATAAGGGGTGTCCTAATGGTAGTAGATTCCGAATGATGGGACCAATGACTTGCGAATAATTGCATTAAAAGCATGAATTGTAAGTTGCAATTTTCGTTGTCTGTAATGTTTAAGTTGTTAAGAAAGAGTATCTATTTGGGTCTTGTTGTGGCTTTTATTTCATTGCTTTGTCTTTTTTTTTTCTGAAGATATTTGGTGGTAAATGTGATTGTATCACTATCGAAATATGTATTATGCTCCACTTGTAATATTATGCTGCATTTGATGAAGAATATTAAGCCCACGTAGCAAGTAGTTGGGAAAGAAAAAGAAGGGGAGGATTAGTTTCCTTTGTCAAAACGATCATATATATTCTCTTTTTATCATTGCCCTTTATATCTGTTTCATTATCGTCATCAATACTTTAAGTTCATTGATCTTGCTTCAATCACTTGTTATCTTCAGGTATCATTGTACAAAAAGATGCCTTGGCTGGCGGAGCTTGGTGGGTGACAAAGTACAGACTTTGTCCCCTATAAAAAGTATATTCTTAGCCGTTAGATCTCCCTAATTTAATCTAACAGTGGTAAGTACTAGTTTATATTTTATTATTTTACTGCTGGATTTTTCTACTTTTACCATTGTTTCGGGACCCTAGGTTAATCCGCCCCACCACCTCTGCTCGCTGAAAATTAACCCCAGAAAGTAGAGACGGCGCCGGCGATTCTCTTGGTCGTTCGGAAGCTTCACTCCGCATCCGCCTCCCTCCCAGCCGCCTTCCTCCTCAACCAAACACTCGCCGCCGTTCGCCTCCTCTGCCGCGTAGAAATCGCTGGAGGGTTTGAGAGTTCTTCCGTCTGTCGCTGATTCTGAGTACTTCGCCGGCGGTAATCACCCATCCTCCTTGCCGCCGGTCGTCTCTTCTGTTTCAACTTGGCCCCATTTGCAAAGTTAATTTTAATTTTGTGTTTCTTTGCTCACTCGCAGCCTACCAGCGATTCTTAGAAGGGAAGAGATATCGCCGAGCACGAAGGGAAGAACAAAGGTAAAGGTCCTCTGTTTTTGCTGGGGTTTTTGGGGTTCGATTCGTAGTACTAGTATGCATTTCGTACTAGTTGCCAATAGTTACTAATTGTTTTTATATTGATTGGATTTGTTTGTAGGGCCGTCGGTAATCAACGATTCCACCATCCGCCTTACTCCGATTCTGACTTCCTTCGCTGCCGGTTAGCCAAGATTCGCTTCCCTTTTAATTTGCTACCTTGCATGTCAGTTTAACAAGATGACCGCCTCTATCGCTGATTTCGCAGACTAAAAAACAGCCTAGAAAAAAGCTCTGATTCAATCAATGAAGGGACTTTAGCCGATTCAGTGATTTCTGATTTCATAGGACTTTGCGTGCTTTTGGTTTCGCAATCCAAGACAGACATTGTTGTTTTTTAATGATTGTGGTGGTTTCTAGCTCAATCATGTTCTAGGAATCCCGAATATCTAGTCGAATACATGTAGCTGTCCTATACTAGTATGCTCATTGTACTATAATGTTTGTTTACGGTTTGTAAAGCGATGATTTGGTTCAAACCTTTCCAGATTTTAATGATACACAAATCACAATATCTATTGTTCAATCACGAATTCATGAGTTCAGTTTTCCTGGCAGTAAACACCCTTTCTTGTTAAGTCATTTCAAGTATTCTCACATGTTTACTTTGGAAATAGATAGTTCGAGTTATGAAGGTAAAAGTAATGTGATTAAGAATACTTGTTTGCACACTGTACTAGTATGCGTCTGATTGCAATGTTCAAAGTGCCTCTTAATTGCTATTATACCCTGCATAAGTGTGAACAAAAGTACTAGTAGATCTGTTGTACTGGCATGAACTAGTATGTGTTTGAATTATATGAATACATACTAGTACTGCATGCATACTAGTACTTCCTCAGTGATTAATGACCAGCCGCATCAATCTCAATGAAATATAATCTTAATTCAACAACTGAAACTCACAGACTCACAAACTGAACAACATAAAACGAAACTCACAAACTGAACAGTGAACAGAAGTACGGTTTGATTGGATAGAAAAATTCATTATGTTAATTCTATGAAAGTAATATTATAATGAAAGAAGATTGGCTAGAAAAGGAGGGAAAACATACCGTAGCCACGTAAGGTTCCTTGTTCATCTGACGTCGGAATTGCATCCTCATCTAGTTGAGATGTATCATCAACATCGGGGGAATGATCAATCGGTGAATTATTTAGATCAAACAGAGGTGCAGAAGAAGGTTCTTTTACTTGGGAACTCGAACCGGGTTCATCCATTATAAAACTAGAACTTGAACTTGGTGATGGATTTTGTTAATGATTAGGGACTCATTTGTTAAAAAAATGATAGAGAAGTTTTCTTTTTAATGGCGTTAGCATATGAAGAAGAAGAAAGATTATGATTATGTACAATTGTTAAGAGAATATTTGCAAGCAAATTTTAAGGAGAAGGTAAATCAAAAATAAATATAATAATGGACATAAATCCCAAACTCGGCAGTTATGGAAATCAAGCCGCATCTTTTTGATTTCAATTAATGGAATTATTTAAATAACATTTAAATCATTAATTAAGAAGTGGATAGGAGATCAAGGGCCCAGATTAAACTTTGTATAGGTGACAAAGTTTAGACTTTGTCACCGAAAAAAATCCCCTTGGCTGACGGGCTGAAATAGCCATGTATCTGGTAATGCTTAACCTTTCCTATTATGAGGGAGTTGATTTGGTAGCTTTTATGAGTTACAGATGATGAGTTGTAAGAGTAGGGATGGAAGTTTGGGATTGGGATTAAGGAATTCCCATTCCCAAATTTAATTTTCCAAATTATTTAGCGAATTGGGAACCCATATACTAAAATTAAAATTAAAAATTGGGTTTGTGTTTAAGAAATGGGAATGGGAAATTAAGTTTGGGATCAAAAACACTGGCGGTCATCTAAGTATGAGTCATGTAACAACATAATCACTTAACTATGTTTTATAACAGCGTGGTCACCTAAGTTTGTAAATCATAACTGACAGGTATCTCCGACGATTTTTCACCAAATCTCTTCTGAATTTGCTAGCTCAGAGGGAAACAGCCAACAAAATAATATTGTTAACATGGAGAAGATGGAATAAAAACATTTTGTTGCTGATGTGACCCTCTAAGCTGGCAAATTCACCGGAGATTCGGTAAAAATTCGACGGAGATGCATGTCGGTTACGATTTACAAACTTAGGTGACCACGCTGTTACAAAACATAGTTAGGTGACTACGCTGTTACATGACCCATACTTAAGTAACCGCCAGTGTTTTTGACCCATTAAGTTTGGGTCTGGGAAAGCCCAAATACCAAACTAACCCATCAAACAGAGTCTAACCGGTGAGAACAATTTGTTTGGGACATAACCCGTCAAACTTTTTGCTGGTAAAGTTTGAATAAAAAAACATGTCTCCATAAATTATACTTGCATAATTCAATTGTCAGGATTATACCGTCAAAATTTTGCTATTGAATTCCACCAATTAGAGCTTAGGGTATTATCGCTAAATTTTGGTCGATATTGACGAAAATCTGGCGGCGAAAAAATTCTGGTGACGTCGATAAAAATCTGGCGGCAGAATTCTAGTGACATAGATGGAAATTCGGCGACGGAAGTTCGGCAAAATCTACGAAAGTCCGACGACAAAAATCTAGTGGCGGAGAAAATCCGACAACGTAGACGGAATTTGACGGTGGAATTCCGGCGACATTGATGAAAATTATTCGGCGGAAGTTCGGCGACATTGCTAAATTCTAATGAAGGAAATTCAGCAGCGAAACTTTGGCGGTGGTGATGGAAATATGGTGGCGGAGAAAGTACGGTGACATCAATGGAAATTTGGCGGCGAAATTTTGGCGACATTACATTCATGAAAATTTGGCGGCGGAAGTTCGACAGCATATGCGAATGTCCGACGATAAAAATCTGGCGGTGAAAGTTTGGCGGTGTTGACGAAAATCCGGCGGCAGAAGTTTAGCGACATTTTAGAAAGTACGACAATAGAACTTTGTTGGCAAAAGTTTGGCGGTGGTGAGAGTAATCCGGCGGCGAAGAAATTCTGGCGACATAGATGAAAATTCGCCGGCGGAAGTTCGATGACATATGCAGAAGTCTGATGATGAAAATCTGGTGACAAAATTTTGACCAAATTTAGGAAAGATTCCATGTGTTAATTTGAATTTGGGAGTTTGGGATCCCGATTCCCAAATTAGAATTCCTATTCCCGAATAAAAATTCCCAAATTAAATTCGGGATTGGGAATGGGATGAAAAAATACAAATCAGTCTTTATTGCTAAAGATCTAAACTGTTGATTCAAATAAGAATGAATTGATTGAACGAGAGATAGATGGAGAGTAGAGAATTCTCGCGATTTAGGAATTTAGGGATTTCAACTGTCAAGCTTCGACTGTCAATGTGTGGAGTCGTTCTTGACTATATTCTGTCAAGTTCAAAACGCAGCACATCAATTATATGGGCTTAATGATCAAAGCAGGCACAAATAATTAATTTACACAGTTGAAGTTCAGGGGATATTTTCGACAGCTGCAGTTGCAGTTCTTCTTCAACCTGCAGACACACAATATCAGTTAGACAATTTAACAGAGAGGTTGGGAGAGAGACTGCAAGCACAATTTTTAACGTGGTTCAACGCTAGCTGGAGCTAGGTCTACATCCACGTCCCGAGACAAGCTCGAGAGAGTCACTGGATTGATTTCAACGACAAAGCTCCTAGACCAGAGCTTTGAGATACACCGCCTGATGTACACACCACACTCAGGACTTTCACTCTTACAAAAACCTCACAGAGCACTATTCTTCTATGAGTGTTGATGAGCTGCAGAATAGCGGTTAATCAAATAACTACCAAGCTGTGAAGCTAGGGTAGATCGTATTCCACGGGTCTCCTCTACTTCCTTACTCAAATATGTTGGCAATTAAATTCAAGGTTAAACACTTAGTGCATGGTGTGAATTCCACGACTTCTACACTAAAATTCAAAGATTAATTGAAATGAAATTAAAGCGAAGAATGGTTGATTGAAAGACTAAGACGGACGACAGACAAGCTTAGATTTTGAATCCCCCTTAGATCACCAGAGCAACAACAATCAACAAATCAGCGCTTACCGATTCTAGTTCATTCAGTTCTCAGACACCACCGTAACTCCTGACCCTTAGGTTTAAGACTGGCGAACGTTCGCCCTATCCGATCTAGCTACCATGATTAATTAGCCACCCGGGTACGGTCGCCTCTCGCAACGACTTAACTAACTGGTGCAAATTCTAACGATTTATGAGTTACTCTTGCAGTGGATTAACCCTAATCAGTTCCTACGAAAGGCACACTCCAATTATAAGGTTAATTGTTCAACTTGATGTTCTAAAGTAAGGCGAGCGTTCAATTCTATCCTTAGCTTAAAAAGAGTCTAATCTAGGTGGCCAAACCAGACAAGAAACATAGAGAACAAAGAACAAATCAAACATGAAGAAGAAACTGAATGAATTTTGAATCTAATCACCGCCGATCCGTGACAGCTTTAAAGCCCTGGGTCACTTAGGGTTCATCTAATCTAAGCTCTACGAGTTTAGCTACTCATATTCAATACAGAAGAATCGAAGACAGACAAAGAATACATCTCAGGTAGGGAAGACAGAGTAGAACTGCAAAACCTAATTTCGACGACTCCTTGCAGCTTCAATCTGCTGGATCTTCAACTCCTAGCATTGGCTCTCCGAGATGGATGGATGACGTCACGATCCGTTCCTGGCTCCTCGAACTCTATCCACTCGTTCTCCCCCTCTCTCCCAGTCTTGGATTTTTTTCGTCCAGTGTAAATTGTTCTCTTTTTTAATTTAGCCGCTGATTTTGTATTTAAACCTAACCGAGCGACTGCAGATTTTTGCTTGAATTTTCGCCAAAAATACAAGGAGATTTTTGGCGAAAATACCTGTTGAAAAGTTGGCTTGATCCGTCTGTTTCTTCCGGCTGGAATGGTTTAGGGTTTTCGGCGAAAACTCCCAAGGTTTTCGCCGAAAAACTTCTTCTTGATCGGGACAGTGGATTCCTTCTTGTATTTTTGGCGAAAACTCAAGGGTATTTTCGCCGAAAATCTGTGTGTAAAATAGAGCAGGAATTCCTTTTGAGTTGAATGACTTTTTTGGTTGATTCGGGTGTGATTCATCGGGGTTCCAGTGCCTTAGACACGTCCTTGGCTACCGTATTTGATGGCGAACACCTGTGCTAACACGAAAATACTAGAAAACCATCAAATAGACCCGAAATGGGCCAAGGTAACACAAAAGGCATGAGATGGATCGGTTCAGTGAATATTCACTATTCTACCCTAAAAATCGTGTCTTAAGCAATGAAATGTCGCTTAAATGAGGCTGATAATCACGTCAATTCGAGTGTCATCAAAATACCCCACACTTAAGTTTTTGCTTGTCCTCAAGCAACTGAATAGAAACGCTCATGTTCACAAATGATAAGATCGATCAAATTGAAGCTCAATCAAACATAATGAATTATTAGACAGATAATTCCTAGAACACGAAACCTAGTATGCATACAGATCAGCCAAATAACCTGGTCTCACTAATAAACTGCACACGACGAGTAATCACAACCAATTATGCACGAATTTGACCTGACCGACCAGACTCCTCACACAGGAAAATATATAGAACAATGGGAACTCCCACTCTCTGTGTTTAAGGACGTGTTTAAGCTCTCAATCATTTCCTGTTATTGAATTCTGTCATAAGTTTGCATTTCGACCACATCTCCACCACTGTGACAACACGAGTAACCAGTCAAGAAGGACTTCCCTGTTAGGTCTATAATGAATTCTACACTACAAGGGTTTATAATGAGATGGATGATGGGAAAATATGATGATGGCTTTGGTGCGGTGTAGCTTTCGACTAACTTCCCTCGAATCTAGCCTATGGCTTCCTACCGTCTAACCAGACACGGGTGGAATAGTGAACGCTCATCCTATGATACCCTCAAGCAACCTAGCACTTATTTTCTTTACACATTTCTTTTCTTACTAACTTTTCTTTTGACTTCGTTCTTCCATATGTAGGGAGAAGAACGTTTGTTGAAATGAAAACTTGAAACCTTTTTGGCTTTTCTGATTTTTCTTCTTTCTTTTCATCATTTTCTTTTCGAAATTTACTTCTCTTTTTCTTCTTTTGTGTCGATTCTTTCTTTTAGTTGCTAGAGGGGTTTACACGTCTGGACATAACAGCTAAGACCACCTGTTTTAATGGCTTCAGGCAGGTTACCACAAACCGACTTCTGGTAGGTCAATCTAGAACTACAACCACAGGGGATCAACGGGGATGAAAGAATGGGAAATGGCTGTAATGTATATCGAACCGAAAGAACAGGCCAAGCTCAAGGGTTTAAACCTAGTGGATTTATCGTTTGGTAGGCTATCTGGCTTAGTAGCTTAATCTAGGTGCCCCTATCATTCTAGAACTCGTGTCATCGTGTGGTCTCGAGTAGGTCTCATGCAAATTCTAACTCATTCAAGCAAACAGAAAACCACTCAAAAAGAATTGAAATTGCAAGTTACGTGCAATGGATCAAAAGCTCGCAGTTGGTTTGCTAGTCGGATTCGGTCATTTTCATGCAATCAAGGCTACAAACTACAAGTGTGATTTTTTTTAAAAAAATTTCTGTTCTGACCAGGCAATTTAGCATCAAAGTATACACGTTGGTTCTCAAGTTCTAGGTTAAGCAGTCTAAGCATCATTATGAACGATTGAGCAACAACTTAACATCAAAAATCAAGAACTGAGTCATTCTATTGCTAGAGAGACTGGACAGGAATCACGAGGCACACAAAGATATAGGCAATCAAGATAATGCATGGTTCTCTAACATCCTACCCCACACTTAGACTGTTCTGTGTCCTCACAGGACCAAACTAAAGTAGAGAGATACGAAGAACCTGGAGGGTGATGGGCGGTGTAGCGGTTGAGCACGAAGAGTCCGGGGCGGAGTGGAGTAGCTACTCAAAATCCTACAAAACACAAACAACAAAAAGATCAAAAGGATACCGGGACAAGTGCCCCGGATCCACACAGAATAAAATTGGATCGAGATCCGAAAAGAAGAAAGAAAAGAAATGGAAAGGATAGAAACAACCCGATCACTGTTCCGAGGGTGGGGGCGGAGGTGGGGTCGGGAAAGGTGAAATGCCAAGCCGCTGCTCCACCTGCTGTCGCCATGCGAGTTCATCCCTTTGTCTGGCTGCCTGGTCGGCCAAGAGCTGCTGAAGAATGGTCCATCGCTCGTTCTGGGTCTCCTCATGTGCTACTCGGTCCTTCTGCCATTGAAGCGAACCAGCTGAGTAATCTAGCTGCCATTGCTCAATACGTGCCAGCCGCTCAGTGATCTCAGCGGCAATCAGCTGTTGTGGTGGAGGCACGTAAGACACCGGGGTTCCAGCTCTCCGTGAGGGCTCCCATCGTGGCGAGGTAGGAATAATGTATTCGTCGAGATCGCACCCGAAATTGATGCCTCGGGCGACGGCGAATTCAGCACCGAGATGCTCAATCTGGACACGAGGTATATCAGAGCCCCATTTGTCGCCGAGCTGGAGGTTGTCGATCCGACAAGATATGAATGTGCCACCAGGAAGCTCAGAAGGAAGTTTCTTGGTGGTAGTACGTTTGTGGAAGAACGTCGCAAGCCACCATCCGGGATGGAGGTTCGCTTCCTCCTTTATAGCACGGAACAACACGAGCTCCTCGAAAGAAACGTGGTGACGGCTCGTCTTGCTACAATAACACAAAGACTGCATCCAAACATAATGTAAGAGTTTAAGAATTGGATGAATGATGTCGCCTACCGTGGGGTTGACGATAGGTGCGATCTTCGACTGGCTGGAAACCCATTTCCACACTTCGGGGTAAGGCTCCCGCGTGATGGAGTAGACATCCGTAAATCCAATGGTTGCATCCTGGATATGGGCAAGGGGTCGAACAAGAGGGCAAACTCATTGATGGTCTTCACATGTCGAACACCGCCGAGGCGGAAGGAAACAAATTTCGTGCTGACGCTGGGCTTTGTTGTGAGGCGCTCAAAGGAACACCAGAATTCTTGAAGGGCGACTAGAGGGTAGGGCGACCCGAGAGTGGTTAGGGATCGCAGGCCGGACTTGGTGAGGGCGAGGTCGACGGTGGAATGCCAAGCCGGATTCTGGTTCTTGAGACTGTCGAGGGAGAGCACTGCCAGTTTGGCCGGAGGAATGTCCTTTATCTTCTGGTACACTGCTAGCTGGTGTGACTCAAGGGCAGCGATGAAAGGATGTAAAGCTCCGTCGGCAGGTGCAGGGACATAGGAAATAGGGGTCACTGGGGTCGGTGTAGCCTCGGGGATGATGGCCACAACTGTCGATGTTGGTGCAGCCGGTACAGGTGGTTGGGACGAGTGAGCCCGGTTCTGTCGAGCCGAGGATCGTTGTGCCCTATCTGCACTGGTGGTCTTGATTCGTTTAGGAGCCCTGTAAAACATAACTCAAGGAATACCTGAATTAGAAAATCAAAATCCTACCCCATACTTAGACTAACAAGTGGGTGTAAACAAATAACGGAGAAATCACCGAGTGGAAATGGAGCAGCAAAGGATCGTCAGTCAAATAATCAAGCACGAGGAATAACGCTTATCGACAATCACAGAGCACAAAAAAATTCATTAACACGATCGCACAGGCGACAATTTTACGAGCCCAAACAGATCAAAAGGAATTGCCCAAACCTAGCCAACCGATACTGAAACAACAATCGTGAAAATCGGGGAGTACATCAAAAAGTCAACCAAAGTCAATCTTGCCAGAAACCGAAAGTCAAAAAGTCAAAAGATTCACAATCAAGGGCTGAACAACTAACCGTGAAGACATGACTCGAGAAAACGATTGGAAATCCGAGAAATTGACAAAAAGCTTGGAAAACTTGGTCGGGAGGAACTGGAGCTGTGGAGCTCCGATTCTAGGGTTCTAAAGCCGGCAAAGCGATCAAGGAAGGGGGCGGCGGTCGGCGGATGGCAGGGCGGCGGCGGCTTCGGCGGGCAGCGAACAGGGAGGCGGCGGCGGGCGCGGGTTCGGAAGAGAGAGAGCGGCAAAAATAGGTTTCGGGGAGGGGTTTTCGCGAAAAACAAAATCCGGAGGAGGTGTTTGAATACAGGCGAAAAGAGCTATATTTTCAGCGAAAATCTGATGAATTTTTGGCAAAAATTTTAGTGAAAATGAAGAAATGTTTTTGGCAAAAAGGTAGGGTTTTTCGGCGAGAAGGCGGCAGTGGCGAGAAACAGGAGGATCAGGCTGTTTAAAAATAAGAGTTTTCGGCGAAAATCTGGTGAATTTTTCGCCGAAAATTCGTTTGAAAATGGCTCGGCAGTTTTTTTTTAAGGAGGGGTTTCAAAACAAAACAACTCGAAACGAAAACAACTGACTCCAGCCGTGGGTTGCCTCCCATGAAGCGCTCTTGTTTAACGTCCGTGAGCCAGACGATACCTGGATTCGTGTCACGGTTCCGTCGTGAAGTAGTGTACGTCGATGGAAGAGACAGCTAATCCTTGCAGATACTTCTTAAGCCTATGCCCGGTGACCATAAACGGCTCTTGATCATGCAATTTGATTAGGACACTGCTTAAAGATGTCTGCCGCACCACGGTATAAGGGCCGGACCAACGGGACTTCAGTTTACCCGGAAGAGCTTCAATCGAGAGTTATATAAGAGGACTTCATCTCCAGGGTTGAACTGTTTGATCGTCTTTAATTGAGAGTCATGAATTCTCTTCGTTCGCTCTTTGTATAACTTCGTGCTCTCATATGCGTGGAGATGGTGCTCCTTAAGCTCAGCGATCTGTTCGTGGCGGTTGTTACCTGCTACTACATAGCTCATATTCAACTCTTTATTAGCTCAGAATGCCTTGTGCTCAAGCTCAACCGGCAAATGGCATGCCTTGCCATAGACCAGCTTATACGGTGAGGTACCGATGGGAGTTTTGAAGGCAGTTCGATCGGCCCATAAGGCATCATTGAGCTTAGATGACCAGTCCTTGCGGGACCGGCCAACTGTCCTATCAAGAATCCGCTTGAGCTCACGGTTCGTCACTTCCGCTTGACCATTACCTTGAGGATGGTAAGCTGTGGACATACGGTGGGTGACGCCAAAGCGTTTGCACACCCGATCGAAATGTCCATGGAAATGGGTACCCCTATCGCTTATGATAAAGCGTGGTGAACCAAAATGCGTGAAAAGACGGGTAAGGAACCGACCCACCACTCTTGAATCGTTAGTGGGTAAAGCTTCAGCTTCAGCCCACTTAGAGACATAATCAACGGCTACACGAATGTACTTGTTTCCGTTGGAGGGTGTGAACGGACCCATGAAATCAATTCCCCAAACATCAAAGATCTCAACAGTTAAAGAAACAATTACGGTTAGAGATGTTACCTGATCGCTGGCACGCATCACAACGACGAGCAAAGACGTCACAATCACTAAAGATTGAAGGCCAATAAAAACCTGTTTCGAGTACCTTTCTCGCAGTGCGGTTGCCTCCGAAGTGTCCTCCGAACTGTCCTTCATGGCATTGACGCATAATGTCAGCTGCTTCGATGTAAGAGACACATCTCCGGATCATTCCGTCAATGCTGATGCGGTATAAGAAGGGCTCATCCCAGAAGTATAACTTGGCTTCTTTAAAGAGCTTCTTGCGTGCATTGAAATCCAGCTCAGGAGGTACAATGCCGTAAGAGAGATAATTAGCCAGGGTTGCATACTATGGTTCTTCCGAGTCGGCTGCGTTACTCAGATCTTGAGCGTGAGGGATTGCCCAGGGCTCGATAGCTATGTTGTTAACCTGTTCATACGTTTCAACACGCAACAGCTCGTCAGGGAAAGAATCATTGATAGGGGTAGTAGGTTTACCTGTTTGTGATTCCTCCAGTCGGGAAAGATGATCCACTGCTAAGTTCTCTGCTCCCTTCTTGTCTTTAATTTCTATATCGAACTCCTGGAGGAGAAGGATCCATCGGATGAGATGTGGCTTCGAGTCCTGCATGGCTAACAGATGGCGCTGAGTAGCATGATCTGTGTAGACAATGGTATGTGAAAGAACCAAGTACTGTCTGAATTTATCAAAGGAGAAAATGATAGCCAGGAGCTCCTTCTCTGTAGTGGTGTAGTTCCTCTGAGCATCGTTGAGCGTCTTGTTAGCAAAGTAGATAGGATGAAATCTCTTCTCCTTTCTCTGACCAAGAACCGCGCCAACGGCGAAGTCGCTAGCATCGCACATAATCTCGAATGGAAGATTCCAATCTGGTGCTGTAAGGATCGGTGCGGTGGTGAGTTGAGTCATCAAAGTTTCAAAGGCTTCAAGACAAGCTTTATCAAAAATGAAAGGAACATCTTTCTCAAGAAGCTTCGTCATTGGAAGAGTGAACTTGGAGAAATCTCTTATGAATCTTCGGCAGAACCCAGCATGACCGAGGAAACTTCGAACTGTCTTAACTGAGGACGGCGGCGGCAAGCTGGCGATGGTTTCAAGCTTGGCACGATCGACTTCTATACCGGTCTTAGAGATCCTATGGCCCAGAACAATGCCTTCGGTAACCATGAAGTGACATTTCTCCCAACTAAGAGCCAGGTTGGTCTCCTCACAACCAGCTAGCACCTTGTCCAGATTGGCCAGGCACATTGAAAATGAATCTCCATAGACGGAGAAGTCGTCCATGAATACCTTCACCACATTCTCTACCAGATCTCCAAATATAGCCAGCATGGATCTCTGAAAAGTGGCAGGAGCATTACATAAACCAAAAGGAATACGACGATAAGCAAACGTACCAAACAGGCAGGTGAAGGTCGTCTTCTCTTGGTCATCAAGCTCGATAGAGATCTGGAAGTAACCGGACATCCCATCTAAGAAGCAATAGTAGTCATGACCAGCCAATCGTTCAAGCAACTGATCAATGAATGGCAGTGGAAAGTGATCCTTCTTGGTGGCATCATTTAGTCGTCGATAATCGATACAGACTCTCCATCCGGTAACCGTGCGAGTCGGGATGAGCTCACCCTTTGGATTAGGGATGACGGTGATTCCTCCTTTCTTGGGAACGACTTGAGTCGGACTGACCCAAGGACTTTCGGCAATAGGATAGATAATACCGGCGTCCAAAAGCTTAAGGACTTCTTTCTTAACAACTTCCTGCATCAGAGGGTTAAGTCGGCGTTGCGGTTGTCTGACTGGTTTGAATTCTTCATCAACGACTATCCAATGTTTGCAGAAGGTTTCAGAGATGCCTCTGATGTCGCCAACTGCCAGGCAATAGCTCGGACATGCTTCTTGAGTAGCCCGATTAGTTGCTCTTTCTGCGCGGGAGATAGGTTCGAATTGATGATGACTGGCAATTGGCATTCCTTCCCCAGGAATGCATACTTTAGATGGTCAGGGAGCTCCTTCAAGTCGAGTTCTGGCGGATTCTCATATGAAGTAGTGATCCGACTCGATGCTGGCTGAATATGTGTAGGCGCATGAATGGGTGTGAATGTCGCCGTCTGCTCGTTTAACTCATCTTGCCATAGGTGCTGCTCTGGGTCTTCTAGTGCACTGTCAATTCCTGAAATCAAACACAACTCTAGTGGATCACTAGATAAAGCATTAGTAACGAAGTTGACCGAGGCCAACTCTAGGGGATCAACAGTATAACATTTATCATCTTGAGCAACAGAATATATCATACTATCTTTAATGCGGAATGCAACACTCTCTTGTCCTACACTTAGAGTTAACAGGCCTTGTTTGCAGTTAATATTTGCACCAGCAGTGGTTAAGAAAGGTCGACCTAGGATAAGTGTTCTGTCTAACTCACGGGTATCTAAAACAAAAAAATCTGCAATTATAGTAAACGGACCACAGCAAACAGCTACAACTTCTATTATACCCCTAGGTAGTTTGACAGACCTATCGGCTAACACGAGATGCAAAGTAATCAGTTTAATTGCCCTAGGTTCAGCTTTTCATATAGATAAACAGGCATAACATTAATAGAAGCGCCAGAATCAGCCAGACTACGATCAATTTTAATACCATTAATGATGCACGGTAATGTAAAAGGACCGGATCAGAACACTTAGCTGGAGGTGGTGGCGGCACTCTTATTGGAGATGGTGCACCAAAGAGAGAAGCGCATTCATTAGTGAGCATGACAGAATACGCCTCTCTGTTCTTCACTTTCTTCACGAGATCCTTAAAGAACTTCCCAAGCGGTGGTATGATCTCCACATCTTCAGTTACTGGTATTTTGATCTCTGCAGTCTTAAGAAAATTGTACCACTTCTTGTACTGAGTATCGTGATCCTTAGCCTTGCTCATTGCAGCTTTTGGAAAGGGGATCCGAGGTATGTATGGCGCCAAGACGGGCTCAGGAGCTGTCTTGGGAGGAGGAGGTGGGGAGCAGATGCTTCTTCCTCCTCTGCTGTGATATCTTCAATTTCTGGCATATCCATGGCAGGACTGGTATCTGGTACCACGTCAGGTTCCTGAACCTTTGGGTCGGTTGTTTGCTTGCCACTCCTGGTGGTGATAGCTTGAGCATGCTCACTCTTTGAACCGAAGTCTGCTTGAAATGCCGCTTCATTGAGGAGAGGATTGCTAGTGAAAAGTCTTGTCATATTGCTTATAGCATCCTCTATCCTCTGGCTCTGAGCTCTCTGTCCTAGATTGAGTGCGGCTTGAGCTTTTAACTGAATGTCGTGGTCGTCGAGTCTGCTCATGATCTGATCGAACTTCTTCTCGTAATCTATGTCTCTATGGTAATACGGTTTTGCTTGGAACTGCTGCTGTCCTCCAATGAATCCCGGAGGTCTTTGATACGGATCTGCAAACTGGTTGTACTGGTTTTGCGGTACGAGGTACCTGAAACCGGCATAGCCTTTTTGATTGTTGGCGAAGCCTTGATCAACGAAGTTTACCTCTTCTGTAGACCAGACTCCTGTTTTACCGAAGTTGAGGCAGCTTCCACCGTTATGAGCGCAGGATCCACACCATCCACAGTCAGCCGAAAAGATGGTAGCTGGCGGGGGATCGAGGGGGATACCAGCTGCTTGTAGATGTTTCTGAACTTCTGCTTTGATCTGCTCGGCAACGCTCAACTGACCCTTGGTTCCTTCTCTTTGCCTCTCCCAATTTCTGGATTTCAAAGCACAGCTAGCAAAATGCAGAAGAGCATCTTGAGGAGTGAGGGCGGTGCAGTCTCCGCCTGCTAAGGAGTTGACCCACTTCGCAGATTCTTCGCACATACCTCGAGCAAAGAATTCAGCCAGGTGCCTCTGTTCATACCCATGGTGAGGGCAGTTGAAGAGAAGGGATTGGAATTCATTCCAAGTGTCGTACAGGCTTGCATCTTCTCTCTGAGTGAACATGGAGATGCAGTCTTTATAAGCAATTGTCCTTGCTGGAGGGAAGTATTCCTCAACAAAATCTTGAGCTAATGTCTCCCAGTTAGTGTAGTGGCCTGTTGGTTTGCTTCCAAGCCACTGCTTAGCTGCACCTCTGAGAGAGAACGGAAAAGCTCGGAGACATAAAGTGTTCTTGTTGAGGTTCCCAGACTTGAAAGTTTCACAGACAGCCAGAAAGTCAGTTATATGTGTGCAGGGATTATCATCTGGTCTTCCTTCGAATTGTACGTCCCTAGAGATCAGTTCTAGGAGAGGAATCTTAATCTCATAGTCAGGATCGTTGTCATTGGAAAGCACGGTGATGGGGGACCGAACATTAGATGCGCGCGACTTACTGTAGTCCGCAACACTCCTAGGAGCAGCCATTGCGGAAGGGGAAGATGGAACGGAAGTGATATGATTTTGTACCTGCTATGATCTGCAAGAGACAAAAACAAACACAACCGGTGTAAAATCAAAGTGTGATGAGAAATGAAAGATGGAAAGGTAGAAGAATAAAAATGCCAACTCTTCTTTCAACGAAATAGAAGAGTCCGGCAACGGGCCAATTTGATGAGTTGCAGAATAGCGGTCAATCAAATAACTACCAAGATGTGAAGCTAGGGTAGATCGTATTCCACGGTCTCCTCTACTTCCTTACTCAAATATGTTGGCAATTAAATTCAAGGTTAAACAGTTAGTGCGTGGTGTGAATTCCACGACTTCTACACTAAAATTCAAAGATTAATTGAAATGAAATTAAAGCGAAGAAAGGTTGATTGAAAGACTAAGACTGATGACAGACAAGCTTAGATTTCGAATCCCCCTTAGATCACCAGAGCAACAGCAATCAACAGATCAGCGCTTTCCGATTTTAGTTCATTCAGTTCTCAGAGACCACCGTAACTCCTAACCCTTAGGTTTAAGACTGGCGAACATTCGCTCTATCCGATCTAGCTACCACGATTAATTAGCCGCCCGGGTACGGTCGCCTCTCGCAACGACTTAACTAACTGGTGCAAATTCTAACGATTTATGAGTTACTCTTGCAGTGGATTAACCCTAATCAGTTCCTACGAAAGGCACACTCCAATTATAAGGTTAATTGTTCAACTTGATGTTCTAAAGTAAGGCGAGCGTTCGCTTCTATCCTTAGCTTAACAAGAGTCTAATCTAGGTGGCCAAACCAGACAAGAAACACAGAGAACAAAGAACAAATCAAACATGAAGAAGAAACTGAATGAATTTCAAATCTAATCACCGCCGATCCGTGACCGCTTTAAAGCCCTGGGTCACTTAGGGTTCATCTAATCTAATCTAATCTACTCATATTCAATACAGAAGAATCGGAGACAGACAAAGAATACATCTCAGGTAGGGAAGACAGAGAAGAACTGCAAAACCTAATTTCGACGACTCCTTGCAGCTTCAATCTGCTGGATCTTCAACTCGTAGCACTGGCTCTCCGAGATGGATGGATGACGTCACGATCCGTTCCTGGCTCCTCGAACTCTATCCACTCATTCTCCCCCTCTCTCTCAGTCTTGGATTTTTTTCGTCCAGTGTAAATTGTTCTCTTTTTTAATTTAGCCGCTGATTTTGTATTTAAATCTAACCGAGCGACTGCAGATTTTTGCTTGAATTTTCGCCGAAAATACAAGGAGATTTTCGGCAAAAATACCTGTTGAAAAGTTGGCTTGATCCATCTATTTCTTCCGGCTGAAATGGTTTAGGGTTTTCGGTGAAAACTCCCAAGGTTTTCGCCGAAAACTTCTTCTTGATCGGGACAATGGATTCCTTCTTGTATTTTTGGCGAAAACTCAAGGGTATTTTTGCCGAAAATCTGTGTGTAAAATAGAGTAGAAATTCCTTTTGAGTTGAATGACTTTTCTGGTTGATTCGGGTGTGATTCCTTGGGGTTCCAGTGCCTTAGACACGTCCTTGGCTACCGTATTTGATGGCGAACACCTGTGCTAACACGAAAATACTAGAAAACCATCAAATAGACCCGAAATGGGCCAAGGTAACACAAAAGGCATGAGATGGATCGGTTGAGTGAATATTCACTATTCTACCCTAAAAACCGTGTCTTAAGCAATGAAATGTCGCTTAAATGAGGCTGATAATCACATCAATTCGAGTGTCATCAAAATACCCCACACTTAAGCTTTTGCTTGTCCTCAAGCAACTGAATAGAAACGCTCATGTTCACAAATGATAAGATCGATCAAATTGAAGCTCAATCAAACATAATGAATTATTAGACAGATAATTCATAGAACACGAAACCTAGTATGCATACAGATCAGCCAAATAACCTGGTCTCACTAATAAACTGCACACGACGAGTAATCGCAACCAATTATGCACGAATTTGACCTGACCGATCAGACTCCTCACACAGGAAAATATATAGAACAATGGGAACTCTCACTCTCTGTGTTTAAGGACGTGTTTAAGCTCTCAATCATTTCCTGTTACTGAATTCTGTCATAAGTTTGCATTTCGACCACATCTCCACCACTGTGACAACACGAGTAACCAGTCAAGAAGGACTTCCATGTTAGGTCTGTAATGAATTCTACACTACAAGGGCTTATAATGAGATGGATGATGGGAAAATATGATGATGGCTTTGGTGCGGTGTAGCTTTCGACTAACTTCCCTCGAATCTAGCCTATGGCTTCCTATCGTCTAACCAGACATGGGTGGAATAGTGAACGCTCGTCCTATCATACCCTCAAGCAACCTAGCACTTATTTTCTTTACACATTTCTTTTCTTACTAACCTTTCTTTTGACTTCGTTCTTCCATATGTAGGGAGAAGAACGTTTGTTGAAATGAAAACTTGAAACCTTTTTGGCTTTTCTGATTTTTCTTCTTTCTTTTCATCATTTTCTTTTCGAAATTTACTTCTCTTTTTCTTCTTTTGTGCCGATTCTTTCTTTTAGTTGCTAGAGGGGTTTACACATCTGGACATAACAGCTAAGACCACCTGTTTTAATGGCTTCAGGCAGGTTACCACAAACCGACTTCCGGTAGGTCAATCTAGAACTACAACCACAGGGGATCAACGGGCGATGAAAGAATGGGAAATGGCTGTAATGTATATCGAACCGAAAGAACAGGCCAAGCTCAAGGGTTTAAACCTAGTGGATTTATCGTTTGGTAGGCTATCTGGCTTAGTAGCTTAATCTAGGTGCCCCTATCATTCTAGAACTCGTGTCATCGTGTGGTCTCGAGTAGGTCTCATGCAAATTCTAACTCATTCAAGCAAACAGAAAACCACTCAAAAAGAATTGAAATTGCAAGTTATGTGCAATGGATCAAAAGCTCACAGTTGGTTTGCTAGTCGGATTCGATCATTTTCATGCAATCAAGGCTACAAACTACAAGTGTGATTTTTTTTTAATTTCTGTTCTGACCAGGCAATTTAGCATCAAAGTTTACACGTTGGTTCTCAAGTTCTAGGTTAAGCAGTCTAAGCATCATTATGAAGGATTGAACAACAACTTAACATCAAAAATCAAGAACTGAGCCATTCTATTGCTAGAGAGACTGGACAGGAATCACGACGCACACAAAGATATAGGCAATCAAGATCATGCATGGTTCTCTAGCATCCTACCCCACACTTAGACTGTTCTGTGTCCTCACAGGACCAAACTAAAGTAGAGAGATACGAAGAACCTGGAGGGTGATGGGCGGTGTAGCGGTTGAGCACGAAGAGTCCGGGGTGGAGTGGAGTAGCTAGTCAAAATCCTACAAAACACAAACAACAAAAGGATCAAAAGGATACCGGGACAAGTGCCCTGGATCCACACAGAATAAAATTGGATCAAGATCCGAAAAGAAGAAAGAAAAGAAATGGCAAGGATAGAAACAACTCGATCACTGTTTCGAGGGTGGGGGCGGAGGTGGGGTCGGGAAAGGTGAAATGCCAAGCCGCTGCTCCACCTGCTGTCGCCATGCGAGTTCATCCCTTTGTCTGGCTGCCTGGTCGGCCAAGAACTGCTGAAGAATGGTCCATCGCTCGTTCTGGGTCTCCTCATGTGCTACTCGGTCCTTTTGCCATTGAAGCGAACTAGCTGAGTAGTCTAGCTGCCATTGCTCAATACGTGCCAGCCGCTCAGTGATCTCAGCGGCCATCAGCTGCTGTGGTGGAGGCACGGAGACACCGGGGTTCCAGCTGTCCGTGGGGGCTCCCGTCGTGGCGAGGTAGGAATAATGTATTCGTCGAGACCGCACCCGAAATCGATGCCTCGGGCGACGGCGAATTCAGCACTGAGATGCTTAATCTGGACACGAGGTATATCAGAGCCCCATTTGTCGCCGAGCTGGAGGTTGTCGATCCGACAAGATATGAATGTGCCACCAGGAAGCTCAGAAGGAAGTTTCTTGGTGGTAGTACGTTTGTGGAAGAACCTCGCAAGCCACCATCCGGGATGGAGGTTGGCTTCCTCCTCTATAGCACGGAACAACACGAGCTCCTCCAAAGAAACGTGTTGACGGCTCGTCTTGCTACAATAACACAAAGACTGCATCCAAAAATAATGTAAGAGTTTAAGAATTGGATGAATGATGTCGTCTACCGTGGGGTTGACGATAGGTGCGATCTTCGACTGGCTGGAAACCCATTTCCACACTTCGGGGTAAGGCTCCCGCGTGATGGAGTAGACATCCGTAAATCCAATGGCTGCATCCTGGATATGGGCAAGGGGGTCGAACAAGAGGGCAAACTCATTGATGGTCTTCACATGTCGAACACCGTCGAGGCGGGAAGGAAACAAATTTCGTGCTAACGCTGGGCATTGTTGTGAGGCGCTCAAAGGAACACCAGAATTCTTGAAGGGCGACTAGAGGGTAGGGCGACTCGAGAGTGGTTAGGGATTGCAGGCCGGACTTGGTGAGGGCGAGGTCGACGGTGGAATGCCTAGCCGGATTGTGGTTCTTGAGACTGTCGAGGGAGAGCACTGCCAGTTTGGATGACTCAATCTAGCAAGTGGTAGCTGTTTGGAATAGTTAATCGACAAGAATGAAATGAGACTGAAACATAATTTTGAATTATGTTTTTACGAGTGTACGAAAAAATCAGGAAAAGGCTGGCGCATTAAAAAGATCTCAATCTGGGAAGTTTTTTCTAGGAAATTCTCAATTTCTGGTGCCGAGGGAGTTCCCTTTGTGGGTGCGCTCCGTTGCGGCTCTCTCATCGTGGGGGTCTATTGGCAGGCTCCTAGATTCGATCAACGTTCTCGTAACCAGCTTTTACTTCTTCATTTTTCAGCATCCTTTTCCCAGTTCCTCAGACGGTCGTATTTTGCTTGGTGAAGGTGAGTGTCTTAGTGGGTGCGCTCTTTTGGGTTCACTTAGTTGAGCGAAGTACGCTGGGGTGGCAACTAGTGTCTTCCCAACTAATATGTCCCTTCCCTCTCTCCTCTCTTCTCCTGTCCTGACTTTCTTGTGACCGATTCATCTAAGCAGGCATCTCCGATTACTTCCTGGGCCTCAGTGGTTGGTCCAAACCCTAACCACGATCTAGTCTATTCTCCTCCCTAGTTGATTGATGAAGTAGTGCAGGTACCAAAAGAAGTTCTGGATCTCGGCTATCACGAGTTGAAAAAAGTTCTAGAAGGGAAAATTCTGGGAATCTTCCCCCGATTAGGGTTGTTTAGGCTCTAGTCAATAAGCTTTGTGGCTAAGAGGGGCACATCGTTGTTTCCATCTTACCCTCAAGTTTTCAGTTGTTTGAATTCCCCACTAAATCATTGTGTGAGTGGGTTTTGGAATGGTTGTGGCATATTTACTCTCAGCCATTTTTCCTAGGAAGGTGGAGTGCAAGATTGGAGACGATTATCATTGAACCTATTGATATTCCTGTCTGGATCACTTTCGCCTCTTTGCAATCATCTGGTGGTATGTTTGCTGTCAAGTTCCATTGGTAGACCCTTGAGTAAGTTTACGCGTGTTGGTACCATTGTTAAGGTCTGAGTGCTCCTGCGTGAGGAAGACGAGCGTCCCAAGTCGGTTAGTGTGGCTATTGAATATGAGCAATTTGAACTTGAAGTAGATTTTCCATCTGCTAGATCATATGGGAAGCCTTGGGCTCTTGTACTGAAGAAAGTTTGGAGGCAAAAGGAAGTGGTTGATCAGGTCCCAGCTGTGGAAACTCTTACAGAGAAAGTTGTTGTTGTTGCAAGCAATGATCCTGAACCACATGCTCACACATTGGCTACACCTCTCCATGTGCAAACACTTACCTCCACTTTGGCTATTGTTTATGCTTCAATGGGCGGCCATCCTGAGGATAGCAATGCCTCTGAATCCTCTCTGCATGAGAAGGAGGCACCAGACAAGGATGGTCCGAGTGCTCATACGTTTCCCTTTAGTCTGCTCAAACTAAGCCTTCTCAAAATTAGACTTCTCATTCAGTTGGTGAAGGATTTTCTACTTTGCAGAATGAGTTTGAGGATGGCAAACTTATAGATTATGATAGTGATGCCAGTGCTAATGAGAAGTCCACAAGGAGGTATTTGTGAAGAGGAAGTTATTGTTAAAGCTTTCTCTCCTAAGAATTTCCCTCCTCTTAAGAGAGGTGGCAGGAGAGGAAAACGTTGTTGATATGAAGATCCTGGTATTGAACTAGAGGGGTTTTAATTCCCCTAGTACGCAGAAGTTTATAGCTAATACTTTACATAATCTAAATATAGATATAGTAGGTTTGTTTGAGACTAGAGTTTCCGTTAAGAATTTTGATTCCATCCTTATAGATGAGCTCCCTCACTGGAAATGTATTGAGAACTATGATAAGAGTCCCTTGGTAAGATATGGATTCTCCCTTGATGTGCAAATTGCTTACAATTCAGTACAAATGGTGTTGATACTAGTTAAGATACCTCAGCCTTTCTATCTTTCTATGGTTTATGGTGCCAACAAGGTCCTGGACAAGAAGCAGCTGTTTGATTAATCTTTTAATGTCCTTGCTCCTGTTAGTATCCCGTTTGGTGTTCTTGGTGATTTTAACGCCATTTGCTCCCCGAAAGAAGCTTCAAATTATATTGGTGTTACGAAAAGTATGGTTGACTTCTCTGAATGGATTGATGGGGTTCAACTTGTGGTTCATTTACCTGTAAGGCCATTTTTCACTTGGTATAACAATCAGAGTGAGGATCCAATATATAGGAAGTTCAACAGGTACTTCATTAACGAACCCTGGCTGAAATCTCTCCCGAACAATAGGGTGGAACTGCTTGCCCCCCCCCCCATAAATAATATCAATGTGGGATTCTCTTGGAGAGTAGTGATGTGATCCTGGCTACCAAGCCCGACTTGGACACAATTGATACCGAGCCGGCCCAAGTACTGATGCCAGGCCGAGATTACACCCAGACCAGACCTACGCCAGCACCACCCCCGGAGCCTAGAAGAGCCCAAGTCCCGGAGCCAGAAGATGCACCTTTGTAACACACCCTTGAACTGAATAAATTACTTAAACTTCGGTTTTTCTTTTAGCATGGAATTGCTAATCTCTTCTCGACTTTCATGGAATTGACTGTCGTTTAGACCGGCTTATCATCTAGGGTATCCTCCCCTTGAAGTGGTGCCATCGACTTGATACTTCTGGTTCCTAGCTGTTATATAGCTAACGGGTAAAAGTCCTCATCAGCCCCCAGTTCCCGACGGTTTCTACCTCATTGCACGATCATCAGCTTGCGGTGGTTAGGGTCATCTGCCCACGGTTGCGGCGGTTCACATCAGTTGGTATCAGAGCACGGTTCAAACACAAGGACCACATCTATCCCAGTCTCCAGGTTTATCTTGGATTCATATCCCTTTACTTTCTTGTTCTTAGAAAATTATTTTGAAAATCTTCATCTGTTTAGTTCTTGTTTCGAGTCTCTATTGTAAGGCAAAAAAAGCTGGTGGCCATCAAATCCATCAAAGAAAATTTCAAAAGAAGTAAGAAAACAGAAAATCAAGCAAGGCCACCCTTGCCAAGTTCTTTATTTTTCGTTGTATTAGTGTGTTTAAGAAGAGGGGATAGACTAGCTTCTGTTGCTTGTGTTAAACCGAGCCACGACCCCACTTTTAGCCACTAAGTTTTTGTTTATCGAGTCTTAGAAAAGAGAGTATAGAAAATCATATTAGAAAAGGTTTTTTGGGTGTTCGTTGTTACACTAACCATGGCAGAAAGGGATCTATGTCTGTTGGAGCTTCAGTGCCTGTTTACACGCTTAGCCCTACACAACATGGAATATTCATTTAAAAGGTTAGTTGAAGACAGGAGAGCCAGCACCGTGCCCAGCACCGAGCCGAGCGCCTGCCCAGCACCAGCCCAGTGCCTGCCCAGCACCAGCAGAGGACCAGCACCAGCGCCCGAGCAGCGCCCAGCGCACGAGCGAAGCCCAGCGCCCAAGCGGAAGCCCAGCACCCGACCGGAGCCCAGCGCCCGATTGGCACCTAGCACCCGAGCAGCGCCCAGCCCCGGCACCAGCCCTGGCCCCAGCCCCGGCGCCCCAGCACCCAGCACCGGTGCCTCGGCTCCCAGCCCCGACGCCCCCGCACCCAGCCCTGGCGCCCCAACCGTGGGCAGACGACCCTAACCACCGCAAGTTGGAACGTGCAACGAGGTAGAAACCTTCGGGAATCGGGGGCGGAAAAGTACTTTGACCCGTCGGCTATATAACAGCCGGGAACCAGAAGTGTCCAGTCGAAGATGCCACGCCAAGAGATGGATGCTCTTGATGATATGTCGATCCTTCAGTATCGCAACATGCAGATACAATAAGGGTTTCAGAACAGAGTTCTTTCAAAGGGGGTTTATTTCATAAAAGTTGTAAGTACAAAGGGAGGCCGGCGGCCTCTATATATAGGTGAGGGAACAAGCTCTCCTCCCTAAGCACTACTTCTAAATAATAATAAAATAAAGAGTCCTATTCCTAAATAGTCTCATAAATCCCCTAAATAATCCTACTAAAAAGGAATAAACATAAAATAATAATAGTTGAAGTCTTTAAAGCAGAATAAAAGACTTAAATTAGGTTAAAAAACCCTAATCCGGCCGCGTACGGCTACTCGGGCTGGTTGGGCGCGTGTGGCGGCCCGGTGGGCTTGACCGGCCGAACGCCGGGCTGGACTCGGGTGGCGGACGCGGGCTTCGGCTTCGGGCGGGCTCAGTGACCGGACTTCTTGTCCAGAAGATATGTTCTTCATGGTCGGCTCCTTGGAATTCCTCTGATCGGACCGGTTGCCAATTTAGGGTTCGGAGCTTCTCTCTCCTTGGGCTTTCTTCCTTTCTGCTTGGGCCTTCTTCTTTAAGCTTCAGGTAGGCCTCCAAGTAGCTTCGAACGTAGCCCTCCGAGGTTAGCCCAAGTGTCATGCTTTGGGGCCACGGACTCCACTTCTTCTCAGGGCTCGGCTCAGGGTCAATCTTTGACAACTCTCCTCTTCGGGCCAAGGGTTCTTGCTCTCTCTTCCTTCTGTACTCCAGGAATGCTTCTAGAGGGTCACTCAAAGAATCTGCTTCTTCCTCAGGGCTCCTAGAGGTCAGGCTAGGGGCAGGCTGAAGCTTCTCTTCGGTGCTAGGGCTCATACCCTCGGCCAACAGCATGGCTTGGGACAGCATTCCATTCCTTGGAGTCTTTCTACCTGCAAGTGAAGGATTTAGTCGATATTTCTTGTCATACATTGGTTTTAGGGCTCGTGGACGGCCTTCCCTTGGATTCATTCGCTTCTTAAGAGGCCATAGGGTCTTGTCTCGGCCTGGTGACCCTGAGGAGTACCGATTGGCTTCGGGGCAGCATTGTTGGATCATGTCATCCCCCTCTCTCTTGCCTTGGATTTGTCCTCAAATACATCTCGGGTCCTTTCCTAACACTCATCATCCTCTTCCAATCTTTAGCACCATCATCCTTAGACCGAGGAGTCTCACTTGAGTCAGTAACGGACCAAGGCTCGGGGCCTTCAGTGCTCTCTTCTTCAGTCTCCATAGCTTTTTCCCCTGAAAAACTATCAATAATAATGTTAAGGCTCGGGGAGGTAGCGGGTGAGAGCTCCTTACTTATCTCCACATCCGGATCAGCATCCGGATCGTCCTCGCTCGGGGTAGCTCTTGAAACTCGTCGGGAGGGATTCTCCCATGGAACCGGTAGTGAAGCGTCGAGCTAGAGCACGGGGGAGCACGGGTAAGCCAGGGCACGTCGGGCCAGGTGGCGGCGTCGGCTAGTGGGGACGCGGCGGCGGGCAGTGTTGAGCCGGCGGCGGCGGGCAGTGGGGAGCCGGCGGCGCCGGCGGGCAGGAAGTAGGCGGTGGCGGGGAGTGATGCGGTGACGGGCGGTGGAGGGCCGGCGGCGGGTAGTAGAAATCTGATGGCGGCGAGCAGTGGGGTGCCGGCGACGGCGGGCGCGTTGGAACTGGTCAGGCGGCGCCAACGGGGGATGGAGTCAAGTGCTGGGGCACTGGGGCTTGGTGGAGCAGCGCCGGGGCTGGAGCTGAGCACTGGGGTGTTGGGGCCTGGTGGGGCAGCGCCTGGGCTGGGGCCGAGTGCTGGGGCACTGGGGCTGGGGCAGGGCCGAGCGCTGGGGCGCTAGAGCCCGGGGTAGGGCCGAGCGCTGGGGCGCTAGGGCCTGGGGCAGTGCCGATGCTGGGGCCGAGCGCTGGGGCGCTAAGGCCTGGGGCAGTGCCGAGACTGGGGCCGAGCGCTGGTGCCAGGGCCGGGGTCAAGGCTAGTGCCTGGGCTAAGGCCGGGGCAGGGGCAGGGGCCGGGGCTGAGGCCGGGGCTGGCGCTGGGGCTAAGGCCGGGGCGCCGGGTGCTAGGGTTTTAAAAGTGAACCCTGCAAACTTTTCAAGCCCTTCGGGCTGAACTTCTTCTCCTTCTTCTGACTCCTCTTCTTCTTCCTTCTTCTCCTCTTCTTCATCGTCCGTCTTGATTCCTCCTTCTGTTACTACCATCGTCCGTTGGTTAGGGCAATCCCTTGAGATGTGTCCTCTACCTTGACACTTAAAACATACAATTCCACTAGGACGTGGGTTAGAATTCTGAACCGTAGAAGTAGGTTGGACATATGTTACCGGAGGTGCCAAACCCCTAGGGTTAGGGTTTGGCCGTGAGCTAGAGCCTCGGGGCTGTTCGGTCTTCCATGAGGCTTGGCTGGTAGTCGAGCCTCCTCTCCACGGGGCACTGGCGGATCTTGTCATGTAACCCCTCTTCAATTCTCTCTCCACGCGGTTAGCTAGGGCTTTGAGCTCCTCGTAGTCAGCATAGTTGAGTATGTTGACTTGATACATGATCTCGGGGCGTAGCCCACCTACAAACCGGGCTATCTTCGCTTCGGGTTCTTCTCGGAGGTCAAGTCGGGCTACCAACATCTCGATCTCCTTGGTATATTGCTCCACGGACATGGTGCCTTGTTTTAAGTTCCGGAGGGATGTGTGTAGGTCTCGAGTATAAGTACTCGGAACAAACTTCTTCCTCATGATCCGTTTGAGGTCTCTCCACGACTCGACGGGATCTTCTTCATCCCTTTGAATCCTGCCCTTGTATTGGCTCTACCAAAGAGCAGCATAGTCAGTGAATTCAAGGGTGGCGAGAATTACCTTCTTACGTTCGGAGTAGTGGTGGCACTCGAGGAAATCCTCCATACTTCTCTCCCAATCTAGGTACTCGTCGGCATTGTATTTGCCAGCAAACTTTGGCACGGTGAGCTTGAGGTTGCTCAAGTCAGCGTCAATCTCCTGAGCTAGTCGTCAGGCTCTTCTGTTCGGGTCTTCAGGGCTGTCCTCTCGGTGCCTGTCTCATCCTCTCTCGGCTTGAAGCTGAGCTAGGGCTTCGTGGACGGCAGCCATGGTAGCTCCAAGGTCCCGAATGTTGCCTTCTATATTGGCTAGTCTCTCGTCTGCCATAGTTAGTACTATCGAACGGAAGCAATTTTCTATCCCCTCTTCTTAGAAACAAACTTACAATGAAAGGAAATAATGTGGCAAGGTGACCTTGCTTTCTTTTCTTTTTCTTTTCTTATAACTCGAAACTAAAATTGAAATAGAAGGGAGATTTTCGAATCAATTTTCTAACGAAAGCAATAAAAGGATATGAATCCAGGAGAACCTGGAGACTGGGATAGATGTGGTCCGTGTGTTTGAACCGTGCTCTGATACCAACTGATGTGAACCGCTGAAACCGTGGGCAGACGACCCTAACCACCGCAAGTTGGAACGTGCAATGAGGTAGAAACCTTCGGGAACCGGGGGCGGAAAAGTACTTTGACCCGTCGGCTATATAACAGCCGGGAACCAGAAGTGTCCAGTCGAAGACGCCACGCCAAGAGAGGATGCATAGCCCCATTGGCAGGTGTCGGAATAGATGAAATAGGAGTCGCAGGGGTCGGCGCATCCTCGGGAATGATGGCCACAGCCGTCGATTTTGGTGCAGCTAGTGCGGGTCGTCGGGAAGATGGTGTCTTGCTCTGGCGAGCTGAGGATCGCTGCGTTCTATCTGCACTGGTAGTCTTAAAACGCTTGGGAGCCCTGTAAAGCACAACTCAGAGATGACCAGCATTAGATGATAAAAATCTACCCCACACTTAAGTTGACAAGTTGGGGTAAACAAATTAACCGAGAGATCATCGAATCAAGATATAGCATGAAAGAACTGGCAATTCATATAGCACGCATGAATAATGGAATGATTCATGAACACGATCTCACAGACAACAAGTCATGCTTCTGAAAAGGCCACAAAACAATACCAGAACCTAGCCAATTGATACCGACAAAGCAATCATGAAGAATGAGGGAGAACCAAAAAGTCAACCATGCCGAAAACCAAAAGTCAAAAAAACAAAAGATGCACAATCAAGGGCTGAACAACTAACCGTGAAGACATGACTCAAGAAAACGATTGGAAATCCGCGAAATTGACGAAAAACTTGAAAACTAGGCTGGTCGGAACCGGGGCTGAAAACTTCTATTCTAGGGTTTTGAAACAGGTGCTAGGTAAGGGAGAAGGCCGGCGGCGGCTAAAGGGACGGCGGCGGGGGATGGTCGGGCGTTGGCTCGGGGCTGGCTGGTGGTGTCCGATGGCGGCGGCGGCGGATGGATTCAAGACATGACAGAGAGAGAAGGTTGAAGTTTTTGGATGGGAGGGGGGCGAAAATAGGATTCCGAAACCGGTTTAAATAGGCGATGGGAAGCACAGGATTTTTGGCGAAAAAGAAGGGAACTTTTCGGCGAAAATTTTAGTTGAATTGAGGAAGTGTGATTCGGCGAAAACAAATGGGGCTCGGTCCGAAAAGGTGGAACAGGAGAAAAAGGTTGATTTTGAACACACGTTTTCGGCGAAAACAATGACACATTTTCGCCGAAAACTTATTTGAAAATGGCGGCTGGGGTTTTTTTTTCTTTTGAAAAGGGGTTTACAACAGAAATGACTCAAAACGAAAAGTACTGACTCCAGCCGTGGGTTGCCTCCCACGAAGCGCTCTTGTTTAACGTCCGTGAGCCAGACGATGCCTGGAATCGTGTCATGGTTTTGACGTGAAGTAGTGTACATCGATGGAAGAGACGGCTAACCCTTGCAGATACTTCTTAAGCCTATGCCCGTTGACCACAAACGGCTCTTGATCGTGCAATTTAATGTAGACGTTGCCTAAGGGTGTCTATCTGACCACGGTATAAGGGCCAGACCATCGAGATTTCAACTTACCCGGAAAGAGCTTTAATCGAGAGTTATATAAAAGCACTTCTTCTCCAGGGTAGAACTGCTTGATCGTCTTCAATTGAGAGTCATGAATTTTCTTGGTGCGTTCTTTGTATAGCTTCGTGCTCTCATAAGCGTGGAGACGGTGCTCCTCAAGCTTAGCGATCTGGTTGTGGCGGTTATTACCTGCTACTGCATAGCTCATATTCAACTCTTTGTTAGCCCAGAATGCCTTGTGCTCAAGCTCAACTGGTAAATGACATGACTTGCCATAGACCAGCTGATACGGTGAGGTACCGATGGGAGTCTTGTAAGCAGTTCGATATGCCCATAAGGCATCATTGAGCTTAGATGACCAGTCCTTGCGAGACCGGCCAACTGTCCTATCAAGAATCCGCTTGAGCTCACGGTTTGTCACTTCCGCCTGACCATTCGCTTGAGGGTGGTAAGTCGTGGACATTCGGTGGGTGATGCCAAAACGTTTGCACACCCGGTCGAATTGTCCGTGGAAGTGGGTACCCCTATCGCTTATGATGAAGCGCGGTGAACCAAAACGCGTGAAAAGACGAGTAAGGAACCCGTCCCACAACTCTAGAATCATTAGTGGGTAGAGCTTCAGCCTCAGCCCACTTAGAAACGTAATCAACGGCTACAAGAATGTACTTGTTTCCGTTGGAGGGTGTGAACGGACCCATAAAATTGATTCCCCAAACATAAAAAATTTCAACAATTAAAGAAACAATTTGGGGCATCTCATTACGGTTTGAGATGTTACCTGATCGCTGGCATGCATCACAACGTCGAGCAAAGACGTCGCAGTCACTAAAGATTGAAGGCCAAGAAAAACCTATTTCGAGTACCTTTCTCGCCGTGCGGTTTCCTCCAAAGTGACCTCCGAACTGTCCTTCATGGCACTTACGCATGATGTCAGCTGCTTCAGTGTAAGAGACACATCTCCGTATCATCCCGTTAAGACTGATGCGGTATAAGAAAGGCTCATCCCAGAAGTATGACTTGGCTTCTTTAAAGAGCTTTTTGCGTGCATTGAAATCCAGTTCAGGAGGTACAATGCCGTGTGAGAGATAGTTAGCCAGAGTTGCATACCAAGGCTCATCTGAATCGGCGGCATTACTCAGATCTTGAGCGTGAGGAATTGCCCAGGGCTCGATAGCTATGCTGTTAACCTGTTCATACGTTTCAACACGCAACAGCTCGTCAGGGAAAGAATCATTGATAGGGGTAGTAGACTTACCTGTTTGTGATTCCTCCAATCGGGAAAGATGATCCGCTGCTAGATTTTCTGCTCCCTTTTTATCTTTAATTTCAATGTCGAACTCTTGGAGTAGAAGGATCCATCGGATGAGACGTGGCTTCGAGTCCTGCTTGGCTAATAAGTGGCGCAGAGCAGCATGATCTGTGTAGACTATGGTATGTGAAAGAACCAGATACTGTCTAAACTTATCAAAGGAGAAAACGATAGCCAGAAGCTCTTTCTCCGTAGTAGTGTAGTTTCTCTGAGCATCATTGAGTGTCTTGCTTGCAAAGTAGATAGGATGAAATCTCTTCTCCTTTCTCTGACCAAGAACCGCGCCAACGGCGAAGTCACTAGCATCGCACATGATCTCGAACGGAAGATTCCAATCTGGTGCTGTAAGAATCGGTGCGGTGGTGAGTTGAGTCTTCAAGGTCTCAAAAGCTTCATGACAGGCTTTGTCAAAGACGAAAGGAACATCTTTCTCAAGGAGCTTCATCATTGGAAGAGTGATCTTGGAGAAGTCTCTGATGAATCTCCGGTAGAATCCAGCGTGACCGAGAAAGCTTCAAACTGTTTTAACTGAGGTCGGCGGCGGTAAGCTGGCAATGGTCTCAATCTTAGCACGATCGACTTCTATACATGTCTTAGATATTCTATGGCCAAGAACAATACCTTCTGTAACCATGAAATGCCATTTCTCCCAACTAAGTGCCAGGTTGGTTTCCTCACAACGGGCTAGCACCTTATCCAAGTTAGCCAGACACTTTGAAAATGAATCTCCATAGACGGAGAAGTCATCCATGAACACCTCTACCACATTCTCTACCAGTTCCCCGAATATAGCAAGCATGCATCTCTGAAAGGTAGCGGGAGCATTACATAAACCAAAAGGAATACGACGGTAAGCAAACGTACCAAACGGGCATGTGAAGGTCGTCTTCTCCTGATCATCAAGCTCAATGGGAATCTGGAAGTAACCGGACATCCCGTCTAAGAAGCAGTAGTATTCATGACCAGCTAATCGTTCAAGCATTTGATCAATGAACGGTAATGGGAAGTGATCTTTCTTGGTGGCATCATTGAGTCATCGATAGTCGATGCAGACTCTCCATCCGGTAACTGTTCGGGTAGGAATGGGTTCACCCTTTGGATTAGGGATGACTGTGATTCCTCCTTTCTTTGGAACGACTTGAGTCGGGCTGACCCAAGGACTGTCGGCAATGGGATAGATGATACCGGCATCTAGAAGCTTGAGTACTTCTTTCTTTACAACTTCCTGCATCAGAGGGTTAAGTCGGCGTTGGGGTTGTCTAACTGGTTTAAATTCATCATCAACAACTATCCGATGTTTGCAGAAGGTTTCAGAGATGCCTCTGATGTCTGCTAACTGCCAGGCAATAGCTCGGACGTGCTTCTTGAGTAGCCTAATCAATTGCTCTTTCTGCTCGGGAGACAAGTTCGAATTGATGATGACAGATAACTGGCAGTCCTTCCCCAGAAATGCGTATTCTAAGTGGTCAGGCAGCTCCTTCAAAGTAAGTTCTGGCGGATTCTCATATGAAGTAGTAATCCGACTCGATGCTGGCTCAATATGTGTAGGCGCGGTGATGGGTGTGAATATTTCCTTCTGTTCGTCTAACTCATCTTTCCATAAGCACTGCTCTGGATCGTCTAACGCATTATCAATCCCTGAAATCAAACACAACTCTAGCGGATCACTAGATAAAGCATTAGTAAAGGAGTTGGCCGAGGCCAACTCTAGGGGATCAACAGCATAACATTTATCATCTTGAGCAACAGAATATCTCATGCTATCTTTAATGCAGAATGCAACACTCTCTTGACCTACGCTTAAAGTTAACAGGCCTTGTTTGCAGTTTATATTCACACCAGCAGTTGCTAAGAAAGGTCGACCTAGGATAAGTGTTCCGTCTAACTCACGAGTATCTAAAACAACAAAATCTGCCATTATAGTAAACAGACCACAGCAAACAGTTACATCTTCTATTATACCCCTAGGTAGTTTGACAGACCTATCGGCTAAAACGAGATGCAGAGTGATCGGTTTTAGTTGCCCTAGATTCAGCTTTTCATATAGATAAACAGGCATAACATTAATAGAAGCACCAGAATCAACCAGACTGCGATCAATTTTAATGCCATTGATAATGCACGGTAATGTAATAGAACCGGGATCAGGACACTTAGCTGGGGGAGGTGGCGGCTGTCGAATGGGAGATGGCACACCAAGAATAGACGCACATTCATTAGTAAGCGTGATAGAGTACGCCTCCCGTTTTTCACTTTCTTCACGAGATCCTTAAAGAATTTCCCAAGTGGTGGTATGATTTCCACAGCTTCAGTCACTGGTATCTTGATCTCTGCAGTCTTAAGAACATTGTACCACTTCTTGTACTGAGTGTCGTGATCCTTAGCCTTGCTCCTTGCAGCTTTTGGGAAGGGAATCCGAGGAACATATGGCGCCAAGACAGGCTCAGGAGCTGTCCTGGGTGGATTAGGAGGAGGAGCAGATGCTTCTTCTTCCTCTTTTGTGATATCCTCAATTTCTGGCATATCCATGGCGGCACTGGTATCTGGTATTACTTCAGGTTCTGGGGCCTTGGGATCAGTTGTTTACTTGCCGCTCCTGGTGGTAATGGCTTGAGCGTGTTCGCTCTTTGTGCCAGAGTCTGCCTGAAATGCTTCTGGATTAAGGAGAGGATTGCTAGTAAAGAGTTTAGTCATATTACTTATAGCATCCTCTATCCTCTGGCTCTGAGCTCTCTGTCCTTGATTGAGTGCAGCTTGGGCTTTTAGTTGAATGTCGTGGTCGTCAAGTCTGCTCATAATCTGATCGAACTTCTTCCCATAATCCATGTCTCTATTGTAGTATGGTTTAGCCTGAGACTGGTGTTGTCCTCCAATGAATCCCGGAGGTCTATAATAAGGATCTACTAACTGGTTGCTCTGGTTCCGTGGCACGTAGTTTCTGTAACCGGCATAGCCTTTCTGATTATTAGCGAAGCCCTAATCGATGAAGTTTATCTCTTCTGTAGACCAGACTTCTGTTGTGCCGAAGTTGAGGCAGCTTCCGCCGTTATGAGCACATGATCCACACCATCCACAGTCAACCGAAAAGACGGTAGCTGACGGAGAGTCGAGGGGAATACCAGCTGCTTGTAGATGCTTCTGAACTTCTGCCTTGATCTGCTCTGCAACACTTATCTGACTCTTGGTTCCTTCTCTTTGCCTCTCCCAGTTTCTAGACTTTGAAGCACAGCTAGCAAAATGTAGAAGAGCATCCTGAGGAGTGAGGGCGGTGCAATCTCCGCCAGCTAGGGAGTTGACCCACTTTGAAGATTCTTCGCGCATACCACGAGCAAAGAATTCAGCCAGCTGTCTTTGTTCATACCCATGGTGAGGACAGTCGAAGAGAAGGGATTGGAATTCATTCCAAGTGTCATAAAGGCTTGCATCCTCTCTCTGGGTGAACCTGGAGATGCGGTCTTTATAAGCAGTTGTCCTCACGGGAGGAAAGTATTCCTCAACAAAATCTTGAGCTAATGTATCCCAGTCAGTGTAGTGACCTGGCGATTTACTGCTGAGCCACTACTTAGCAGCACCTCTGATAGAAAACGGAAAAGCTCGGAGATATAACGCATTCTTATTGAGGTTCCCAGACTTGAAGGTGTCGCAGACAGCCAAAAAGTTGGTTATGTGTGTGCAGGGATTATCATCTGGTCTTCCCTCGAATTGTATGTCCCTAGAGATTAGCTCCAAGAGAGGAATCTGAATCTCATAGTCAGGGTCATTGTCATTAGAGAGCACGGTGATGGGTGATCGAAGGTTAGATGCGCGCGGCTTACTGTAGTCCGCAACACTCTTAAAAGTAACCATTGCGGTAAAGGAAGATGGAACGGAAGTGATCTGCTTCTGTACCTGCTATGATCTGCAAGAGACAAAAACAAATACAACCGGTGTAAAATCGAAGTGTGATGGAAAATGAAAGATGGAAGGGTAGAAGAATAAAAATGCCAACTCTTCTTTCAACGAAATAGAAGAGCGTCCCCGGCAACGGCGCCAATTTCATGAGACGCAGTCGTTGAGATGCGCTCAAACAAATAACTAACAAAGCTAACAAAAGCTAGGGTAGATCGTATTCCAGGGGTTTCCTCTACTTCCTTACTCAAAGATGTTGGCAATTTAATTCAAGTTTAAACACAAGTTGTGCGTGGTGTGAGTTCCAAGACTTCTATACTAAAATGCAAAGATAAGTTGAAATAAGAATTAAAGCGAAGAAAGATTGAAGATTGATTGATTGACTAGAAAGATGACAGACAAGCTTAGACTTCGAATCCCCCTTAGATTACCAGAGCAGCAGCAGTCAACAGACCAGCGATTTTCGATTCTAGTTCATTCAGTTCATAGACACCATCATAACTCCTGACCCTTAGGTTTAAGACTGGCAAACATTCGCTCTATCCGATCTAGCTACCACGATTAATTAGCCGCCCGGGTACGGTCGCCTCTCGCAACGACTTAACTTAACTGGTGCAAATTCTAATGATTAATGAGTTACTCTAGCAATGGATCAACCCTAATCGGTTCCTACGAAAGGCACACTCCAATTATAAGGTTGACTGTTCGATTTGGTGTTTTAAAGTAAGGCGAGCGTTCGCTTCTATCCTTAGCTTAACAAGAATCTAATCTAGGTGGCCAAACCAGACAAGAAACACAGATAACGAAGAACAAATCAAACATGAAAGATGAAACTGAATGAATTTTGAATCTAATCACCGCAGATCCGTGACCGCTTTAAGCCCTGGGTCACTTAGGGTTCATCTAATCTAAGCTACACGAGTTTAGCTATTCATATTCAATACAGAAGAATCGAAGACAAACGAAGAATACATCGCAGGTAGGAGAACAGAGAAGAACTGTAAAACCTAATTTCGATGTTTCCTGGCAGCTTCAATCTGTTGGATCTTCAACTCCTAGCACTGGCTCTCCGAGATGGATGGATGGCGTCACGATATGTTCCTGGCTCCTTGAATCCTTTCTACTCGTTCTCTTTTTCCTCTCTCCCTTCGACTGTGTGTTGTGTGTTAATTGATTCATGCTTTCATTAGTCGCCGAATTCTGTATTTATACCTACCCGAGATTTTCTGATTTCAACTGGGATTTTCGCCAAAAATAATAGAGGAATTTCGGCGAAAACTTCTTCCTACTCGGGGCAGTGGATTCCTTCTTTCGTTTTCTTCGAAAACCCAAGGGTATTTTTGCCGAAAATACATGTGTAAATGGGGCAGGCGTTTTCTTTGACTTGAGCGATCTCTCCGGTTGATCTATGTGTGATTCTTCGGGGTTCCAACGTCTAAGACACGTCCTTGGCTACCGTATTCGATGGAGAAAACCTGTGCTATCATAAAAACACTAGAAAACCATCAAATAGACCCGAAACGGGCCAAAGTAACACAAATGGCACGAGATAGGGCAATCGATTGAATATTCGTTATTCTACCCTAAAAATCATGTCTTAAGCAAAGAAATGTCGCTTAAATGAGGCTGATAATCACGTCAAATCGAGTGTCATCATGGCCAGATGTAGATGGGAAATGTCCAGTAGCTTTGTTTACGTTGGCCAAACAAGAAATTGATTTTATCTTACAAACGCTGAAGGATTTGACAGGTCTTGATGGATATTCTAGTAACATTTCCCGATGCGTGGACTTGACTCAACTTATGATGTTTGGTCTAAAAGGTCACGACTCGCACATACTACTTCATAAATTGCTATCCGTATGCATTAGGACTGTACTTCCTAAAGAAGTTGCTTGCGTGTTGGTGAAGTTCTCATCATGTATGAAAGGTTTGTCTGCTTTGGTCGTCAACAAGACAGAACTTGATAAGTTGCAGGAACGGTTTGTACTTGATGTATGTCACATGAAAGTAATCTTCCCCCCCCCCCTCATTCTTCACTATCATGGTCCATTTAGTACTTCATTTGGTTGATGAAGCCCGACTAGGGGGACATGTGCAATATCGATGGATGTATCCTATTACAAGCTTTTTGGGAAAATTAAAAGGGTTTGTTGGGAATAGGTCTTACCCTGAAGGTTCAATTGCAGAATGTTGATTACTCAATGAGTTGTTCACGTTCTGCTCGTTGCACTAAGATGAGAATGTTGAAACACGATTCAATCATGATATTCGCGTCAATGATCCAGATGAAGATGTGTACGAACATTCTGATATATTCCCTTCGATCGGTAAACCAGTAGGCGGTGAGAATAATTTCAACCTGACTGAAACAGAGTGCACGCAAGCTCATCGACATGTGTTGTTTAATGTTGAAGGCGTCGGACCATTTATTCATTATGATCTCTGTGTTTACAACTCTTTGAATTTGGTTTCAAAATATTCTTTCGTTAAATGAAGCTTATAGTGTATATTATTCTTTAAATTAGGAGATGTAGAGCTCAGTTGAAGAGACGACATAGAAGTAACCGACGAATAACTACTAACGATATAGAAAGAATGTTACATCAAGAATTTGTGGATTGGTTCCATCGACATGTATGTTCAATGCAACAACTATCAATATCTTTTCATCTTCTTTTAGTTGAACTATTTATAATTCTAATTCTAGATCATGAATGACGAGAATGAGACGCATACCAATGATCTAAAGTTGCTTGCTAAAGGTCCTCTATATGAAGCAATGAGATATATTGCCTTTGATGTGAACGGGTATCGTTTTGGAACATTTCAACTGGAGAAAGGAATTGAAACACAAAATAGTGGTGTGTACGCTGACTTGGGCACCCACAGTTTTGCAAGCACCGTAGATAATCGTCCAATACAAGAATCGGTTCCTTACTATGGGAGACTAACAAATATCATGGAGCATAATTATGGTGGTAGATTTCTGACTTTGTTTAGATGTGACTGGCCGAATACCCTAACTACTAGAGGATTGAAGAAAAGATGAGTTGGGATTCAGTCTTGTCAACTTTATGGTACCTCTCATACACACAGGCGAAAATGTTGAGGACAACCCCTACATTGGTGCAAATCTGGCAAAAATGGTGTACTAAGTTGATGACATTAAAGATAAAGGGTGGTGTATTCCAGTGCACTTTAAGCTAAGAGATTTGTATGATATTGGTGAAGATGTAGTTAACTCTAGTCATGAGTTTGAATGATTTTACATCCAGAACTTGATTATGGTCAGTGATAATTCAAATTGGTCAAGACCAGGCGTAGTTGAAGATTTCGACTAAATAGAATAAAGTAATTTAACTTTTTTTAATAATTATAAAGTAATTTAAGTTAATAGTTGTACTTTCTAAACACTGATATTACACATATTAATTAGTTAAAAAAAGTTTAATTATCTACATGTTTCAATGTCATAGGTACTAATGGCGGCTATGTGTGGTGGTTCGGCTGGAGGTGATGGTGGTGACGATGAACGACAACCTAATAAGGAGCGCAGAAATTCATGGAATTGCCATATGATTGGTATGTCAAGTGGTATTCGATACTGGATCGATATAATTCTAGATAATTACTATGGTTTCAAATTTTGTAGATAAAACATGTGTTTTTTTTTCAAGAAATCGATGAAGACACGAAGATGGAGCAAGGTAGGTCGAGATTGCTCAAAGGTGGTGCTTCGATTAAATGTCAAGAGAGTGCCAGAAGGTCACGAGGGTTGTTTCTTATGGCAGGTGAATGGAAAGTTGGTGAAGGCTCGATTGTTTGATATCGGGCCTAAGAGTTGGCGTAAGATTACCAAGGTGGAGAAAGATTATGTGTTCGATAATTACATATGGGTAAGTACTTTACCCTTCGTCGTTGTTACTTATGCGATGTTAGAATAAATTGGTAACTTGTTGTTATTTGTTTGCAGCAAAAAATTCACTGGAATGCTGAAGATGAGGATACCATCAGAAAGAATGTGTTGAGGGATTTGGGGAAGAAGTGGAGAGAGGATAGACAAACACTGTGGGATAAATTGTGTGATCCGACTGAGAAAAAGGAGCATAACTACAAGCAGAAACCAAAGAAGGTGGATGCGGCAAAGTGGCAGACCTTTGTAGATCATTGAATGAGCAAGTACACGAAGGTAAAGATTTATTAAGTTTTTCAATTAAGTTTAAGCCTTGTAACTTTCTAACTTTGTAAGGAATGACACAGAAAATTTTTGCCATAAACAAGGAAAATCGAGCGAAGCAAAAGATATATCATACTTCTGGTTCCAAGAGTATCTTGGCGAAGGGAAAGGAGCTGGTAAATAATCATCTTTTGAGTTCTTTTATGAATTATATTGTTGAAATTATTGTGCAATATCGATGTTGAAAAACTGCAAAAATACAGGAGGAGGAATGGGGCAGACCTCCCACAAGGGGTGAGTTCTTTAGAGAAACACACCAGCGTACTGGATGATATGGACCTGATAAATATCCGAATGAGGAAACAAGAGTAGCAGTTGTAAGTACTTAGTTAGATTTAGTATTTGCTTCAATTGTATAAATTAGTGTTTTAATCTGACATGATTGTGTTTTTGTGTGTAGAAGGTTGTTGAGCGTTTCATGGAGGATCCAGCGACTCATAATCACATTAGCTCGTTCAATGCGGTTGGTCAAGCCTTTAAAGAGAAAGAGCATGCTGGTCGTGTTCAGTGTCTTGGTTTTGGATAGACACCATCACAGGTACTGGCAATAGTGAATGCTTTTGGATGCTTATGTCAATTAATGTTAATTGTAATCATTGGATTTTGTTCTAGTTGAATATATGTTGTCTTTGTTGTGTGTATGTAACAAAGTAGAATCATATATGTGTGTGTTTGTTATTTTGTTGCAGATTGAAGGGTATATGATAGTTGTAGTTACGAATAGGTCATGGAAAATTTTCTGAAAAACTTGTGATGTCTAATTATATTGTAGGTATTTGGTAGCGCTAGATGCTCTAAAAGGATAGCCTCTTAGAGCTCCATATACACGGATCTTGGATTCCGAATGTTTTCTGATGGTGTTCTGTCAGTACTGAATCGACTTGTGAGCTCTAGTAGTAGCGGATGTGAATCGCTTGGCTCAGATGTTTGGAGGTGTTCAGTCAAGTCATCACTCACACAGTGACCCACCACCTGGAGATGCGCCACAGAGTGCACGAGGTGACCAACAGTCTGGTGAGGCTAGGAGACCAGAGACTACAACTTCCCCTATCATAGATGTCACCAGGATAAGCTCTAGTGTTGCAAGGAGTGGTAATCAATCTAGAGGTACTTCTCACTCTTCCTCTAGGCCAACCGGATCAGCTGATGATAATGCCCTGAGTTCGACCAGTTCCGATAGTTCAGATAGTGAATGTGACTATGAGTAGGTGTTGATGTTATTTAGTAAAGTACAAAACTTTTGTAGTTGTGGTACTGTAGTGTTGACATTGAGTAGATCTTAGTATTTGTGGTTCTTAGTGGTTTGTTGTGAAACAGATGACACTCGATTTTACGTGATTATCAGCCTCATTTAAGCTACATTTCCTTGCTTGAATATCGGGTTTTAGGGTAATTTGGCATGTTTTCACCTAATTGCTCTAATTCTTGCTGTTTTGGTTACTTTGGCCCGTTATGGGTCTATTTGATGGTTTTCTAGTGTTTCTAAGATTAGACAGGTTTTTTCTGTCAAATACGTAGCCACGAACGCGCTCGGGAAGCGAAGGAACCTCAAGGAATGGCCCGAGATCAATCAAGAAGTCAACCAAGCAAGAAGATAGCACTGCCCCGGATTTAACTAGACTTTTCGGTGAGAAGTCCAAAGTCTTCGCCGAAAACTTATGCAAAAATTGCACAATCGAAGACAGGAGATCCAACCGAGGTTTCCACTGAAGTCTTCGGCAAAAACTAATTCCTTTTCCGACTGGGATTTTGAAACCCTATAAATACTAAACCGGCAGCCACAACCAAGGGAGAGACTTCTTTTTCGAAAGAACCCTACCAACACTACTTTTTCCAAGGATTAATTTCCAGATTTAAAAGTTCGAGAGAGAGTTTAGAGAGTTTGATTATCCGGGAAGAGATCGTGACGCCATCCTTCCATCTTGGAGAGCTCAGTGCTAGGAGTGGAAGATCCAGGAAATTGAAGCTTCAGAAATTCATCTGAAATTAGGTTTTACAGTTCTTCTCTGTTCTCTCTGTTTGAAGATGTATTCTTTGTTTGTCTTCCATTCTTTTATTTTGGATATGAGTAGCTAAACTCATAGAGCATAGATTAGATGAACTCTAAGTGACCCGTGACTTTAAAGCGGTCACAGATCGGTGGTAATTAAATCCAGTTTCAATCAGTTTCTCTTGCATGTTTGTTTTGTTCTTAATTGTTTTGTGTTTCTTTTCTAGCTTGATCACCTAGTTAAGATTCTAGTTAAGCTGAGGATAGTAGCGAACGTTCGCCTCACTTCAAAACACCAAATCAACAGTTGACCTATTCATTGGAACAATTTCTCTTCGTAGGAATCAGTTAGGGTTAATCTGCTGCTAGAGTAACTCATTAATCACTAGTAATCGCACCAGTTAGTTTTCCGTTGCAGAAGTGAACGCACGGGCGGTCAATTAATCTTGGGAGTTAGATCGGATAGATTGAACGTTCGCCAGTCTTAAACCTAAGGGTTAGGAGTTATGGTGGTGTCTGAGAACTGAATGATTCGTGATTGAAAACTGCTGGTCTTGTGATTGCCAATGTTCTGGTAATCTTAAGGGGATTCGAAATCTAAGCTTGTCTGTCGTCTTGTTAAGTCAAACAACCTTTCAATCTATCTTTTGTCTTATTTCCTTTTTAATTTCTCTGCTTCATAGACTAGAAGTCGTGGAACTCACACCACACAAACTTGTTTTAAACCTGAGTAATCTACCGACTCATTTGAGTAGACGGTTAGAAGAAACCCTGTGGAATACGATCTAGCTTATTTTGTGCTTGATAGTTATTTGACTACACGCGCGTGAAAACGCGTACATCAAATTGGCGCCGTTGTCGGGGACTTCTTCTAATTGTTTGAAAGAAGAGTTGGTATTTTATTCTCTTACCTTTCTATCTTTCATTTTTCCATCACACTTCGATTTTGCACCGATTGTGTTTGTTTTTGTTCTTTGCAGGCTGTTCACAGGTTTATGCATCACCGCCCGTTCACTCGTTCTCAGTCTAAGTCTATCAAGTCTTCTACTTCAGACAAGCCAGGTAGTTCTGCTCCGCCTAGGCAACCGCGAGTTCCAAAGCAATCTACTACCGTCCCGCCTTCATCTTTTACTCCAATTAAGATCGAGGAGCCGAAGGAGAGCTCCTCATCTTCATCTTCATCCGTTTCATCCACCGCATCACTTTCGCCACCACCTTCTCCTAAAATGGACGACCAGCTACCGCCGCCGGCTCAGAGAAGTCTTGCCCATTATAACAAGCCGAGCATGACTAGCGTTCGAGCCTCCATCTATGTGCCCCACAATGAAGATGATCCCGACTACGAGATTATAATCTCCTTCCTGGGAATGATCTCTAGGGACGTGCAATTTGAAGGAAGGCCGCATGACCAACTCTACACTCACTTGGCGGACTTCATTGCTCTTTGCGAGACATTCAAGAATGGGAATCTCGACAAGAACTTCCCCCTGTCATGCAGCTCTACATACTATATCCAAAACAGCTCCCCAATTCTCACTTCTAGCTTCTGGTAGAACTGCATCAAGAACTCTTCTGGAAAACCAACATTTCTAGAAAGCATGTTCCCTTGAGTCGACTCCATCATCTTAGAAGACACAGCTGATGTCCACAGATAGGCCAGCAAACCATATCTGACTTCCAAGTCTCCCTACCATTAATTAAAATCCAAGCAACAAAACTGTTCCTAGGGATAACAAGTCCAATCCAAAGTGTATCATACCAACTTACCTTCTGTCTCTTAGGCCTTATGGAATCGCAAACCACTGAAAGTTTGAAGACCTCCATTGGTTCACCATCCCAGGTGCAGCTGCCTAGGTCATCCAACTGAATAAAATCTTGATTCATTTTAATTCGAAATGAAAGAATTGTTTTATAATTAATTGTTGATATGAGGTAATACATTTTAAATTAGGGACTAAGAATGATATTTTTGTTAATATATTTTCCGGACAAATCATATGATGCCATGTGTCGGCGTAACCGGTTACGCGCATCACCAGAGCGTTCACCATGTATGTAGATACATTAATTGGACCAAGCAAGGTATTGGACCACGACAAGATATATGTCTGACACATGGAAGCGGTACATGTACTAGTAATTACGCAGTCTGGAGGATGACTTGGACGCCATGCATCGACCTGATGGTTATGCCAGGATAAATGGAATGAGTGTAGGCAGGCGAAAGAGTGAAAGAAAAACGTTGAAGAATCATGGAAAGCACTATCTTGGCTTCCAAGGTCACAAAGTTGGACCCCACACAGCTACGTGGGCCAAGCCCAAAGGGAATGAATGCAACTGGATTGTTGCTGGTAGCCTCAGAAATCCCTTCCCTGAATCTCTCTGGTTTGAATTGGTGAACATCTTCCCCCCATATTTCAGCATCATGGTGAATCGCTAGAACTGGAACCACCAGATTCAAATTACTAGGGAGATTTATGCGTCCAAGTTGAGCCCATCTCTCGACTTTTCTGGTTAGTTCAATTGACGACGGATACATGCGTACACTAATGTTAGTTTAACAGCGACAGTTTAACAGCGGCCATTTTTTGGCCGCTGTTAAATTACTAAATTCGTGTAATTTAACAGCGGCCACTTAGCCGCTATTAAATTAGACAGTTTAACAGCGGCCACGTCTAATTTAACAGCGGACCGTGGCCGCTGTTAAAATAAAACGTTCTGATTGGTTGAAACCGCTAGACGTGGATAACCCTAAATCTAATCTCATCCGTTCATTTACTCACGGTCAATCTCAGCCGTCGATTTACTAAAAACCCTAATCAGCTCCAATCTTATTTCGGAGCCGCCGCCGCCGTAGTTCGAAAACAGAACTCGCCGATCGTCCGGAGTTCTTCTTCTTCTTCTTCTTCTTCTTTGCCGATTCTTTTCTTCTTCTTCTTCTTCTTCTTCTTCTTCTTTGCTGATTATTTTTTTTTTCTTCTTCTTCTTCTTCTTCTTCTTTGTTTCTTCTTCTTCTTCTTCATTTCTTCTTCTTCTTCTTCTTCTTCTTCTTTGCTAACAGCGGCCGAACTTCGAAAATCGAAGGGGTTCCTCCCCCATAGCCGTCGCCATCACTGGTTTCGTCTGGAGGAGGAAGAAGAATCGCCGGAGCTCGCCGGAACAAAAGGAAGAGGAAGAAGAATCGCCGGAGCTCGCTGGAATAAAAGGAAGAGGAGGAAGAAGTAGTGACGGACGGAGGGGGAAGAAGAAGCAGCGACGGAAGGAGGAGGAGCTCGCCGCATTCCGGAGTTCCTGGGACTGGGGGATCTGGACTATCGTCGGAGTTCCGGCTCAATCGCCGGAGCTCCGGCTATTGCTTTAATCGGCGGAGTAATTTAACAGCGGCTATAGGCCGCTGTTAAATAAATCAATTTAACTGCGGCCTATTTAACGGTGGCAGTTGCGCTGTTAAATTGTTTTAGCATTGGTCATTTTAACAGCGGCCTCTGGCCGCTGTTAAATGCAGCATTTTTTGTAGTGGTAGTGTGTCATTTATTATCATACTAACAACTTTGAGCTTTGAGATACCAACTACATCAGGAACCCCGTCCCGACCAAACCGAGAAACAACCTCGTTTCTAGCCTCTTCTTGCCAATTGGTATGCACTGACAAAAGGTAAATAGCCCATGAGAGCAAGAAGTTTGTTGGGTGTTGACCGGCTACGTAGAAAGTCTTGCACCATCAACTACATTGTCAATTCCTGATCAGAATGTTGAGTAGGATCCGCCGAGTGATGATTTTTTCCGTCTATTCAAAGATGGAGAGATACAATTGTAAGATGGGTGAGAAGTTCACGAAACTGTCATTTTTATTGCGGTTATATCATATCAAGTATCTACACTAGGTCAATGACAAGGCGATGACGAAGATATTGGATTTGCTTTGCCAAGATTTCACCACGGCTAAATTGCGTGAGTCCAATGACGAGGCTCGAAAGACCATTAAAAAGCTAGGCCAAGTGTATGAGAAAATTGACGCTTGAACAATTTTAGTCGGGGGCCATTTAGTCAAGGGCAGGGGGCATTTAGTTAGGGGCAACGCACCGATTATCAGGGGCGTTGCCCCTAACTAAATGGCCCCCGGCTACATCTCGGACCAGTTGCTTTCTAAACCAAACCGTTTGAAGTTAGTCTCGGGCCACGCCCCGACCATTTCGCCACTGACAAAATCTATCGAGGGCCTTTGCCACAGACATTGAATGCTAGTCGGGATGGTTTGGTGGGGGACCAGACTGAATATAGGGGAGCCAAATAAATTGGGAGGAATGCCCCCTATTTTCAGTTCCCCCATTTAATCTCATTGTTGTAGTGAATGATGATGATATAATGGTGAGACGTTTTTCGGAGATAAAGATACGTCAATGAAAAAAAAAATTGCATCATTTTCTGCGATCACTCTATCACTAGCAATGTAGGTCCTTGGTGGGCAATGCTGGATTTTTGGAGGGAGGTGAAGAAGGTAGTTTATTGAGTGAGGACGACTTTTGGGTTGGGGAGGTAGGATTTTACGTTGTCCTTTCTACTTCGCCAATTAAAAACTTTCCATGTGTTAATAAAATAGGTTCATTTTTATCAAAACAAAACTCAGAAAGTGTCATCACTTTTCCTATAAAATTCAAGTGGCTAGGGGTGGAAGTTTGGGATTGGGATTGGGGAATTCTCATTCCCAAATTTAAATTCCCAAATTATTTAGAGAATTGGGAACCCATGTACCAAAATAAAAATTGAAAATTGGGTTTGGGATTAAGAAATGGGAATGGGAAATTAAGTTTGGGTTTGGGAAAGCCCAAATACCAAACTAACCCATCAAACAGAGTCTAATCCGTAAGAACAATTTGTTTGGGACTTAACCCGTCAAACTTTTGCTGGTAAAGTTAGAATAAAAAAATATGTCGCCATAAATTATACTTGCATAATTCAATTGTCAGGATATTCCGCCAAAATCCTTTCAACATTTGGGATTCTGCCGTCAAAATTTTGCTATTGAATTCCACCAATTAGGGTTTAGGGTATTATCGCTAAAATTTTTTGATATCGACGAAAATCTGGCGGTGAAGAAATTCTGGTGACGTCGATGAAAATATGGCGGCGAAATTCTGGTGACATAGATCGAAGTTCGCCGACATCTGCGAAAGTCCGACGACAAAAATATGACGGCGGAGAAAGTCCGGCAACGTAGATGGAATTTGATGGCGGAATTCCGGCGACAACGATGAAAATTAATCGGCGAAAGTTCGGCGACATTTGCGGAATTTTGGCGGCGAAGTTTAGTGGTGGTGACTGGCGGTGGAGAAAGTACGGCGACATCAATGGAAATTTGACGAAAAAATTCAAGCGACGTCGATGAAAATTCGTCAGCAAAATTTTGACGCCATCTGCGGAAGTCCAATGACAAAAATCTGCGGCGAAAGTTTGGCGGTGGTGACAAAATTCCAATAGCAAAAATCTGGTGACGTCTACAAAAATTCGGTGACGGATGTTTTGGCGACATTGCTAAATTCTAACGAAGGAAATTCGGCGGCGGAGAAAGTACGGCGACATCAATGGAAATTTGGCGGCAAAATTTTGGCGACAATACATTCATGAAAATTTGGCGGCGGAAGTTTGACGGCATCTGCGAATGTCCAACGACAAAAATCTGGCGGCGAAAGTTTGGTGGTGTTGACGGAAATCCAACGGTAGAAGTTTGGCGACATTTTGGAAAGTACGACAATAGAAATTTGTTGGCAAAAGTTTCACGGTGGTGACAGTAATCCGGCGGCGGAAAATTTCCGGCGACGTAGATGAAAATTTGGTGACAAAATTTTGGCCAAATTTGAAAAAATTCCATGTGTTAATTTGAATTTGGGAATTTGGGATCCCGATTCCCAAATTAAAATTCCCGTTCCCAAATAAAAATTCCAAATTAAATTTGGGATTGGGAATGGGAGCCTTAATTTGGGAATTGGGTATTGGGATTTTGGAAATATGGGAATGAGCCTCCCATTCCCTCCCAATTTCCACCCCTACAAGTGGCATATATAGCATTTGTTGCATAATATAACATAAATTTCAAACATAGATCAAAAAGAAAATTTACAGTAGTCTAAGTTCATAACTACCAAGCATGAAACATAGGTAAAATATGAATTATTCTAGTTTTTTTTTTTTTTGGCATAGAGCGGAGAGACCTAGACAGCCAGCACAAATAAAAAAGGAACATCAAGTCCCTACCCAGGAAGTCATGTCTACCTCCATGATTCCTGGGAGGTTAGTCAGGGTCATGCGAGCCACGTAATGGGCGGCCCTGTTACCTGAACGGCGGACCGTCATGGAGCGCCAAGCAGGAGCTCCTTTTTGCAGCAGCAAAATTTCTTCTACAATAGCCCCTCCTGGGATGGCAAGTACTTGACCGGCCAGCAGCTTTGTCGAAACTAGTTATGCATCTCCTTCAAAGTCCACCTGCACAACCCGGCCCACAAACACCAAATACACGCAACTCGGAAAGCTAACAACTCAAGAACAAATTGATCAACAAAACCTGGAAATGAAGGCCTATACGGAGGACCAAAGATCGAGCACCATTCTAACTAAAAATAAAAAGAAAAGAAAGAAAGGAAAAAAAAAGGAGGGGGTGGGGGTGGGGGTGGAAAGTTTGATTTAAAGGACAGACCTAAATCTAAGGCTAAACCCTTAATTCTGAATTTGTTAGGGAAAAATTGTTATTATAAAAGTAAATGTTTTATGTTATTTTGCCAATTAACAACTTCCAATTTATTTTAAATGGTTCTTTAATTTTCTTTTCATTGGTTAATGGGCTTAAGATTTTCTTTTCATTGGTTAATGGGCACATGATACTGAGCGGGACAACGAGTGAGCGGCACATGATTCTGATTTGGTGGTCGGCCTCGCATGGCCCATAACAGGGCCGCCCATTACGTGACTTGTTTTGTAGTTCAAGACAAGAATTAACGAGTTTAGTAAGGTTGTAAGAATTCGTCATTTTATTATTAAACCACCACCCAAAGAAAAGGGTTACATATTACATTAAAAGATAAATGAACCAACTTAAGTAATTTTTAAAACTGAAAACGTAAATTAAAAGAAAACTAAATTAGCAACTTAATTAGTACTTAATATGTATTCAAAATGACATTTTACCTTAATTGGACAGAGGGCGATGTCTAGAAAATTAAAAAGATGGGTTCAAAAAAGTCGGCAAAAAGTTAATAATTGTACAACCTAATTACCAAATTATGGTAGTTATCATTTGAGATTTCATCTTCATCCAATGGAGGACGAGTTTACTGTTTTATCGACCTAAGTTAATATTGAGGTGTTGGCTGGAGATTAAAATTATGAATTAAGGTTAAAATAAACAATTTAACCCAAACAAACAACATTATTGCAAGGTAATTTAGCAAAAGAAATTAAATAAGCTATACCAAGCAAAGATGGAATGTAATATTAATCATAGTAAAAAATAAATGTACAATTAAGCTAATTAAGGATAAATTGAAAATTATTAATGTAAATTAATGCAGATTGAATGTAAATTAATGTTGACGTTGATTTAATGTATATCCTTGATTTAAATTTAAATTTATATCTTTAGTGGTAAATTAATGTAAATATCCCTAATCAACGTTATACAACTAATGCAGATTTAAATTAAATCACTAAAGACCAAAACGAATTATTTCGGCGACGATCTACCACCACCTCGTCGGGGACGAAATATACTTTTCGTTCTACAAAAATTTTCAAGCAATCAAGAACGAAATTGATGTGAATAAAAAACGATCAACAACGAAGGAATAGGGAAAAAAGCAAAGTGTAAAACCACCGTGCCCATCTCCTAATTTAATATACAAATACACCCCACATAGGAGGAATTAGACTGACAAAGTCATGATTACCGATATATGGTATAAACCAAATCGTATTCAGATTCGTGTAATGAATAGTGAATTCACCACGAACTGTTTCGTGAAGAGATGAGGCTTTCATACTGAATCAATTTCACATCAACAAATCAGAGCTTAAGAGCGAGGCAGTGCATCCAAGATTCAAGGTCTGCATCACTCGCTTCCAAGCCAGTAAGATTAAGAAAGTCTCAAGGCCCCAAGCTCCCCGATCAACGTAGTCTCCATTGAACACAAAGTAACGATTTTCACAAGGAAAACCAAGCTTCTCTGAATAGGAGAAGCACGTCGTTGAGCTGTCCGTGGACATCCCCGACCACGACGACAGTTGATTCGAAATTAAAATCCCCGATCGAGACACAATTCGGCTCCTTGTGTAGAAGCTTCGACGCTGCCAGTACCAGGGCGTCAAATACAGGCACGGGAAGTATTGAATCGAATCGACATGGAGCAACATGCCGGGAAGACCAATCAAAGGCGGAAATCAGAGAGCTGATCCACTCCGATGAAAGGTTGCCGTCGGGAGGCCAGGAGATAGGGATGTCGGGCGGAGCTGGGGAAGGAAGTTGATCGGATGGAGATGATAATGACGAGGAAGCGGTGGTCGTGGTGGAGCAGATGAGTTCTTCAGGCGGTGAATTTCTGGTAGTTTCGGCGACGACGGAATTGTTGTTGACGGCGATGGTGTGAGGTTCCGGATCTGGACCTAACGGAAGCGGATATGAGAGTGAAGAGTGATTTCGAATTGAGCTAAATAGAAAAGGGAGGGAGAAGCTTTTTAGTAGATCCCCTATTGTAGGTAAAATATGAATTATTCTAGTTAAGGTTGAAGATAAAATTTTACAAGGACATGCATAAAAATAAACAAGGCATTACATTACATTATCAAACACCATGTATATGTGGATACAGTAATTGGACCAAGCGAGGTACCGGACCAAGTTGAACCCTAGCTAATTGGTCCCCAACCTAGAACAAGAAGTGCAACATTTTTTAGGACAAAGATATAAGTACCCTATAAGAAAAATCTAACACGACAAGATATATGTCTGACACGTGGAAGCAGTACATGTACTAGTAATTAAGCAGCCTGGAGGATGACTTGGACGCCATGCATCGGCCTGATGGTTATGGCAGGATATATGAAATGAGTGTAGGAAGGGGAAAGAGTGAAAGAAAAACGTTGAAGAATCATGGAAAGCACTATCTTGGCTTCCAAGGTCACAAAGTTGGACCCCACACAGCTACGTGGGCCAAGCCCAAAGGGAATGAATGCAACTGGATTGTTGTTGGTAGCCTCAGAAATCCCTTCCCTGAATCTCTCTGGTTTGAATTGGTGAACATCTTTCCCCCATATTTCAGCGTCATGGTGAATCGCTAGAACCGGAACCACCAGATTCAGATTACCAGGGAGACTAAGGTGACCTAGTTGAGCCCCTCTCTCGACCTTTCTGGTTAGTTCAATTGACGATGGATACAAGCGTAGCGTCTCGTTTATTATCATGCTCGCAACTTTGAGCTTTGAGATGCCATCTGCATCGGGAACCCCGTCTCGACCAAACTGAGAAACAACCTCGTTTCTAGCCTCTTCTTGCCAGTTGGTATGAACCGACAAAAGGTAAACAACCCATGAGAGCAAGAAGTTTGTCGGGTGTTGACCGGCTACGTAGAAAGTCTTGCACTCATCAACTACATTGTCAATTGAAACCTCCTTGGACTCATCGTGATATGACTTCACCAGTAATCCAAGAAAATCGCTACCGTACTCGCAATTACCGTTCGACATTATTACTGTCGTACTTGCTGCGGCATCTTCTCGTTCCTGAACCATTCGGATGATCAAATCCTTAATTCCACGCTCCAGCCTTTGTGCTTCTATCTCGTCTCTACTTCTGTACATGTTGCTGCACATTCCAATTACATAGTCATAGTCAGCAGCAACGATAAATAGAATAATAACCTAGTTAATAATAATGAAATACACACACATACTGCACCTGAATAATCCTGGGCGAAAGAAATTGAATTGATGGTCTTCCTTGATGAACTTGGCCAATTCGGCCAACATTTGGGAGAAAAGCCTTCCTTGAGGGTAATTAGTACCAAAAGCAGTTCTGGAGATCACTTCAGATGTTAACAGCTTGAATTCAGCATCCACTTCTATCTCTTTCCCTATGTAGCTTTTCCATTTCTCTACCATCTTCTCTGCACTCCAAACCATCGCTGGAATCATCTTCTGCATATATATGGAATAATTCATCAACTCAACTCATTTTATATAATGAACCTTTCATATGAAATAATTATTACTCTTAAGTTTTCTCCATGGAAAGCGTTGTGGGCTAATTTTCTCATGTGTAGCCATTTATCTCCACTGGAAAAGGCAAGCCCATCTCCCATCAACTTCTTGATGTAGAATGATGTCTCCAATTTGGGATAAGCTCTGTCTTTGTTGTGCAGCAACTTCTTCACCAGATCCAGCTCTGCCACTACCAAGTGAGCTCTTGGTCCAACCCAGAACACAAACGTCTTACCTACATATATAATTCATAACTGAAATAGTTGTAGTGTACCCTTTAAGTCTACAGAAACACTCAAATTACAAATATGAAAAGTTAATCTTGTAAGTTGCACTAGTTTGGTTACCATAAGTCTTCATCCAGGAAGCAATATGAGGTTGTATCCTCGCATCCACTGCGTGTGATAGATTGGACGACATGGGTCCACTTGTTCGGATTTGTTGCCTCATTTTGAGGAGCTCTTGTGTGTTACCACGGATGAAGTTGAAACGAGGTCCATCAATCCCCTGAGATTTCAACTGCCTTTGTATCTGCATCGGTATGTGAAGCATCCTATGAATGAACACGACCATGATAGCCAATACCCAAATTGATAATGTCATCAACATGATGATTGTTATCATTGCTGCACTCATCATCATTCAGAGTTGGACTCGTGTATTCAAATAACAATGCAGATATCATCTAAATTTATAACCTTTGGAATGATCTTCATTGACAAAACCCAACGGCGTTTATTCCTAGCCGTATTATACATTCTGTAATATGTAATAGTTTCCGACAGTTGAAGTTGTTTTCCTTTTTTATTTTTATATATGGTGAAAGTTTCTATGCTGA